>CM062062.1:14591148-15841148 GCA_030954485.1 Citrullus mucosospermus
GAAGAAGTTGGGTTTCTACTTTTTTTTTTTTATGAAAGAGAAAGGAAAGAAATTTAAATAAATATGACAAATTTACTATCATTGTTATTATTGTTATTATTATGCAATATGTAAAGTTTGGGTGTTTTGCCATCCATTTTTCTCGTCATTTTTTTTTGTGCTTATTTATTTATTTATTTATTAATATAATTTATTATTATTATTATTGTTGTTGTTGTTGTTGTTGTTATCTTTTTTTTAGTTTATTTTTTTTTATATTCATCATTTGGCATTTTTCTTAGCCTTTATTTGTCTATTTTATCTTCCAAGCATTTGTTTTGTTACTATTTTTGCATATTCATGTTGTGTTGTAATCAAGTGATATTGGTCTAATGTTCTTAATCTTCGTTTATCATTATTTTTTTTTATAAAAAAGAAAACCGACATCAGATTCTAGAAATATTTGGGAGTCCGATTTTCTAGATTCTTGAGGTGAGGAAATTGATTCTTTGGGAGTCCGAGATCGATCTCCAATATATGTTTTATTAAATTTTATTATGCCCTCTTATGTTGCTTCATTTATTTTGATGCATCTTTAATTATGTTTTTCTCGTATAATGTTCATATTAAGTCTTATTTGATTTCTAATTAAAATTTCTCAAAGTTTTTTTCTTTAGATCTTTCTCAATTAAAATTCCTCAAAGTTTTAAAATCCTTCTAATTTAAATTTCTCTATGTTTTTTTAAAGTTTTTTTTTTCACAAGACTTTTTCTAAATCATTTAAATTTCTTTTCTTTAAATTTACACATTTTGGGTTTTCAAACATTAAAAGATTGATCTATGATTTCAAAAGGTTTTCTAATCCATTCTTTCTCTAATAACTTGTTTTTAAGACCGTTTTTCTAAAAAAATCCTATGATGGAATTTAGGAAATTTGGGACTCCGATTTCCTAGAGTTCTTAAGGTGAGAGATCACATCTTTGGGAGTCCGAGATTTGATCTCAAGAAAAATGAATTTAATGAATGTTTAAAAAAAAAAAAAAAAAAGAAACTTCATTTATTTCAAGACTATACTGTGATGGATTTTGAGAAAACGTAATAATTTCTCATTTTCTTGAGATGAAGAATTTTTCCTCAATTATAATATAGTCAAATTGACAGAATTTGTTTCACTTATTTTATGAGATCATTGCTTCAAATATTGGAGTAATGAGGGGTAAAATAAGACATTATTTTCTTTACAAAAAAAATTAAATAATACTTTTATTTCAAGATAAAAATAAATTGGCCACCGTTTTGCTTAACGGGTGTAGTGGAGTGCTAACACCTTCCCCATACACAAATGACTCCCGAACTCAACTCTGGTTTTCGTAGACCATTTTTATTTTTAATTAAAATTTTTTATTTTACTTCGGTGTCCAATCACACCGTAAAAAAGATTGGTGGCGACTCCTCTTTTTTTTTTATTTTCTTTTAAAATTAACCCTTTTCGAGGATGTCGGCCGCTCCGCGTCGTCTTGGGCACATGGCGACATCTATCAATGACATTTTACTATATTTATAAATATTTTGACTATTTTTTTTATATTTTAAAACACCCTTAAAAATATTTTATCTTCTATTTTTACAATATTAATTTTAAAATTTTATGTATTTTTTATTTTTGTTCTCTTTTCTCATCTACGTAATATCATTTATTTTTATTAATCAATTGAATTTAAAAATTTTAAATAATAAGATGAGAAATACGTTTTATAACTTAAGTTAACAACAGTTTCATAACGATTTTTTCCCTAATTTTTATTCATTATCTTATTTTCATTTCTCATCTATATAATATATTCATTTTTATTTTTACGTCTCTTTTCAAATATAGCAAAAGGAACCAAAATATTTATAAATATAACAAAATTTTATTGTCTATCTGCGATAGACCATGATAGATTGTGATACACTACTATCTGTGTCACGATAGACACCAATAGTAATCTATCGCTGTCTACCGCAGATAGACTGTGTATTTTCCTATTAGTTGTAAATAGTTTCAACATTTTTGTTATTTACGATAATTTCCCTTCAATTGTGGGAGTACCTAAACTAATACATACACATATATAAATATACTATGAATATTTAAAATTACATTTAAATATTGATAATATTTTATCTTCGTATGTTACAAATCCTTATTAATCCCTCTAATTAACTCCCAATTAAATATTTTCTCAAAAAAAAAAAAAAATACTCCCAATTATTCTCATGAGTTACAAAAGTTGAATTATGTAGGTCTTGTAACTTATACTATTTCAAATCATATAAATAGTACTGTATGGAGCTTTTTTTTAATACATATCTCAATCATAATAACATTTGTTCTCTCTACTTTTCTTCTCTTCATCTCTCTTGTTTTCTTATATATGTTTTTCGTGTTGTTTTACAGCACGTTATCAGCATGAATCTCTACCACTTTGAAGATTTTATAGAGATTGGATTCGATTCATTGAAACATCAAGAACACTAATGACCCTCTAGAATCTTCTCTATAATTTTTTAGGTATTTAGAATTTCATTCAAATATGGTGAGTATTTTGATTTTGGTGGTTTGGTCTTATTTGCTTTAGAGGAAACAAAATTATATTTATACATATGTGTTTGATGTATTCATCATTGGTTTTCTCAACACCATCAGTCATCTTTATTCTATTAAAACTAAAATCCAAAATAAGGTGGTATTTTAAATTTTTATATATGCAATATACGTGGATTGCGAAATTGAATTGTAAATTGGCAAGTGTTTGCATTGTGTCTGATTAACACATGAGATATCTAATTTATCATGTATAAAGAGCTTAACATACATCTTAAAGATGTAGGTCATACCACATTTATATGAATCTTTTAATAATGATATTTAATTTATGAAAATCCATGAAGAATTAAGGTACTAGAATCATATAATTCAAATATTAGAGCATTATATTTATCTTAGAGATTCTAATAAAAATATTCCTGACGAATGTGATATAATCATCTTATTAAATATTTATTGAAATAAGAGTATAAAATAACTCTATTTGTCTATATGATATTATTAACATATCATAGTCAAAAGTTACTACATATGTGTTGATGATATGAATATATAATGAAAACTCATGAAGAGATTTTAACAGTAATAAAGTTTCTTAAGAAAGAAATTGAGATGAAAGTTTTAAGAAACAAAATTTTGCCTTAGTTTGCAAAGAAAGCATAAAGTGGATAGGATTGCATCAATATATACACAAAAGATCTTATATGGGCTAGTTACATTATTCATATGATGGTTTTAAAAAAGATATATCATCCTAAGGATATGATAATGAAGAACTTTAGGTTCTAAAGAACCATAGTTTTTGAGAAATAAGTGCATTTATTTCTTTACTAGTTATTCACTACTTGTTGTAGTATGTTTAGTAATTTTGTTACATAGATATAATTATCCTCCAAAAGAAAGATATTGAGGTAAAGTTGAACATATATTATGTTTTATGTGAGAATTAGTTTACATTGATTTATTTTCTTCCTAATTAGTTTAATTATGATCTAGTTGGTTGTGAAGATGCAAATTTTTCTTTTTTATCTAACTCATAAAAGCTAGATCTTAATCAGGTCACTAAGTACATGGAGAAGAATTTTATATTATGGAAGTTGATGAAGCAAATTATAATAAGTATTGAAATCCCGACGATTCATGAGGCTAGCCAAGAATGTTATTTTATAAAGATAACATCACATATGAACTTCTACATTCATGTCCTTGAAGAAAATGGTGACATCATTATCCAACAAAATTCTTTAAAAGACGACTTTGCAGACTTATTATGAAAGTGTTGTCTACTTGTAGACTTATTATGAAAGTGTTGTCTACAATACAACATTTAAGAAGTTTAATACACAACATTTGTCTACAACACAACATTTAAGAAGTTTAGTACACAACATTTGAATGCAAGAACTATGAGATGTCAAGTGATGTTTCCATGAGGGGGAGTATAAATTTACTACACTTTTTTCCTTTGACTATAGTTTTTTTTTCCCACTGAGTGTTTCTAGCAAGATTTTTAACGAGGCAGCCAATAAAGTATATAAAATAATATACTTTTTTCTCTTAACTAGGACTTTTTTCCATTGGCTTTTTTCCTAGTAATGTTTTAACGAGACATATATTCTATGTACAATGGACATCTATAGGGGGAGTATTATCCATATTTTAAATTACATTGGAATATTCTTAATATTAGATGTTCATAATCTTCATATGTTACAAATTCTTATTAATCTCTCTCATTAACTCCCAATTATTCTCATTAGTTACAAAAGTTGAATTATGTAGATCTTGTAACTTACGCTAAATAAAATCTTATAAATAGTGTTGTGTGGATATATAAATAATCATAAAAATATTTGTTCTCTCTACTCTTCTTCTCTTCATCCCTATTTTATTCCGATGTTTGTTCTTCCTCTCATTCTTATTTTGGTCTTATTTTATAACAATATATAATTTTTTTTGGACAATATCAATTTTACTATTTATTTTATATTTTATATTTTTATTTTAAATGGATTAGTTGAAAGTACTACACAATACCATCTATTTTCATAAATAAATGAGGATGTGAAATATCTTTGAAATTAGAATCATTCAATTGTTTTAAAAAAATCATCCAATTGAATCTCTAACATAAGTTATTAATCCATTTGATTCAAAAAAATGGATGAGGTTTATGTTGAATTGTTAGTCACCAACAACGTATAGAAATTTCAAATTGATTGCATGATTCTATTGGAGGCCAGTGAAAAAGGTTCTAAAGATTTGAAGATGTAGAATAATAATTTCACCTTTCGTTTCATTTTTTTTATTTTTTCAAATTCTGATATTTTAACCCCTTAAAACAAAAAAAAAATAAGCAATAAAATATCAGTGATATAAATATGTATATTATTATGAAATTGTTGTCTGCTTTAAGTTATGGAATATATTTTTCATCTTATTATTTATAATTTATAATTTTTTATTGATTAACTAAAAAAATGATGTGTAGATAAAAAAAAACATAGAATATATGAATTTAAAAATCAAATTTGGTTTTGTCAAGCAACTTGTAAAAAAAGGGGAAAAAATAATATCATCGCTTAACTGAAAAGAAAAATGAATAAAGGAAATCGTTGTTTTCAAATATAAAGAAAGTGAACTAAAATATTTACAAATATAATAAATTTTACTGTCTATTTGCGATAGACCGTGATAAACTACTATTTGTGTCTAGACACAGATAGCAGTCTATTGTGATCAAATGCGGTTTATCGCAGATAGATTGTGATATTTTGCTATTATTTGAAAATGTGTTATCTTGTTGCGCTTAATTCGGGGTTTTTCCTAGATATTACGTTTTATTTAGTTATTTTGTAAGTTTCGAGCTCTTGAGAGGTAGAACCAGGCATTAGAGCTTCAATGGAGCTAAAACGAGCCAAAATAGAGTTGAATTGCATCAACCGAGAAAGAGAGAGACAAAATAACCAAAATGCTCCTACACCTATGGCGCACCGGTGCTTTTTCTTGAGACTTTAGATTTTGGAGAAAGGCCCTGGCGTTGCGGCGCTCTGAAGTCAAATGATCTACCAACTGACTAGGTCAGTGCCGTGACACTGCATCCTAGCGTCGTGCCGCTGTCGCAATTTTATAAAAGAGAATTTCTACTGCCTAGGTCAAATGATCTCGCCACCAACCGACTATCATCACAATTCTCTCTTATTTTCTTCCACTTTTTGATTGTTTGATGTATCTAAACATCCCTTTGATGTTCATCATGTAAACTATGGGCTAAAGGGCACCGTTTTCTAGCTTAGGCATTGAGTAATTTTCTCTATAATTGCATACTTGTGAGATTTTGATCTAGTTTTCTAGGATTTTCTATAGAGGTTTCCAATCGAGAGTTGAAAACTATCTTGGAAAAGGTAGTCAACACCTCTCGAAAATACTAGGTGTTGAAACTAGACGAGGCGTTATGGGCATACAGAAGAACATTCAAGATGCTTCTCGGAATGTCACCATACGCCTTAGTAGGGAAAAGCATGCCATCTGCCCCCCAAGTTGGAACACAAAGCACTGTGAGCTACCAAGAAGTTGAACTTGAATGTCGAGGCTACTGGAGAAGGCTGCAAGTTTCAACTCAATGAGCTGGAAGAGTGGACATTGCAAGCATATGAGAATGCAAAGATCTACAAAGAAAGGATAATCAGTAAGAAATCTTTGCATCTTAGACAAAAAGTTCTCCTTTTTAATGCTCGTCTGTGCTTATTTCCAAGAAAATTAAGGATGAGATGGTTAGGGCCATTCATAATCAAAGAAGTCTTTCTTGATGGTGCCATAGAACTGATGAATGAAGATGGTACCAATGCGTTTAAAGTTAATGGTCAATGAATGAAGCCGCATTATGAAGTTTCTTGATCGAGATAAAGTCTTCGTTGACCTAGAAAAGATCGAATGAGGAAACGCTGGATGTTCCTTGCGTCGACCACGATCATATCTTCCAGGGACATATCCTCTCTTTTGTCTTTTATTTATGTGTTACGTAATTAGGTTTTTTTTTTTTTTTTTTTTTTTTTTTTTTTTTTTTTGAAGTTTTTGAAGTTTTGTTTGGAATGGCTACTTGATTTTATTCTTGGGAAGCAAATGGATTTATTTTATCTGTCTTAATGAATTATTCATTTAACAATCTAGGTGTCGAAATTAGATTCTCTACATTTATAATATTTCTAGCCTAAAGGGGAAAACTAAGTGTTGTAGTTAGATCGTGAGATTTGAAGGGACGCGTAGGCGTGCACCAGCGACGCAGATGTGTGTCAAGCCAATTCAATGCGCGATGATGTCATGCCTTGAGCCACTCGCCCTTTCCATGCGCCCAAAACCCCACTTAAACCACCCTTCTTCCTCATTTTCGACTTCACGCTTTCAAAACCCTCTCAATTTTTCTACTTTCTTGCAATTTTCGACGCTCTTTCAGCCACCATTCCGAGCTCTTATTTCCTCCATTCCCGACCTCGTAACCCTTTTCTTTCTATCAATGGCTTCACAACCAACTTCCTCCACCCAAAAAGCCAAGGCGGCTTCCTTTCAAAAGGTCGACATTACTGCTTCTTTTTCCAACAAACTCGCCCTTTCTTCTTCAAACCAGCCGCGTTGGAGCATCATTTCGACTACATCCCGACCACCTGTGATCCCAAAAATCAACCTAGTCTTCCCTATCGTTCTGCTTTCCGAAACCGGCCTTTCATCTGTCCTAAGGTCGTCCGTATCCACTAATTCCCCATAACCCCTAGCCGTTATGCACCTCAATCGGCCTGAGTTGGAGGTTGCCTCGAGCCCACTACCACCTAGCTCTAGAGACTTGATTGGAGTTAGCGAGGTTGCACACAAAGATGAGTCGAATGTTTTCGGAGATATCCTGGACACCATCTCTAACGAGGATTGGTTGGACATGTTGGTTGACTAACCTTGAAGGAAGGAAAAGATGTCGCGTGGGTTAGTCCCTACAGCGAGAGATCTTGAGAAGTCTCAGCATGCATCATCCGACTCCACTGACAGACCTATCGGAACCATCATTGCAACATTAGAGAAGAAAAAGGCCGTAGAAACCCAAAAGACAATAAGGCCGTCAGTGGCCAGATGAAATCGTGGGGGAAAAAGTTGTGCTCTTTAGAAAGAAAACGGAGAAAAAGAGAAAAGATGCAGGCAAATTTGGAAGTCACGACATTAGAATCCCTACATCACCTGTCGAGTTGCTAGCAACAAAGGCGGCTGAGAATTCAAAGAAAGTAAAAGAAGACCTTAGACACCTCAAAGAAGACACCCAGTCTTTTATAGCTGCTAAAATGTTGGGTAAGGAGATTAGAGAAAAGGAAATAGAGCAAGGCGAGCTCGCTGCCAAAGAAATAGAAGAACTCCGCTGAATCAATGAAGTGGTGGAGGAATTTGAACTAGAAATGGAAGAGGAAAGTGATGCGGAGAGGCTCACTAAGGTCGAAGTCATCAAAAAGAGTGTGAAAAAGATACGAGAAGGGAAGAGAAAAGCAAAGGAGGTAGCAAAGTCCAAAGAAAAGCTACTGGAGAAAAATAAGCAAGTAAAAGAGGTGGCCAAGGCGCCGACCTTAAAGATTAGGGATTCAGACATAGGAGAAGGGACAAGGACCCCGACCAGTCCTAAACAAAAGAGAAGTGAGAAAGGAAAGGAAAAAATGGTGGAGGAACCATCAAAGGAGGCGGGCAAAGGTCGCAAGAAAAGTTCAACAACCTTCATCTGGAGATAGGATTTTCCCTAAAAATATTGAGCTGTCCGCCTCCATCATACATGCAATCGACGCAATGGGATGGCGCCTATTCTGCAAAGGTGCCCAGACAATCCAGCCGAGCGTCGTTCAGGCATTTTACGCTATTTGAGTCAAAAGAGGGCAAGTCCACAAGGAGCAAAACAAAGTCAAAATCGATCGTGTGGTAATTCCCTTCGGCGCCTAGGAACTCAATGCGCTATTTGAGTTACCAAATGACTCAGAGGCTGAGGGGAACAAAATGATGGAGTCCCTGACGTGGGCAGAGATGGAAGATGCCCTCAAGATGATTGCAAAATTGGGGTCAAAATGGAACACATCCCAAAGGGTATCAAGACCTTGGCATCGACTTGCCTGACCGTCGAGGTGCATCTTTGGTTATACGTTATCAAGATGTCACTCTTGCCAACAACGCATGATGCCACGATCTCAAGAGATAGAGTAATGACCATCTACTGTATCATGCAGGGCATTTAGTTGGATGTTGGTCGCATCATCACAGCACAAATAAAAGTGACCTTCTTCAAGCCAAGAGGTAAACTATTCTTCCCATTCATAGTGACAAGGTTGTGCCTTAACATGTGCTTCATGGAGAAGGAGCCAGAAGTTGCAGTGAAGGGGGTCCTCACAAACCAAGTTCTGAGAAGGTTGCTAAGAGACTCCCCACATCTAGTTGAGGCTGCCAAAACAAAGAATAGGCTAGCCAAGTCACCTAAGACCTCATCCCCTCAGCCACCAAAGCCCAAGAAGAGGAGATTGGTTAAGAAGGACTATGAAGTTTTGACGTCGAGCTCATAGCTAGCTGAAGTTGAAGAGGTAATCCACCTCGACACTGAAAAATCTAACTAGCCTTAACCATTTATACTGCTCCCATTTCTCCACTAAAAGAGGCACCCTCTTCGCCCTCCCTTTTTGCCCTACTTTCTTTCGAAATCCAAATAGAATTCCTTTCCCTGCCTAATCCTGAAAGCCGACCACCCTTGCCTCCACACCTTGATCTGGAGTTAAGGGAAGAGTTGCCGCCGTCCCCACCTTACTTTGATTTAACCCTCTCCTCGCCTCATGGACCTAGACATAGAGAGTTAACTCCACCACCACCTGTTAAGCCAACCCTGACTCTAGACCCTGAGAAGTTAGTGCACCAAAACTTTTCCCCGCCTAGCCCTAAACCCCAACCTCCAAATTTACCAACTCCACCAAATACCGAAGACTTTACCCAATAATGCCTCTAGTACTTCCCAAACTTCCTCGCAGTCGGCAGACGCAACGCAGTGCATGCATCATCAACAGGTCCCATACAATTTGGTGTACGCGACCATTAAGCCAAATTTTATGGACCTAAATTTTGATGACCTGCTCCAGTATCTAGATGATGGGATCCTTCGACCCATCTTGGTAGATTTGAATGAGGTTCAGCGCATAGAGGCAGAACTGATTTAATGGAACGAAGAGTTGGCTCACCAAGTGACACAGATGGGTCAACAAGTTACTCAAATGGTGTAGCAACAAACGAAGCTTAGGAATTTTGTTCAGCGTCAAGCTTAGTGTCAGGACGAGTAGTTCCGAACACTTATGAATTACATCTACGAAGTGTTTGTTCAACGCATTCCCGTGCCTGTCATCTCTCCTTCTCTTCAATAACCCATTCCCTTCAATGAACCAAATCCTCCCCCTATGGACAACAATGATGACAACTCGGGGAGGATTTAAATTTGGGGGTCTTATCAATTTTAGGGTTATTTGTATTTCATTTTTCTTTTGTAAACGTCTGAGTGTAACACATTGTCAATATTACATCCATACAAATGCCTCAATTTTATGCAATTATTCTCTATCTTTACTCTTTCGCTTATCACTTTTGTTTATTACTCACTTTATTGTTCCCTGCCTTGTTTGTATGTCTGGGTCCAATTTCAATGATGAAACTTATGCTATTCAACCTTAGATTGATAGAAACGAAAGATTAACTTACAAGATTTAGGATATTACACTTAGCAAAATAGTTCTTGAATGAAGTATATGTGCAATTTTTACCTCAAACCTCTTTTACAAAATTTTTCTAAGTCAATCTCATAACTCAATTCGCAATGAGGAACTGGCTACCTTCAAAATTTTGGGGTGGGAGAGGTTTGAGCCGATGTGTTCAAATTCATAAAAATCTCTTAATGCATTACAAAAAAATTTTGGACAAACAACTCCACTATCAACACATAAAATTAGCTCGTTATGAGTTGAGTTGAGAATGACTCTTGCCTGATGTTGGCTACCTCCATGCACCCCATAGTTGGTATGTTAAAACGAGAGTGTCTAAGATCAGCGAAAAATAATAAACGGTCCCACTATCAATGCATCAAAAATTAGTGTGATAAGAGCGGAGTTGCGAAGGGGTATCTGCTCGATGTTGGCTGCCTCCATGCACCCCATTGTTGGTATGTCAAAATGAAGGTGGATAGCCCAGATCAACGCATGTCCAGTAATTACAAAAATTTAGCTATAAATAAAAATGTCATAAAGAGAAATTTTATGGAAATGAACTCAAAAGCTCATTATTGAAATGAGAAATAAGAATGGCTGGAAATGAGTAAGGGTATTTTGAGTGTTAAGCTTCCCGCATCTAAATTTCAGAAATATTTTCTAGGCGTCGATTGAAAAAGAACTTGATATAGTCAATTGATTATTGATATAAGTCTAAAACCGAAAGCATGTTGAGAGATTAAGCTTATACACAGAGTTGAGCAATTCAATAAATACTTAAATAAATGCTTGATGACAAACATTACTTTAAATTTAAGGGTGTGATAACTTATAGAAATACAAGTTATTGTATTCTTTATTTGGAGTAATTAGAGCAATAGTGATGATAAACACATAATTTTGGTAGTTGAATTATGTAATATGAATAACTTTGCGTTTACTATGTTTACAAAAGCATCTACCCTGAAAATTATGAGTTTATATCTTTTTGAATGCAGGATAGAGCAGAAAAGTACCAAAAATATTCTAAGTACAAAAGAAAAGATGCTGCCAAAATCATCGAGGCCACAATGTCTAAAGATAAATGCATCGAATACCCTACGTCGAGAAGAAAAAGTAAATTAAGACGTTTTAGGCAACAACTGTCATGTCAATATGCAAGTGAATCACTGACTTTACCAGACCATGACAGATCCAATGAACTAAAGACGCGAAGAAGTCTGTGCAGCAGGGCATGGAATTAAATGCAAATGTGTCAGCTTATATGAGATTACTTTTTGGATGCCTATAAATAGCCTAATGCACGTCATGCAAAGATAGAAAGAAATATACAGTGGTGAAAGCTCTGCGCAAATTCTCCCTTAATCTCCATAGCCACCCTCTATTGAGAGCTATTTTGTACAAATTATGTATTAAACAGCCACCATCTCAAGCCTCCAAGAAGCAAGATATTGCCATTGGCAGCTTCACGACTTTCATTTCCATTTCTTCATTATGTTCATCCTTCTTTTTTGTATTTTTTTAATGACAATCGAGAGATTTGTTTATTTACTAAATATAAGTTTGATTAACGTTTGTTGCAACGTCATAGCGACGTAGAGCGATCGATGTCCTTCCCCATGGGTCTTTTTCGAGGTAAAAGGTTTGGAGTCGCCACCAATCATGGTGGGTGTGATTGGTCACCTATTTTAAAGTAAAAAATTAATTTGCTTTACCAAAGTTAGGCTCGGGGGTCGTTGAGTGTAGGGAAGGCGTTAACACCCTACAACACCCGTTTTAAAACATTTTTTTTTTGTTATCCAATTCATTTCATTAAAGATGGTCTTTAGACTAATTAAATAATTCCCAGGTAGAGGTGTTCCCATATAGTCAACTTAAGTACTCCAGCCTAGACAGAACTATTGCTTATAGTCAATTTTATTTAAAGTCCATTGACAAGATCTATTCTATTTTAAAAAGTCAATTTAAAAGAGAAACATTTAATTAACAACTATATGTCAAAAATAAGTTTAGACAATGTTTCACTAAATCACATTCTAATTTTAAGAATAAAGTAGAGTAGCATTCTGTGAGTAGACAAACGTCCATTAATTTATTATCATGTTGATATTTGAATTCTCAAATTAGAGAGTACATTTACCTCAAGAATTTGATATATTTGACAATCTCAACTTCGTCGTAGGATAACATGACATTAAAAAAAATGTCTCATGTGGATTAAATCACATTTTAGAAGTAACAATATGACTTAATCCTTATGAGAGGTGTAAAACCCTCAAAGGAATTGAAATTTAGTTTGTAAATCGAGGTGAAAACCCAAACTGAAAGTTTATTTTGAAAATTCAAATTTAAATGAAATTGATATTCATTTGAAAGCTGAAGTAAAACCACGTTAAAAATCATTTATGAAAATTTCAAATTAAAGTTGAAATTGAAATGTTTTTCAGAAATTTCAAATTGCAAGATATTCAAAATTCATTTAAATCAAATTGACAAGCTTGACTACATATTGATATTGGAGTTCCGTTTTTGTAACTCCACCAAATCGGAGGTTAAAAAGAAAATGAAGATTTCAAATCCTACTAATGAAAAGAATCAAATTAAGGAGAAATCAAGTTTAAATTGGAAATAAAGTTAGAATTTACTTTAAAAAATCAATGGAGTCTTTAAGAAGAAATTAATTGAAACATATTTTGAAATTTTTCAAAGTTTAAGTCAATTTCAATAAATTATCAACAAATAAAGAGAGAAAATGTGGGTGGGACTCATCACCTTTATCTTTTTTTTCTTGTTTACTTTTCTTCTTTCTTGTCCAAGTACTTCTTCTTCCTTCACTTCTTTTCTTTTTTCACTTCTCTTCTCCTTTTATTTTATTTTATTGTAGGTAAGAAATCATCCCAAGTTGCAAGCATGCGAGATCTCCACCACTAAAACACTGCTGCTGTGAGGTTCGCTATCGGAGTTGTCCGTTCGTGGGCTTCGTCAAAAATTTCTGTTTGTTGAAGACGTTGTCGAGCTGCATTGTATTAGTGAGTTTTGTGTGAGTTTCATTGGAATCATGCACAATCCATCTAATGGAGATTAGCTTTTGTCGGAATCATCTCTTTCTCAGTTATTCTTTCCTCTCTATTTCTCCCTCAATGTGTATAATCATCTCTTCCACCTTTTGTGTTTTCTCCCCCTTTTCCATTGTTAATCCCCATAAATTTATAAGGGAGTGGATGTTGAGAGTTGAGCTTTGTAAGGGATTTGAAATGGGGAATGGAGGAAATAGAGGAAGTATGAAGAAGAGGAGAGAATTAGGGAAGAAAAGGAAGAGAAGGGGAGAAATGGGGAAAAGAGGAAGAATTGGAAAAGGGAAGAAAAGTAATATTTTCATTTTTAATATATTCTTTTTTTCTTTACATCTTTTTAAAAGTTTCAAAAACTTAAGGAAAAACCTTTTTTTAACCCTTTTTTTTTATAAAAAGATTAAACTAAAATATATGTTATCCAAAATAATAATAATAATAATAATAATAATAATCATAATAATAATAATAATAATAGATCGGACCAAATACAGTGTCTACAGTTTGCCTCCCTTTATGCATCTTTGAGGATTGAAAGGATAGACAAAGTATTTGGAAGGCATAAAACTGGAAAAAGTAATGCAATTCCAGTGGAAGACCATCAAATGTTGTAGGGCTTGGTTAGAGCGACATAATACATGGACCTGACTCAACCAGGTTTCGATCTCAGCTAAATAGCAAGTTGGTTCAATTTAACCAACATTAAATAACATAGATAAACAGACCTGACTCGACCAGGCTTTGATCTCAGTTAATTAGCAAGCTGATTCGATTTAACCAACATTATTGAAAATAGACATGGCCCAACAAGGCTTCAACCTCAACTAAATAGCAAGGTTTAAATTGACAAATAGTGAAATAAACAGACTTGAGTTGACCAGGTTTCGACCTTAGCTAATTAGCAAGCTGGTTCGATTTAACCAACATACTTTGAAAATAGACAAACGAACTTGACTCGACCAGAATTTAACCTCAGCTAATTAGCAAGTTGGTTCGATTTAACCAACATTAAAGAAAATAGAGAAACAGACCTGACCGACCAGGCTTTGACCTCAGCTAATTAGCAAGCTGGTTTGATTTAACCAACATTAAATAAAATAGACAAACGAATTTGACTCGACCAGGCTTCAACCTTAGTTAATTAGCAAGCTGATTCGATTTAACCAACATTAATGAAAATAGACATGGCCTAACAAGGCTTCAACCTCAACTAAATAGCAGGGTTTAAATTGAAAAATAGTGAAATAAATGAACCTGACTTGACCAGGTTCGACCTCAGCTAATTAGCAAGTTGGTTTGATTTAACCAACATTAAAGAAAATAGACAAACGAACTTGACTCGACCAGGCTTCGACCTTAGCTAATTAGCAAGTTGGTTCGATTTAAACAACATTAAAGAAAATAAAGAAACAGACTTGACTTGACTAGGCTTCGACCTCAGCTAATTAGCAAGCTAGTTCGATGTAACCAACATTAAAGAAAATAGACAAACGAACCTGACTTGTCCAAGCTTCTACCTCAACTAATTAGCAAGTTGGTTCGATTTAACCAACAGAAACCGCTTAAAAGGTTAAGTCCTTTGGAAACACACTAGATCAACCCCCTTTTTTAAATAAACTTTGAAAACTCTCGTTTAGGTGATTGTTTATATGCATGGACTAAGAAAACTAAATTGCACTAAAAAACGGTACTCAAGGTTGAGTAAAGGTGTGAGTTTAAGTTAAAACATTTTTGTGAGTGCAAGCTATGGAAGGTTGCTTAGGTAAATTACATAAGTGAGTTAGACGAATGCAATTGCCCCACTGTTATGAATGGAACATGATAGGCAAAGACTTCCTTTATGTAAAAACATGCCTAATTAAGCCTAAGAATGAATTATGCAGTTAGCAATGTATGAGACACATGTGCTTTTTTTCTTCTGGCTTGATCAACATTTGACACGTGATGCAATAATGTGGCTGTATAAGTCTCTTGAATGCAATGTAAGTAAACAAGAGACATTTTATTAATATGCTCAAATGTCTTAAGAGATTATGCACTAGCAATATGGAAACATGTGCTTTAATTCCTTTGGCTCGGCCAATGATTTTAGTCTTGAGACGCTATGCAATAATGCATATGCATGAATCCTGCTGGTACAATTAATATGCTCAATTGATTTTAAGAAATAATTATGCGATTAGCAATGTTTGGAAAGATGTGCTTTAATTTCTTTGGCTTGACCAATGATTTCAACTCTTGAGGCACGATGCAATAATGCATATGCACGAATCTCATGGATGCAACAAGAATAAGCATTCTTAAATAGCATGCTCAATTGAATTTAATGAATGAATATGCAATTAGTGATACATGGCAACATATGCTTTAATTCTCTTTGGTTTGACCAATGAAGTTAAACATACACCATGATGCGATGATGCATGCATGAATGTTAGGATGCAACAAAAATAAACATTTTTAACTAGCATCCTCAAATGAATTTAAGGATGATTATGCCATTACCAATACATGACAACATATGCTCTAATTTTCTTTGGTTTCACCAATGAAGTTAAACACACGTCATGATGCTATGATGCATGCATGATAGTTAGGATACAACATGCATGCATAATATGCAGGGCGACACTTGCACCAATTAACTACGTTATGAAAATTATTTTTTTGGAAAAAATGAGCAACTTACTTGATTAAAACTATTTCGTACCATTAGTCTTGTAATGAATTAGAAGTTTGAGTAAGAATAAGAATTTAGCTGGGAGCCAAGTGTCGGATAAGCGAACAAAGGCACAATGAAAACCCTCTTTCCAAAGATGAAAAGGAAGATAGTCTTTAGAAAATCTCTTAAATAATAAGAGATTGATGGTAATTTTCAATTTTGAATAAGTTATCAAAATATGGTCAAATGAATGAAGTTGATCTCATTTCTTTGGATAACAATTATGAGAACTAAAAATAGCTCCTCAAAAATTCATCTTAGGTGTCTCGTGCTTTCTTTGAGTCCATTCCAGGTCTTTGATGAAATAACCTTTTTCGAACTTGACCATTTTTAGCACAATTCTGATCTTCATACTTTAGTTTAGCAATGAATGTCTTGCCCCAGTTTGGTGATGATGGTTTTACAAGTAAAACAATGATGGCTTTACCCCAGTGTAGCAATGAAGCCTTTACCCCAGTGTAGTGATGAAGACTTTGCCCCAATTTGGTGACGATGTCTTTGCTAGTAAAACAATGATGGCTTTGCCCCAATGTAGCGATGAAGGCTTTGCCCCAATTTGATGACGATGACTTTGCTGGTGAAACAATAAAGGCTCTGTTCCAGTGTAGCAACGAACGTGTTGTCCTAGTTTGATGATGATGACTTTGCTCCAGTTTGATGATTTATCAAGATGATTTTAAAGTGTAGTGATAACGTGTAGAAATACAAGTTATTATAGCCTTTTTCTTAGGAAAATAGAGACTACATAGAGAATCATGCAGTAGTTTATGATGCATTTTATTAATAAATCTTCCTATGCGTTCTACTCCTGCATTTTTATGAAGATAATAATTTTACCACTTTTTGAGCTTAAAACACATGTTTTAACGTAGGATTGCAAACGATGCGTTAACAACTACTCAATGCAAGACTATGCGTTAGCAACCTATGACGCGTTGACATCAGCCAAATTATCCATGGATGCATAACGACCATCAACGCAAGGCAGCGGAAAATCAGATCAGAATCTTGAGAGATTATCGGAAGATTGACATACATGATCTGTGGCTAAAGTGGTGGATCTAAATTGACCAGAGAATTACACAATGAGACGAGATGGACGCATGATATCAATTTTGTCGCCAATCAAGCAGATTTGCCATTGATTGCGAACGCAGCATCTATAAAAGAGCAGTCCTACAAGATGAGAAAACGTTGTTGATTCTCGGAAGAATTCCTAAGTGACAGCAGAGTTCTCTCCAGACCACAACCGGAGACGAATAGCTTGAGAGAGAAGAGTCTTCCCTCCACCTGACCACTTCACAGCAGAATCTCATGCTTCCATTCCGGCGACTCAAGACATTGACGCCTTTTCCTGCTTTCTATCTTAGTTTTTCTATCTTGATTTTAGATTTGTGTCAAGACATTGAGCTATCTAAAGTTGTATTCCATTCATCAATCTATATTTCTTCCATGTTTACTCATTTCTCTATACTTTCCACTTTTTACTTTGAATCCATGAATAACTAATCTATCAAGGGTCTAGGGTTGCATTAGCATCTAAATAAGAACCATAGAGTAACTATTGCATCTTGTCAATTGCAATCTTAATCTGATGCTTATGTCCATCTAGCTAATCGATATAAGTAGTAATAATCAAATTGCTCGAGAGGGTAAGTGATTGTGGAACTCAATTAACAAGGCCAAAAAGTGTTACCTGTCTATAGGAATAACCTTGGTTTCTAACATTCTCCTATGCGTTATAGACATATAATGCATAGCGGCTAACAACCGGGAGAAGAGTCGCAAGTATGAATAGATTATCACTATTCGTTTCCGATGTTAGATGTTAACCAACCCGAAACCTGTTTTTATCCATTCATTTAAATCATTAGCTGACTTTGCTGTGTCGCATGCCTTTCCATCTTCCACATTATAGTCTAGTGTACATATTATCGCTTTCTTTAGACTATAAACAAACACCTCTCTAAAATATTTCTGGTTACCACTGCAACGCATATAATCCACTTAAATATAGAATCAACATAATCCCTGTGTTCGACCTCAGACTCACCGAGAAAACCTACTCCTTTGCTTATACTTGGGTAAAGGATAGGAAAACTTGACAGATCACAAACGCATAGCATTAAGCATAAGTAAGATGCATGCTATGTTCAATGCATATTGTGTGAAACGCATCATTATAGTTTAATTTGCACATTGCGTTACTACATTTCCATTCCACAATCTAATGCACAACAAGTTTTTGGCGTCGTTGCCGGGGACTTGAGATCTGTCTATACAACATGTAGCTTCTCACTCTGCATTGACGGTTCCAATCTTGTAATTTAAGATTTCATGGTCTTTTATGCTTTTGTATCCTTTCTTTTCCTTTCTTTTTCTTTAGGCTTGCATAACTTGGCAAGATGACTCAAGCAAATAATTAGAAATCATCTTTTGTAACATTAGTTGCCGTTTCATGTTGTTTCTTTGTTGATACTCCTGACGTCTCTTGGTACCATACAAATGTTGTCCTTTAAAGAAACTTATTGAGAGAATTGAGACTTTAAGACTCAATCTCAAGTCACTAAGTTCTTAGTTCACAAAATTATTACTTCTAGTCTTGAAAATCATTTTATATTTAAGGAAAGAGAGAAAGACAAGAATATGATTTAAATGAAGTGAAAAATTACAAGTCTTAGTTATGAAACAACACATTGTAAGAGCCTAATACTATTTCATTACCCTTGAAGCCCCTCTTGGCTTGGGTGGATATAGTTTAAAATTTTGACCCACATCTGTGACAGGCTAACAAAATGTTTTCGTTTAGAGAAAAAGGAGATCACCGCACAACTACATGTGTGGTTGGAGTTGTAGGTTTTATGGAGGATTGGTAAAATAATGGTTTACCATAGATTCAAAATATGAGAGTTGGTTAGGCACAAGATTTTATGAAGTGAGAAAGTTTTGGATTCTCACCTTAAGAGGGGTGTTTGCCCCAGTGTTATAACGTTGTTTTAAGGCTTAACACATGAGAATTATGAAGGTCGAGGTAAAAAAATGCCTTTAAACAAGAATTTAGCTAGACAATGAAGTTCCACAAAATCGGATAAAATGGTTGATATTTGATTACTTTTCTCTATACCCTGTGAGTATAGTTAAAAACATTTTTCTTTTTTCTTTTTTTCTTTTCTTTTTTGACTTTTATTATTATTATTATTATTATTTTTTTACAGATTTTCTCCAAACGGCGATAAATCATGGTTGTTCAAGATAATCTTGCTAAGGTTTTAATTAACAAGAATGATTAAAGTGAATTTAAAAGCATTTCACTTTTAAAAAAAAAAAAAAAAAAAAAAAAAAAAAAAGAAATTGACATACAACAGAAGTATGTAATTTCCATTTTACTTCCAATGAAGAAAATTTCCAAAGAAATTATTTTTTTAAACAAATGTCATGATATGAATGATGCTTGAATGCATGTGCATAATGAAACCTTGACCTTTTTTCTTTTAAAAAAACATAATAGCTCAACTTTCACATAGTTCTATTCTTTCAAGTATTTAGCTAAGCCATGGTTTGATATCACTCTATTGCTTGTTGGATTTTTATAAAGAAATCAAAGAAATCAACTTTATTAACAACAGAAGAGAATCAAAGATATACATTGATCTTCATAACTAAGTACACAAGATATTTCTACTCACAACGAAACAAAACCCCTAATTCTAGTGATTGACACTTGAAAAATTTAGTCAACCTGCCTTGATCAGAGAATGCAATTTATGCTTAAGGTCTAAACAATGTTCTGTTGAGTGCCCTATAGCTCCTACATGGTACTCATAATGGGTGTTTGGGTCATACCACATTGGATAGGGGGTGGTAATGGCTCTACAGGCATTGGAGTTAAAAGGCAATTTTGAAACAAACAAGGTTAAAGCTCGATATAGGTTATTGGGATTGGATCATAACTTTTCTTTTTTTTCTATCTCCTGGTTTCATTATTGTAAGGAGCAATTCGCCTCTTTGATTTTGTGTTTGTTTGTCAACATGACACTTCACCTTAGGATTTGAAACTACTGCTTGGGTTATGTCTATTTTCTTTGTTGAATCTTCGTTGTTTTTAGGTATTGATTGAATTGTGAGCTCTTTTAGAGCCATTGGCATTTGCGCTCCCTTCAAGTTTTTCTATGTTCTTCTCCATTTCATGAAGGTTTAAGTTGTCTCGAGCTATATTTCTATTATGCCCACGTTCTTGGAAACAACTTTCTTCATTATCTTTAAGCATTTCATTAGTTATAACTTTTTAGGACACTCTTTTTCGTTCGCTTTTGATAGCTTTTCCTTATGGAATGAGTATCTACTCTCGAAAGCATCAAGGATTTTTGCTACTTGACCTTGAATCTTGTCAATGTCTTGTCTCATTCTCATTATCTACGAATTTTGGAACCTTAAGATTTGCTCTTGAGTTTGGTTTGACTTTCCAAGCTCCACATTTTGGATCAATGTGATTTGCCCCTGAATCTGGTCAATGGCTCATTTCATATTTTTTAATTCATCACTTTGTTGTTCCATGGATTTTCTTTTTACCCTATAAGAATAGAACATGTGGTTGTGCTATTTTCTTTAAAAGAAAAGGTAAAGACAATGTGCATATTCTTTCTTTCTTTTTCTTTTTTTTTTTTCTTTTACAAAATGGATACATACTGAAGATGTGATGTCATATTTCTTTTTTTAATGCATGTACACATATATATGATGACATGATTAATACTTTTGGAATTTTTTACAAAAGGAGATGATTGTGCATATAAATAATGTCAATGTCTTCTCACATTTTGACTTCAAACAATATTGGATTATGCATGTTGATGTAATGTTCGACCCTAAATGTAGCATGAGTGATACTCTTTTATATAAAGATTATAATTCTTTTGTAACCATATATGAAATGAACCTAGATACAAATGCATGACCCTTTTATTCTAAAGGTATGAGTTTCATAAATTTCTCATAGTGGATGAATTAAGAGAGATCATGTGCCTACATGAGGATACTAAAGACAACATCTTATCCATAAATGTGAATAGTTGTGAAAAAGATTATGACTGATTTGGTAATTATTTTTATGAATGTCAGAAATAATATGAAGATCCAGAAAGATTAATGATCTTACTTAGTTCAATGTTATAAAATAACTAATGAACTAACTTAAATTAGGATATCTCACATGTTTACACGTGTGAAATTATGTCTCCTCAAAGGTCAACACGACAGTACCTCAAAGATGTTGTGTGTGTCCTAACAAGTGAGAAACTCAATATTAAAAAGAGGAAGATGCAACCACAATGCAAAGACAAAAAGATTTTTATAAACAATATAGAAAATCCTTATTTTTCTAAACACTTTTTTTTATAAAAAAGAAAAAAATCAAACTAGAAACCAAAGCTTTTTCTGATTTAACTTTTTTTTAAATTACAAAACCTTTTTTTGGAATTTTTTTTTAAGACCATAAAAATTTCTTTTTCCAAATACCCTCTTCTTGACAAAAAATCTAAATTCAAAATTCTTGTGAAAACTTTTTGGTTTTTTTATGTCTTTTTTTTTTTTAAAGAACTTTCTTTTTTTTTTTTAAGGAAAAAACTTTGTTTTCCTTTTTCTTTTCGTTTTTATTTTTATTTTTTAAAGACCAAGAAATTGTTTTTTCTGAAAGTCTCATCTTGGAAAAAAGTTCAAATTAAAATTTTTGTTGGCTTTTTAAAAGGACTAATCTTTTAATTTAAACAAGACCTCATTGAAAAACAAATTGTTTAAAAAAAACCATTAAAATCCTCTCTTCTTGAAGAAAAATAAAAACCTATCAAATTGGAAAACCTTTTAAGCACAATTTTTACCTTTTTTTTTTTTTTTTCTTTTTAAGATGGTTACAAGTCTTGCTTTTTCTAAAGAATCTTCTTGACAAAGATTCAAATTCAAAATCTTTTTAAAAACTTTTTTTGTTTTAAATTTAACATTTTTTTCCTATTTATTTTTTAAAACCATATAAAACTTATTTTCTATAACTTCTAAAAAAATCCAAAAATAATCTTTTTTTTTTTTTTTTTTTTGCATTTTAAAACCTCATGTTAAGGAAACAAAGTTATTTCTTTCTAAGTATTTTGAAAAAAAATCCAAATTCAAAATCCTTTAAGATCTTTTTATAAAAAATAAAAAAATAATAAAAATTTAACGACCTCTTAAAAAACCTTCTTTTTGAAAGAAAGAAAATTCTTCTTCTTTTTGCTTATTACTTTTTTAAAAAAGTTCTTTTCTCCGGAGAATCTATTCATGAAAAAAAAAATTTATGACTATATGAAAACTTTTCAAATTTTAGAATTTTGGTTTGTCCTACAAGATTTCTTTGTAAGAGGAAAAAAAAAACTCTTATGTTTTTATAATGAAAGTTATATTTTTAAGAACTTTCTTCTAGAAAAAAAAAAAAATCCAAGTTCAAAGCTTCAAATGAATTTTTTTTTTTTTTAAGATTTTTTTCAAAAGATCTCCCTTTTTAGAAAAAAACTTTGAAAAAATAACTATTTTTTTTTCTAGACACTTGAAAAACCATCATTTTTCTTAAGAAATCTAATTTTAGAACTTTTTATGAAACTTCTTGGCTTTTTAAAACTTTCCAAAAGGTCTCTTTTTATCTCCTTAAAAGACCCTTTTTTTTCAAAAATAAAATAAAATAATCTTTTTATTTTTGTTTTTATTAAAAACCATAGACAATTTCTTTCCGTAAAGGCTCTCTTATTTTCTTGGAAAAGAAGAAAAAAAATTCAAATTCCAAACTAGAAATTTTCTAAATGATTGCTTTGTTTTAAGCATTCTTAAAAAAAAAATGATGCTTCTCTAAAGGCTATCTTATTGGGAAAAAAAAATCCAATTATAAAAACTTCTACAAATTTATTCTTTTGTTTTCTTTTTTCCAAAGATCTTTACATTTTAAAAAAACCTATATTTTCTAAAGTGCAAAGTTTAGAAAATTCTTGGTTGACTCCAAAATCATGACAGTGTGAGTTTAGGCTCTAACATTTCTAGTGGAAAATGGTCCCCATGTTTTCCTATTGTTTACACAACGTAGTTGACTTGAGTGGAGATTTTCATATGCCTGCACGGGAACTAGGTTCCACGAAGGTCACACTACTCAGCCTCCGAATCTAATCCTATAGGGTAGAGCTCGGGTAGGAGGCTTGTGAAAGTGTGTGAAATAAACAAGAATGCATAGAATAAAAATAATAAATAAGTGTATTCACAAGAATGCTTAAATAAAAAAAAATATAAACAATTAAATAAAAAGAAAAATAGGAAAAATGCATGGATAACAGAAATAAAATATAAATGCTTTGACCCTCTAAAAATAGTCCCCAGTGGAGTCACCAAGTTGTCGCAACGTCATCGTGATGCAGAGCAGCCGATGTCCTTCCCCATGGGTCTCTTTCGAGGTAAAAGGTTTGGAGTCGCCACAAATGATTGTGGGTGTGATTGATCACCTATCTTAAAGGAAAAAATTAATCTGCTTTAGCAAAGTTAGGCTCGGGGTCGTTGAGTGTAGGGAAGGTATTAACACCCTACAACACCCATTTTAAAACTTTTTTTTTTTTGTTATCCAATTCATTTCATTAAAGATAGTCTTTAGACTAATTAAACAGTTTCCAGGTAGTCTTTACACTAATTAAAGATAGTGTTCCCTTACGGTCAACTTAAGTATCCCAGCCTAGACATAACTATTGCTTATAGTCAATTTTATTTAAAATCCATTGACAAAATCTATTCTATTTTAAAAAGCCAATTTAAAAGAGGAACATTTAATTAACAACTAAATGTCAAAAATAAGTTTAGACAATGTCTCACTAAATCACATTCTAACTGTAAGAATAAAGTAGAGTAGCATTTTGTGAGTAGACAAACGTCCGTTAATTTGTTATCATGTTGATATTTGAATTCTCAAATTAGAGAGCGCATTTACCTCAAGAATTTGAGATATTTTACAATCTCAACTCCATCATAGGATAACATGACATTTAAAAAAAATATCTCATGTGGATCAAATCACATTTTAGAAGTAAAAATATGATTCAATCCTTAGGAGAAGTGTAAGCCCCTCAAAGGAATTGAAATTCAGTTTGTAAATCGAGGTGAAAACCCAAACTGAAAGTTTATTTTGAAAATTCAAATTTAAATAAAATTGATATTCATTTGAAAGCGGAAGTAAAACCAGGTTAAAAATCATTTATGAAAATTTCAAATTAAATTTAAGATTGAAATGTTTTTTAGAAATTTCAAATTGCAAGATATTCAAAATTCATTTAAACCAAATTGATGGGCTTGACAGCATATTGATATTGGAGTTCCGTTTTTATAACTCTATTAAATCGGAGATTAAAAACAAAATGAAGATTTGAAATCCTACTAATGAAAAGAATCAAATTAAGGAGAAACCAAATTGAAATTGGAAATAAAGTTAGAATTTACTTTAAAAAATCAATAGAGTCCTTAATTTTCCAACGTGTGACAAAGGTGATGTGAGTCATTCCCAACAAGTTCTAGGCACTTGTAAAAGTGGAGAGATTGGGAGTAAAAGGGCTTTTTTCCTCATGCGTGTTGCATTTGTCGTTTGTGCACGAGCAAAAAAAAAAAATTATATTTCTTTTCAACTTAACTTTTTTTAAGTCAACTTTTTTAATTCTTAAAAAAATATAGGTTTATAAAATATATTTTTTAAATTTTAACTCAACTTAGTCTTTAAAAAAATAGTTTTTTAGCAAATTACTTTAACCCAAAATTACATGTTAACCAGTGTCGCACAATCGAAGTAATTTTGGGCTTTATTATGATATATGCTTTTAAACATTTTGGGCTATTACTTAAAATGACGTTATTTTTTTTAAAAAAAGTTAAAAGACGTCATTTTGGCTTTATTATGATATCTGCTTTTAAATATTTTGGTGTTTGGGTTATTTTTTACTTTATTGGTTATTAAAATGTTTTTTTTTTTAATGGAGTACAATTTGGTGGGAAAAGATGGAAAATTTCGAATTTTTTGTCTATTTTTACTTTTTTTTTTGTCAACTATTTAGGACTAAAATTAACCAACACAGACATTTCAACACAACTCAACCCAACTCTATGCCCTAGACACATACAATCTAACTCCCCCAGATAATCTAAATCTCCATATAATTATTACCAACTCAACTCTGTGCAACAAACACCCCCTAAAAGATAATAACACTATAAGAATTTTTATCTCTGCCGACATTTTGCTTTGCCAACGCAACAAAAAATGTTGGCAGAGCTAATTTTCGAACCAATCAGAGGTTTAAATTTATTCAAATACTAACCAGCAAAGTTTCGAGTCGTGTTGGGTAAGAATAAGTGGTATAACACTCTAAATTTATTTTCGAACCAATTTGAGGTTATTTAGATTTGTCTCTAATGCTTGGAAGCTCTTATTTGTAGGTTCTAAGTAGTTCTAGAACTATTTGGGCACTTTTCAATAAGGACCTAAGTTCTCGATGAGTTTCAAGTGTTAGAACTTTATTTAAGTGTTAATTCAATTTACATTGTTAGCGATAAAAGATTTGGAAATTAGATTCTATCTTAATTGAATTTATGTAATAAACAATTTTGAAGTTTTAAATTAAATTAGGAAGGAGAAATTTTGGATTTTAGGAACATAAGAGTTAAGAATTGGAGAAGGAAAAGGAAAATAAAAAAAGGGAAAGAAAAAAAATTTAAGTCCCTCCTTTTTTTAAAAACCCTACCCACATTTTCTTTTCCCTTTTTTTTCATTTCCCTCTCTTTCTTTTTTCATTTCCCTCTCTCTCTCCCATTTTTTCATATTCTTTCTTTTGATCCCCACATAACACACGTTCCCGCTGATCCTCCGACCGTCGACCCACGCGAGCCACTGCTCCTGCCGCCGTCGACCCATGCGAGCCGCTGCTGCACAAGAAAAGAGATTTTGCTCCTGCTCGCTCGCGCCGCTCGTGCCGCCGTCGATTGTCGCTCATGGGTGAGTTGTTTATTGAGTATTTTTTTTTTTTTTTTTTTTTTTTTTTTTTTTTTTTTTTTTTTTTGGTCTTTCATAGTGATCTAGGGTTGTTTATAGTGGTTCAATGTTAAAACCTACTTCTACGGTAAAAGACTCCCAAGGATTTCAGTGATTAAAGTTTCAAGAATTTTTGAACTTTATAGATAAGTTCCTGTCACTCCCTCTCAAATTTTCACATAGGGAACAATTTCACACACACATATATCTCTATAGATTTTGAGAGGTTTTTATAAACCAACTATTTACTTTTGCTTGAACAAAGTTTGTTACAACTGACTTCCAAAAAGATTTTAATAGATTTGTTGCTTCTGTTTTTAATAGTTTAAAGTGAGCGGGGAGATTGGGTGAATTTGCTTGAGAAATATAACATTTGTTTTTCAATCTTGGGTCTTTAAGTAGTTTATTGAATTTACTTGAATTTTTTAGAAAATTAAGTAGTGACATTTCTCTAGTATCTTCTTGGCAATGCAGACAAGCCATCAACTTTCCAAATGGGAAGATAGATGGACCGACGTTAAAAAATTGTTGGTCAAGGACATGTAGGGGATGGACTTTCAAATACTTAGGTTTTTTTTAAAGAAATTTAAAGTTCAAAATTATGTTGTGGCTATCCTATAATTATGGTAGCCAATTCATGCATTTAGTATATTTATTATATGTTTAAGTTAGTCTCAATTCATTATATCAAAGAAAGAGACTTGTTTCCTTTTCAAGATATGTATATATATATATCTTATATGTTTAAGCTATAACGTGTTGTGGCTATCTTGTAGTTATGGTAGCCAATTCATGCATCTTATATTTGGTTGTACTTTTATGTTTGTTTGATTGTTTTGGGAGTTAACAAGTCTCTTGGACACTTTTAGGAACTTTTTAAGTTTTTTTGAGGGTGAAAGTGTCACTTAGACACTTTTTAGGTGTGTTTTGAATTTGAAAGTCATACTTAGGCATTTTAAAGTTGTTTTGGGAGTTAGAGTGTCATTTAGACATTTTTTAGTTGGTTTGGATATTGTGAAGGTGCTTGAGAACTATTTAGGTTGTTTTGGGAGTTAAAGTGTCATTTAGACACTTTTTAGGTACTTTTTTATTGGTTTTGAGTTTGAAAGTTATACTTAGGCATTTTGAAGTTGTTTTGGGAGTTAAATTGTCATTTAGAAACTTTTTAGGTACATTTTCGTTCGTCTTGGATATTGTGAAAACACCTGAGAACTATTTAGATTGTTTTGGGAGTTAAAGTGTCATTTAGACACTTTTTAGGTACTTTTTGGTTGGTTTTGAGTTTGAAAGTCATATTTAGGAATTTTGAAGTTGTTTTAGGAGTTATATAGTCATTTAGACACTTTTTAGATACTTTTTGGTTGGTTTTGAGTTTGAAAGTCATACTTAGGCATTTTAAAGTTGTTTTGGGAGCCAAATAGTCATTTAGACACTGTTTAGGAACTTTTTAAGTTGTTTGGAGGGTGAAAGTGTCACACAAACACTTTTTAGGTGGGTTTCGAGTTTGAAAGACATACTTAGACATTTTGAATTTGTTTTGGGAGTTAAAGTATCATTTAGACACTTCTTAGGTATTTTTTAGTTGGTCTTGGATATTGTGAAGACACTTGAGAACTATTTAAGTTATTTTGAGAGTTAAAGTGTCATTTAGACACTTTTTAGGTACTTTTTGGTTTGTTTTGAGTTTGAAAGTCATACTTAGGCATTGTGAAGTTGTTTTGGGAGTTAAAGTGTCATTTAGAAACTTTTTAGGTACTTTTTAGTTCGTCTTGGATATTGTGGAGACACTTAAGAACTTTTGAGGTTGTTTTGGGAGTTAAAGTGTCATTTAGACACTTTTTAGTTACTTTTGGTTGGTTTTGAGTTTGAAAGTCACACTTAGGCATTTTGAAGTTGTTTTAGGAGTTAAATAATCATTTTGACACTTTCTAGGTACTTTTTGGTTGGTTTTGGGTTTGAAAGTCATACTTAGACATTTTGAAGTTGTTTTGGGAGTTAAAGTGTCATTTAGACACTTTTTAGGTACTTTTTGGTTGGTCTTGGATATTTGTGAATACACTTGAGAACTATTTAGGTTGTTTTAGGAGTTAAAGTGTCATTTAGACACTTTTTAGGTACTTTTTGGTTGGTCTTGAATATTGTGAATACACTTGAAAACTATTTAGGTTGTTTTAGGAGTTAAAGTGTCATTTAGACACTTTTTAGGTACTTTTTGGTTGGTTTTGAGTTTGAAAGTCACACTTAGGCATTTTGAAGTTGTTTTGGGAGTTAAATAATCATTTTGACACTTTTTAGGTACTTTTTTGTTGGTTTTGAGTTTGAAAGTCATACTTAGGCATTTTGAACTTATTTTGGGAGTTAAAGTGTCATTTAGACACTTTTTAGGTACTTTTTGGTTGGTCTTGGATATTGTGAATATACTTGAGAACTACTTAGGCTGTTTTGGGAGTTAAAGTGTCATTTAGCACTTTTTAGGAAGTTTTTAAGTTGTTTAAGGGTGAAAGTGTCACTTAGACACTTTTTATATGGGTTTTGAGTTTGAAAGTCATACTTAGGTATTTTGAAATTGTACCATTTTTGTGTTTTAAAGTGTTATTTGGAGCTTACTTGTATGATTAAAGTGGGTTTTTGAATGTAAATGTACTTAACAGAATGATATTGTTACATTCCGATGAACATATATATAAAGTATATATTGTTATTATTGTTCATCTTGCTATATTGAGTTAAATTTTGAAATAAATGTTTTGTTTACTAGGTTCTTGGACGAGGCCATTGAAGCAAGGAAACCCACCAAGCAAGATGTTTATATAGGTGTTGTAATTTTTTTTTTTTTTTTTTTTTGGTATTGTGCCAACACTTAGTTATAATTACTAAATTTGTAAATGACTTACCCAAAGTTTGGTTACTAGTGTTGTTGTATATAGTTTCCTTATATTAACGTTACAAACTCTATTGTTATATATGAAAGTTTATAAATATGTTTGTGTACATATTTTGCGTTGAAATTGGAGGAAACACAGGTTTAATAACATGTATCATTGAAATGGTTTGCTTGACATTTGACAAAAGTCATGAGATGTAGTTTTATGACAGGGGAATAGTGTCATCAATCAGATTTCAATGACTATAAATAAGTGACAATGTACATAATTCAATGACGTTTAAAAAGTGTCATAATTAAGGTATTATTGACACTGTAAATGTGACATTATTTGTTGTTCAATGACAGAATTTGAATGTCAATATAACGTTTTAATTGACAGAAAAAGTCAACGTTTTGATCATTTATTGACTGCGAAAAATTTTCATTAGAAATGGTTTTCATGACATATAATAAATGTCAATACATGTTTTTTGTTGACTGTATTTAAAAGTCATGAAACTATCAATGATGACTGATTTCTCATGTGTCATCTATACACTTTAGATGATGGTGGATTCAGACTAAAATAAAAAGTCAAGAAATGTGCTAATGACAGTTTTTTAAAGTCATAAAAGTCTGTTTTTGTTGTAGTGGAAATAATATGTGATTAATCTTAGGTATATAAGAAAAAAACTATGCTGACAATTCCTGCCAATGGGAACTTAGCATCGGCATAGGATTAGTCGACGCATTTTTAGAGCTAGGTCAACGATTATTAGCGTCTGCAAAAGGCATAATTCTTGTAGTGGAAGACTTGAAGCACGTTGATTCACAACAGCGCCACAGTGCTGCACCTTAGCGTCACAATGCTTCAACCTGTTATAAATTGAACTCATCCGATTTTAGGTCATTCACCACCGATTCCAACCATTTTTCTTGGTTTTTCTCTCTATTTTTCTCTTCTTTGTGGTTTGTACTTGTATCAAAACAATTCCCCATTTATCGGTATGTCAACTATGGGCTAAGGTAACGTAATCTAGCTTGAGTTTTTAGGACTTTCCTCTACTTTCATGTATTTGTGAGCTTTCGAACTAAAGATTATTGTTTTTTTTTTTTTTTATTCAAAATTCGGAGTTTTATGATATTATGATCATATTATTGGATGCTTGTGAATCTTATGGTCATTGCTTTAGATTAAAATCTGATGTGCGACACTTGATCTCATGTTAATCTCTAGAAGTAGGTTGGTTGGCTTGTGAATCTAATATGATAAGCTTTGTTCTAACCAACCTAGGATTGAATCGAATGAACATCTAATTAGGCACTTGAAAATTAGATGTTCCACCTAACATTGCCGTAGAACTTAATTCGATTAGTGCAAATTGAGAATTGCATGGTTTTCATCAATTCAATTTGGATTTGTTAGCTGATTAGGATGATTTAATTAGCTTTTCTAAATGAATTGGTTAGGTGTAAGCAATCATTTGATTTCGGTAATGAGAATTCGATGATCAAATATCTTGAATAGGGAAATTCCGTTACAACTCAAGCTAGGTTTCTCATATAAATTTTCAAACCTTTACTTTGTGCTTTGATTTTATGCCATTTACATTTTATTGTAATCGAATCAATTTCAATCCCCCTTGGTTACTTGGTCCGTTTTCAATTAGAGAAAATTCTTCGATTCTCTGTGTTCGACCCGATCTTTCACTATTATAATTTTGGTGAGAACGGTTAATCATTTAGTCCAGAATTAAGTGACAAATTCCGTTCAAACAGTGTACCAATTCAGTCCTCATCCTTCCTAAAACGTAGCCATTGAGTTTTAAATGCTATGAAATTGTAATGAAGCCATATTGAATTACCTCTAATTTTAGATTGAAATAAGTATGCCAGCTTCACTACTTGTCCACATGCATGGCTTATTTTTCAATCAACTTTATCTTTAATCATTACATTTTCAAAATGTAAGAATCAAATTATTACAAATAAAAGGAATAAAAGGATAACCAACCAACATATTAAATATATTTTAACCCAAAAAATCAAATATATAAAGTACTTTAAACATATTAAACCCAAACAACAAAATGTTTCACTATTAAATACTTTATGTCAAAATTACCTATGATAACTAATTAATTATACAACTTTGACTTTTGTTGATGGACTAAAAGCATCCATAATTATAATAGTTGGATATCTATAATAGCCATCAATTACATATCTGCCAGTGTCAACTATCTTTTCTCATAGTTTAATTAATGGTTAAAATTTGTCAACTTTTCTATTTTTCTGTTTAAACCTTTTTTGCTATCAATAGAATGTATACTAACTTGTGATATCATAGCCTTTGAATCTTAAATGCATTAAAAGCTTCGGAACACCTTTAGTTACCTTCGAGGATCAAGTGTTTTAAGTTCTTCCATTTATCTGGAAAAGATCTCGAAAGTTTCATTTTGTTTTTAGTTGGTTTTTCTTACATATAGATGAAGTTTCAATCTCAAAATTGGAGTAACACATGTATTTTATACAAATTGCAAGGGCTCTCCAATATTTCAATGTGAAATCCTCAACTTATCTTTTCTTCCACTTGTATTTAAAAGGCCTTCAAAGTATTCTTCCATTCATCTTTAGCATATTCAACCACGGTCATGTTGAAAGATAGCTAGAAGAGAAGCAAGAATGTTGAAAAGACAAAAATAGAAATGCAACAAAAAAGATGAAGAAGAAAAAGAGAAAATAATTTTTTGCTCCATAGGTTTTGGCTCTAACTAGTTTCCATTTGGTCCTTAAGTTTCAAAATGTTACACTTTATTTTAGTCTTTAATAAATTTTGAGTTCAGGATCGGGATCAAAATGTTGCAAACTAATATAACTATGTTTTCAAACCAAATAGGGTAAGGATGTACACCAAGCAAAGTATAGATTTTAGGTAAAAAAAAAAAGTGACATAACAAACACTAATACGGTTGCTTTTAAGAAGTTTAATCTAGAGATTAAAACAAACTAGAGATCAGAATAAAACAAACTTCAACATAACATTTAAGAACTAAAGCAGACATTTTAAAAATTCAGAAAACTAAATAGAAGAAACTTAGATGTTTATACAAATTTGAATCAAACTTAGAAGTTGATACAAATTTGATTCAAGAGGAATCACTTCTCCAAGAATGTTTACAAACAAATCTTATAAACTTTACTAATGAATTCTAAATTTAAATTACCTACAAAATTCAAAATATTGACGTCAATGTAAATATTGAAGTCCCAATTTTATGGAAATATTGATGAAAATTTTAGGAAACTTTATGGAAACTGATGAAAATTGTTTTAATTAGTTTATAAAACCTTGATTAATTGTGACTTAATTAGACTATAATTGACCATTTTTAATCATTGTTTTTATAAAGTAAGACAATATTTCAATGTATAATGTAAATATCTGTGTAAATGTCAATGCATAAACAAAAATTTAAAAAAAAAATTGAAAAATAATTACAAAATAATATCAAATAATGCTAATTAATTACAAAATTAAAGTTTATGTAATCTTTGCATACAAAATAGTTGTAAATTTTTATCATGAAATGGAGTGGATACAAAAATTCTAGCATTAAACTTACATAACATAATAAGGATAAAAATCATGACACCAAACATAAGAGGATACAAATATTATAACATTAAACATAACACAACATAATACCAAACATATGAGGATACAAAAAGTATAACATTAAACATAACACAACATAATAGAAAGAAAGAAAAAAAAAATTACAAGTAGATAGAGCTTGAGAGAAAATGAGAGGAATATTAGAAAACTCAAGATTTGAAAATGGTGTGGAAGAAGTGATTTGGTAAAGATATTTATAGGATCAATTATGAGTTTTTAATTTTATTTTTTCAACGTCTTTCTTGGAAATGAAGATTTTGAATGGGGAATGAAGAAAAACTCACGTAGATTCAAGTTTAAGGTGAAATGATGTGAAAATTCAATAAAAAAATTTAAATAAAGTTAAAATAAATATATGTTATTTTTCTCAATTTTGATTTCTTGGAAATGGAAGCATTGGATGGTAAATGAAGCAAAAACTCACATTAATTAAATTTTGACGGTGAAATGATTTGAAAATTCAATGGAAGAAGTTTGAATGAAGTTAATAATATATGTTATATTTCTCAATTTTGATTTCTTGAAAATGAAAGCTTTGGATGGTAAAAGAAACAAAACTCACATCAATTCAATTTTGAACTGAAATGATGTAAAAAAATAAAAATGTGGTTTCTCGAAAATAAAAGCTTTAGATGGTAAAAGAAACAAAACTCACATCTATTTAATTTTGAGATGAAATTGATGTGTGAAACTATACAATTCTTGTAATCAAGACAAGACCATAAAACTAAAAAAACTTCCACTGAGCTAATACAACTAATTTCTACTAAAAAAATCGAGAAATTAGGAAAAATCAAAACGCCCCTTACCAAAATTTCGAGCCTATCGTAATCTCAAAATTTCGACTAAAATTTTCCACTATGGTTAACTATAAACTGATTATTGACTAATTGATATTGTCAATCAAGGTGTGTTTGCTTTTGGTTAGTGATCTACACACAAAAAGTTTTTGGTTAGTAACCTAAACACATGAAAAAAAAGGCACTCACTTGATGAAAAATAAAGTGTTTTTCAATAAGGCTAGTTGCAAAATGGGTAAAACAAGTTACTAATATTAGGCCCGTAGCCCAAACTTTTTGGTTTTGCAAAAATAGCAAAAAACAAGTCCAACCCACGTTTCACCTTCCTACTATTGATATACACTTGATACACTACTAATACACACTTGATACACTACTGATATACACTTCGTACATTTAATATCCTTGATATGCACATGTTAGACACTTGATATATTTGGTATACTACTGATATACACTTGTTACAATGAATATCCTTGATATACTACTAATATACACTTATACTCGCAAATGCCTTCTCTATTTATTTCTCTCTCTCTATCTTTCAACCAATAAAATTTAGTGACTCTAGCGAGAAGTGGTGGCAAAACACGACTGACGATGAATGAACAACAGTGACGGTGGCTGAAATTGAAACAAAAATTGAAAGAGTTTAGAGAGAGAGAGAGAGAGAGAGACTCCGAAGCTTACCCAACAACAACAACCATTGATTGACATGCGACTGTTGGAATGTATATCCTAAATCTCGTAGTTTGTAAATAAATTTGTAAACAACTTATTAATAAATAAAATATTATTTATTTTCTGATTAGTGTTATTTATTTGCATAACTCAAAATCCAATAAACTAAGATCTAAGATTATTTAATGTAACTTGAATAGTATGTGGTTGACATACAAGTGGATTATGTTCAAGTTATAACCTAAAAGGTCTATAGTATATAGATAAGGTTGGGTACCTTATCTTGGTAACACAATGGATATGACCTACTTTGTAAATGTTACAAATATTGTAAGTGTTGCAGACGGTTTGATCCAAATCATTCATGTAATGACATGTAAGTGGGGGTATCTTATACAGTGAATCTATATAAGACTGGACCACGAAATATGATCTCTCTATGTAATGTTGTTAATTGGAGAGATTTATATTTCAAATGATAAGCATGTAACTCGATCTCAATTCTGAGTGAGTTATGAACTCCTACTCATGAGGATCGTTCTTTGATTTGTATGGGTGAGAGTGGTCTTAGGTGTCGTCTTAATATGCCTACTATTTTGGGAACGATACTGAGTGAGGAGCTAGGAACATAATTTAATTCACAAGTTGGAATTTACAGCTTCCTGACTTTAGGGAAAATAGATAGTTTACTTTGTTCTCTTAAGTGCTGACCATGAGACTTGAACAATGAGGCCTCATCCTCTCACTGGCCTGAGAGGGACTTTGTTTATGGTTGGACCATAAATAGAATTATTCATTAGAGGATCAATTGAACTTAAGGTGCAAGAAGTCATTATAGGAGTAAAATGGTAATTTGACCAAACTGTAATTGCGAACAACCTGTGAAAGACTGACTTACAAAATATGGTTAATCAATGGACACATAAATATACCATAGTTCATAAGAGTGTAGTTATAGGTCTTTAGTGGTATGCCACATAGTTAATGAAGGTTGATTAATATAATTAAAAAGTTTAATTAATTAATCTTGGATCATTGTAGCTTATAACTGTAGGTCCATTAGGTCCCTTTGGTAGCTCACAACGAGTTAAACAAGGAAAATAAGTGTTGAATGAATTTGAATATTCAAATTGATAAAGGGAATTAATTGTATCTGATACAATTAAAATAATGTATGAGATACATTATAATATAAAATTAATTTTGAATTAGATTCAAAATTAAAACTTAGAATATAAGAGTATTAATATTTGAATAAGATTTAAATATTAAACTAATATGAATTGGATTCATATTAAATTAATGTGAATTTGATTCATATTAAAACTATTCGTTAGGATAGAATATGTATATTAGAATTTAATTCATATGTACATTATTTAAAGGAAAATTACTATAAATAGAAAAAATGAAATTATTTACATATATAGCAAATTTTCACTTTTTATCTATGAAACAATGCGATAGACCCAAATGGAAAAAAGAATGGTAATGAAAACAATACTTCATTGGAATGGAGTTCAAAGAAGGTATTTGATGAAATTACTAAAAAAAAATCAAAGTTGAAGTCAACGATGATATTATTGGAGATGGAGGAAAATTGAAATTTCTGAGGATTTTGGAGAGAGAAATTGAAATGTGACATATTTGCAAAATACTATTCTTAAATTTCTATCCATTGAGATTTTTCTTTTTAATATTCGTTTGGTAGTAAATTTAAGGTTAAAAATCACTTTTAGTCTCTAAACTTTCATAAAAATAACAATTTAATCTCTAAACTTTGATTTGTAATGATTTAGTCCCTATGCTTTTAGTTTTGTATCAATTTAGTCTTAGACTTTATTATGTAACAATTTAGTTCTTGTAATTTAAAATTTGTAATGATTTAGTCCTTATTGTAAAAATTAATATTAAAATTTCAATATTCTATAGAATTTCTTAGGTTATATGAGCTTGAAAACATAATTGAGAAGAATTCAACTACACAAATAATTATGAGAATCAACATAATAACGTGTCCAAAAGGGAGTTTCTTTGAATCTTTGTTGTTATTGATTTGCATAATATAAGATAATTTATGTAGAGAGAAATTTTCCAGTGGTGTGATTGTTATTGTTTGTTTGTGAATTTTATAAATTTGAAAATTATGTTTCAAATTCGGTTAAAAGATTTTTTTTGAGTAAAATAAATAAAAGAAATAATGACCCTAATAAATTGTCATAAGTGCTCTGTCACAGAAATTTTGAATTTCTCTTATGATTTTGGTGGTTTATTCCGCAAACACTCCCAATTTTATTCTTCAAATTACTATAAATTTGAATAATGTTGATAGTGAGATTTCTTTTGTTTTGGCCGGTAATTTGTCCACTAATATAACTTAACGGTTGAGATTCTCTAGCTAATTTTGAATAAGCTTTAATATAGGTTGGTTCTCTTATATTTTTAAGGTTAATGATGTTTCAAATTTTTTGTATATGGTGTGGGAATTTGACAAATTACTTAAATGCTATATTTGAGCATGATATTCAATATATGTATTTGAATATTTCATAAGTAGCAAATTGTCTCATGACAAATGTAATAAGAAAATAATATTGTTCTTGTCTCTTTAAACTCAAGGACATAGTTGTACAACCTATAGAACAGATCTTGTTCAAGTAAGGTCATAATAAGAAAATAATATTGTTATTGTTGTTGTATTGATTTTCATGAGATGTTATTGTGATCTACTTGAGCATATCCATTAACATGTTAGCATGAATTGAAATAATATTCCATGTGTGTTTTATTTGACAAAGTTTATGCATGATTAAATAGTCATGTTTTTCCATTAAATTTCATGAAATTGAAAAGTATTATTACTACTTTTAAATTGAGTTGGGCCCTACAAGATTATTTTGACTATCACCTAGCTTCATCGTTTTTATGTGAAAAGCTTGTAGAATTAATGGTAATTTGAGATATTGTCTAAGCTATAAAATATGTAGACATTTTATAAGAAATTTTCATGGATATATAAGTTAGAACAACTATCTCCATTTGTATGAGGTCTTTTGGGGTCAAACTGAAAAGCAAGACAATGAGGCCTTATGTCCAAAATAGATACAATATCATACTATTGTGAAGATATACTTGAAAAGTAGTTATACCTAATGAGTGGTATTAGAGTCATGTCTCTAGTTTATCCACATTGATATAATCCTTAGGTATCAAAAAAAGATATAGTGGAACCTCAAAAGTAGTTCTGGTGTGATCCATCGTGGAACTCTATCAGATAGGCAATATGGTCTGGTGAAAAGGAGCTAGCCTAGATAAGAGTTAGATGGATGGATGGCTACTTTAGGGAGGCTCAGTTGGTTCATTGTTCGATGGGAGGATTGTTGGGAATAAGACCAAAATCCCACATTGGTTAAATAAGATCATGAATACATAGGTATACATATGTATAATTTCAATTGATTGAAAGTATAAAGTTATTCGTCTTTGTTTTATTGAGCATGTTTAGGATCATGGAAAGAGAAAATGTCGATTAGTCAATATATGTCTGTAGGATTCTTAAAGGGAATAACCAATATGGATCTTCAAGAAGAAAATTCATTATGAGGTATATAAATAAGACATTGATTATTCTGATGCATACTTTTGTATGACTAAAATAGCTATTATAGAATCTTGATAGTATTTGCCACAATACGTGGTTATCAAGTACATCAGATGGATGTAAAGATGGTGACTTGGAGGAGAAAATATATATGTGACACCATCTGAAGGTATGTAAACTCACATAATCTTTATACGGTTTTAAATAGGCTCCTAAACAATGGAATAAAAAAAATTTAATAGCACTTTAGTAAACAATATTTTGAAGTAAACTGTTGTAATGCATGTGTTTACTCAAAGTTGTTTGGAACATTGTGTGATTATCTATTTGTATGTTGATGATATACTCATCTTTGATACAAACTTAGATGTAAGTAACCATACTAAGTTATTTATGTCCTCACAATTTGAAATGAAAGATTTAAGTGAGAGTGATGTGATACTGAATTTATTACTCTAGAATTAGCATGACAAGAGGTTGAGTGGCTTAGAAGCCTATTAGGAGATGCACCATTGTGGGGGGCATGAAGTTGAGTGGCTTAGAAGCCTACTGGAAGATGTATCTTATGGATGGCATCAGTACTAGTCTTTTTGAACTGTAATTCACAGGATGCCTTAGAAATTGCCAAGAATAGTGTCTATGATGGCAAGAGGAGGCATATACACCTCAAACATGGAGCTATGAAACAGGTACTGAAAGGAGGATTGTCTCATTCGAATATGTAAGGTCTGAGAGGAATTTAGCAGATCCTCTCACTAAAACATTTAAAATTAGAATTTTCAACAAATATGGGACTCAAACCATTATAGTGGTCCATAGCCCTTTATTTGGGTGATCAATTGCGAGAGACTTGATGGTCTATAGTCTTTCATTTGGGTAATCCTAGTATGGACTTGATGGACAAAACTAAAACGTTTAAAATTTTCATAGCCCTTTCTTTGGGTGGTCCTGATATGTACTTGATGGATAATTTTAAAATCTTCATAGCTCAGTTTTTTAGTGATTTGTCTTTGATAGACTTGATGAAGTTGGTTTTAGCATGGACTAGATGTGACATCTTCATAGCTCAATTTTCGAGTGGTCTATTATAATAGATTTGATGAAGCAATTAACGTGATTTGTGAAGGTGTGACTGCCTTCTATGAAAATGTTTAAGGGTCTTTTTCTAGAGCCTTCACATTAATCCGAGGTTCTATGTGCATGGCCTTAAATAGCACACTTTTATCGCGGAATCAATGAAAATTTAAGGAGTAAAACATGTTGTGGGGCATACTTATTAAAGTTCAAGAGGTAACTCACTCTCTTTAACAAAGTTGCTGCCCCATTTCATTATGCATCAATTCAAATCGTCAAGATATTGATGTTTAAGTTTGTTCTCCTATCTTTGCTCTTGTTTTGTTTGCTATATCAGTCATTTGTGGGGGATTGTTCGGAATGACTTTGAGCTTTTGGTCCATAGAAAAAGAAAAAGAAGTTTTTTACAGCTTTGTAACCGTTTATTTAAATTAATTCCAACATATTAGTGAAACATTAATTCTTCAGCTAATTCTAAAAAATGGTTTTTATCTAATTCTTCAATTAATTCTAAAAACGATTTTTATTGTTAAGTTCATTTTTCCTTTAAAAAGGATTCTTAGTTTTTGGAAAAAAGAGACCTATTCTCTTGCGAGTGCACATTTGAGTTAGGAGGTTGCTTTAGCCTTGGAGAGCAACTAGAATAGTCAATTTAACACTAAGGTCACACCGAATTTTGCACTCAAGATAGTGATTTTTCCACGGCATAATAACAAAGATCGACATATGCTACTAATAGATTTGGTTAGAATTAAGAGGTAGATGGGTTCAGTGAGTCTTTGAGGGGAGGAGTGGAGTTCTATTGGAATGAAATGGCGTTGAGTTGAAGATCACCATACTGCACATTGGTTTGTGGTTGTCGCAATTGAGATTGGTGATTAGGGTTGAAAAGTTTTAAAAGGTTTAAAATTGTATTTGAATAATAATTTGCAATTAATTTAAAGAAGGATATGATATTTAAAAAAAAGCAAATTGGAAAAACAAAAAAAAGATAGACATAAGAATTTTTAAAAATTTGGATATCCGAGATATGGTTGCACTGTAAGTTGGGATTTGGGAGTTATCTTTTGAGGGCATTTCGAGCACATGAAAAATGAAGGTTTGCCATAATTATGAAGATTTTCAGTTTTTGCTATTTATCTATATTATCTGAAAAGAGCTATAGGGAAGAAATATTTGATTTCTTCTTTTGACTCTTTTAGTTGATGATTTTAAGACTATTATATGTAATTTCACGTCTTAATTATTAAATTCAATTTAAAAATAAATATATAAAATATAACGTCAAGTAAAAAAAAAAAAACTTCTCCAAGGTAAAAAAAAAAAAAAAAAAAAAAAAAAAAAAAAAAAAAAAAAAATACTATCTAATTCTAAACCAATTTTTGAAAAAAAAAATTATATACTATCTAAATCTAAAATAATTTTTGAAAAAAGAATTTAAAAAATAATATACTATGTATATTTATCTAAATTCAAAGAGGGTTACGAAAACAAAAAGATTTTTTCAAAATATATATATATCTAAATCTAAAAGAATTTTTGAAAAGAATTTAAGAAATTTCTCAATCCCTACATTTCCTACGTTTCTTTGTTACTTGTGGATCTAATATGATAAATTTTTTTTTTTTTATTGAACTTTTATTTTTGGTTAAACTTCTTATCAAAATCAAAACAATAATTACTAGAAGATTCTCGCGGTTTAAGAAATTTTTTTACAAGTTCAAGCAATTTAGAAATCAGCATAATGGTAGAGAATCAAATCAAATGATTTCCTCATTTTAAATTTTTACATATAGAAAACGATTTTGATGTATTTATTATTTTGTAAGATGCTTTTGTAGATTTTTTTCTTCTAATTTATAACTTCTGTAAACCCATTTGTATTAATTTATTATGTCTAAGAATAAATTTTTAGTGTTTCTCCCTACATAGTAAAAATAATATTTTGGTATAAATTAAAAAAGTTTAAAAAAATTACTAATAGAGGTTATGAGAATGTTATAATATATATGTATTATATTTAAATTAGAGTTTAAAATTTATGGAAAATCATTCAAATCAAAGCCAAAAATATCTTTTTTTACTAATAGATTATCAATTGTTTTTAAGATTTTGAACTAAGAAGATAAACAAATAATCAAAATTAAAATAAGAAAGATCTTTTTAACTAATAAGGTTTAAAATTAAGAGGAAATTAAAATAAAAGAAAGTTATAAAATTGGTTTTAATCAAAACATAAAATTGGTTCTATATTTTAGTTATCATATAACACCTATAAATTAAGTAATTAAAATTTAAATTTGTCCAATCTTAGAGGTTATGATTTGCATACAAATATCTTATTAGAAAAATCAAATCTATCCTAATCAAAATAAAAATATTAGTTTTAAATTATTAACTGATTAACAAAAAATGTCTTAGTTCACAATAATATTTGAAATTAACTAGGTAATTAATATATCTAGATCAAAATAAAAAATAACATTATTTTAGTTACCAAACCATTATTAAAATTTAATTTAAACAAAAAAGAAAGAAAAAAATAATATTTTGGGCTTGAACTAAAAGAATGTAATCAAATCTATCATAAATAGAAAAATTATTTTTTAGTTATTTAGAACTCAATATGATAACAAAATTTAAAAAATAAATAAATAAATAAATAAAATAAGCCTATAGTTTTAGTTAAGACTAAAGTTTGAAATTAGGTAGATAATCAAATTCGTCCAAATAAAATATATATATAGTTACATCAGACACACAATCAAAATTCTAAAAAAATCAAAATAAAAATAAGAGCTCTTTTCAAATATAGCAAAAGTAACCAAAATATTTACAAATATAGCAAATATTTTCAAATATAGCAGTCTATTGCAGATAGGTTATTTTGCAACTAATTGTAAATATTTTTAACAGTTTTGTCATTTAAGATAATTTCTCTAAAAATAATATGATTAAATTACAAAATAAGTAACCAAGGTTTTAAATTCTTTTTTTAAAATAAATAATTTTAATATTTTTTTAAATATTAGGTTAGTTTAAATCCAAGCTTTAGATTAAATAACTAATCAAATGATGTGAAATAAAATAAAAGTTTAAACTTAGGTAGCTAACCAAAATTAAAATAAAATAATAATAATAATAATAATAATAATAATAATAAAAAAGATATTTTGTAAGTTTAGTTTTTCTTTCAACAATGTTTTATTTAATTATTTTAGTAATATAATATATTTTAACCATGGATGATCAATTTACAATGATAATCTCATTTATATGCAAACTAAAGCTTGATCCGGAGTTACTTTTGTGAATAATTTACATTTTAAACTCTACAAAATGAAACTTTAAAATTTCAGTTATTATCTATTAAGACTCAATTTAATATCTATTTAATTTTTTATTTTTAAAATTAAGTCCAAACATTTTTTTCCACTCTAAATTTAAGGATTTGTTATCAACTTTTTTACCAATATTTTAAAAAAAAATAAAACCAAATTTTGAAAACAATGGCCTTCAAAACCTTGTATCAATTCAACACTTCCAAATGATGCTTAAATTAACTTTATTTGTGCTATAACTTTGATATAATTATCACTTTACAAGATTATATAATTTGCAATATACGGTCTTAAGCATTAACTTTGACATAATTATTACTTTACAAGATTAAATAATTTGTAATATACGGTCTTAAGCATTGTTTCCATGTTAACCAAAATACAAACTTTATAACATAAAAAAGATGGAAGAATTAGAACATGTTAACATGTTTGAAAGATGTTATAGGCAATTTACATATGAACATGGCTAATCACCAAAGGCAAGATATAAACAGATCTTCAATGAGAATATCGGAAATGAGATTGAATATCAGAAACCTAGAGTAGACATGAACTGACCTTCAGTGAGAATAGGACCAATTACAAGGGGAAAAAACACATGAAGTTCCAAGCATTATAGATTAAAGGTTGCAAGAAATGGGGTACAAGAGCAATATAATCAGAGACAATCACCAAAAGTACAAAATAATGAAGTAACAAAGACATTCTCAACACATGCTTTTACGAAGTTGTAAAATGGCAGCTTCCTTCTGTTCTCATATTTGTATAATCTCTGGAAAGTGCAAATGAGTAGTAGTAAATACAGACAAACTAATGTTCAAGCATATAACTTGGTATCATCCAGTCTAAAGGTTGACTACGACAATAGAAACACTACCTACCTTGAATACTATCTATCTCATGAACTTCTAGCCGCCAAATGTTATATAGTCAGAGTGGTAGTTTTCAATTTCTAGCTCTAAGGAAGATTTGAAGGATTTCTGGATATTTACAGAACATATCATCCAATTCAGATAGGAACTTTAACAAAAAGAAAAACAGCCGTTTTCTTTTTCTCAAAACTACTTCTTAATGACCTTTCCCATATGGCCATATTTCAAGAAATAGTATCCAAGCTTTCTCTAAGCTCATGCTACGACGGGGTCTTGATTTTAAGCTTCAAAATGTTAGATATGGGAAACTGGAATTCCTCAGAAAAAATAAGGAAGAGAAAGATAATCCTGCTACAAATTGAAATACTGTGGTAAGGGACCAATGCAGATCAAGGGAAAATACTTATTTACTTTGTGCCATCTTTTTGCGTATCTCATGAGCCGTGTTGAAGATTCCGAGTGTAGGCTGGTTGCAAACGAAACATTTCTTATTCTTTGCATGGTGCTGCAAATTTTTATTAAAAAAGAAATATGATTTTAGGTTCATTCTAAAGACAAGATATGCAACATTAAATATCAGGAAAAGAGGAAAATTAATGAAGTTTGTGATGAAGTAGGATGAAATGATCATCTAAAAGTGTGCGCTTGAGATACAAATCAAGAATATACTTAGTTCAGAAATGAATTCTAGACATGCAAATTATAAAATCGACATCAGTGAATCAATCGCCAAACTTGCAGAAAAATTATCCAAATGCTTCAGTCATCTCACTACATTCCATATTTCATTCCCTTACCATTATACATTCTGGGAAAACCTTTAAATTACGAAATATAATTGGAACATATACTGTTCTATAAAAAATACTTAATATACTTGGAAAATCCTTTATAGAAAAAATAATAATGGGTAGTTGCAACAGTAACGAGCAAGAACGACACGAATGGGTGGGTATCTTTTTAGAACTCAAGGACACCGTTGAAAAACCAATAGAACAGATCCTGTTTAGGTAAGACCTGGTCAAATAGGTTGAATTAATCTTCAGAAAAGTTTTTATAAATGCTTTCTTCTCTTACTTTAAAAACATCCTCTGATTTTTAAAAACATGTTATTTCTAAATTTCAAAAAACATCATAAGTTGACTTATTACTATAGAAAACATGCTATTGTAAGTCAATTTCAAAGAACAAAGAGACAAGGCTTGAATTCTGAAGCAAATTTCAATCTCCCAGAAAAGAAAGGACTTCATGATCACCATATTAAAGACGCCTAGATAATTAAGACACAAGTAAGACCAAGAAAGAGCAACTACCTTAAGTGCACAATGCTCACAGAAGTAATGCTTGCACTTGGTCACAACAGGATCCACAAAAGGCTCCCGACAAATAAAACAAGCGAAGGGCAAGGCATCTTCTTCATCTTCATCACTCGGTTCTGAAGTATCCTCATCCCCATCATCAGATTTCATAGCTAATTTTCTCTTCCTTGCTTTCTCTACTTCCTCCCATTCCTTTTCCAACTGCCACCCAGACTTGTAATCCCCTCGGTCATGCATAAACTTGCATGCATCTCCATAACCACAGTAACCAGTCTCCTTGTAATCCTTGCAAATATCAGGCTGATAATCAAATCTTGCTGAAGCTCTTATATGAGCAGAAGCTCTAAGTGGCCCATGTGCTCCACCAGCTTTTTCACTTGAAATTGTATGTTCCCTTCTGAAGCCAGCCTTGTAATCAACATACGCATTGACTCCTTTATACAACTTCTCACTACCAGAACTCTTGCCTTTACCCTTCAAAGCCTCCTCAGCTTGCTTCAAAACTCTCTCGCGAATGGCTCGTGCATCTCTTGAGAAATCAGTCTCTGTTTCTAGAGTTGCAGTTGCTCTGCTATCATGGTGAACTTGAATTTCCTTTGAAGACTCAAATTGGAAAATTGGTTTATCAGGTTCCACATTCGACTCATTAGACAAGGAACTCTTAGAAGGTCCAGAAGAAAAATAAAGCTTGCTTTCAGTCTTGGGGGCTTTCTTCTGATTTTGAAGCAACGAAGTCTCGGTTTTAGAGTCATCTTCTTCGTCTTCATCAACCGTCCGTTTTCTGATGTTTTTGTTCTTTGTGGGTTTTCTGAAGAAGCTACAGACTGAAGAACACAGGATTAAAAACGTATAGAGAGAGTGACTACAATTAAAAAATTATAAGCACAAAAAAGAGATCCCATGATGAAAATGGGGATTAGATGAAACAAAAATGGGTAATACCTTGTTCAGGCGGCTGATTTTCACCTGTATCTGCCATTGTATACGAGAGTAAGACCAGCTCGTTTAATAGATGCTACAATGGATTAACTTATCTCTCAAGCTCTCCTATGATCAAAATGGGCGTCGGAGGAATTTGCACAATTTCTAGGGTTGTGGCACGCAACCGCAGCCTACGGATATCGCAGATCAACAGGTCGCCTCGCTGCGGGTCTTCCCGTTCGCTGCTGATCGTTCGAGGATCTATCAACGCCGCGGCCGGATCTACTTGTCTGCCGGGTGTCCGTCGCGAGTCAGAATTCGCCGCCGGGATCTGTTTGGTGGTGTCCGCGGGAAGAGAGAAGTAAAGAGAAAATGGGAGTGGCTGACTTGGATGAAGAAATTAGGGTTTTGTATTTTTTTTTTTTTTTGGTTTTATCCAAATCGTCAAGCCGTAGATCGACCGAGAGGAAATTTGTTCAAATTCTACGGACGTCTGGAATATTCTCACCAGGAAAATTCGGGATTAAATAGTTTAAATATTTACATAATATTATATGTTGTTATTTTTTTATTTTTTATTTTATTATTTATTTATTTTAATTTCCGTTTCGCCCTTTTACTCTCGATTTTAGAATAGTATTTTAAGATTAAATACGAATAGATGCTATTTGATCAAACGGAGATGGTATTTAAGATTAAATAGATTAATATTGTATTTGTTGTAAAATTGAGGAGCAAAATGACGAAAAAATGGAGCACGAAAACTGAGAATTATAATATTAAAATAATTAAATAATTAAATAATATAAAAGTAATTAAAACAACTAAATTAAATAAACTTAAAATAAACTAAAATAAAGAAAGTGGAATTTTATGAAATTTCTCAACACCAATCCTTTTTCTTATTTTCTCTCCAATGTGTGCTCTATTTATAGCAATTTGGCAAGTAGGTAGTGGCATTTCATGGCCACAAAGGATGTATCTACTGGACTTTTGCCACTAAGCATATTTATATAATGGATATCTAATTTTCTTTAATATTTATAATACTCCCCCTTAGATGCTCATTATATATATAAAATATGTCTCATTAAAACCTTACCAGAAAAAAACCCAATGAAAAAAAAAATCCTAGTGAAGGAAAAAGAGTACATATTTTATATAATCTAATACTTCTAAAAGAATATAATACATTTGCTCCCCTCATAGGAACATCATTTGAAATCTCTGAATCGTCGCATTCCAATGTTTTGCACCAATTTTTCAAAAGTTGCGGTTGGTAATGATTTTGTAAATAAGTCTGCCAAGTTATCCTTCGAACAAATTTGTTGTACAGTGATGTCGCCATTTTCTTCAAGATCATGAGTGTAAAAAAGTTTTGGTGAAATATGCTTCGTTCTATCTCCTTTAATATATCCTCCTTTGATTTGGGCTATACATGCTGTGTTGTCTTCGTATAATGTTGTTGGAGTATTTTTACTAGAAGACAAGCCACATGTTTCTTGAATGTGTTGAGTCATTGATCTTAGCCATACACATTCTCTACTAGCTTCATGGATTGCAAGAGAATTTCAGCATGATTTGAGGAAGTAGCTGTTATGGTCTGTTTCACTAATCGCCAAGATATAGCAGTTCCTCCACAAGTGAATAAATAACCTGTTTGAGATCTAGCTTTATGTGGATCAGATAAATATCCAGAATCTGCATAACCAACTAAATCAAAATTTGATTTATTTGAATAAAACAAACCCACATCAATCGTTCCTCGAAGATAACGAAGTATATGCTTAATTCCATTCCAATGTCTTTTTGTTGGAGAAGAACTATATCTAGCTAATAAATTTACTGAAAATGCAATATCTGGTCTTGTATTATTAGCAAGATACATAAGTGCACAAATCGCACTAAGATATGGTACTTCAGGACCAAGAAGTTCTTCATTATTATCTCGAGGTCGAAATATATCTTTCTTCACATCTAGTGAACGAACTTCAATTGGAATGTTTAATGGATGTGCTTTATCCATATAAAATCTTTTTAAAATTTTTCCTGTATAGGTTGACTGATGAACAAAAATCCCGTCTGCTAAATGTTCAATTTGCAATCCAAGGCAAAATTTTGTTTTTCCGAGATATTTCATCTCAAATTCTTTCTTAAGATATTCTATTGCCTTTGAAAGCTCTTCAGGAGTTCCAATTATATTTAGCTCATCAACATATACAGATATAATAGCAAATCCTTATTGTGATTTCTTTATAAAAACACATGGACATATTGGATTATTTTGATATCCTTCTTTCAACAAATATCCACTCAGGCGATTATACTACATTCGTCCTAATTATTTTAATCCATATAGTGATCTCTGTAATTTTATTGAATATAGTTCTCGAGAACTTGCTTTATGTATTTCAGATATCTTAAATCCTTCTGGGATTCTCATATAAATGTTATTATCAAGAGATCCATATAAATATGATGTGACAACATCCATAAGATGCATGTCCAAATTTTCATACACAATCAGACCAATTAAATATCTTAATGTAATTGCATCCACCACTGGAGAATATGTCTCCTCATAATCAATACCAGGTCTTTGGGAAAAACCTTGTGCAACTAATCTTGCTTTATATCTCGTGATCTCATTATTTTCATTTCTTTTTCTCACAAATACCCATTTATATCCCACGGGTTTGACACCTTCTGGTGTCCGGACTACTGGTCCAAAAACTTGGCGTTTTGAAAGTGAGTTTAATTCTGCCTCGATTGCTTCTTTCCAGCGAAGCCAATCATTTCTATGTCGACATTCTTCAACAGATTTTGGTTCAGGATCTTCATTTTCAGATATAATATCAAGTGCAACATTATATGCAAAAATGTTATCAATAATTACATGAGTTCGGTTCCATCTTTTCCCTGTCATGACATAATTAATTGAAATTTCATTATTATCTTTAGGTATTTCACCTTCTTCACTAATTATATTATTAGTCATGTCTAGGGTTTCTTCGTGGATATTTACATCCCAACCAAGTCTTTTTTATTATCGTTTATTTTTCTTTTTCGAGGATTTTTATCTTTGGAACTCACTGGTCTACCACGCTTCTTGCGTGTTCCAGATTCATTAGTGACAACTTGCTGTGTTGGGATATCAATTTTCGACGGAACATTTGCAACAGGTATATGCGATTTAGTTACTTTCTTTGCATCTATAAATGCACCTGGTAATTGATTTGCTATATTTTGCAAATGAATTATTTTCTGAACTTCAAGTTCACATTGATTTGTACGAGGATCTAAATGAGATAATAATGATGCATTCCATGCAATTTACTTTTCCAACTTCTTAATTCCTCCCCCTAATGTTGGAAAATTTGTCTCATTAAAATGACAATCAGCAAATCGTGCAGTAAATACATCACCCGTCAAGGGTTCAAGATATTTAATAATTGATGGGGAATCATATCCAACGTAAATTCCTAACCTCTTTTGAGGACCCATCTTAGTACGTTGTGGTGGAGCAATTGGAACATATACTGCACATCCAAAAATTCTTAGATGGGAAATATTTGGCTCCTGGCCATAAGCTAATTGTAATGGTGAGTATTTATGATAAGCTACTGGTCTAATGCGTGCAAGTGACGCAGCATGCAAAATAGCATGTCCCCATACAGATATAGGAAGCTTAGCTCTCATAAGTAATGGTCTAGCAATTAATTGCAAACGTTTTATAAATGATTCTGCTAAACCATTTTGTGTATGAACATGAGCTACAGGATGTTAAATATGTATCCCAATTGACATACAATAATTATCGAAAGTTTGGGATGTAAATTCACCAGCATTATCAAGACGGATGGTCTTAATTGTATAATCAGAAAATTGTGCTCTTAACTTAATTATTTGAGCAAGTAATCTTGCAAATGCAAGGTTTCGACTTGATAATAAGGACACGTGTGACCATCTACTGGATGCGTCTATTAATACCATAAAGTATTTAAATGGTCCACTTGGTGGGTTAATGGGTCCACATATATCACCATGAATTCGTTCCAAAAATGTAGGTGATTCGGTTCCTACTTTAGCTGGTGATGGTCTAATTATTAATTTGCCTTGAGAGCAAGCATCACATAATAATTCACTAGATTGAAGAATCTTCTGGTTCTTTAATGGATGCCCATTTGAATTTTCAATGATTCTTCTCATCATTATAGATCCACCCAACCGGTCATGCCAAATTGTAAATATATCTGGATTCATAAACTTCAGGTTCATTGTTGCATATGTTTCAATGACTCGTATATGAGTATGATATAATCCAGAAGAAAAAGCAGGCAACTTTTCCAATATACGTTTTTACAGAAGATATGATATAAAGATATTCTATCTCATTTATTTTATCAGTCTCAATATGATAACCATTGCAACGTATATCTTTAAAACTTAATAGATTTCTCTTTGATTGACTAGAGAACAATGCATTGTTAATTGTAAATTTTGTTCCTCTAGGCAAAATAATATTTGCTTTTCCAAATCCTTCAATCAGGTTTGCAGAGTCTGATATTGTATTGAATTTTGCTTCCAGCATTGTCAATTTGGAAAAATATTTTTTATTTTTAAGTATTGTATGTGTAGTTGCACAGTCTGCTAGACATAGATCTTCATTCCTCATTCTTGAGTCACTCAATATATGAAAATTGTCCATGATTCTTCATTTAAACAAGATAATTACAATAAGAAAACAAAACTTGTAATACAAGGTTCAACTAAAAAAAAATGAAAGATAGATAAAACAATTCTACATATTCTCAAAATCAAAAGAAACATTTGCTGTGCCATCATTTGTGCTGACTTTCTCTTCAGGAGATTCAAAAAAGTCCGCCACATCCAAATTTGTCATATTGGATTGGTCAAATATATCATTATCCTGGTGTACAAAATTTGCTTCCACATTTTTCCCTTTTTCCTTCAGGGAAGCTTGATAGAGATCAACTAGGTATTTTGATGTACGGCAAACACGAGACCAGTGCCCAGTCATCCCGCATCGGAAGCATTTATGCTCATCATCTTTTGAATTTTTACCTTGTGGAGCTTTTCCTTTATGATCATCATTTCGGGTGGTTCTTTTGAAATTTGGATGATTAGAATGACCACCACGAAAATAATAACTATTTCTTCCTCTGCCATGGTCACGACCACGACCACGACCTCGACCACGATTATTAAAATTTACAGCATTCACTTCAGGGAATGGTGTTGTTCCAGTTGGTCGAGATTCATGGTTCTTCATTAATAGCTCATTATTTTGTTTAGCCACGAGAAGACATGAAATTAATTCAGAATATTGTTTAAAATATTTCTCTCGATATTGCTGCTGCAGGAGCATATTCGAGGCATGGAATGTAGAAAATGTCTTCTCCAACATATCCGCATCAGTAATTTTCTCTCCGCACAATAATAATTTTGAACTGATTTTAAATAACGCGAAGTTTTAATCACTTACTGATTTGAAATCTTGGAGCCTCAAATGCATCCATTCATAACGAGCTTTAGGAACAATGACTGTTTTCTGATGATCATATCTCTGTTTTAAATTCTTCCACAAGATACATGGATCTTTTATTGTTAAATATTCCATCTTCAATCCCTCGTGAAGATGATGGCGAAGGAAGATCATAGCTTTTGCTTTTTCCTGAATGGATGTTGCATTTCCTTCCTTAATTGTTTCTCCCAGGTTCATGGCATCGAGATGTATTTCAGCATCAAGCACCCATGACAAATAATTATTTTCATTGATGTCAAGGGCTGCAAATTCTATTTTTGTAAGATTTGCCATGATAACACTATCACAAAGAATTATATTTATATTAGCAATTTAATATATATATTAAACATGCAAAACAAAGTTTAATTTACTAATTATAATAAAGAGAAAATGTCATACCTTCAGAACCTACCTTCAACAGGAAAACGAGAAGAGCTCGTGCTGATAACGTGTTGTAAAATTGAGGAGCAAAATGACGAAAAAACGGAGCACGAAAACCGAGAATTATAATATTAAAATAATTAAATAATTAAATAATATAAAAGTAATTAAAACAACTAAATTAAATAAACTTAAAATAAACTAAAATAAAGAAAGTGGAATTTTATGAAATTTCTCAACACCAATCCTTTTTCTTATTTTCTCTCAAATGTGTGTATTACAATATCCATAAAAAGCCTCTATTTATAGGCAATTTGGCAAGTAGGTAGTGGCATTTCATGGCCACAAGGATGTCTCTTGACGCGGCGATGGTTAGTCAAATGTCATTTAGTGTCAGATAGCATGCATTGAGAATGAATGGAACCATGCGATAAAAGTAGAGTTAACGCAGGAGCTAGTTGTTACTTGAGAGTAGCAAGGTCCTCATTGCTTAAATTGTAAACAAAGTTTAAGTTGCAAAATTTTGTAAAAGAGGTTTGAATTGGCTGCTTGCATACATTTGATAAGCACTTAATCGATTTCTTACTAAATAACAAATTTTCGAACAATTTTGGATTCATCCTACATTGTATTTTCTTTCTTGATTTTGGTAACAATATTTAGTCTCATTCTTGATGTATAAAATTGAAAGTTGATATATTCTTAATACCTTTTTAAATGTTTTGAATAGGAAACAAAATTTAAAGTTTATAACTTGGGGTTAAAACTTGAATTCTCTATTAGTTTTGTGTGAAAAATAAACATTATTATATTTATATATATATATAAAGTGTTTGATAAATTTATAAAAAAAAGGATATTTAAAAATGTGGAGATGCGGGGTATCGATCCCCGTACCTCTCGCATGCTAAGCGAGCGCTCTACCATCTGAGCTACATCCCCTTTTGATTTCCTTAGTGTTTTATATCTTTTATATATAATAGAAGGTACGTGTCTGGTACGCCCTCTTATCTCCGAGATTATGGGCCAAACCAATTTGTTTCACGTTCCTCGACGAGTCCTTGACGCGTGGATACAAAATTCAAGCCAAGAAGAGCGCGCCTCGAGCCCCCCCAGGTAGGAAGGACGTTCCCGGTGCTTAGCCTACTTCAGCTCACCCTGCCTAAGTCTCGAGTTCTCAAAATTCAGTCAAGTCTGAGAGTTGTACGTTGTATATGATTAATGACCTACTCAAATTGATTGATAAAATGTTTAAGAGGAGGCTCAGTGCTTATCTCTTTGAGAAGGCTCGTGAGTTTCCCCAGGACCCAGTACTCAAGGACATGAGAAGGTACATGGGCAACCTGTTATATTCCTATGTGCACATAGAGGTTGATCTGGCTTAAGTAACTTCTTTTTAAATCAAATTACAAAAAGTCAAGAGAGAAATAAACTATTGACAAATTTAGGGTCGTATTGAGTTATATTGAAGTTGATGAGTTTGCTAAACCAAATAATGATATGAGTTTTTTTTTTTTTTTTTTAGTAGACACATGGCCTTTTGCCACTAAGCATATTTATATAATGGACATCCAATTTTCTTTAATATTTATAATAGTATTTTAAATTAAAAAAAAAGTTATTTTGAAATTGCATTTGAAATCATAGAGATGATTAAAAAAGGCCCTAACCCCCTCCACGTATCGTGAAAGTATGGAGTAAAATAGAGACTTTTTTTCTTACCCATTAATGTGTTTTTTTAAAAAAAAATAATTAACCATGATGGGGAAAGTGTAAAGATCTTAACAATGATGGCTAGATGGGTAACGAGTAAGGGAAGTCCATCAGTGGCTCGAAAGTAGAAGGGTTGTGCAAATTTCAGTTATTAAGGGTTGACCTATTATTATTCAGATTGTGGTTGAAGAAAGGTATGCCAAAAACTCAAACTTACTTCTACCAATTGAGTCATTTTTTAAACTTGATTCTAATTTGAGTGTCGAAGTGGATTTGGTTCAACACCACACCGATGTTAGATTTATTCATTTTGAAAGATATTAGGCTAATTTTTCTTGAGAAATACAATTCACCGTTGATGCAAATTTTAACATCCACGATACTCTATTTTGTTGTGATATAACGAGAATAAAGATTCTCTTTTTGGTCTAAAAAAGCAACAAAATATAAACTAATCCGCTTTCCCTTTCTATAGTAAAGGGAAATCGTATTGAGTTGGATCATAAGCATATTTATGCAGTTTTGTTGGCATTTTTTCATATTTGCTAATATAGCAAAAGTATTATTAAATTTTGTTTATTATTATATTGAACCGATGTTAAAAAAATAAAAAAGAAACCTTCACTAGCGAATTCTTTTTTTAATTTTCTAACCGACCCTTTTTTTTTTTTTTAGTATATTGATAGTATATCAAAGTTATAGAGTACGTTAGTAATTTATTGTACATCAATCAGCAAATATATTAAATTTTTAACAAATACAATCATTAGTGTATTAGATATCAATTAGCAAACATATTAAATCTCTAATCCATTTACATGCTATTAAGTATCAATGAGCAAAAATAATATTTCAAGTGTATTAGGTGTATCAATACATTTTTTACATTTTCTATTGTGGCTTGGGCTTTTTTTTTTCCTTTTTTTTTTCACACTAAAAGGTCTTTCTGATTACTTATCACAAAAGCATAGACTTTTGGCCTAACATTATACAAACATCTTATAACCAATTCATACTCAACAGAATTTATCTCACTTATTCTATATATTTCTTGTAAAAAATCCTCATATGTTATTTCGACATTTACGATCAAACCTTTCAATTGTCCTCTATATGTTCTTTCTCATTATCCCAACATTCTCTCCCAAAATAAACAGATATAATACACAAGGCATCTTAAAAAAAGTCAAACAAACATAGATATATCAAAAAGTTACTAAAAGCCATAAAAATCTCGAGTGTAAGAATGAATCTCGGTGTAAACATGCTATCATCTCACCCAAGATTTTACCCTTCAAATTCAAACTCGGGTGAGATTATTGTAGACACACCAAGACTACATAAACAATAGCACAAACTACTTTCGGGTCAACAAGATGCATTTTAGAATTCAAACTAAACTTGGGGGTGAAAAATGTTATGAATGTTCTGCCTTCTAGTGCAAGCCAATTGGTGGGTTTTAAAACAAATAAAATAATCATAGTATAACATAATATCTGAGGGAGGGCATAATGGTAAATTCAACTTTTTAAAAATCAATCGAGAAGCGTGAAGAAATCTTTCTTTTAATGTTTTGATTACATCTCGGGGCCCGATCTTGACCGATATGGCCCGAGAAAAACTATTTTAACAAGTTTTCTTTAAGTATCCTAATTTTGAAATGTGAAAACTTCATGGAGTTATTTTGGACAATTTCCCATTAAAGTATCATGTAGTTGACCTGTCATCATTGATTTTTTTTTTTTAAGGAATCAGCAATATAAGAATATGGTTTTGCAAGCATGTCTCCAAGATTTCAAATTTTGCATATGTAGCAAAATCTTTAGTTTTGATATTTTGTTTATTTGTTATTCCAAATTAAAATTGTTCTTATGACAATTTTAGCATTCTTTCTTTTTTTTCTTCTCCTGTATTTTGATCGTATAAGAAGCTTTTAGAGGGATAACTAAAATTATTAGAGAGCTATGGAAGAAACGTTTTTACTTTCTTAAAAATCTTGAATTGCCCTAGTTTCTCTTAGGTTGTTTTTTTTTTCCATGCTCTTTTTTCTTTTTGTTTTTATTAAGAAAAATTCTCCTAAAAACAAAAACTTAAATTTGATTTTTTTTTAATTCACCATATTTTCTTCAATTCATTAGAATTTTTGTCTTGTAGCAAAAATTTAACTTTTATCTTTTTATTTTTTAATATAGATAGCAATAAAAGATTATTTAATATTAAACAACAATCAAATATATTTAGTATCAAATAAAATAAAATTTAGAGAGAGAGAGAAAAGTGGCAACCAGACGGGCAATAGTCAACGGAGGTAAGCAACAAAAAGATGAAGCTGTTGGGTTGTATGTCCTAAAACTCGTAGTTTTTGTAAATAGGTGATTTTTAGTACATATGAAGTTATCCAAGTGAATTAATTATTTATCAACTATAAATACATTCCCTCTCGGGCCAGTGAGAGGATGGGACCCCTTGTTCAAGTCCTGGAAACAACACTTAAGAGAACAACCTCTCTTCTATCCCTAAGTTGGGTAGGAGTGAATTCCGTCTTGCAAATTCTATGTTCCCAACTATCTACCTGGTCTTATCCCTGAAATGGGAGGAATGTTGAGCAACGCTATTGAGCTTACTCTTACCTATGTAGATCAAGGATAATTCTGAATAAACAGGAGTTCATAGATAGCTCAAGATTCAGATCAAGTTATCTAGGTCATCGATAAGTGAAATTAATCAGTGTTAATCGTAAATGGTGTTAATACGTAACAGTAATTATTTCAGGGTCAGTCTTACACAATCTCATTATGTAGAATACCCCCGCTCACATGTCTCTACATGAGCAAATCAGAATCACTTCATTTATGACACTTTACAATATTTGTAACAATCATGAAGCGAGTCGCATTCAATAGTGTCTCCAGGAAGAGGTACCTAACCTGATCCATGTACTATAGACTATTGAGGCTACTTACTCGAACTTGATCCTGTTTATGTCTCCACATAAAGTCCAAGTACTCATGATAGTAGCCAAGGGTTCGTAGTTTAATTGGATTTAGAGTTGATAAATAATTAATTCACTTGAATAACTTCATATGTACTAAAAATCACCTATTTACAAAAACTACGAGTTTTAGGACATACAACCCAACAAACTCCCACTTGGACTAAAACTCCTAGTGGGTTACAACAAAGTTGAGTACAGTAAGAGAAATCTAAATACAATAAACTAGGGCATCCCATACCCACAGAAGCGGTGACCAATAACAGATGGTGTGGAAGAGGGGAAGAAGAAGTTTATTTAAAATAAATCAACTTAGTTAAGTGTAGTATTATCAAGTTTATCAACAATATTTCAATCAAGTGTATGAGTAGTACATTATTTAAGTGTAGCATTATAAAAGAGCACATCATTATCAAGTTTGTCAACAGTATATCAGCCAAGTGTATCTTTTGTAGGATCGGTATGGCAACCCTAGAGGGGGTGAATAAGGTTTAATTAAACTTATTCCTAAATATGCTCAAATTAAACTAATTGAATTAATTTTTGAATTAAATTAATAAAAGCCTTAATTGATGCTAAATATCAAGATTGATAAAAATATATATGAAACACAAGATTCAATCAATCTAAACAAAGAAGGATAGTAATCTATAACATGCTACTAAAAATTGAATGCAAAATAGAAAGAGTTGGAGAAGAAGACACCGTGATTTTTATAGTGGTTCGGTCCAACTCGACCTACATCCCCTTTCCCAAGCGCCTCTTGGGATTTCGATTAAAAAATCTTCTTTGACTCTTTCCACGGATGAGAGTCGAACCTCTACCTTGCTCCTTTTTCGGGTTCAAGAGCAAACCCGATCCTTTCCACGGGTTAGGATCCAACCGTTACAATATTCTTGAAGTTTTAAATCACACACTAAAACTCTCTAAAAAGAGTAGATGTACAAATTTGAACTCACAATACTCAATCCTCACAATACAATGAAAGTATCTCTCTAGAATAAGATGAAAAGAAAGAAATTTGAAAGCTTGGAGAGAGAGCAACAATGGTAACCTTTTTCAATTTTTGAGGATTGTAAAATTGTAAAAGTTGGGGAAACTTTTTGGAGAAGATGAAGTATTTAAAAAGAAATGAAAGTGAGTGAAAACCAAATTAATTTGGATCATTAAATCTTTGTAAAAGAAAATTGAATGGTGGAGATTTAAACTCAACTAGTCGTTAGACACAAACATATAATAATATTAAATTAATCCTTTTAAAAAGGCAACTAACCGTTAGACACAAACATATATAATATTAAATTAATTCTTTTAAAAAAGCAACTAGCCGTTAGACACAAACATATATAATAATATTAAATTCATCTTCTTTTTAAAATCATTTTCTTTTTAACATCAATTCAAAAATAAAAGACCCACCAATTGTCACTTCTCCATTGCTCCAAGTGGCACCTTTCAATTTGTCCAGTTTGATTAAAAAAAATTTGCCACGTCATCAACTCGAGATTTTTCCATTAAGCTTGTTTCTGTTATATCTTCTTCATTTGAACTCCGATTTGAGTGATTCAAATTGCATTGGAGCCGTTGTTCCAAGCTCACACAATAGACACTTCAAAACACTCAAATGATTAATAAATAAAATCAGGTTTGTTATCATTAAAATACTAATTAATCAATCCATTAAAATTAATTAATTTGAGATTAAGGGCCAAAAAGCCAACATCTTTATCTAGAATACTAGTCAATTGTATTAAGTTTATCAGTAGTATAAAAAAGTGAATGATTGACAAATTTATCAGCAGTTTATCAGTCAAGCACATCATTATTAAGTATATCAAGTATATCACTCAAGTGTATCAAGTCTATCAGTAGTATAAACGAGCGCATGATTAACACAACGACATTTATTTCGTTTCAATCATTTCCTCCATCTTCAAATATTATTTTTCAAAGAATCGTAGACCTATTTTGTTGAGAGATAATCTTGAATGAGTTACACGAAACCATACTCTATTAGTTGAAGTTATTGTCTTCAACACCCACGATTCAATTTAGTTTGTTAGATTTTCTCTTTGGTAATCTCAATAGCTTTCTTACAAAGACGGCTAATATCACCCTATAATTAATTCAAAAGATTTAACTCAAAGATGAATCAACATCCGTTAGCTTTAGCTTTAGTAGAAGGTAAGTGATACTAAAAATTAATGCATTCAAATACTACTAATTTGCTTATGCAAAATGAACTTAGCTCAGCATTGATTGACATAAGGTGGAAGGTTCATGAAAGGTTCGAATTCCTCAATCTCCAACTATTGTCTTCAAAAAGATTGTTTATGCAATGGTCATTCCAAATTTCTAATGCAAAATGGATGAAACCTTCCAAACATTGATGTAAGTTAAGGGAAGGGAGAAAACAATTCTTATCAAACAAGATCCATTGCCTTTCACAAAATGCTCCCTTTTTACAAATTCCTATTAATTAGCACATCATAGATTGAAATGTCAAAGAGTAAAACCTAGATCTACATATTTTATTAAACTTTTGGTAGGTGAGAACAATTTTCTATTAAACACAGTAAGCCAATTTGTCAGTTAAAATATCAATCCAAAGAATTTTGGGAGGTGAGAACAATTTCTATTAGTTACAAATATAGTAAGGATTTTTTTGCATATTGCACCTATAGCTAAATTTTTTATTTTTATTTTCATTTTTTTTCCGTATGTTCATTTTATCCATGTATTTTTTTTTTTTTTTTTTTCCATATTCATTCTCCCATGACGGATTTGAAGTGTTCTCTATAGTCCTAAAATTAGTGGAATTTATCATGTTTTTTTTTAAAAAAATATTTAATAATAGTTAAATATTATAACTATAGTTAAAATTTAAAACGGTGTTAAATATTATTTTTATTATAGAGTAATATTGGAAGAAATTAGATAGGGAAGGCAATATAGAATAGTTTAAATCTACTTTATTTTGTAGATATAGCTAAATATTAAAATGAGTTGTTTTCAAAAATAACAAAATAAGTCAAATTATTTATAAATATAAAAAAATTTCATTTTCTATTACCAATAGACTGTTATAGACTTCTATCGTTGATACACAGTGAAATTTTTCTATATTTGAAAATAGTTTGATATTTTTTTTTCCATTTATAACAATTTTCCTATAATATATCTATATACATTTTATTAATTGTATCATATACACTTAAGGGTGTTTGGGGTATTGGTTTGAGTTTTAAAACCCATTTTTGGGGAATGGGCTTTGGGGTTGGTTTGGATTACAAAACCAACCTCAAATACAACTCATTCTAATCCCTCTCCCCCTCTGCCGATTACACCCCGGTTTCTCACCCTTACCCCTCGTTTTCCGCCGATTCCCCAGGCGCACTGTGCCCGAAATCTCCTCCCTCTCTCTCTTTTCTGTCGCCTTCTCTCTGCATTCATTCTTCTCCTTCTCCTTCTCTCTGATTCCCTTCGACTCCTCATTCTCCGATCTCTCTCCATTACTCCTCGTTCTGCCATTACTCCTCTCATCTGCCCATCTGTCTCCATTATTCCCCTCATCTGCCGATTAGAAACCCTAATCCCACCCAACCCCTTCGATTCCTCGTTCTTCGATCTCCCTCCATTTCTCCTCTCATCTGTCGATTACAAACCCTATTCCCACCCAACCCCTTCGGTTTCACCAATTTCCCACGGTCACTTTGCACGATGTCAAAATTTCCTCCCTCTTTCTCTCTTCTGTCGCCTCCTTTCCACATTCATTCCTTCTCATTCTCTCTATTTCCCTTCGATTCCTCGTTCACTCTTTGCTCTAAAGCATTAATCAACGCTTCAGAGCAGACGACATGGGACGTTGAAGCCCTCTCTCGCCGCTCTAACGGCGAGAATGGTGGCTCTTGCTGCTGTCGATTGTTTTGTAGGTGGTTCCCATGCGCCAGTTTCGGGCTTTGGTAGGGGAAGACTCCTCCCAACTTACACGGTTAGTATGTGGTTTTTTGTTTTCATCTTCCAGTGTTGCATGTTCATATTTGTTAGATTCTTTGTTTTTTCCATGTGTTTGGCCGATATTTAGTGCAAATCTGTTTGCCATTTTTTTCTTCTTCCGAGATCTGTTGTACTATGATGTTTTCCTATTGTTCGCTATCTTGTTGCATGTTTATCATACTCATTTTTGGTGTTGCATGTTCATATATTGGTTCGTTTTTTTTTTTTTTCTGACATGGTGTTGAGCTGTGTTCCATTCTGATTTCATTTTTTCCTTCGGAGATCTGCTGTTGCATATTTTTATCCCCTTCTTATTGTGTTGCATGTTCATAGATTGATTGTTTCAATATTTTTGGTCATGTTCTGATGGGTTTGCATTTTGTTACTCTATTCCTTTCATTTTTTGGCTGATGATGATGGTTTTTCAATTTTCATTCAATCTATTTTAGCTGGATAATTTTCTCTCCCGATTATCATTTCCAATTCTACAAATTTCATCTTATCTTTTCGAATGAAATTTTTTTGAAGCATGTTGAATTTTTTCTTCGTTTTTTACCTGTTGATCGGTTCTGTTGCTATGTTCTGTTTCTATTTTTTTTTTTTAACAAAAATCGATTGTTTATTGTTGTTTTTCTTGAATAACCACACCTGAGGCCGCCATTTTTAAAATAAAAACCAACGTTTCCATTGAGTAGTTGGATAGCTAGTTCCATTCTGATCGATTCAGTTGGATTACAACTATTTTGTTATTATTATATTATTATAATTTGGTTGTTAGTTTATTAAATTTGGGCCACTTCCATTTAAAACTTTCACTATTCCTCAAATTAATTTGAGTGGTTGGGTTGTTTAACTTCATTAATTCACATGTTTATATATACACCCATTCTCTCCTATTCTTTATCACACACCATTTGAAGAAGAAATTATCTCTCCAAATTATTCCTGTCTAGTGAGTCCCCTTGAAGCGTTTTCTATATTTTTTTTCTTTCTCCAATGTTATGAATTCATTTTATTGGAACTTTCTTCTCAATTTGTTATACTTCACTGTTTCATGTGATGGTGGACTTCTTGTTTGATCTGTGCCTTATTCATTTGCCTCTTCAACCCAATTGACAGTCGGGTTCTAACGGGTACGTACATATGCCTCAGTCTTTTTAAATATTTTTTTGTTTGCTAGTCATAATCTTTACTTAACTAATATAATTTTTTTTTTGTTAGTGTAGGGTGGAAATTGACAGTTAACCAGCCTACCCGTTTGACCGTCACTACATTACACGTAACTTATTTGTAATACCTTTTTTTGTTTTTTAAGTACATTATTCGTAGAACTTGATGTTTGACAAATGTATATGGTATTTTGTTTAAAATGCTTTTGTGTAATTCATGTGTCTAATTCATTTAGTTGCACCTTTGTTTAAACCATTTTGAAGAATAAAACAGTTTGAAGAATTAATGTTCCTTTTTGTTATGTATTTCATTATTAATCAATCAATTTGAATTGTACATTTTAGTTTATGACCTATGTTATACAATTTTCTTTTTAATTTATATAAAACACATCTCCCAAGATTAAGTATGTGTATTCAATATGCAACAAAAAAAAAAATAGTGAAGAATAATAAACAATTTTTCAAAACAAAAAAAAAGGTAAAAAATGTACCATTTCTAATCTCAAAGATTAATAGGAAAATAAATTTTTACTTTCAATTTATAATGTATAATTTATAATTAAAATCCAAAAGTATGACAAAAAATGGTACTTCAACTTAAATAATTTTTCCATGTACTTTTTATAATTGAAAACATTGTATAATTTATAATTAAAATTCAAAAGTTTGGAAAAAAGTGATGATTCAACTCAAATAATTCTTCAATGCAGTTTTAGAATTGAAAACCAAGCTTTTGTACTTTGCAAAAAAGTTGGTACTTCAACTCAAATTCAATGCGGTTTTAAGCAAAAAAGTTGGTATTTCAACTCAAATTCAATGCGGTTTTAAGCAAAAAAGTTGGTACTTCAACTCAAGTTCAATTCAGTTTTGTAATTAAAAACAAAAGTTTTCAACTTTGCAAAAATTTTAGATTGAACTCAAATTCGTTGTGGTTTTATAAATACACACCAATGTTTCTTATTTTAAAAAATGTTGGGACTTAAAACAATTTTCCATATCCTTTCCTATAAATAGAATGAACCATTTCTTACATTTTCCATATCCTTTCCTATAAAACAATTTTCCAAGTCCTAGTTTTAGAAAAATTTTATCAAGTAGTTTTGAAAATATAATTTATGATAAATGGTAGTCAAGTAGCACATTACCCCATCAACTATGGTTCTATATGATTAAGAGAATTGAAAATCTTTTCACAATTAAACTACATTGAGTTTTCAAATTCGAATTTAACTAACGTGTTCCAAACGAGATTATAATCGTTTGTTTGTTTACGGGTTTGTTTGTTTGTTTACATGTTTGTTTGTTTATGTGTTAGGTTGTTTACTTATTCATTCGTTCATTTGTAATCAATATCTTTCTAAATAATAAATTGGGTGGGGTATAAGAAAAGATTGATTTCATAGGAAGATCGAATAGATAGGAATACTTAAGTATGGCCGCTATCTTGTCAGGTCCATTGTTAGTTCAGTTAATCAATGGATGACATGGACATTCAACTTAACGAGCTAATTGCAATACTGACGGTTATATGTGCGGCTACCGTAGCAATGGTGAATACTATCACCACTTTGCTATAATTGAATGATAATCGAGAGCGACGGTCTCCACTTATTAGACATCAGATTCGACAGTTGAATTTCTTTCGTCTGATCTACGAAGATGATCAGACATGTCGGGAGAACACTCGCATGGATAGGTGAACGTTCACGATTCTGTGTCAGTTACTTAGGACGACGGGTGGGCTAAGGCCCACGAAATATGTAGATGTGGAGGAAATAGTGGCTATCTTCTTGCACATAGTCGCACACGATGTAAAAAATCGAGTGATGCGACGCCAATTTGTAAGGTCTGGCGAGACAATTTCCAGACACTTCAATATTGTGCTGAATGCAATATTGAGATTGTATGACGTTCTATTGCGGAAACCAGAGCCAGTCACTAAGAATTGTACAGATGCCAGATGGCCCTGGTTTCAGGTACAATCATTTTGCTGTTTTAATGGTATTGTTTGGGGGGTTTTGGAAAGTACCTTAAACTTATCATTGAAACAACGTTTTGTCACAGAATTGCTTAGGTGCACTTGATGGAACCCACATAAAGGTAAATGTCAGTGCAGTTGATCGACCACGCTATAGGACAAGAAATGGCGAGATTGCAACGAATGTTCTTGTTGTATGCAATCAAAGCTGTGAGTTTATATTCGTTTTCGCTGTATGGGAAGGATCAGCTGCTGACTCGAGGGTTCTGCGAGATGTAGTGTCCAGGCCAATTGGATTGAAAGTCCCAAAGGTTAGTTTATAGATATCGACATACCCTTCCATACAAATGAAAAAGTACGACAAGTGAGAACTTGGCCCAATTTCGTAGGATACTACTATCTATGCGACGCCAGTTATCCAAACGCCTAGGGATTTTTGGCTCCTTATCGGGGACAAAGATACCATTTGACTAAGTGGCGTGGAGGGAACCTACCAACAAACCCTAGGGAGCTTTTCAATATGAGACATTCATCTGCCCGAAATGTCCTTGAGAGAGCGTTCGGGATGTTGAAAGGTTGATGGGCAATCCTCCGAGGAAAATCATACTACCCGGTTGATGTGCAGTTGATAACTTGTTGAAATACAAGTTATTATAGTCACTATTTGAATTAATTAGAGTAACTTTAGGGCTAAACGCATGATTTTGGCAGTTGAATTATGTAATATGTATTACTATGCATTGGCACCATCTACAAAAGAAAATATTTGAAAAATATATGAGCTTTTCTGTTCTTAACGCAAGATTAAGTAGAAAAGAAGCACAAATAACCCAAACACCAGAGAGAGCTGCTACAAGAACAAAAGTGGAAACCCATGCGTCGAGACCATGCGTTGAGAAGAAAAAGCAGATACAGACGCTTGGGCAAAAGTTGTCATGTCAATATGCAAAAGGATTACACGTTATCAGATCATGGCAGAACCAATGGGCCGACAATGTGAAAAGTCTGCGCAGCAGGACATGGAATTTAATGAAAAGGTGTCAGGTCATCATGAGTTTAACTTTTCGATGCCTATAAATAGCCCAAAGCTTCTCCATTCAAAGGAGGAGAGAAGCGAGTTCAAGAGGCGAAAGCTGTAAGCACTGGTTTGCGTTGCCAAGAATTGAGGCACGACCATGCGTTTGTGGCTATGCGTCTCAAAGGGAGAAGTGGCCGAGAGTAAGGGCAAAGTAAAACTTCGACCGAGTATTGACTAAGTTTATGCGTTTGTGGTTAACTTATGGAAGTTAGTGAGCGGAAGTAGTTACTGTATTGTTAGATAAGTAGTCTTGAAGGGGAGAGAAACGCACTTGAACCATGCGTCCAAGTCACTTTGCGTTGAGAACAGGATGGTGTTGAAGTTGATGCGTCGAAGACAGATATTCGTTGAATGGTCTACACACATCGAAAGTAGAATTTCAAGATGGAAAGGAATGCGTTTAAAATAGGAGGCGTGTGAGGACAACCACTATGCGTTGGAAGAGGAGAACCCTGCGCTAGTCTGCAGAGGAAATACGTAAGTAGCAGCCTAAGTCCTGGTGTTGGTAAGGTTAGGTCGGCAGTATAAATAGCTGGATTAATTAAATGTTTAATCATTTTAAGGACAATTCGAGAGCTTAAGTCGGTTCTACTCTTCAGATAAACTCCAGAAGAAGATCGAGGAGGGTGTTCTTGAGGGTTCCGGACGAAGTTTGATTCACATCAAAGCTGGAAACGAAGTTGGAACGGGGGAATGACCGAAGCTACTTAGTTTGGTTGAGCAGTGACTGATATTCGGGATAGAACGTGAGGAATAAGCTGAGTTCAGAGCTGAAAATTTAAGGTTAGTAAGTTAATGCAATTCCTAACAACTTTTGTAAAGGAGGGTGTTGCTGAAATCGAAGTTTTACTATGTGAATTCTTAGGAAATCAGTGATTACAAGACTGTCTCGCAATCCGGAATAGCAGGAGGTAATTTCGGAATATCGCGAGAATGAGAAAGAGCTAAACCCTGAAATTTTAAGGTAAGCTTTAGAACGTGATTTCCTATAAGTATGCAGAAGGGAAGAAACTCTGAATCTGTATGGAAATGTGGTTTTTCATAGGTTGAAGTAAGGACGAGAAGAAAGGAAGGAGTACAGGGCAGAGTGCCGCTGGAAAAATCAAGTATCGGCACACTGTCTAAGAATTTGCAGCGAGACGGGTAACGCTGAGACGCAAAGGAGCTTTCCATCTCACAAGTATCGCTAGATAACGTTGAGTATCGTTGCTCAGGTAGGTAATGCTGGTGCTGTTTAATCAAGTATCGCTAGTAACTGTACTGTTCTATTGGGTATCGCTAGTAACAGTCATTCTTGGCGGGTGTCGCTGAGATTCTCATTATAAGCCAGTAGAGGAAGGGAAAGGAAGTTAGTGTTGTCTAACGCAGGGTGTGTTTCTTGTGCAGGCCGAAAAGAGATAGGAACAGTGTATAAACCATATAAAGCCTAGAAAGAGTAGTGAGTGACACTTTTCTTGATTTAAAATGAAATTTATTGAAATGTTTGGCTTAGTTTTCTTATGAATTATGGCTTTGAGATGAATGCTTTCTTAAAAACTTGATGTTTGATGATGTTTATAAGGCATGTTTTATGCATTTATATAAGATGTGCAATAGCATGTTTTGAAATATTGTTTATTGTGATAAATTGATTTTCATGAAAGATTTTTATATGAACAACTATGTGAAAGAAATTCTGAAATGTTTTAAGAGGAGGCTCAGTGCTCAAGGACACGAGAAGGCACGTGAGTTTCCCCGGGACCCAGTACTCAAGGACATGAGAAGGTACATGGGCAACCCGACCTATTCCTATGTGCACATAGAGGTTAAGCTGGCTAGTGCATCGAGCTTGCTCTGCCTGAAGCCAGGGATGATTTCGGTGTTGGGTGCGTAGAAACATTCCTCCGCCTCAACTAAGGGAAAAGTTTGAAAACTACTTGATGTGGATAAATTTCTTGAAAACACTTTGATGTGATTTTAGTATTGATTTATGAGAATGATGAATTTCGTGAAAAGCATGTTACATCTGAATAAATGTTAAACTCTGATTTACTCATTATACGAAACATGCCTGTTTAAAATGAATGTCGTTTTATAAAGAATTGTCACTCACTAGGCTATTAGCTTATGTTTCCAAATGTTTTCTTTTTCCCTCCCCAGGTAGCAAGGACGTTCCTGGTGCTTCGCCTAATACAGCTCATCCTGCCTAAGCCTCGATCATCAAGATTTAGTGAAATTTGGGAGTTGTACGTTGAATATACTTATGTGAATGGCATGTAGAACATATAGTTTTGAATGGGTACTGTCAATGGTGTTGCGAATGTTGTATTTTGGGATTTGCGGATGAATTCATGATATGCATTAAAGGTGTACCCTTACAGGAAAGTGTATCAGGTTATAAGCATGCGATGTATAACTGTGTTTTATGTTTTGTATATAAGTAAATGTAAGTACAGGAAAAGTTAGGGCAATATGCGTCACAAGAAGGGTGATGTTTATTGTCTTCACACTTCCCCTTAGGTTAGGTGGGTAATTTGGGAGGGGGTGTGACAAAAGCTCTGCACAAATTCTCCCTCATCATAACCAGCCTCTATTTCAAGCTCTTCTGTGAGAAGGATTCTGAGAATTTTCAGAGTCATCTCTCAGTGAGTGAGAACCTTCACCCTATGCCATTTATGTATAATATAGCAACCATCTCAAGCCTCTATGAAGCAAGACATTGCTAGTGGGGGCTTGACGTCTTCCATTTTTGTTCTATCTCCATTTCTCTCCTTCTTACTTATGTTTTGTTAATGACATTCGAGAGAATGGTTTATTTTCTTAATATAAGTTTGATTGACGATTATCTTCCATTTATTTCCATATTAAATACTTTACACCATGTTGTTTGAATGTTAAATGAGTTAGATGTTAGAAGCTAGTTTTTCTTAAGCAATACTAAGTATGTTACATCTTGATTAATGCATATTATTAGCTTGGTGTTGTTGGATTTCTATTTTCGATTTAAATTGAGTTTCATAGCTTGTTGAACAAAAATAGATATTATAATTTCAGTACAAAGATGGGTCGAGAATTACTCAAGTGTGATCATGATTAAGCCAGTTTTCCTATAAAAAGTGCAAATATAAGCTCTTATAGGTTTCCTAGTGAGTCTAGGGCCGAACGCAGGGATTTGTAATAACTAGGCGTTGAGAATAGATGCATGACTATGCGGTAAACTATACATGTAATATGTGCATGTGTTGGTTGTATGTATGTAAAACTATACATAAAGAATAAATTTCCTACAATTAACAATGAGGTGGACGCGGCGATGGTTAGTCAAATGTCATTTAGTGTCAGATAGCATGCGTTGAGAATGAATGAAACCATGCGATAAAAGTAGAGTTAACGCAGGAGCTAGTTGTTACCTAAGCATATCTAAGTATAATTACATACCTACAAACTGCGTTTGTTAATCCATCTTTCGATGTTTCAACGCCACATTAATCTTATCTCTAAGACGCATGGTAAGTTTGTGTTGACAAAAGATGAACTACATCTCTGCACTTCATCTAGTCTCGATAAATGCTAAAGATTAACCATCTACTCTATCAAGCTAGACAGTCTTGCTTACTACATTTGTTTGTCAGGCAAAGCAATGTAAGCTAATGATATGCATTAATCAAGATGTAACATACTTAATATTGCTTAAGAAAAACTAACTCTAACATCTAACTCATTTAGCATTCAAACAACATGGTGTAAGGTATTTAATATGGAAAAAGATGGAAGATAATCGTCAATCAAACTCATATTAAGAAAATAAACCATTATCTTGAATGTCCTTAACAAACATAAGTAAGAAGGAGGGAAATGGAAATAAAACAGAAATGGAAGGCGTCAAGCCGCCTTGGCAACGTCTTGCTTCATGGAGGCTTGAGATGGTTGCTATCTGATACATAAATTTCATGGGGTGAAGGTTCTCACTCACTGGGAGACGACTCTGAAAGTTCTCAGAATCCTTCTCTCAGAAGAGCTCGAAAATGGAGGCTGGTTATGGTGAGGGAGAATTTGTATAGAGCTTTCGCCTCTTGAACTCGTTTCTCTCTTTTTTTTTTTTTCCCACACTTTGAATGGAGAAGCTTTGGGCTATTTATAGGCGTTGAAAAATTGAAACTCATGATGACCTGACAACTTTGCATTAAATTCCCTGCCCTGCTGCGTAGACTTTTTACATTGTCGGCCCATTGGTTCTGCCATGATTTGATAACGTGTTGTCCTTTTTCATAATGACATGACAGCTTTTTGCCCATGCGTCTGTATCTACTTTTTTTCAACGCATGGTCTCAACACATAGTCTTGACGCATGGGTTTCCACTTGTTCTCGCAGCAGCTTCGTCTTTAGTACTTGGGTTATTTGTGCTTCTTTTCTTCTTAACCCTGCGTTAATAACAGAAAAACTCATAATTTTTCAGGTATTTTCTTTTGTAAATAGCGCCAACGCATGGTGATACATTTTACATAATTCAACTGCCAAAATCATGCGTTTAGCTCTAAAGTTACTCTAATTAAATCAAATAGTGACTATAATAACTTGTATTTCTACAAGTTATCACTTGTATAGCTTTGTCTGACAAACAAATTTAACAAGCATGACTATCTAGCTTGAGAGAGTAGATGGTTAATCTTTAGCATTTATCAAGACTAGATGAGGTTTAGAGATGTAGTTCATCTTTTGCCAACGCAAACTTACTATGCGTCTTAGAGATAAGATTAATATGGCGTCGAAACATCGAGAGATGGATTCACAAACCCAAAGTTTGTAGGTATGTAAATATACTTAGATATGCTTAAGTAACAACTAGCTCCTGCGTTAACTCTACTATTATCGCATGGTTCCACCGTCATCCTCAACGCATGCTATTTGACTCTACATGACATTTGACTAACCTTCTCCACGTCCGCTTCATTATTAATTGTAGGAAATTTTATTCATTCTTTTTGTATAGTTTTAGGTACATACAACTTCTGCACATAATACATGTATAGTCACCACATAGTCTTGTATTTATTCTCAATGCCTAGTTATTACAAATCCCTACGTTCGACCCTGAACTCACTAGGAAACCTATAAGAGCTTATACTTGGGCTTTTATAGGAAAACTTGCTTATTAATGATCATACTTGAGTAATTCTCGACGCAACTCTGTACTAAAATTATAACATCTAATACACTTTATGCGCAATAAGTTAATGACCCAACAGTAGTGCAAGACCATACATGCATGTTGTCTCCTGCACAATTTAATAATTCTGGAAATGGGCCCAAATTCCTTACTCAACGAAGGAGATGGAGTTAGGAGGGACTAATTCCAACAGACACTGAGAATATTTAATTTGTGGAGACATCTGATGCATTCACTGCATGGAAGGATGATCTCGCAAATCAGATGTGGGCTGAATGGAATGCAAACTAAGGACGCCCTTGGGAAATTCTGTGTAGTCATTTTTTTACTTTGTTTTTTTAATGTATAAAGTATTTTGTTGGTGCCCAACGTGTACGTTTTGTAATTTTTTGTATAACATATGTGAATATTTCAATGTTATAGTGTGAATGGATTGATTCCTGTTATATACACTTGCAATGGGTAAATTGTCATGCTCCCCACAATCTTTTCGCAATGTTATAGCCTGAATGTGTTAACAAGTTCAATTTTAGATGGAAGTATTCGGGTCACGCGCAAGATCCGCAAAACATATTTGGACGGATAAGGAGGACAGAATCCTCGTGGAGTGTTTGGTCCAGTGTGTGCAGTCTGGACACTAGCAAGCTGATAACGAGACTTTCCGACCTAGATTCCTATCAAACATACAACGGATGATGCAGCAGAGATAGTACAACGCGATCGCTGAAATATTGGGCCTAGGCTGTAATGGGTTTGGTTGGAATGCAGAGCACAAATGTATTGACTGTGAGGTGGAGATATTTGACGCATGGGTCAAGGTAATTTCATTACTTGTTTTATTTATTTCTTCTTCTTTTAAATTTGTCTTGGCCATAACATAACACATTTCACCTTTAACAGTCATCCGAATGCAAAAAGACTACGCCATATGTCATTTCCGTACTACGAGGACTTGGCCATCGTATTCAGCAAAGACAGAGCCATAGGGAGTCATGCAACTACCACTGCAGAGGTCGGATCCGAACCTGTTATGGAAGAGCAGAACGAGGACATCCTGAATAACTAGTCCCCAGACTTTGAGAACTTTTATGTTCCTGATCCACCTTTTGCCAGCTCGCCCATGTCAGACGACATTCCAACTACCCCCAGCGGTAGAGGGTCTAGGAGTAGCTTGCCATCAAGGAGTAGGAGGTCTCGAATTTCCTTGATTGGAGAGTACAACGAGGTGGTTCGTGAGGGATTCCAACTTCTGATGAGGTCCATTGATGCACTGCACAGTGGCTTGTCATGAACAAGGACCTGGCAAGGCATCGTCGTCGAGAACTATACGCCGAGTTGCAATCCATTCTTGGTCTGTCGGTACAGGATGACTTGACTATTGCACGGTCATTGCTTGCAGATCCAATGCTGTTAAGCCACTTTGTGGACTTCCCACCGCAGTGGAAGTACGACTATTGCATGCAAGTCCTCGGGCGACCACGGGATCCAGCACCATGACTCTGCTTTTTCTCCCTTCAATTTGCAACCCAAGTTATGTTATGATTAATGAACCTTATCTTTCCATGATGTTGTTTGTAATTTGAATTATGTGTAATTTTTTCGAACTTTAATTTTCTATCGTAGTTCTTTTATTATATACTAATATTATTTTACTCTTAATTTTAATATAGTGTGATAATTGAAATAGATGTAGAAAAAAAAGTCAAAATAATACTTCAAGAAAAAAAAGTCAACATTATAATATAGCATGATAGTTTGAAATAATATTTAAAAAGAAAAAAAATCAAAATTATAATATAGTATGGTAGTTTAATTTTGTATAGTATGAACAGATAAAGTTCAAAATATATGATGGTTAAAACAGATGTAGAAAAAAAAATAGTGAAAATAATATTTAAAAAAAACAGTCAAAATAATATTTAAAAAGGAAAAAAAATCAGAATTATAACATGCATGATAGTTTAATTTTCTATGGTATGAACAGATAAAGTTCAAAATATATGATGCTTAAAACAAATGTAGAAAAAAAACAGTGAAAATAATATTAAAAAAATAAAAACAGTCAAAATAATATTTAAAAGGAAAAAAAAAATCAAATTTATAATATAGTATGATAGTTTAATTTTCTATAGTATGAATAGATATATTTCAACTTATATGATGCTTAAAACAAATGTAGAAAAAAAAAACAGCCAAAATAATAATAAAAAAATAGCCAAACCTAATCCAAACACTGCAATCAGATTCTCAGCCAATCCAACCCTGCACTCCAAACACTGTAATCAGATTCCCATGCATTCTAATTTTAGACAATAAAATCCATCGTAATCAGATTCCTAGTAATCCTGATTACAATCCGGCACCCCAATGCCCCCTTAATATATAATTCTCTTATAATATGAATCTTATTCATATTAGTTTAATATTTGAATCCAATTCAAAATTAACTTTCTACTATAATGTATCTCAACACAATATATTAGTTATATCTTATACAATTAATGCATATTCCCTTATTTAATTTGAACAATTCAAATTCTTCCAAAAATACTTAATCCTTGTTTTACTCTTAATGAGCTAGCAGGGGACCTAATTAATGGACCTATAGATCAACATTCATTAACTGTGGGTTAGTCCACTAAAAGCCCATAGCTATACTCTTCGCATAGTAGAATATTTCAATGTCCATGGATATAACCATTTCAAGTCAATCGACCCTTCACAAACTGCTCGTAAATATAGCTAAGTCAAATTGTCATTTTAACCTTATAATTATCTCTTACTCCTTAAGTACCACTGATCCTTTTAATGAACAATCAGTTTATAGTCAAACTATAAACTAAACCCCTCTTGAGCCCATGAGAGGGTGAGACCTCATTATTCAAGATTCAAAATCAACACTTAACGGGAGAAATTCATCTACTTACCTTAAAGACAGGAATGAGTGAATTCTATGTTGTGTAGCTATGTTCCCAGTTGCTTACTTAGACAAGTCCCCAAGATGGTAGACTTATTGAGTTGGCGACACGGTCACTCTCACCTATACAAATCAAAGGACTGCTCTTATAGACAAGAGTCCATAACTCACTTAGGATTGAGGTCACGTAACATAAGGTCATTCAATGAAATGTTAATCTCCTCAATTAACAGAGTTATAAAGAGAGATTAAACATTTTGCAGTCCAATCTTATACAAACTCTTTGTATAGGATCCCCCCACTCGAATCTCTCCACGTGAACAATTTGGATCAAATCATTTGTAGTACTTACAACTTTTGTAACATTTACAAAGTGAGCCGTATGCACAGTGTCACCAAGATAAGGCACCCAATCTTATCCATATACTACAAACCTTTTATGTTATTGCTTGAACACGATCTACTTGTGTGTCGACCACATACTGTTCAAGCTACATTAAATAAATTTCAATCTTAGTTTATTGGATTGAGTTATACAAGGCTAATTGTGGAATAAAATAACTCTTCATCTTACTAAATAAATGAATATTATTTCTACAAGAAAAACTATGAGATTTAAGATATAAATCCCAACAATCTCGCACTTGTCCTAAAGCTAGTGGGATATACAATGCAGTAAAGATAACGATTACTATATAGTAATGCACACAAATACAATAAATTAGAGCATACGATATACCCAGTAACAAGTTCTTCCTTCTTCGATCGTCAAGCGATGGTGTAAGTTCCTCTTAATGATGGTGATGACAACAACACATGTAAGTAAAAGGGGAATTTGTGGGAAGGTGGTAGGAACTTTTACTCACAAAACATTAGAGAAAGAAGAAGAGAAAGGCTAGGTTTTTCTAAATGATTTTTCTTTTTCACTCTTCCTACGAACTCAAAATTACATGGTATTTATAGGACTTCTTGGTACATGAATTATTCTCCTTAATAAAATGTTAATTCATGAATTACAAAATTCATGAACCACAATTTTCTAGGTACATGAAGAAACTATTAATCAGATTCATGAGTTTTACCATACATGTGTCAATAATTAAATGTTTAGATAATGTTAAGTTTAATATCTAACACTTCCCCTTAAACTTGAACATTTATGAACTCCCAGCTACAGTCTAAGTCTTCAAAAACTGTCCTTCTTTAAGGGCTTCGTAAAGATATCAGCAACTTGGTCCATAGACTTGACATACTCGAGCTCCACTTCTTTCTTCTCAATACATTCCCGAATAAAATGATATCGAGTGTCGGTGTGCTTGCTGCGGTCATGGAACACAGGATTCTTAGCTAAAGCTTGACCTAACTTGTTGTCAATCAGGATCTTGGTAACATCCTCTTACTCCAGATGAATTTCCTTCAACAGTCTCTGTAGCCATATAACATGATAAGTGCAAGATGTGGCTGCAACACACTCACTTTCACAAGTGGAGAGAGTGACTATTGGTTGCTTCTTTGAACACCAAGAGATTGCATTATTTTCCATGAAGAACACGTCTTGGCACCACCATTCTTCAAGTTCAATAAGAACATCCTGTTTTTGGTCATGGGCACTTTGGCTACAAGTTTGGACTCTTGATCTCTAAGCCAAAGCATATAATCCTCCATGTTTGTAGTCTCTTTCCAAAAGTTGACCAATACTTAGAATATTACTAGTCAACTTTGGAATGTAATAAACATACAAAGAACTCTATGGCCTCCATCTTTTGTCTCGAGCAAAATTTTACCTTTGCCTATGATCTCCACTTTTGTGTTGTCACCAAAGCTTACAAAGCCTTTCTTGCTTGTATCAAGCTCCACAAATTTGCTTTTATCACCCGTCATATGATTGCTAGCACCATTGTCAAGATACCATGTGCTTGTCTCATCAATGAAATCAACCTTTAAAGCTAGAAGCAACGATTCCTCCATGATGTCTTCCTTGTACTCTATAAGTTTGACCTCCTCCTCAACTTTCTTGGATCAACATTCCTATGCGTAGTGACCAAGCTTGTTAGAGGAGTAGCATTCAACTTGGGATTTGCCATGTTTGTCACCTTTTCCTCTTCCTTGACCACGACCCCTCGTAAATGGTTGCCCTCTTTTCTCAATTGGTGAAGATTGCTTATCTCGTCCCCTTCCTTGCCCACGACCTCATTTGTGGCCTCAACCTCTTCCATAACCATGATCACGACCTCGTCCATCATCTCCTTTAAAAATCGTCTTTGTTTGCAAGACTTGTTCTTGTTGCTTCGGGCTGCCACAGTTCATCATTTCGTCATAAGCTCACAAGGATCCATTTAATTCATCAATAGTCATGGTCTCCAAGTTTTTTGACTCCTCAATTGCTACCACCACATGGTCAAACCTTTTGTTGAGAGAGGGAAGAATCTTCTCGATCACACGAAAATCTTGCATAGTCTCGTCGAGCTACTTCATTTGGTTCACCACCACCAAGACTCTTGTAAAGTAGTCTTGAATCGATTCACTTTCTTTCAGGCAAAGTGATTCAAACTCTGCCTTTTGAGTTTGAAGTCGGACTTTCTTCACCTTCTCAATTCCCATGATGAAAATACGAAGTGTCTCCTACTCTTGTTTGGAGGTGGTCTCGTTTGCAATCTTCTTGAACATATCTTCGTCCAAGCTTTGATGGATGATCGTGGGGGCATATTGATCTCTCTTTCGTTTATCTCCAACATTTCTTTCTCGTTTCACAGAGGAGCACTTTTATCTTCCAGTTCTTCATAGCTTTTCTCACCCAAACACCTTGGGAACAAAGTATGGCCTTCATCCTAAATGCCCAATTCTCATAATTGAGCTTGGTGAGCTGTGGATATTGAAAAGAAAGGGAGACTCCTTTGGAATTCATCCTTGCTCTGATACCACTTTGTTGGAAGGTGGTGGGAACTTTTACTCATAAAACACTAGAGAAAGAAGAAGAGAAAGACTTGGTTTTTCTAAATGATTTTTCATTTTCACTTTTCCTATGAACTCAAGATTACATGGTATGTGTAGGACTTCTTGGTACATTAATTATTCTCCTTAATTAAATGCTAATTCATGAATTAAAAATTTCATGAACTACAATTTTCTAGGTACATGAAGAAACTATTAATCAAATTAATGAGTTGTACCATACATGCACCAATAATTAAATGTTTAGATAATGTTAAGTTTAATATCTAACATCAATTCTAATTGTTGGCTCAATTTTGAGAATTTCAGGAGTGTTTTAATGGTTCCATTTTGATTTACCCATAGCCTAAAGGGTTGAGATTTATTAACTTTCTCCTTTTCAACACCAATTAGCAAGGGAAACAACGTTTCGACGCTCGCTCGAGACTACTCGTGCTCTTAACGATTTTGATCTGAATTCCATAGCCTAAATACGTCTGGTCTGTGAGATCAAACTCTTCCAAGCACCATTCATCAAGAATCGAAGCCTTTTCGATAAGAATCAATGGATAATGTTACTTCGAATAATATTTTGGACTCAATCTATGTAAGTCGTAACCTCTATTTTCCTTAGCTTTAGCAAAAGATAAAAGTCATGGTTAAAAGTTTTGCTAGGGTTGGCTTAAATGAGTAGGAAAGCATGTGGAAATCTAATGCACTTTAGGTAATTATGATTTGGTATCCTTCTTTTTCCATTAACCTTTGCTAAGAAATAAAAGGGATGGAGTTAATGGAAATTTTTGTGGAACATGAAGGGAAGCTTAAGTCAAAAGGTCAAAATTTGGAAATTATTTGGGAAAATGTAAAATTAGGAAATAAATATTAAATTAAATTAAAATAATTATTTAAATGGAAATTATATTTAATTTGGATGTTTAGGATAAGGAGAAATGAAGAGGAAACACGTTGAAGCAAGTTTGTCTGTGCCTTAAGCTGATTGGTTGGTTTGGGTAGCAGCTTGGACTCTAAGCAAGCAGCTCAATTAACCCGATGGTTCTCCCAATCCCTCATGCTATTTTTACCATTTTTGGACCAGAGGAAGTTCTGTGAGTTAGGAAGACGACCTAGGGCTGCCGAAGTGATTTAAGGTCGGGAAGCTTGAGAAATCGTCAAAATACTGAAGGTTGTCACAGAAACCGAGCAAATCAGACGAATTAACTTTGAGGAATTTTTCAAGGGTGCTTGGGAAGGTTTTTGGAGCTGAATTTTCTTGGACACTACTGGCCGAAGAGGCTGCCAGAGTTGCCCACGCCCACACCCACGCCCACGCCCACGCCCACGCCCCTACTGACACCCTCCTCGCGCAGCTGCTGCCCACCAAGGTTGCCTACGGCCATTTTGGGTCATATTGAGGTTGGAAAAACTTATAGACCCTGAGGGACAGCCACAGATTGTGAGTGCCACCTTTCTTCCTCTGTAAACGATTTTATTTAAAATGTTTAGCTAGGCTTTTTTTATAAAATGTGAATTATGATGATTTATTACATGATAAGCATGATGGCTGATTATATTTGATTGTATGACATGTTTTATATGTTTTCTACAAGTTTATGAAAAACATGTTTATAAGATGCTATTTATTGAAAAATGTTCTGTTTTCCGTTAAATGTTTTACAATGAACTGTTTATACAAAGCATACCTGTTCCTAAAATATTTTCTAAGGAACCCAATGCTGAGAAACGTTGAGAAGGCATGTGGGCAACCCTGTGACTTAAATGAGCTCAGTGCTAAAGGACGTTGAGAAGACATTTGAGTTTCCTAGAGACCCAGTACTGAAGGACTCGTAGAAGGTACTTGGGTATCCCGAGATAGTCCTATGTGCACATAGTGATTGATGACGCTGTGTGTTGAGATTACTCCACATCAGCTAAGGTTTTCGACGTTGGGTGTGTCCAGATTACTCTGCCCCAACTAAGGTTTGTTTTCGAAGTTGAGTGTGTTGAGCCTTGCTTCGCCTCAACTAAGGGAATTTTTAAGCAAAAGAGGGTTTGATGAGTTTGTAAACTGTATTTATGTAAAAGACCTGGCTTATGTTTTATTTCAAGGCTTAACATGAGTTTTATGCTAAAGTTATGTTTTCTCTAATATTGAGCATGATTTGGTTCATGAGTTGTGTTTAAAATACTATGTCACTCACTAGGCATCCAACTCATGTTTCCCATGTTTTCTTTCCCACTCAGGTAGTGAGGAAGTTCCCGGTGCTTAGTCTACTCAAGCTCGCCCTGCTTAAATTTCGAGTTATCAGAAAATACTTGCATTTCGGTTGCTGTATGTGTAAATAACTTTGTGTATGTGACATGTAGATATAGTTAGCTAGTAGTTGGGATGTAAGATTGGTTATTGTATATGTCATCTAAGTATATTTGTGAACGAGTTTGGAGTACCTGGTTATGTAAATATAAGTTCTCATGTTATTGAATTTATGGACGTGGTTGATCTTAATGTCTAAATTATTAGAATAAGTGATATGAGCAGTTATGTAAGTTATGTTTCAACAAGTTATTTAGGTACAGGACAATGAACCTCACAAGAGGGGTGAAGTTTACTGTCCTCACGTCTCCAATCTGGGAGGGGGTGTGACAATCTAGGTGTGATAATGGACTCTAATGCCTTAGATTTTCATTATATATAGGTTGGTTTGATTTAATTGGAGTTTAGAATTGGTCTCAAACTAAAGGATAGTGTTGGTTACCTCTAAGCATTGTTTCAATAATTTACAGCTTTTTGTTGAATCCTCATTTCAGACTATATTTTTAAGATTGAACCCAGGTATCCAAAGGCCAAAAAGGATTAAATTTGGTTGGAATTAATCGATTTTGAAGGTAAGTAACTTTACTATTAATTCATGTAGTGCTAGGTTTGGAATTGTATGTTGCATGGACTAGGATTAATCGATTTTGTAGATCTTGTTGTTTGATGTATGTCAACTAAATACAAGTTTTTATATGATGAGCTTTATGTTATAACCATGAATAAGATATAATACAAGTTGTATGTTGCTTATATAAGTATTTGGGAAGGAAAATACTTTATAATTCTGAATGCATACAGAAATCATTTATCCGTGTTGCATCACATGAAATTGTATGTGATTTATCAATTGAACACGTTGTGGGATCTTATGCATATGTGTGAAACATAATTGTTTTTGTACAAATGTCAAGGATTATGAAGGATGTGGGTACATCCCTTTCGTGTGACTGCCTAGTCATTATACTTAAATGAAAAGATTTCAAAGGCTATGGTACATAGCTTAGTTCTCTTAATTGGATGCTAACTAACCATCATCTGGGGTTAAGGTTCAAAATTTCGATGTTGATGAAAATATTGAGAGCTCAATTTTATGGACATATCAATATCGATGGAAATTTCAAGAAACTTTATGGAAATTGATGGAAATTGTTATTTAGTTAATGAAATTTTGTTTGTGGCTGAGTTAGACATTAATTGACATTTCTATAAAATAAGACAATATTTAGATGTATATTATAACATATTTGTATAAATATCGATGCAAGAGTAAAAATTTAAAAGAGCAACGGAAAAATAATTACACAATAATATCATATAATGGTAATTAATTACAAAATTAAATAACATAAAATATTTGCATACAAAATAATTACAAATTATTTATTATAAAACGAAGTGGATAAAAAAATGAAAAAATATAGCATTAAAGTTACATAACATAATACGGATATAAAATTCATATTAAACATAAGAGAGATACAAACAACATAACACAACATAATTGGAAAGAAAGAAGCAACAGAAAACTGTACGAGCAGATAGAGCTTGGGAGAAAATGAGAGGAATACTAGAGAACTTGAGATTTGAGAGTGGTGTGGAAGAAGTGATTTCGTGGAGGTATTATAGGATAAATTCTTGGTTTTTATTTTATTTTTTCAAAGTTTTTTTTCTTGGACATGAAAACTTTGGATAGTTAAAAAAAAAAAAAAACAAGACTCACGTCAATTCAAGTTTGAAGTGAAATTATTTGAAATGTAATGACCCGAACCTTATGCATGAATAAATTAGAAAGTAAAACTTAAACAAAAATATCAACCATTTTATAAGATAAATAACTATGATAAATTAAAAAATTCAAAGACATAAAAACCTTGGTTTGGGGTACCTATAGAAACAATAGATAAAACCATAAAATTTAAGATAAAATTCAAAATTCTAACATTTAAGGTTCCAAAATTTGAACACTAAAAGACTTATAACAAAACATGAAAAATACTATGTGGAAACTTCTAACTAGTCTCATGACATTATCACAAATTTTTTTTGTCATACGTTTGCACTTCCTTTCCCTTACTTGAAAAACATGAAACATAAAAGGATGCGTATATAAATTACCTAGTAAGTAACTCTACTACTGGGGTCAGGTTATGCATTTATGCCCAATAAATATAATATTCTAGTGGGACATGCAAACTTTAACAAAACATGAATTGTCATCTAGTGGATAATTAATTAAACCTACCCAACCGTAGTGATTTCCGAGGTAAACACATACCTCTAGTGGATCTCGAAGGAAACACAGAATCCCAAAAGGAAACACAAACCTCCGGTGAATCCCGAAGGAAACACAAACCTCCGGTGAGTACATGATTAGAGGTAGGAGCAAAATTGTCACTATTCTATCTCTCACAACATAATTTAGTGTCCCACCCATAAACATATTAGCCATATGTACATATCAATCACATATACATATCAGTCATATACAATTAATATCATGTTATTAAATTTCTTTTATTTCCATAACATCTCACTTTTCAATATTTGTTTAGGACAAGTCAATCACAAGCATATTGTCTATGTCGCTTGGCTTTAAGGCAGTACTAGCAGTAAGATGACTTACCTCAAAGCTTCAGCCCAAAGCGTAAGCCCAAATACAAACAAATTTATATTATTCCGTGCCTAATAGAAACTTGATTCAAACCCTAAAGTAAAAAACAAAAATTTAATTCAAAAAATAAGAGTATATCCCAAATCACAGTTTTCCCTCCAAAACAGCCAAAACACTTTCCTAAGGTGCTCACTTAAACTGAAACTTCACCTGAGCTTTGAGTACGAAACCCATATAAAAATTTCAATTAGCAAAAATATTCACCAATCTAATTGGGTATTCAGGAATTACCAATAACCCAAAAAGGAACTCACCAACAGCTCTCCAATTAAATACAATTTTCGCTAGCAGCGGCTTCTAGCGCACTCAGGCCTTCAAATCTGAACTCAAAACATGATGGGTGACCAAAAACTTAAGCCAAAACTTAACGAGTCATCCAAAAGCATTTGAAAACGACTCAAATCTCTCAAAATAGAAAAAAAATTACCCAAATCAAAGCAAAATTGGCGGCGGCGACCAAAGTTTGACAGCGCCGGAAAATGGCTGAAGACGTGCGGCTGGATTGACGACGAACTGGAGCGGCACGAACGAAACCCATGAATTGGTGCGGACGATTGGCGTGAAGAACCGGTTGGGGGTGTCGAGCGTGGCGAACGACGTCGAGGCTAGTTTGACGTGAAAGAGAGAGAATGGCTGACCTTTACACATGAAGAAGAGTAAGTTTTTTCTTTCTTGGCACACTTCCCGAAATTACTATAGATTATAGCACTTTAAAACCTAAACCCTGACTATTTCTTAAATTTTAAATAAATTAGGTCTATCACCCATGATTATAGATTTTGCAAAAATGAAAAAATCTTTTAAGTCCAGCCTAATTTCACTAATGGATTGAAAAGAAAAAGTAAAAAATAATTTAGACATTTTGAATCATTTTGCGCTCCTTTTTTTTTTTTATTTCATCTAACTTTAGGGTTCGTTTCTTCATCTTCACTTCTTCAACGATGATTCCTTTCCCTTCCCACCTATTTGATTTCTTTGAAAATACCCATCAGATTTCTTCCTCAAAATATATAAAATCACAACATCAAAAGATTATAGAATCGCCTGACTGTGAAATTTCTTCATCTTCCTCCTTCGATTTCTTCCTCTCCTAATTTCGCAACGCCCATTAGATTCAGTTAGTGACGAGGAAGATGGTGAATGAAGGTTGGATTTTAAAACTCTCTTTGATTCTCTATTTAAATCTTTCCAGAAAAGAAGGTACATATGTCATGCCAATTCCTTTCTCTTTCATGGATTTGATCAGTTTTTTTCTTTTCCTTTCTAAGTTCTGTTTTCCTGATACTTAGTTTTTTTTGTTTGATTTTTGTGTAGAAAGTGATTGTGAAATCAGATGTTTCTAATGAAAAATCTAAGCAGAAAGTTATGAGTGTTGTGTCTAGCTTATCATGTATTGGATTGAATTTTCATTGATTTTCTCTCATCTCTGTTTTGTTTGACTTTTGAGAAAACATTGGAATGAAAATATATCATTGAATTTTTTTGTCCAAACCAAAATTTTCAGGTTTTGATTACATTTTTTTTTTGTTATCTGATTACCTTTTTTTAATTATTAACGAATTTCTGATTTTCATTTGATTACCTTCTATATGTTTTAGTTAGTTAGTAATATTGCCATATGATTTACCTTTTAATTTTCATTCGATTACCTTCTATTTTGTCTCAAATTTAATAGTTTATGATATTGCAATTTGATTTACATCGAATTAGCTCTATTTTTTTTTATCACATTAGTAGTTTCTAATAATACCATATGATTGCCTTTTGATCGTCATTTGATTTTTATTTGATTTCCTTTTGATTTTCATTTGATTACCTTCTATTTTTTGTCACATAGTTAATAGTTTCAAATTGCCCTCGATTGCCATTCGATTACATTATATCTTTTTGTCATCTGACTAACTCTATTTTTTATCACATGGATAGTAGTTTCTAATATTGTCTTATGATTGTCAACCGATTACCTTCTATTTTAGGGATAGTTGTATGTATCATTGTTTAATTTTAACTTTTAATCATATGATTGCTATCTAATTTTCATATGATTGCTAACTGATTACCATATTATTGCTATTTGATTGCTATTTGATTACTATCTTATACTTGTTTCTAATTCATTTTCTATTTCTTTAGGTTGTTGAGAATAACATGCAAACAATGACCAAAATGAAGATTGAAACTCACACCTAAGGTTTTTGATTTAGAAATGGCAAAAAAGAATGCAAATCTCCAAAAAGGCATGAAAGACATATAGCATTATTGAAATACCTGGTTTTGACTTGGAGATTTCACAATGGAAATGAGATGATTTTCTTTTGTTAGATTTTTAGACTTTCATGTTAAACTTTATGTTTTTGTTTGATAACATACTAAACAATGTTGTATATAATTGTTATCTTATACTTTATGCTAAACTTTCATATTACTAGTCATGAAATCAAAAGGTCCAAAAGCTAAAAATTTCACCAACCATGATAATGAGATAAAAATAAGATATCAATTAGATAGCACTCACATGGCAATCAGATAGAAACCAAATATCAATCATATAGTCATATTTGATTCTTTGTGCTTCCACTATTGGAAGCTTAACCATAACAATAATTAATATGTGATTGCATCTTATTGCCATCTAATTACCATTAAATAGTCAATGATGCTTATTGTTCCCTAATTATTGTCTAATTGCTACTTGATACTGATTGTTACTTGATTGTTGTTTGATTATTGTGTGATTGCTATTTAATACTAACTGTCATCTAATTGCTAATACTGATTTGTTATCTGATTGTTGTTTGATTGTTATGATATATTGATTGTTCTTTGATTTTTAGATAGAAATTAAATATCAAATATGGTAATCAGTTATAAGTTAGATAGCAATGCCATGACAATCAAATAACAATCAAATGACAATCATAACGTAAGTTACACTACTCAATCTCCAGCCAAAATATGAATTAAAAAAACCCAAATCAGACCCCTATTGATGAATCTACACTCCTCAATCTTTTCAAATCCCAACAAATTCACGTTTGATTACTATGATTTTGATTGTTCTCTGATTATCAGATAGAAATTAAATATCAAAGATGGCAATCAATTATAAATTAGATAGCAATCCCATGGCAATCAATAGCAATAAGATGACAATCATATAACAATTACAACATAAGTTACACTACCTAATCTCCAGCCAAAATATGAACTATGAAAACCCAAATCAAACCCCTATTGATGAATCTTCACTACTCAATCTTTTCAAATCCCAGCAAAATCACCTCAATGGAATAGAAAAAGGAAATCACGATCATCTTTTTGAAATAATATTCTTTTGGAAAAACCTTAATGCAAAGATTTTTAAAAATATAATTGTATTGAACTATCATGAATGTCATATAGGTGATATACAATCTAAAGTTCAACAAACAACATATAGAATCAACTTTAAATCTAAAATAAAACTAGAAAATTAGAACAATTTGTCCAAACCTAAACAAAAGGGGAAAACTATCACACCCCCTCCCAGGTACCCTCTTGACCTAGGAGAAAGTGTGAGGACAGCAGACACCGATCCTCTTACAACATCTATTGTCAACCCGTTCAATCTTATACCATGACCAAACACCTAATAAGCAGATATAAACCATGATAGGACATCAATCTTGTACTAAGGTTAAGCTATCATACAAATACTGGCTTACATTCAAACTTAAAAGTTACATGAGTTTACTAACTCCCGCTCCTTAACCCTCTATATGTACAACACATGTTTAAGATCAAATATTTACAATGTTCAAAGTTCACAGATACTAGTGGTAGGCCTAGACGAGTTGCTGTGTAGGCTAAGTACCTCAGACTCGCTCACTACTTGGAAAACAGAAAAACAAGGAAAACATGAGCTAGGTTGCCCAATGAGTGACAAGTCCGGAAAGACCTTTTCAAGCTAAGAAATAGATCAAAACCGTGTTCAAATTATGATAATAGATAAACGGTAAATAATACATTTCCATGTCCAGGAAAATCATGCTCAAATAACGTTATTAAATCATATACGTTTCATTTTCGAAAAACCATGAAAATACAACACATTCTAGAAACATTTTCCTTAGTTGAGGCAGAGCGGAGCTCAACGCTACTCAACGTAGAAAACATCCTTAGTTGGGGCGGAGTAATCTCGACACACCCAACGTCGAATATCCTTAGCTGTGTGGAGTAATCTCAACACAACAGAGTCAATCATACCTCTATGTGCACATAGATATCATATCTTGGGTTGCCCGAATACCTTCTCAAGTCCTTCAGTACTAGGTCCCATATACAAGATTTAGGCCACCCACATGACTTCTTCGAGTCCTTCAATATTGGGGGCTATCTCTATACTCAAGTTACCCACATGCCTTCTCCGAGTCCTTCAGCATTGGGAACCATTTTTATATCCCGGCTACCCGAATGCCTTCTTCGAGTCCTTCAGCATTGGGAGCCTTTTTCAAAAACATATTCAAAAGCGATATGCTTTGAAAATAACATAATAAATATTCAGGAGTTTAAACATCTCAAACCTTCACAAGTTCATTAACAATCATCACGCTTCCATAAAATCATAGATTAAAAAATAGCATGCCTTTCGTAAAACTCGGTAATAACTAGCATGCTTCAAATAATTTCAATGCAAAACCATAATTTGTATTTACATGGAAACACATGCTTTCTTCAAGTAAGTACTCATCATTTCACATTTAAAACTCGTGAAAAACATAAACATACAAACATGTTTCTAAACATAATCATATATCATGAAAACTATGTTTAAAGTAAGCTCATTAAAATTGTCACTCACTACTTGTCCTGGGTCCTTAAAGGATTATACACCTTTCCTAGCTCCTCTCGGCTTGAAATAGTATATTTCCCTTTGTTATATTTCTTTAAATTTTCCTTTAACATAGCAAACAAGTCTTAAACATTGATATTTGTTCACCACCGAGACCAAACTTCATAAGAAAATTCATTAATGAACGAGATTCAGGCAACTAGCGAGACTAGACTAGCGAAACCAAGCTGCAAACGAAACTATACCAACGAAACTGTCAACTAGCGAGATTTATCTGACCAGTAAGAGCAGTTCAACTAGCGAGATTTATCTGACCAGCAAGAGCAACTCAACCAGCGAGATTTGTGAGACAAAAATCAACCAGCAACACCAGCGAGATCCATCTCGCTCTTGCTCCTTCACGCCCCAGTGTCGCTAATCTCTTCAGCGATACCTGTCTCACATTGCTTTTGTCTTCGCTTCTAACTGCTAAAAGTAGCATTTCCATCCGAATTATCATTTCCTTCTTTCTACAAACTTGTAAAGAAATAAGTTTTCTAACGTACCTCCAAATCTCAGGGTCTATCTCCCCTTCGTTCGTTAGATATTTCAATTTTCTTCTCCCTGCTCCAGATCACTCGAGAAATTTGCATCAGTCACCTCCACCTATAATTAAACCTGTTTCTCTTCACATTCCATGTTCGATTTAGGATTCAACTTACCAAAGATACGCTCGACTTTCCTCCATTTCTTCCTTCAATCTACACGAGAGAAAGCAAATAAGTCCACAACGATCTTACGTACTTAAATTAAGTGCTTAGAAATGAAAGTAGGGTTTACAAAAACCCCACAAAATATAACATAAAAAGAAGAATGTTGAGTACGATGAGAATGACGAGAAGTCAAAAGAGGCAGAACAACGGCTGCAGGTAAATAGGCACCAGTAAAACATTGATAAAATTCTTTGCAATGCACTCAAATAGTTTTTCCAAATCTGGTGTTTACTGTAGTTTCCTTTGCTTTCTAAAAAGTGTGTTTATAAAGAAGCTTATAAAATAGTTACAAACAAAAAGTTGAACACAAACGATTGAAAACAGAGAAATAAGCTTCAAGAAATCTTTGACTGACGAAATCAAAACCAATAAAATTCTAATTTCGAAAACAAAATTTTGAACATGAGCGCAATTTTGAATGAGAAAAGGTGAAGGCAAAATTTAAGCAAAAAAAAAAAATCAAACACAAATCGTGGCTTCAAGAAATCTCCAGTTGACCAAATCGGAACCAGTAAAAGTTGATTTCCAAAAAGAAAAAAAAAAAAAAAATCTTAAAGTGAAAGCAATCGTGAAATAGAGAAATCATGCATAAAAAGAAATCAAAATAAATCTTGAATGTAATTTTAGGACTGGTTGTTGCAAATTGTTGGAGGAACACTCCGAAAGGAAAATATGGGTAGTTTAATAATGAAGGAGAAAATCAAATTGTTTTACTAGTTTTCTAGATTTTAATAATGAGAGTAGTTTTGGAATAGAAAAATATCAAATAACGTGATTTTTAGCCATACATATAATATTTTACCATAATTGCTAAAATATAATCTTAATTTGCTACCGAATGCAATTTCCCTTCAAAATATTCACAATAACCCTTAATTAATTCCAGATAACTAAACTAAACCTACCTAAAAATTCAGGTTGCACATTCTTTCCTCCTTAAGAACTTTTGTCCTCGAAAGTTTTAATCTTGAAATAGCTCAAGATATTTTGATCTTGTCTCATCCTCTTGCTTCCATGTTGCTTCCTTGAACTGATGATTCTGCCATAGAATTTTTACTAGCATTATCTTTCGATTGTGCAAAGTCTTCACTTCCCTTGCAAGAATTTAAATAGGTTTCTCCTTATAGCTCAGGTTTTTATTTCATTGCAAGGGTTCAAAGTCTACCACATGAGACAAATCTGCCATATACTTCCTCAACATAAAAACATGAAAGACATCGTCAATTGAAGAAAGAGACGTTGGCAAGGCTAAATGCTAAGACATAGGACCGATCCTGTCTAAGATCTCAAATGGCCCAATAAAACATGGACTTAGCTTCCTCTTTCATCCAAACCTCAAAATACCTTTCACAAGTGCCACCTTAAAAAATACTTTATCACCTACCTCAAACTCTAGGTCTCAGCATTTCACATCGGCATAACTTTTCTGTCTGCTTTGTGTTATTTGCATGCGAGCTCTAATCTTCTGGATAACATCATTTGTAGATTGCACTAACTTATGTCCTAACAATTTTCGTTCACCGACTTCATCCAATAAACAAAAGATCTACAACTCTTTCCATACAAGCCCTCAAATGGCATCATGCCAATAGTAGCATGGTAACTATTATTGTAAGCGAACTCCATTGGATGTGGGTGAGAGTCCTAACTCTCTACAAATTCCAACACACAAGTGCATAACATATCCTCTAATATTTGGTTAAAATGTTCAGTTTGATTATCAGTCTGCGGGTGAAAAGTTGTACTAAAGTCTAACTGAGTGCCTAGCGCTAACTGGACTCTTCCAAAAAACTAGATGTAAAGCGAAGGTATCTATCAGACACTATTGAAAGTGGCACCCCAAGTAACCTCACGACCTCTTTCATATAAATATGTGCCCACTTATTCACTGAATACGTAGACTTTCCTAGAACAAAAGGAACTAACTTAGTAAGTCTGTCCATTATAACCCATATCACTGTATAGCCTTTTGTTGACCTTAGCAAACCCATAATGAAATCCATAGACACATTCTCCCACTTCCACTCTAGTACACTCAAGGGCTGTAACAAGCCTGCTAGCTTCTATCTCGGAGCTTTAACTTGTTGACACACTAAACATTTACTGATGAACTCGGTTACCACTTTTTTCATATTGCCACTAGTAATATTGTTTCAAGTCCTCATACATCTTGGTGTTGCCAAGATGTATTGAGAATGGAGAATTATGGGCCTCAATCAATAATTGATTCTTAAGATTATTGTTCGCAGGTACACATAGGCGTCCTTGATAAAAGAGACCATTATCTAAGTATAATGAAAACTCACTATCTTGCTCCAACCCTACCTAGCGAAACTTCTCAACAAGGTAATGATCACCTTGTTATGCATCAATAATCATTCGCCTCAAGGTCGGTTGCACTGTCAATTGAGTCAACTGTGATGTAACTTCTCCTAGTGCTACTGCAATTTCTGTGCGCTCAAAGTCATCGCATAGTTAAGCCTATCTAGTAATAAGAGCGACATAATGACCTGTCTTCCTACTCAAAGCGTCTGCTATCACGTTTGCCTTGTCAGAATGATACAAATTTTCCACGTCATAATCTTTCATTAACTCTAACCATCTGCGCTATATTAAATTTAACTCCTTCTGAGTGAATAAGTACTTTAAACTTTATCATTTGTGAAGATCTGTATCTTCTCTTCATATAAATAATGCCCCCATATCTGCAAAGCAAACACCACAGCTGCTAACTTCAAATCATGAGTTAGAATTAAATATATGTTATTTTTCTCAATGTTAGTTTCTTGGAAATCGAAGCTTTAGATGGTAAAAGAAACAAAAACTCACATCAATTCAATTTTGAGGTGAAATGATGTGAAAATTCAATAAAAAAAAGTTTGGATGAAGTTAAAAATAAATATATGTTATTTTTCTCCATTTTTATTTCTTAAAAATTAAAGGTTTGGATGGTAAAAGAAACATACATCAATTCAATTTTGAGGTGAAATGATGTAAAAATTCAACGAAAAAAAAGGTTGAAATGAAGTTAAAAACAAATATGTGGTTTCATGAAAATAAAAATTTCTATGTAAAAGAGAAAAAAAAATTCATTGAGCTAGCATAGTGATTGCCAAAAAAAGAAAAGTTTGAAATTTTTGTAGAAATTTCAAAAAAACTGAGGGAAAATCTAAATTCCCCCTATCGAAATTTAATCAAAATTTTGAGATTTCAACTGAAATTTTGCACTATAGATGAGGTAAGGTCTTGAGAGGGTTCAATGTCCGAAGAGTTGGGCATTAAAAGTTTTAAATGGAAAATAGGTAGATTGTACATGTAATGCTGAAGGGAAAAATTTAAAAGAGAACGTTTAAATGAGGATGAAAGTTCACACATGGCAAAATTTTAGTTTAAAAGAGTGTCTTGTATACCAAATCTTGAGGAGATCTATCGGATATCGATAAATAACTAATATACTCAAATGTACTATAAATCAAATTTAATATATATACTTAAGAGTGATTAACCTCAAAGATATACCAAAAACCACTATAACTAAAAAAAGAAAACTCAAATTGATGTCAAATTGAGGAACAAAATCAGGCGCAACAACAACACAGACATATCGAAAAATTATAATATTAAAATAAATAAATAACCAAAATTAAAATTATTGAAAATAAGAAAATATAGAAATCTCTTTTTGATTTTCTCACAAAATTCTCAACAATATGCATCACAACATCCACTAAATGACACTATTTATAGGCAATTGGTTAACCAAGAGGTAGAATTATTTGGACACTAAGGTTGCTTTGACATTAGACACATGGACAATATGCATTTAAGACACATATAGAAAAGGGGAATAAGACACTTCTTTTAGACGCTAAGTATTGGACATCTATTTTGTAATATATATAATAAAAATAACTGTAATGGTATACTGTATACCAATAAAACTATGATATGAGTAATTTTGACACATTGGTATACCAATAAAACTCGTGAACAAGCTAGATTACTAGTACATCGAGGAATTATTAATTTGGTATATCTATTACCAAATTTAAAGTAAATTAGTTGTACAACTATTACATGAGATATTAAGTATAACAATTTATAATTGATAAACTTTATATTTTGTATATGGGTTAGATACATGGTGCATTACAGGCATTTGTCCTCGATTTCCTTCTTCTTCACAAGTTCTCCTCGATTTCCTTCTTTTTATTTTTCCACAAGATTCCTTTTCTTTTCGTTCATCCTTAATATCACAGGTTTGCATGTTTTGAATTTTGTTCATCTTCTCCTTGATGTTCACTCTATTGTTTATGATTTAGTTGATCATTTGACTTTTGAACCATCCTCACGAAACTAATAAAAACTTATAAACCAAGGAAGTATATAAATCATTTAGGTTATTTTTGTAATTTTGTTAGTTATATTATGCTTTTGTATTAGTAGAAAAACTAGTGTAATAAACTATTTAAATTTAGTTTAAGGATCATTTGAAAACTTATCATTTAAGATCATTTAGAGCTGTTAAGCTTAATTGATATAATTTTTGTTTAAACTTGATTTCAATACTTGTTTACTTATAAGTAGCATATTTATGCCAATTTTAGGGTTGAGCTTTTGTAGCTACTTTTTGTATGAATAATTGAGCTTTCCCATGTTATTTATTTGAATTTCATTTGAGCAATTAGACAACACTACTACTGCAAAATTAGAATTTGATGACATTTAAAAACTATTCTTTCTTGAGTAAAATAACATATGTTTAACTTTAACTTCATTCAAACTTTTTTCATCGAGTATTTACATCATTTTATCTCAAAATTGAATTGATGTAAGTTTTGTTTTTTATCATCCAAACCTTTGATTTCCAAGAAACCAACATTGAGAAAAGTAACATATATTTATCTTTTACTTCATTCAAACATTTTTTCATTGAGTTTTTACATCATTTTACCTCAAAATTGAATAGATGAAAGTTTTGTTATTTTGCCGTCTAGAGCTTTCATTTCCAATAAACCAAAATTGAGAAAAATAACATATATCAAGACTTTGAATTAGATGTTCCAAGGTAATATTTTTGGTATTATATATGTACATTTTATAACAAACAATTTATGACTATTTTATATATAAACATTTCATCTCCTTTAATTTTGCAAGTAATTACCAAATATTGGATATTGTTTCGTAATTATTTTTCCATTTCTTTTTTAAATTTCTACTATCGCATCGGCATTTACACATATATTTACAATATACATCTAAATATTGTCTTGTTTTATAAAATTGATGATTAAAAATGGTCAATTATAGTCTAATTAATTCATAATCAAAGTTTCATTACTTAATTATAATAATTTCCATCAATCTCCGTAAAGTTTCTCGAAATTTCCATCAATATCGATATTTCTATCGATATTTTCATAAAATTAAGACATCGATATTTTGAACATTGGTCTTGATCTCAAGTTACGAGGTCCCACTCTCCTATTAGCAATACAGTACCTTTGCAAATAATAATAATAATAATAACAACAACAACAATAATGATAATCAAAATGCAAGGCTTGAAATACTAAGCAGGTGAGGATAGGCGAGAGTTTTAATGGCAGCAAACATGCAAAGAGTATATAACATTCACTATATACAAAAATGGTCCGTTTCAACCTCATAAATAAAAAGTCAAACAGTCAACTATAATTTTGAACAAATGTCAAAATTAGCGAAAATTAAGGTGTTCCTTCAAAACCACAAACAAATTTGATTCCTTTTGGCCATTATTCCCTTAAATGAGCAACAACTTCTTTCCTTAATTTATACCTTTAATCGATTAATTTTATAACACCTACTTAATAAGGAATACCACACCTAATTAAACCATTTACCTTTTCTTTTTCTTCTTCTCTGAAATTTATGCTATATTTATTTGAAGATATTTATTATGCATTTTAGAAGTAAAAATTGACAGTATAATACATTAAATAATTATTTAAATAACAAATTGTTTCAAAATTTCATCACAACTTTAGTTTCTACAGAATGAGAGAAAGAAGAATGAAGAAAAATTACGACGACTTCCGATTCTTATACAGAACAAGATACAATAATGTCGTTATTAGACGAGTTAAATATTAATTTCTTTCATGCAAACATAGTATTAAAATAAATTAAAGCCAAAATTAGTAATATGGTTCATTTTCACGTTCGAAAGAGTCCTTTAACTAGAAGACTAAAACAACATATATATATATATATATGTATATATATATAAAAGAGCATCAAACTAAATAATGAGTTCAACATTGTTTGATATTTTACCCTAATTGATTACTAGATCTACTATATTTGAAAAATTAAATATGTTGTTCTTTGCTTGATTTTTTTATATCTATTTTGTCATTAATTTTTTTTTTTTTTTGTTCCAATTAGGATTTAAAATTTATTATTGAAATCTTGTGATTTAAAGATCTTATCTTCTCAAAAGACTACTCATCCTTTAAAAAGATGTGGACATGTAAAAAGTTATATCCCGTTTTTTCAATAGAAGAAGAAAACTTTAAAATTAAGAAAATTATTTTAAATGACAAAATTGTTGAAAATATTTACAAGCGTCTATCTGTGATAGACTGTAATAGATTGCGATAGACTGCTATATATGTCTACTATGACACAAATAGACACAGATAATAATCTATCGCTGTTTATCTCAAATGATTCATTTTCCTAAAAATACCTTTTTTCCATGTTAGATCATTAAAAAAAAAAAAGAAAAAGAAAAATTCTAAGACATGGATGCAGTTTGACAAGCACACATTACTACATGTGTCGTATATTCACTTCAAAAACAAAATTACAAATTAATTTAACTCATACATTTTGATGATTTTTTTTTATTAGTTTTTAGGCTCAAAGGAATTCTTATTATATGGTCCTGAAATTTCAAATCGTGACTTTATGTTATAAAATAATATCTGTGACATGTCTATTCAATGAGTTAGTTAAATTTTGGATTAAACTACAAATTAGTCACTACAATTTGGGATTGACCTTTGAAATTCATATCTATTTAGTCATTAAACTTTAAAGGATGAATAATGGGCATTTGAACTTTTAGGTAGAAATGTTGGGGATGAATTTGGACTTGATACAATAGGCGAAAAGTCAAGTAGAGAGAAGAGAAGATAAATACAAGATAAAGTGGACTTGGTTCCAATAAATCCAAGTGTCACAAATCATTTATCCAATCAGATTTAATCTTATCTATGATAATGAAAGATCCATTTAAACCAATTTTAAAAGGAAAAAGAAAACTATCTCATTCTCCCTATAAATACATTATTATAACTTCATATAAGTTATCTTGAACTTGATCATAAATTTTGAACTTCATATAAAACTTTTGACTTCTTTGTTCTATAGTCCTCTATCTCTAACTTATTTTGGAGCCTCTCTCTCTTCCTCCAATTACAAATTTACTATTGTTGTCATGTGAAAAGTCAGATGTGTTTTCCCATATCCAAAATCTGGCATCAATATAGGTCCATGTCTATATTTTGGTCCACAAATTTATGTTAAAATTATGAATTTTGTGTTTAATAGTTTAAAAATAGTGTATTCGTTGTTTTGTAAAATTATAGACGTATAGCATTGAAATTTTGAAAGTTTGAGTCCTATTAGACAAAGAATTCAATTTTATATCAATAAACCTGTTTCTCTTTTGAGGAAAAAAGAATTTAAAAATACTTCAAAAATTCATGAGAATTTTTTTGTTTTTGACTTAAACGTGACTAAACTCGTAATTTAATTTTAAATTTAATAAATGAGTAAAAGAGGAAAACAACTAGAAAAAATGTCGACCAATAAAATAATATATTTATTCCCCATGTAATTTTAGTTATGAATTTCTTCTTAAGAAACCCAGTATTATAAGACAGAGAGAGAAAAAGTAGATTAGAATGTGGTTTAAATTTCAATATGCATTTGTTTGTATGGGCAAAACCCGAAATATGACATGAAATATTATTTTGAAATTGGAAGCATTGTTATTCATAAGCATTTACTTAGTCACTGTTTTAATATTTAATTTGAGTGATGAAGGAGGCTCTAAAGTTTTTTCTCAAAAACTAAAAGAAAAGAAAAGAAAAGAAGAAGAAAAGACAGGCTCAACATATATATTTTATTGGCTGGAAGTTTCACGATCACTTTGCTAGCACTAATTTGTTAGCAACATTTATTGATGTTCAACAAATTACCAAAATTAGAAACACCTTAACTAAGCTTCTCAATATAGAAAAAAAATAATACAAGTTTTGACATCACTAACAAACTATGAACAAATTTGAACCTACTTAAAAAGGTTATATAAACAATGTTTGGGGTATGCTTCTCTCACCACAATCCAAAAAGAAGATATCAATTGAGGAAACGATAAAAGGAAATGGAAAGAACTTTTCAAGTTATTTTTTTTCTAGCCCTAGTCTTTGCATTTCCATTTCTTTCAGCTTATTCGTTACCTTTATCAACGCGAGGAAGATGGATCATTGATTCGCAAACAGGACGTCGAGTGAAGCTTGTGTGTGTGAATTGGCCCTCCCACACACAAAGCATGCTGGCAGAAGGCCTCAACCATAGGCCGTTAAAAGAACTAGCAGACGAGGCAATCAAGTTAAGATTCAATTGTGTACGACTCACATATGCAACCCACATGTTCACTCGCTATGCAAATAGGACGATTGAAGAAAACTTCGATCTTCTTGATTTAAAACAAGCAAAAGCTGGATTGGCTCAATATAATCCATTTCTATTGAACAAGACTATTGTTGAAGCTTATGAAGCTGTTGTTGATGTGTTGGGGGCAAGTGGTCTAATGGTGATTGCTGATAATCACATGAGCCAGCCAAGATGGTGTTGCTCTCTTGATGACGGCAATGGCTTCTTTGGAAATCGTAATTTTGATCCTCAGGAATGGCTACAAGGTCTTAGCTTAGTTGCTCAACGATTTAACAACAAATCCACGGTATCTAACATCAAATGATTTTCTCAATTTCTTGAAACTGAAGTCAAGCATTTAAAAACTTCTATAATATTTCATTAAATAAAGAAAGTCTTTTGGTGGTTGCTTAGGTGGTAGGAATGAGCTTACGAAATGAGATACGAGGAATGATGGAAAATGCAAATGATTGGAACAACTATGTAACTCAAGGAGTAACCACGATCCATAGCATAAATCCGGAAGTTTTAGTGATTGTTTCAGGCTTAAATTATGACAATGATCTCCGATGCTTAAAGGAGAAGCCTTTGACTGTAAAGACCTTAAACAATAAGTTGGTTTTCGAGGTACACTTGTATTCTTTTAGTGGAGATTCTGAGAGCAAGTTTGTGCAACAACCATTGAACAATATTTGTGCAAATATTATGAATGGCTTTATAGACCATGCTGAGTTTGTAATTGAAGGATCAAACCCATTTCCTTTATTTGTTAGTGAATATGGGTATGATCAAAGAGAGGTTAACGATGCAGAAAATCGATTCATGAGTTGCTTCACAGCCCATCTTGCACAGAAAGATTTGGATTGGGCATTGTGGACATGGCAAGGTAGTTATTATTATAGAGAAGGTCAAGCAGAACCTGCAGAAACTTTTGGAGTGCTTGATTCTAATTGGACTCAAATTAAGAACCCCAACTTTGTCAAGAAGTTTCAACTATTGCAGACCATGTTGCAAGGTAACTATATTGATGATTTTGAATATATGCAAGGATTTATAACTAGTAACCTACTATGATTTGTGAAAATAAATGTCAAAAAGTTCCACTAGAGTTTTGTAAAACTAGCTAAGTAACCATTTGGATAACATTTTTTATGGTACACAGATCCAAATTCCAATGCATCTTTCTCATATGTTATATACCATCCACAAAGTGGCCAGTGTGTCCAAGTCTCTAATGACAACAAAGAAATTTTCCTCACCAATTGCTCCACTTCAAGTCGATGGAGTCATGACAATGATAACACTCCAATTAGGATGTCAGACACTGGTTTGTGCTTGAAAGCTAGCGGAGAAGGCCTTGAAGCATCACTTTCAACTGACTGCTTAGGCAAACTAAGTGTTTGGAGTGCCATTTCAAACTCTAAGCTTCATTTGGCAACTTTCACTGAAGATGGAAAGAGTCTTTGTCTGCAGGTTGAAAGCTCAAATTCTTCAAAAATTGTGACCAACTCTTGTATTTGCACGAATGGTGATCCAACTTGCCTCCAAGACACCCAAAGCCAATGGTTTGAACTTGTTGGAACCAACACATTGTGATTGGCTCTGTAATTGTAAGATTTAATATATGAAAAACCCTTATCATTTATGGCTATTTTGAGACAAATCTTTCTTTTTCATTCCAAAAATCTCTTATCTCCTATTAATTTAAGAATCTAAGTGATCCTAATGATAAATTACAGACTCAAACTTGTCATCAATTACGACTATTTTGAGGCAAATCTTTCTTTTTCATTCTAAAAATCTTTTATCTCCTATTAATTTAAGAGTTTAAGTGGTCTAATGATAAATTATATATTCATACAATAAAGAGTGACAAAAAAAAAAAAAAAAAGAGTATACAATAAAGAATGTTTCTCACCTAGTTAAAAGAAAATATGGGATATGGGGATTTAAACCTCTAGCATCAAGGAAAATAATGCATACTAATTATCGTGGAATTAGCTATACTTATTTTAATAGTAGTATTTTTTATATTTAAACTTCGTAAATCATGATTTAGAAATGTGTACGTGCATAAATAAAATATAAGTTTTAATAGTAATCTTAGAAATGTGTATGTTTACGTACATTATTGCTGAATCAGATAGCGTTATGTGCACATTTTGTATATTATGATTATGTTAGATAGGCTATGTTTTTGAAACTTATATATCAGTCTCTTGTTATTTGATTTGTATAGAACTCAATTTTGTGTTTACTGCGAATGTCGCCTATTGTGACTTATAAGAAAAAGGTCACAAATTGCTTCATGTATAATAATCGTCACAATATGTGACATGATCTAAATAATGTCGCGAGCGTGATGTAATGTTTAAGGTGAACATTATTGCAAGTTGCGATGTCTTTTTCGAAATCGTCACTAATACCCTTCATCAATAAGGTTTCATAGATGTTTTGTGCTCATCCCTATAATTCGTCGCAAAAGGTATCTACGATGAATTCTGAGATTTAGAGACATTCTTTTAGTTTGCTGAAGACAAAATTGTAGTGTATTTTGATTGAAATGATATGTAGATGCATTTATATCTCCCCAATTGTTTTCAATGTTGGCTTATTATTAAGAAAAGAATAATGGGTTTCTGTTAGTGTTGGGAAGAACTATTATTTTTCCTCGTTTAGAAATGTGAACGTAACAAAACTGGTTTTAAATTGTTTATGTCAAATTATGAGATGGTTAGAAAATTAAAGTAAGGCTAAATAGCATGTACGAATTTACAAAATGGTTTACTTGGAATGAAAAGATTATGTAAAAAATGGCTAAATAATTTTCCTAGATTATTTTGTTTGAAAATATGGGTTAAAAGTTCCCTTCAAAGTATGGTTCAAAAAATGGAACAAACATCCCACAAAAATATTTCTAACCAATGATTCAGCTTTGTTCCCCATTATGGTTTACAAAAATATTTCAAAGTATATGTTCTTCAAAGAATGGTAAATACTAGTACACACATTTTTTTTTTTTTTTTTAATTACTCTAGCATACTATACTATGTTTTAAAGTTTGAACATAATACTTTCAAGTCAATGATATAGCACTGAAAATGTGTTATCTCACTTCGCTTAATTTGATGTCGTTCTTATATTTTACGAGTTTACTTCCTGATTTAGATAGGTTAACGAGCATATGGAGCCTTCGGGACGGTTCACATGCATTTTAGGTTTAAATGAGATAATTAGTGGGCAAATCGAGCAAAATAGAGTAGGAAGGCAACAAGCAGTCTGACGTCGCAGCTCATGTGGTGCCATCACTGCGCTTTTTTCCATAATGTGGGAGATGGAGTTAAGAAGGGAGCGCCGTGGCGCTACAGATTTTGATAGACCTACCTATCGCGTGCGCGTGTGCAGCTCTGCAACGCTAGTCCATTTTTGGCATAAAATGCCCTAGCTGCCAAAATGAACGAGGGGGGCATCATTTTTGCATGAATTCTCAACGCTTGTTTGAGATATTTTCCCTGTATTTTTCTTCCTCTCTAACACTTGAAAAACTCCTGGAACTATTATTGTTGGATTCAAGCATGTATCAAGGCTAAGGTACCATAGTCTAGCTCAGGATTTAAGGATATTTGTTGGTTTGCAACTCTTGAGGCTATTAACATTTTTATATTGTAATTTTTGGTTTATTAAATTCTCTCTTTATTCTTATTCATTTGATTAAATGTGTTAGGATCTTTTGACAGATTGACCAAACATCGTTTAATTTTCTATTATAGATCTAAATCTGATACATAATTGTTAGATTCTTAGATCGCCAAGTGACAACAGTTAAGTTAGAATTGTGTATTGACTTTTGGTGATTTACAATTCAATAGCATTAGTCTTCCTAACTTAAGAGAGATTCACATCGAACAAATAGTTAGACATTTCTAAATTATTTAGTTCAGATTAGCAAAATTCCTAGACTTAAATGCTAATTGATTTGCATGTTTAGGATGTTTTCATCTGAACGTAAAGATTGATTCGATTTATAGAACGTCTGTTTAGCTTTCCTAAATGCGATTGGCTAAGTTGACTTATAAAATTACAGAAAATAAGTGTGAATAATCGATGATTGAATAGTAATCAAGGATAACCTTAATATCCACATGCTAGATGTTTTCCTCATCGATAGTTTAAATCAAATCTCATTGTGTTCCTATGTTATCACTTTATTTCTAAATTGAAGTAATCAACACCAACGAAACCCACCCACTTCGGTTACTTTGAAACACTAAATATTAAATTTGAGAAACTTAACGGTTCCTTGAGGTTCAACCCGTACTAATGTTGTCGCAAGCTTAGTGGGAACAGATATTTATTTGAGAGCTAAGACCTTTGAGAAGCCTTGATTACCAAATTAGTGCCATTACTAGGGAACCGTGATGTTTCTCTTCTTGAAAGACTTGTTGTTTCCTTTTTAATTGTGCTTTTGGATTCTCTTGTTGCATGACCCATTCCTCTGGGAACTTTAGTTTTTTATATTTCGCAAATATAAAGAAAGGGGAAAGGAGAATAGCAAGAGAAGTAAGAGCACGAGCCTCGCAGATTAATCAAATTAGTGTGGAAAGCACACAAGCACCTAAAGAGAATTTGGTGGAAGTCACAGAACAAAGTGAGGTGGCTGAACAACCTGAGCGGAACCTTGAGAGACTTAGCATTGCCTGACACTGCTCAACAACCATATGCATCACTTACCCTGAAACTACTAGTCCCTTCGAGCTAAAAACAGGGTTAATCCACTTACTGCCTTCCTTTAATGGCCTTGCAGGTGAAGACCCACATAGGCACCCTAAGGAACTTCAAGTTGTGTGTGATGGAATGTGCCCACATGTAGTGACAGAAGAGCAAATCAACCTCTACACTTTCCCCTTCTCATTAAAAGAAAAGTGTCACACCCCATCCCAGATACTCCTTATACCTAGGAGTGAGTGTGAAACCGCACTCTCTATATACCATATTAAAACTAAATGCCAGTTTAATCCCAATAGAAACACCATTACTATTAAGACATTCGATAACATACAACTTTTCGTCAAGTATTCTATATATATGTATGTAATACAAAATGATTCTCCCAGCACTCATAAGAAACATGTACATTACAAAATATGGACATAAACTGAATATTTACAACTATCCCATAGGTCTGCTTCAAGGTAGGCTCAGATGAGAAACTTCTGTAGGCTAGGCGTCCCGGACACGCTCGCTACCTGAAACGACAATCAATCAAACAAATTGAGTGAGCCTAAAGCTCATTGAGTGACTAAATTCATTCAACCATTACTAACAATCATGAGCTAGTATAACCATTAGTAACCACTACAAATCACATATAAATGTCTAATCATTATGTTTCACGGGTTTGCAAACTATCGAGTGCCTTCACATTCTGTCCCTCAGCACTGAGTTCAATTAGTAAACATTACCATGTGCCTTCACACGAAGTCCCTCAGCACTGGTAACTAGTCAAATCTCTGCTCAAGTGCCTTCACTCTAGGTCCCTTAGCACGAGCTAACATATGATGGATTTCTACAAGCTTTTACTCAAGGTCCCTCAACTTTGAAATCCATTCCGTCAAACTATTTAAGTGCTTTCACGCGTGGTCCCTCAGCACTGAGTATCATGTTCATATTCACTTAGGCATTCACCATAAGGTCCCTCAGCCATGTTTATATATAGACAATATATCTAGTTTCTTTTAAACTTACCAACACAACATAATCACTTCAAATACTATACAGTACCATAACTTCTTACTCATCCATAACCAAATAATTAGACTAAAAGTAACCACAAGATATAGTAGGAAGTCACTCACTACTTGTCTCGACTCCAAGTGGATTATATGCCTTCCCGAGCTCTTCCTGGCCTGAAAATACACATTTCCCACGTTCAGTTTTCCTTAGTCTTCCTTTTTCCTTACACTCATTAATATACATAACTCCACAGACAGACTAAAGACTACTAGCGAAATTTCATTACATAATACTGCACTAGCGATACCGGGTTGAACATAACTAGCGAAACTACCTGAGGAGCGACACCTAGCGAGACTTCAGCGAGAATTGTGAGACGCAAAGCCCCTCTTGCGTTGCAGCGACACTTGTTTCGCTACCCCGTCTCTCGCTCTCTCAGCGATACTACCGCTGTAGCAGAACAGTTTTTGTTGTGGTTATATTATTGTGTGAATTAACCTAACGCAAGGTACTAAAGTATATGGTTATGCGTTTAACATGGCATGCGTTGATCATGCAATGCGTTCTATTATTATGCGTTGGTTTTGTCAAGTTTTCCTATTCCTCTACCCAAGTATAAGTAAAGTAATAGGTGTTCTCGGTGAGTCCGAGGTCGAACACAGGGATTATATTGATTTAGTTTTAATTGGATTGTATGCGTTACAGAGGTAACCAACAATTTTGAGAAAGTTGTGTTTCTAATCTAAGGGAAAGCAGATGTTTGTACACTAGACTAACAGTTGTGGAATATGGAAAGCATGCGACGCAGCAAGTTCAGATAAGATGTGTATGAATGGGTAAAGAAAAGGGTTCGGGTTGGTTAACATCTAACATCGGAAACGCACAGTAGTACCCTATTCATACTAGCGACTCTTCTCCCGGTTGTCAGCCGCTATGCGTTATATGTCTATAACGCATAGGAGAGTGTTAAGAACCAAGGTTGTCCCCGTAATCAGGTAACACTACTTGGCCCTTGTCAATTGAGTTCCACAATCACTTACCCTCTCGAGCAGTCTGATTATTACTACTTATATCGATTTGTCAGATGGATATAAGCATCGGATTAAGCTCGCAAGTGACAAGTTAGAATAGTTACACTGCGGTCCCTAGTCAGATGCTAACGCAACCCTAGACCCTCGAGTGATTAGTTACTCATGGCTTGAAAATATAAAGTGAACAGATGAGAAGAGTGGATAGACATGGAAGATAATTGTATTGATGAAAATGAGATACAAATTTTGATAAGTCAATTTCTTGATACAAATCTAAAATTCAAGTAAGAAAAGTAAGAAAGAAAGCAAGGCAAGGCGTCAATGTCTTGAGTCGCCCGGGTGGAAGCGTGATGATTTGCTGTGAAGTGGTGCGGCGGAAAGGAAGACTCTTCTCTCTCGAGCTATTTGTCTCCGGTTGAAGTCTGAGAGAACTCTGCTGTCACTTATGGAGTCCTTCCGAGAATCAACAACCTTTCTCTTCTCGCAGAGCTGCCCTTTTATAGATGATGAAATCGCAGTTAATGGCAGATCTGCTTGATTGGTGGCGAGATTGACATTGCGTCCATCTCGCCTGATTGCATGATTCTCGGGCCAATTAAGATCCACCACTTGAGTCGCAAATCATGTCTGTCAATCATCCGTCAATCTGTCAAGATTCTGATTTGATCCTCAGCGCCTTGCCGTAACGGTTGTCTATGCGTCCATGCATAGTTTGATTGATGTCAACGCAGCGTAAGTTGCTAATGCGTAGTCATGCGTTGAAGTGTTGTTAACGCGTCGTCAGGTAGTTTGCGTTCCGTTCAGATCATGCGTCCATGAAGAACAAATTGCTAACGTATCGTCTTGCGTTAAGAAGTCATCAACGCATTGCTTGCATTCCTGCGTGAAAACATGCATTTTAGGCTTAACAAGTGGTAAAATAAATATCTTCATCAAAATTTAAGAGTATAACACAAAAGAAGATTTATTAATGGAATTTATCATTAACTACCCCATGCTTCTCTTATTTAAACTCTATTTATCTATGAAAAAGGCTATAATAACTTGTATTTCTACAAGTTATCACACCCCCAAACTTAGATAAATGCTTGTCCTCAAGCATAACTTCTATCTAAGAAACTTCAATCATTCTAAACATTTTATCAACGCATTGACTAGTCTCTCAGAATGCTATACTCAATCAGCTACCCGTTAGTTATATTATTTCTCTACCTCTATATTCTTTTCTTTAGAACGGGTCTAATTTGTATGCGGCAAGCTTTCTTTTCAAAATTCTTAAACTCATTATTCACAAAATTTTTGTTTCTTCTTTTGAACATTGAGTCTGAAAGATGAAGATATAAAGTTCCTTTTTCTTTCATTGGTTTTATTATATGTTCATTAAGTATGCGTCGAGTAGGGTTACCCACCTTCGTTCTGACATACCAACGATGGGGTGCATGAAGGCAGCCAATTACGAGCAAGTGCCCTTCTCGACTAAACTCTTATCTGAGTTCGGTTTCCTCACTAGACATTGGAGTTTGTTATTTAACTATGCGTCGCTGAATACAATTACCCACCTTCGTTTTGACACACCAACTATGGGGTGCATGGAGGTGGCCAACTATGAGCAGGTGTCGTTTTCAGCTAAACTCTTAACAAGATAAATATATTAGTCTTGCCAACGGAGTTTTGCGTTTCAAAGAATCAAATTTATTTATTTATTATTATTATTTTTTTTTTTATGATTGAACTAAGTTCCTCATATTTTTATCTTTTACAGTTCAAACCTCTTCCACCCCCAAACTTGAGAGTAGCAAGGTCCTCATTGCTTAAATTGTAAACAAAGACTAAGTTGCAAAATTTTGTAAAAGAGGTTTGAATTGGCTGCTTGCATACATTCAAAGTAGGTTTGCGTTTCTAAGGAATAGTATGCAGACGCATTGAAAGTAATCTAACTTAAAGAGTTTACAAAAAATGTAAGCATGAATATCATCACAGGGACCAACTTTTCAACGCAAAGATAAAAGTTAAGACTAATTAAATGTACTTAGAATAAATTTATAACAAGGGACAACGCAAAGAGGAAATTAAAGATCCATGCGATGAAGAAAATATTCATTCTATTAATGTGAATTTCACCAACGCATACAATTGAATGTGAAGATACAAAATTTGCAAGAAAAATACAAGTCTTGACTACACCCCTAAACTTTTCAACCATCAGGCTCGTCTTCATCAGGTCTGCGTTGCTGCTCAAACGCAGGACATTGCGGCACTGGGAAGACAAGAGGCTGTTGGAGGCGTTCTGGAATATTAGGGGGCAGGATTTCTGGACGAATGGAGAACAGTTGGTGAACATAATTCAGTGTGAATTGGAACTGCTCCGTCTGTCGGCGTGCTAACATATTCAATGAATGCATCACAGGACGCAATATCGCTTGCTGCAAGTATGTTTGCACTGTCTCCCATTCAAGGTCAAGTGGGCCTTCTTGCTGTTGAGGTTGCGTTGGTGGGGTAGGCGGGTTTGGTTGAGGTGGGGGAGTGGGTGGAGTTTCGTCAAACGCAGGGAATGATGGACGCATAAAAGTCGCGCCAAAATCCTCTAAGTGTGAGTCATCAACTCTTATTAGGGCAGAGGGTTGTGTGAAAGGTCGGGGTTTTGGATGTTTGGGGCGATGCGTTTTCTGAGGAGGTGGAGGTGGAAGTGGTTTAGGGTGATGCGTCTCAGGAGGAGGTGGAGGTGGAGTTGGTTTCCTTCTAGTTTTTGGAAGTGGGGGTGAAGGGCTTGAGGTTGGGGAAGGTTGGATGGTGGCATCAGGACTTGCCACGCCCTTCAACTTGGACAGCTTCCCCTTCTTCTGCTGTTGCGGCTTTGGAGGTGGAATGGGTTGATGAGGTCTTTTGGTGGCCTTGGTAGGCTCTGGCAGATATTACCATCCTCTCATCAACCGACGCAGAGTCTTGCTGGCGATTACGCCATTAACTACAATCATCTTGTCTGCGTCTAACACTTCCTTGACCCTCCGATGGAAGCATTGGCGTATAAATTCAAGATAAGAGAGGGGAAAAAGAGTTGGCCCCTGGGCTTGCTGAACACCCCTCTTATCTGCGCCGCAATTATGCGTCCCACATCAAGGGTGATGCGACGCATAATGCAGTATGCAACCATCACTCGATCCCTTGACACTGTCTTGTCATGCGTTGTTGGGATCAGTCGCTTCTTCACGAAATACACCCACAGGTTTGCCTCTAGAGTTAGGCTGCTAGCTGAAAGCGTCTTTATACCTGTGGGTGAAACATCCCACTTTGCCCCTGGCTTCGCCATTACCCGAAGTGAGTCCTCCAATAACTTCGTTGGAGTTGATTCTATGATCTTATTTCCTTCCGCCTCCGGGTTGTCCCTCAACTCATATATTGTGTTGATTTCCCTTGCGTTGAATGGGACTTCAATTTCATCCACCACCACCACGTCTTCCTCCTCATCTATGCGTCCGTTATAGAAATCCCGGACTACTTCAGGTTGGACCCAAGGAATGCTGGTACAGAAGTTTCTCCAGCCGTGGTGGTCAATTATTTCGGTGATGTATGGCGGCACTGGGGCGTCTTCAGGGAAAAATCCCACCTCGATCATCAGATCAGGGAACGCTATGCGTCTCCCTTTTCCTTCCTTTTGTTGTGGCGACGCATCGGCCACTTTCTCTTTTCCCTTGGCCTTAGCTGGAATCGCATTTACAGTTCTCTTCTTGCTCTCGGCCATTTTGATTGGTTCTTCGGTCACCTTCTCCTTTCCCTTGCGTTTCTCATTATGTGTGCTTGGGAGTTTGGTGACCGCCACCTCCTTTTCTTTCCTCTTCTTCTTCGCCAAGGTGCTTACACCTTGTTCTTCCCCCGCATCCTCCCCGATGCGTTCCTTCCTACTCTTCTTCTTCTTTTTCTTCTTGCCCTTCCTTTCCTCCTGGGCGTTTAATCGAGCAGCCAGCTCTGCATCTTCTTCAATTTGCAGCTCTCTTTCAAGCTCTATGGCTGCTTTTTCTATTCTTTCTTCTTCTTCCATTTCCTCTACAAATGCCAATGCGGCAGCTTCTATTTGAGGATCAGGAAGGTCTTGCGTCTCTCCGCCTTCTTGTGGCCGCACTTCCTTGCGGGCCTTTGTTCTAGCCAATGCGTCTTTGGCTATTTTCTCCACTCCTTTTCTCAGGGCCCTGAGCTCCTTTCTCAACTTGGCCCTCTTCTTCCTCTCTTTCTCTGCCAGCCGATCAAAGGATGTGGCCGCAACTGGAGACTCAGGTCTATCTCCTTGGTCTGTGTTTTTCGGCTCTTCATCCTCGGCAATCTCCGGTGATACCCTTCGTTTCTTCCTCAGTAGGGGTACCTCCTCCTCTTCTTCAACTCTTTTTCTCTTGGCTTCTGCGGCCATCACAACATTTCCTATCGGTCCTTCATTGGAGTCCAATGTCATCTCCTCAGGACTCATCGACGCAGGGACAGACCCTTGCGTTTCTCTTTGCTCGCCTACTTCCTCCTTGCTGTAGGCAGCTTCTCCCTCCTTATCTCTCCCACTGTATTCACCCTCCCGAGTCTCCTTCAACTGACTCTGGATCTTCTTTACCGGCGAGGGTGATTCCCTTCGTGCGTCTGAGACGGATGCGTCCCTTGGGTCTTGCAGCCCGCTCAGAATCTGGGCTATCCACTCGTCTAGGGATTTTGCTGAGTTCACTTCCCGGACAGTGACAGCCACCTCTTCTTCTTCTATTCTTCCCATCTCCTCCGTCCCTCTAGTGCTTGGTGGACGGGATAGGGGCAAGGGTTGGTTTACCTCCCCTTCCTCTTGACCTTTTGCCTCCCGCTCCTCTTGAGCTATTCTTTTTAAGATGTCGCCGAAAACATCCCTCTCTTCCTTTCGACGCACCTCACTGCTACCGTGCAGTGCACTGACCTCATCGCGCACCGTTCCAGGAACAGGTTGCTCAGCCTCGGAGTTCTCTGCGCTTACCCTCTGGCTTTCGACATTGTAGTTTGCGGCAGAGAATTCCTTCATATTCTTCATCCTTGGCCGGGAAATGCAGGACTTGACCCGGATTTTGGGTTTTAAGGTAGGGATTGGGTTGATTCGGCTCAAGGGTCGGATATTGAGGATTTCCACACAGTCATCGGAGTCGTCAACTACTGGTGGACGGGTAGGGGTTCTGGTGAATGGCCGGAAAAATGGGTAGATGGGTGGTCGCTGGGCAGTTGCCCTGATTCTAGACGCGGAGAAGTTAGGGATAAACGGTGGGTTTGGATTTCTTGGTCTGACCGGTGAAGCAAAAGGCCTCACAGGTCTGGAAGGGTAAAATGGAGGTGGAGAAAAGAATGGAAATCGAGATGAAGATGGTCTTGGGGAACTGGTTCCGGCGAAGTTTTCTTGATTTTCTGGGTTGGTCTGGTTAGACATAAGAATTCAGCGAGAATACAAATCGCCGGAGGTTTAAGGGAGAAGAAAGGTTTCGAAAATGGAAAATGGGAAATGGGATCGAGCTTATAAAGGCTTAATTTAGCCGTTGGTAATTAATGCGGATACGCGATATCAAAATCCCACTGATCAAGGCGACTTTCCTTGAGCCGCACACCCATCACGTGTAATGGGTGGCTTTGTGATGCACACAGAGCACTTGAGTGTTTTTGGCACTTGAGTGTTTTTCTAGGGAAGACGCGTAGTCTGAGAAGACATCTGCGTTTCTCCTAGTGCTCTTCTAAAACACAGAAACCTAATGATAAATGCATACTGATGAACGCTTGGTTCTCAGGTCAGTTTATGCGTTGTAAGTTAAATGTGATGCATTTTCCAAAATATGTATGGCTCTACCTTTCCTCTAACCTTAGTTCGATAAACACAGAAATCGTTTATCGATTGACGCATAGTTTACTTTATGCGTTGGACGCATGCATGAATAAAAGATCATTCACAAATTTGGCTCCTACTTTCATGCTTATCTCATTTACATCTATAAACTAAATAAAAAAAAAATCAATATATGCTAAAAAAAATAATACAAATGAAAGTAATAAATCACAATATAATAACATGAAATTAAATACTATAACAAATTTAAATAAAATAAAGCAAGGGTAAAAGAAAGCGTCCCTGGTAATGTAGGCATTCGGCAACGCGGGGATCTTTTGACGCAAGCTCAGTCATTACACTCGCGTAGGTCAATAGAGGTCTTGTTAATTTCGAACTCTCCACTGTAGTAGGGCTTAACCCTTTGTCCATTGACCTTGAAGGAGGTGGTTCCATTTTCATTTGTCAGCATGACCGCACCATGCGGGAACACTTCCTTGATTATGAATGGACCCGACCATCGAGACTTTAGCTTACCTGGAAACAAATGCAACCTTGAGTTAAATAACAGGACCTTCTGATCGACGTATAGAGTTTTCTTACTAATATTCTTGTCATGCCATTTCTTGGTCCTTTCTTTGTACAGCTTTGCGTTTTCATAAGCTGACTGTCTCCACTCCAGGAGTTCGTTTAGTTGAAGCTTTCTGGCTTCTCCGCTTGCCTCCTGGTCTAAATTGAGCTTCTTCATGGCCCAAATGGCCTTGTGCTCCAACTCAAGTGGGAGATGGCATGCTTTACCAAACACCAAGGCATAGGGTGACATGCCTATCGGTGTTTGAATGCCGTTCTGTAGGCCCATAGAGCTTCATCTAATCTCTCTGTCCAATCTTTCCTTGATGTGCTCACGACCTTTTCCAGTATGGATTTGATCTCCCTGTTTGTTATTTCAGCTTGGCCGTTTGTCTGCGGGTGATAGGCAGTTGCTACCCTGTGCGAGACATTAAACTTAGTCAGTAAATTAGTGATTATGCGATTTATAAAATGCGTACCTTCATCACTAATTTTGCCCTTGGTGTCCCAAATTGAGAGAAGATTTGTTTCTTTAAGAACTTGGACACTGCGTTTGCGTCATTCTTTGCACAGGCTGCTGCTTCTGCCCACTTGGATACGTAGTCGACCGCTACTAAGATATATTGATTGCCGCAAGAAGGAGGGAATGGTCCCATGAAGTCGATTCCCCATATGTCGAACAACTCAACTTCTAGCATTGAATTCAGAGGCATCTCATTCCGGTTGGAAATGTTGCCTGTTCTCTGACAACGATCGCAAGCTACCGTATATGCCCTTGCGTCTTTAAATAATGTGGGCCAGAAATACCCACTTTGCAACACCTTTGCAGCTGTTCTCTGCCCTCCAAAGTGTCCTCCGTAAGGTGCTTCATGACAGCTTCTCAGGATGCTATGCGTTTCATATTCTGGAACGCATCGACACAGTATATGGTCAGGGCCAAGTCTGTATAGATATGGCTCATCCCAGCAGTAGAACTTACTTTCATGTTGGAGTTTTTTCCTTTGTTGAGCGTTAAATTCTTCAGGCCATTGGTTACAAACCAGATAGTTGACTATGTCTGTGTACCACGGTTCCTGACTCTCTGCATTCATTACATGCTCGTCTGGGAATCGTTCCTCTATATCACTCCAACTCTCCTGGACCTCTTTATTTTCCAACCGAGATAGGTGGTCCGCAACCTGATTCTCGGTTCCCTTTCTGTCTTTAATCTCCAAATCGAATTCTTGCAACAGCAGGACCCAACGGATAAGTCTAGGCTTTGCGTCCTTTTTCGCCATCAAATACTTGATCGCAGAATGATCACTATAGATGGTCACCTTTGACCCTATCAAGTATGCTCTAAATTTGTCAACCACAAAGACTATGGCTAACATTTCCTTCTCAGTAGTAGTGTAATTCTCCTGAGATGAATTCAGTGTTTTACTAGCATAATAGATGGGGTGCATAATTTTCTCTTTTCTCTGCCCCAATACTGCTCCCACCGCATGGTTACTTGCGTCGCACATTAGTTCAAACGGGAGAAACCAGTCCGGTGCAACTAAAATAGGTGCTGAAATCAGAGCTTGCCTTAGAGACTCAAATGCGTTTAAGCATTTACCGTCGAAATTGAATTCCCTGTTGACTTCTAGCAACTCGCTCAGTGGTTTTGCTACTTGCGAGAATCCCTTAATGAATCTTCTATAGAAGCCCGCATGGCCTAGGAAACTTCGCAAAGTCTTAACATTTGTGGGGGCTGGGAGTTTTGCTATCGCATCTATCTTTGCCTGATCCACTTCCAATCCAACCTTTGAGATTTTATGCCCCAACACAATACCCTCAGTCACCATAAAATGGCATTTTTCCCAGTTGAGGACTAGATTTGTGTCTTCGCATCGTTTGAGCGCTCGTTCTAGGTTGGTCAAGCATTCATCATAAGATTTCCCAAATACTGAGAAGTCGTCCATAAACACCTCTACGGACTGTTCCAAATAGTCAGAGAATATTGCCATCATACATCTTTGGAACGTCCCTGGTGCGCTACATAGCCCGAATGGCATGCGTCTGAACGCAAAGGTCCCATACGGACATGTGAACGTCGTCTTCTCTTGATCTTCCGGAGCTATTATGATCTGGTTATAGCCAGAATATCCGTCCAAGAAGCAGAAAAATTCATTACCCGCCAGCCAGTGACCGTTCTTGTTGGTATCAGTTCATTCTTGCTGTTCATGATCACTGTCATTCCCCCTTTCTTTGGTACACACTGAACTGGGCTCACCCAGCTGCTGTCGAAGATTGGATAAATGACCCCTGCGTCGAGCCATTTGATGATCTCTTTCTTCACAACCTCCTTCATTGTAGGGTTGAGCCTGCGTTGCCTCTCAACTGAACTATCCTTACCCTCTTCCAACCGAATTTTGTGCATGCAGTATGAAGGGCTTATTGCTCTGATATCCGTCAAGGTCCATCCTATGGCTTTGATATGGTTTTTCAGGATATCCAGCACAGCCTTTTCACATTCTGTTGTCAACGCAGAGGATATGATGACCGGTAGCGTGCTTTCTTCCCCCAGATATGCATACTTCAGATGCGTTGGCAGTGTCTTAAGCTCAAGGGTTGGTGGCTCTTCTAAGGACGACTTTGTTTTTTTTGTTGTTCTGTTGCCTAAGTCCAAGCGTTTAAAGTTTGCGTTGGAGATTATATTTATTTCCGCCTCTCTTTCTTCATCCAGTTCATCCAGCAGTATTTCATTTTTCGCACATGCGTCGATGATGCTTGCCTTTTCTTTAGTTATCTCTTCGATCATCTGGCAAGAATGAAAATCATCAGGATACTTCAACGCATTAAAAACATTAAATTTTACCTGCTGGTCATCCACTCGAATAGTTAACTCCCCTTCCTGGACGTCAATCAGGGCGCGTCCAGTAGCTAAGAAAGGTCTTCCCAAGATGATGGGCACCTCTCTGTCAACTTCATAATCCAAAATTATGAAGTCAGCCGGGAAGATAAATTTGTCCACCTTTACAAGAACATCCTCGATTTTCCCCTCTGGATGTTTAATGGAACGGTCAGCAAGCTGAAGTGTGACTGTGGTTGGCCGTGCTTCCCCTATACCCAACTTCTTGAATATAGATAGTGGCATTAAATTGATGCTGGCCCCTAAGTCGCATAGTGTCTGACCGACGTCCATTCCTCCTATAGAACAGGGCAATGTGAAACTCCCTAGATCTTTCATTTTAGCGGGGATATTGCTTTTAAACAATACACTGCATTCCCGCGTCAATGCGACTGTCTCAAACTCTCCGAGTCTCCTTTTCTTAGATAATATGTCTTTCAGAAATTTGACATAGCTCAGCATTTGTTCCAGAGCTTCCACCAACGGAATGTTGATGTAAAGTTGTTTGAGAACGTCCAGGAATTTTCTGAATTGACCCTCGTCATTCTTCTTCTTTAGGCGTTGAGGAAAGGGCGGACGCATAAGGGGATTGGTATTCTGAGATACCGACGCAGGGTTTGCCTGCGTTGCTTTTTCCCTCCCCTTTCCATTTTCTTGTTCTCTAACGGTCGTGGTTGTGGATGAAGATTGAGGTTCATGGATAGATGTTGCGGGAGTTGGTAGTGGAGTGATTTGAGGCTGCAGATTTCCTTGCATCCTCTGTTCTTGCGGTTCAGTGGGAAGAACTTTCCCACTCCTCAATGTCACAACTTGACATTGTTCCTTACCGTTACCTCGTGGGGCTTCGGTATTACTAGGTAATGCTCCTTGGGGTCTGGTATTTCGCTCACTTGCCATTTGCCCCACTTGTAGTTCCAGATTTCTGATTGCAATGGCATGGCTTTTTATTTCTCCCATCTGATTTTGGAGCATCGCTTCAAGCGACTTACACGTTTCTTCATTTTGAGTAATCATTTGACGTATAAGTGCTTCCAAGGATGATGATGATGAATTTGCTGACTGATTTCTTTGCGCTTGATGCCCTTAAACACCTTGGTTATACACGGGATTATTATTTCTCTGCGCTTGTTGTCCAACGCCCTGCGTCTGTGGTTGGTTTCCTCCCCATCCAAAGTTAGGATGGTTCCTCCAACCCGGATTATAAGTATTGGAGTACGGGTTGTTCTGAACATAACAAACAGACTGTGGGTTGTAGGGACACATATCATACAAGTGGCCCTCACCGCATTGCACACAGCTTACAGACGCTGTTGCATTTACCGTGTTCATTGCGTCCATTGATGCAACGGTTCTACCTTGGTTGTTCAACGCAATGGTTTGCAGCAAGGATGTCATGTTGGCGATCTGAGCTGAAAGGTTACTAGTCGCATCCGTTTCAATCATTCCAGCTTGCGATAGTCTTTTATCCATATACTTGGATCCATATCCATCATCCACCCATTCATCAGTATTCCTCGAAATTCTATCGAGGATCTCTTTGGCTTGCGTGTAAGTTTTGTCCATCAAACCTCCTGCTGCAGAGGCGTCCGCCACTGATTGTGATGTTTTGTTCAGTCCTCTATAGAAAATCTCCATCTGTACACAATCAGGGATACCGTTATGGGGACAATTTCTTACCAGCCTTTTAAACCGGGCCCATGCCTCACTAAGCGTCTCCGAGTCCTTTTGCTCGAAGGTGACAATGTCTCGTCGCCTCTTTGCACTTACCGTCGGAGGAAAGTATTTCTGCATGAACTTTTCAACCATTTTTCCCCACGTTGTAATCTCACCAGGTTCAAATGAGTACGCCCACTGTCTTGCCTCATCTTTGAGAGATAATGGGAATAGCGTCAGTCTGATGCTATCTTGCGGTACTCCAGCCATCGGAAATGCACTACAGATTTCCAAGAAACTCTTCAGGTGTGCATGTGGATCTTCACCCGTTGCACCCCCAAACTGCCCTGCGGCTTGCAGCATTTGCAACATTACTGGCTTCATTTCGAACCTTCCATTACCCTCGAAGGTTGGTTGTAGAATTCCCGGTGCGAAATTATATAAATTAGGCGACGCATACTCCCTCATCGGGCGATTTCTATCATGCGCCAAGAGGATCTGATTTGTATCATAATTTGCGTGCTCTTGTGCATTTGCGTTCTGCCTGACCTCAGCTTGAGGAGCTTGAGGTTGATTGTTGTGAGCATCCATGGCCTCTTCAGTAGACTGATTGCTCCTTCTTTGCTTATTCTGTCTTATCCTTCTTCTGAAGGTCCTCTCAATCTCAGGGTCAATATCAAATGTCGGGTTATCCCCTTCACTCATATACTGTTAGAAGCCTTTGACAGAAGAGAAGATTGCTATACTCCGTCGACTGAGGAATTCTGCAACACAATAATCCAAAGAAAATGATTAAATCAATGAATATTCCCCGGCAACGGCGCCAAAAACTTGTTATGGTTATATTATTGTGTGAATTAACCTAACGCAAGGTACTAAAGTATATGGTTATGCGTTTAACATGGCATGCGTTGATCATGCAATGCGTTCTATTATTATGCGTTGGTTTTGTCAAGTTTTCCTATTCCTCTACCCAAGTATAAGTAAAGTAATAGGTGTTCTCGGTGAGTCCGAGGTCGAACACAGGGATTATATTGATTTAGTTTTAATTGGATTGTATGCGTTACAGAGGTAACCAACAATTTTGAGAAAGTTGTGTTTCTAATCTAAGGGAAAGCAGATGTTTGTACACTAGACTAACAGTTATGGAATATGGAAAGCATGCGACGCAGCAAGTTCAGCTAAGATGTGTATGAATGGGTAAAGAAAAGGGTTCGGGTTGGTTAACATCTAACATCGGAAACGCACAGTATTACCCTATTCATACTAGCGACTCTTCTCTCGATTGTCAGCCGCTATGCGTTATATGTCTATAACGCATAGGAGAGTGTTAAGAACCAAGGTTGTCCCCGTAATCAGGTAACACTACTTGGCCCTTGTCAATTGAGTTCCACAATCACTTACCCTCTCGAGCAGTCTGATTATTACTACTTATATCGATTTGTCAGATGGATATAAGCATCGGATTAAGCTCGCAAGTGACAAGTTAGAATAGTTACACTGCGGTCCCTAGTCAGATGCTAACGCAACCCTAGACCCTCGAGTGATTAGTTACTCATGGCTTGAAAATATAAAGTGAACAGATGAGAAGAGTGGATAGACATGGAAGATAATTGTATTGATGAAAATGAGATAAAAATTTTGATAAGTCAATTTCTTGATACAAATCTAAAATTCAAGTAAGAAAAGTAAGAAAGAAAGCAAGGCAAGGCGTCAATGTCTTGAGTCGCCCGGGTGGAAGCGTGATGATTTGCTGTGAAGTGGTGCGGCGGAAAGGAAGACTCTTCTCTCTCGAGCTATTTGTCTCCGGTTGAAGTCTGAGAGAACTCTGCTGTCACTTATGGAGTCCTTTCGAGAATCAACAACCTTTCTCCTCTCGCAGAGCTGCCCTTTTATAGATGATGAAATCGCAGTTAATGGCAGATGTGCTTGATTGGTGGCGAGATTGACATTGCGTCCATCTCGCCTGATTGCGTGATTCTCGGGCCAATTAAGATCCACCACTTGAGCCGCAAATCATGTCTGTCAATCATTCGTCAATCTGTCAAGATTCCGATCTGATCCTCAGCGTCTTGTCGTAACGGTTGTCTATGCGTCCATGCATAGTTTGATTGATGTCAACGCAGCGTAAGTTGCTAACGCGTAGTCATGCGTTGAAGTGTTGTTAATGCGTCGTCAGGTAGTTTGTGTTCCGTTTAGATCATGCGTCCATGAAGAACAAATTGCTAACGTATCGTCCTGCGTTAAGAAGTCATCAACGCATTGCTTGCATTCCTGCGTGAAAACATGCGTTTTAGGCTTAACAAGTGGTAAAATAAATATCTTCATCAAAATTCAAGAGTATAACACAAAGGAAGATTTATTAATGGAATTTATCATTAACTACCGCATGCTTCTCTTATTTAAACTCTATTTATCTATGAAAAAGGCTATAATAACTTGTATTTCTACAAGTTATCAGTTTTCTTCTTCCTTTCTTCTTCTTTCTTCAACCTACTAAATATCACATTCTAGCCAATTTCAAAACTTACTTCTATCTACAAACTTATAAAGGCATAAATCCTTCATCTTACCTTAAAATTTCATAGAGAATATCCTCTCCGTTGTGGATATATCCTTCAACAACTCCGAATTGCTCCTAATCATCCGACAATTCAGCTCCGATCTATTTTACCTAGAGTTTGACACACATTTACTCAAATTCAACTCAAGTACCCTTCATGAAACTTGCTAAAAGTCGAGTTAACCTTACTAACCTCAGAACTTCGGCCCTAACCTCCGTTTCCTCAGTTCGTTCTTCCCTTAAAACTGAACGTTACTCTGATTGAGTAACACCAGCTGAGTCCTCTGCTCCAGCTCAAGTTTCCTCCACGGAAACGACAAGAATTCCACTCCAAATCAGCATGAACATCTTCTTCTACCTCCCTCCGTTGTTTAGCTTCAGAAGGGAATCAACTCAAGCTCTGAAATGTGATCCAAAACAATTGAATTCTCGGTCCACTTATATATATATTCCACCGACTTAAACTCCATGTCGTCTCTATACAATAATCTAATTAACGCATACCTTCTACGTTTGGCTTCAGCAATGCACAACCTTTGTTTTGTGTGTTACTATTTCAAAACTCCCTCGCCAGATGGTTGACAAACGCATTGTTCTCTCGGCTAACCTTCTTTGCACCAACGCATACTCCCTTCCAACGCATGGTAGTGTTCACCGCATAGTGGTCTTCATCACAAATTGGCTCTCAATGCCTCGTGGCCTTCAACTTTCAACATCTTGCAGCCTTCAATGCGTTTATCGCAAAATAGCCTTCAATGCAGGATGACTCTCCACGCCTCGTGTCCTCAACACCTCATGGCCTCAACGCCTAACAGTCTTCCCTCACCTCTGCGTCCACGCCAAACTGCCTCCGTCAAGGCATGTTGCCACCAACGCATAGCTGATACTTAGCCATTTTTCTGCCCTCATTCACATTTCAGCCAACTATTCCTACCAAAACGCCTATCTCTTGGTCTCTTCTTATCTTGCCTTCTCACAACGTCAAGTACGGGGCTTACAAAAAGGCTAAGGATTGGCTATACTATCTACTGCCAGGGAGCATTACCATGTGGATGAAAATGAAGAATTAGTTCCTAGAGAAATTCTTCCCGCCTCTTGAGCGACAAGTATTAGGAAGGAAATCTATGGCATCATCTAGGCAACTAGGGAGACTTTATTCGAATATTGGGAGCGCTTTAATAGAATTTGTGCTAGTTTTCCACATTACCAAATTTATGATCCTTTACTAATCCAGTATTTTTATGAAGGCTTGCTACCCTAGGAGTGAGGGATGGTAGATGCCGCCAGCGGTGGTGCTCTTATAAATAAGACACCAAGTGAAGCTAGGAAGCTGATTTCAACTATGACAGAAAACTCGTAGTAATTGGGGATTTGAGGACTAGGACATGTTGACTCATTTGTTAGGGAGGTAAATGGTTTTAAATCCCAAAATTCTGACTTGGTTTCTATTGTTAAGCAGATGGTCATGGATAAAGGGAAACGAGTGCCCATTTGTGGAGTATGTTCTATGACCAGCCACACCACTGTGGCATGCCCACATGTCGAATAGGGGACAATGCTTTAGGTAAATGTTATTAGAGGATTCAATAATGGGCAATTGAGGAAGCGAGACCCATTTTCTCCTACATATAACCCTGTTGGAGAGACCGCCCTCACTCCCTCACTTCAAAAGGAGGGGGGGGGGGGGGGCAGAATGACCAGTGTCAGAACACCAAGGGAGCTTATTCTGCTCAGGTATGTCTCTAGAGGATATGGTTAAAAGTTTAGCTAACTCTAGCATGAAATTTCAGCAGGAGCGGGATGGCAACTTGGGAAATCAAATCTCCCAACTGGCTACTTCAATGAGCAAGTTAGAAAGGCAAGTGAAAAGCGCTTGAAAAGTGCTTTCTATACTCTCCAATTAAGGGAGTTTATATTATATTTCACTTGTTTGCTAGTGGTTTTCAGGTCAAAATAAAGAAAAATTAGAAGTGAAAGCCAAAAGATCAAAACCAAGCTAGAATCCAATGAAAAAGAGAAGAAAAATACACATTTACCAAAAATAGGGTAGCGCCGCAGTGCCGGTACGACACTACCGCGATGCTTTTTCCCGAGAGTTGATTCCGCTTCAACATAGCATCAGCGTCGTGATAAGCACTTGAAAAGTGCTTTCTATTCTCTCAAATTAAGGGAGTTTATATTAGATTTCACTTGTTTGCTAGTGATTTTCAGGTTAAAACGAGGAAAATTAGAAGAAACGACTAAAAGATTAAAACCAAACAAGAATACGGCGAAAAAGAGTTGAAAAACCAAAAAGGGCGAATTTTGGGGATAGCACCGCGACGCCGAGACGGCGCTACCGCGGCGCTGAAACATCAACGCATAGTTCTGGACGCAGAGTAGCATCACGGCGCCGGGATGGCGCTGCCTCAACGCATCCTTGTTTAATGCATGACAGCGTCGCGGCACTTAGACGGCGCTGCCGCGGCGCTAAAACCCGAGAGCAATATTTCTGAAAGACATTTTAGCGTTGCGACGCTCGGATGGCGCTGCCGCGGCGCTAAAACCCGAGAGCAAACTTTTTCGGATGCAGCCCTAGCACCGCGGTGCCAGCTTTCCTTAAATGAAAAATTTGTATTTTTGAAAAATTTTTGGCGGCCAACCTCTATAAATCTGGGGGTTTCCAACAGCCCAAGGCATTAAGAAAAATCAAGGCAAAGCAAGGAAGTTGCAGACCTAAAGAGATACAAAAAGGAGAGAATTAAGTGAGAGTTCAAAGAGTGAGTTAGTTGCAAGGAAGAGGAAAAAAGTTCGAGATAGTCTTGGTGCCCTTCGAAGTCCGACGTGAGAGCCAAGGAGATCGTGACGGTGCTACCTCAATCAAGAGCCTCTTTTCAGTAGTGTTTCCCTTTCTTTACGCTCTTTCTTTGTTTATTTTGCTTAAACATGTTGCTTCCAGCTATGAGTAGCTAAACTCTTTAGTCTTAGGGTTTTGATGAATTGTTTATGAATTCATGTTAATTTTGCAGACTCATGGTTTTGTTGGAATGATTATGTTTTTCATTGTTATTGTGTTTAATTCTTGTGGATTGACCATCTTCACATGTTAGGTTAGATGTATGATTGAGAGATTGTATGTTTAACTTGATCTATAACAATGAATTGTTGTTAATCTATCACGAGAGTAGTTAGATTGACAATAAAAGTTGCTAAAGACTATTTTTAATGCCATGTAATTTTGTGTTGGTTTTAAGAGATTAATAATCAATCAAGTTAAATGAGAAATGGTTGTTTTTTAGAGAAAATAACTTGGAATTAAGTTTCTAGACTTAGGCATATGAATTGCAATAAAATCCATGAAATCTATATTATTGCATGATGAAATAAACAAGGATTCATTACCCTAGAACTCTCTTTGACTCTTGTGTTTCTCCCTTTGATACTTTCCTTATTTGATTTGTATTTTTTTCATTACTTATAATATTCAATTTCAATCCTCAAATAAAATTGATTTAACTCTAGAATAGCTAAGTAATTTAAACCTTCATAATTGGATCTCTAGTGGAACAATATTCGGACTTAACCGTCTTATATTATAACTTGACCCGTACATTTGCGGTTAACACTCAAAGTGCGCATCAAGTTTTTGGCACCATTGCCGGGGATCCAAAGAATGGTTTTTGTTATTTAATATTCATTAGAATTGATAGATCTTAATTTGAGGTGTATGTTATTTGGTCGTTTATTTATTTTTATTTTATTTTTTATTTTTTATTTTTTTATTTTTATTTTTATTTTTTGATTATTTTGTTGGTTTATGCCTCAAGATAATATTAATATTCTCCCTCTTGATCCCGAGATTGAAAGGACGTGTAGAAGAAACCTAAGGGTTCAACACAATCACATCGAGGAGATGGCAGAGGAGATACCAAAGGCAATTCGGGACTACTTCCAACCGACATTACCGGCAAATCAACCCGGTATTATGAATGTACCCATCAATGTCAACAACTTTGAGTTGAAACCGGGGTTGATCCACATGGCTAGAGAGTTAGCCTTTAGAGGAAGAACCAATGAAGATCCTCACAAGCACTTACGATCTTTCTTAGAAATATGCGGAATGGTAAAGATGAATGGTGTGTCTAACGATGCAATTAAACTAAGACTTTTTCCTTTCTCTTTACAGGACCGTGCTAAGGATTGGTTGGAAACCATACCTCCGGATAGCATCACAACGTGGGAGATCTTAGCTCACGCTTTCTTGAACAAATATTTTCCACCGGCTAAATCTCAAAGACTAAGGACGGAGATTGGAACATTCCGCCAACTTGAGGATGAACAACTTTATGAGGCTTGGGAGAGGTATAAGGATCTCTTGAGAAGGTGTCCTCAACATGGTTACCCGGATTGGTTGCAAATTCAACTCTTCTACAATGGATTAGCAAGCTCAACTAAATCCATACTAGATGCAACTGCCGGAGGCTCAATTTTTTCAAAGAATGCTCAAGAGGCGTACACCATACTAGAAGACTTGGCCACTACATTGTACAATTGGCCATGTGAACGGTCTTCTCCAATCATCCCAAAAGCCACCGGATGATATGAGATGGACGAGGTAAGTTCTTTAAAAGCTCAATTGGCTTCTCTTACTAATGCTTTATCTAAATTTTCTCAAGGAAGCCAAGTCCAAGCAAGTCCATCATCCATAGCTTCCCTTGCGGCCATGGCAAGTCAACAAGAGCCTAATGAGTTAGAAGTGGCCAATTATGTGGATAGAGGACAATATCGAGGTCAACAACAACTTCCAACTCACTATCATCCCAACTTGAGGAATCATGAGAATTTTTCATATGCTAACAACAAGAATGTGTTGCAAGCACCTCAAGGATTCAATGGAGCGGGGAATGCAAAGACATCATCACTAGAAGACATAATGCTTGACTTTGTCAAAGAGTCAAGATCAAGGACAACCACATTGGAGAATTCGGTCCAAGCAATTGCAAGCACCGTTCAAAGCCAAGGTAAAGCACTTCAAAACTTAGAGGTTCAACTTAGTCAAATGGCAACTTCCCTCCAAACAATGCAAAAGGGTAAGTTCCCTAGTTGTCCCGAGATAAACCCAAAGGACTCGCAAGACCGTGACTTTGAGGAGTGGGAAAAAGCTATCCACTCCCTTGATTAATGATGAAGATGATGAGCTTCCACAAGAACAAGATGAAGCAATCATAGAGAATATTCAACAAAAAGAGAGTGCATCTAAGGAAAAGGAGAAATCAAAGTCTAACATAGGGAGTACTTCTAACTCTACTTCTTCTATCCCTAATACTTTACCTTTTCCTCAAAGATTTCAAAAGAAAAAGAATGATGCTCAATTTTCAAAATTCTTAGACATATTCAAAAAGTTAGAAATTAACCTTCCTTTTGCAGAGGCATTAGAACAAATGCCTAAGTATGCCAAATTCATGAAGGATGTATTATCTAAGAAGAAAAGGTATGGAGATTATGAAATGGTTTCACTAACTAAAGAATGTAGTGCAGCACTACAAAGGAAATTGCCTCCAAAACCAAAGGATCTAGGGAGTTTCTCTATCCCTTGTCATTTAGGCAATAATAAGGTTACTAAAGCACTTTGTGATCTTGGAGCTTCTATTAATTTAATGCCTTTATCCATGTTTAGGAAGCTCAATGGAGGAGAGGTGCAACCAACTACCATATCTTTGCTTTTGGCCGATCGATCATTTGTTCATCCCTACGGCATTGTGGAGGACGTCTTGGTGATATTAGACATGGAGGAAGATGCCGAAGTCCCCATAATCCTTGGGAGATCATTCTTGGCCACCGGAAGGGCCCTCATCGATGTGCAAGATGGAAAGCTCACATTCCGCCTTAACGATGAAGAGGTAACATTCAACATTTATAAAACTCTTAAGCATCCAGAGATAGAAAGGTATGATCATCATGAGCCAAGCACAAAGCTTACATCACCTCTCTCTTAAAATAAAAACTTTATGCATGATGAGTCTCCTTTGAATTGTAAGACTAATGGCATGCTTGATGTTAAAGTAGAAAATTCTATGAAGCATGTTTTTAGTTGTGATATTTCTCCTAGTTCTTCATACATACCTCCCAAACCTATAACGAATTATGAACAAATTATGGAGAAGCATGATAAAAATGAAGTGGTGAGTCTGGTAAAATCTAAGCATGATGATTCTTTAATAAGTCTTGACTACATTAGTAAAGATGATGTTCAACTTAATAATGATTTATTGACTAACTCACTAAATGCCAATGAATATGTTTGTGAGTGTCAATGTGGGCAAATACTAAAAGTTGTAGGTGATCCAAAGCATTAAAAGAAAAAACCACTTTGGGATTCACCATGATTCGGGAGCCGTCTAGCTAGAAGACGTTAAATCAAGCGCTTATTGGGAGGCAACCAAATTTTATTGCTTTCTTTATTTTATTTTCAATAAATCTTGGAGTCACTCATATGCTTTATCTCTCAGGAACGTGGTTTATCACACAAAGTACTCCTTACACCAAGCCTGTTTGGTGGCTTCCCGCTTGCTCCCAGGCTTGCTCTTTCCTTGTTAGATGCTCTTATGCATTGGGGACAATGCATGATTCTAAGTTTGGGGTGGGAGGTGTCTTTCGTACTTTTGTGTGTTTTCTTATCCTGCTATGCATGTTAGTGAAGGTTTTAATGATCATATGCATGTCAATATTTGAAAAAAAAAAAAATTTGAAAATTTTGGAGCTTTCAAAGTTAATGGGAATGTTGTTTATGGTTGTGTGCCTTGATGTTGATTGCCCATGATGAGATTCGAATTTGCATGATAGATGACTTATTGTGAAAATAGAATAACGCTATCTTAAGTTAAATTCATTTAAGTCCCTCTTAAAATCTCTCATATTCTTGAGCACGTAGCCACTTTAAATTAAAATCTTTAATTGAAAAAAGGATTAAGTTGGGTGTACTTGGTTGTCACTTCGAAAGGCCCCACCGGTTAGAGAGTAAAAATGCATGATAGTTTGTAATATTAGACTAAGGAAAAAGAAAAGAGTATACATGCCTTGAGAAAAGAAAAGTGTACACAAAATATATGAGCGTTATTTGTCGATCTTTTTTGTTAAACTTGTAATGAGAATGCATGGATAGGGGTAAAAGGAGCTACCTTTGCTGTGATCAGTAAGGACACCTGGGAATTGACTAGGTACGAGTCCCTACAGTGAATGTGTGAAAGCTAGCACCACTAGGTAAAAGAATGCAAGTTTGGGCCTATAAAAAAATTAGGTGATTGAAAGGCACCTTAGTGGACATATTACTCACTTGAAATGTATGAAAGCTTGAAAATTGGTGCATGAGCTAGAGTAGGGGGAAAACTAACGAAACTCTCTTAAGTCCTAATTTGAGTTCTAGTATTTTAAATTGAAGGAGGCTTGCACACACACACATGGGAGATAACAAGATTTGGCCTTGAATGATTATAACAATATAGATATGCTTGCATGTTTCTACTTAATCTCTAAATGCTATTCTCTGAGACATGAGTCAATTGCACAGTTCTTCATCTAAACTCCCTATTATTTGATTTTATTCTTTGCTCGGGACTAGCAAATCTCTAAGTTTGGGGTGTTGATAAGCACTTGAAAGGTGCTTTCTATTCTCTCAAATTAAGGGAGTTTATATTAGATTTCACTTGTTTGCTAGTGATTTTCAGGTTAAAACTAGGAAAATTAGAAGAAACGACTAAAAGATCAAAACTGAACAAAAATACGGCGAAAAAGAGTTGAAAAACCAAAAAGGGCGAATTTTGAGGATAGCGCCGCGGCGCTACCGCGACACTGAAACATCAACACATAGTTCTGGATGCAGAGTAGCATCGCGGCGCCGGGATGGCACTGCCTCGACGCATCCTTGTTTAACGCATGACAGCGTTGCGGCGCTTGGACGGCGCTGCCGCGGTGCTAAAACCCGAGAGCAATATTTCTGAAATGCATTTTAGCGTTGCGGCGCTTGGACAGTGCTGCCGCGGCGCTAAAACCCGAGAGCAAACTTTTTCGGATGCAGCCCTAGCACCGCGGTGCCAGCTTTCCTTAAATGAAAATTTTGTATTTTTGGAAAACTTTTGGGTGGCCAACCTCTATAAATTTGAGGGTTTCCAGCAGCCCAAGGCATTAAGAAAAATCAAGACAAAGCAAGGAAGTTGCAGACCTAAAGAGATACAAAAAGGAGAGAATTAAGTGAGAGTTCAAAGAGTGAGTTAGTTGCAAGGAAGAGGAAAAGAGTTCGAGATAGTCTTGGTGCTCTTCAAAGTCCGATGTGAGAGCCAAGGAGATCGTGACGGTGCTACCTCAATCAAGAGCCTCTTTTCAGTAGAGTTTCCCTTTCTTTACACTCTTTCTTTGTTTATTTTGCTTAAACATGTTGCTTCAAGCTATGAGTGGCTAAACTCTTTAGTTTTAGGGTTTTGATGAATTGTTTATGAATTCATGTTAATTTTGCAGACTCATGGTTTTGTTGGAATGATTATGTTTTTCATTGTTATTGTGTTTAATTCTTGTGGATTGGCCATCTTCACATGTTAGGTTAGATGTATGATTGAGAGATTGTATGTTTAACTTGATCTATAACAATAAATTTTTGTTAATCTATCACGAGAGTAGTTAGGTTGACAATAAAAGTTGCTAAAGACTATTTTTAATGCCATGTAATTTTGTGTTGGTTTTAAGAGATTAATAATCAATCGAGTTGCATGAGAAAGGGTTGTTTTTGAGAGAAAATAACTTGAAATTAAGTTTCTAGACTTAGGCATATGAATTGCAATAAAATCCATGAAGTCTATATTATTGCATGATGAAATAAACAAGGATTCATTACCCTAGAACTCTCTTTGACTCTTGTGTTTCTCCCTTTGATACTTTCCTTATTTGATTTATATTTTTTCCATAACTTATAATATTCAACTTCAATCCTCAAATAAAATTGATTCAAATCTAGAATAGCTAAGTAATTTAAACATTCACAATTGGATCTCCAGTGGAACGATATTTAGACTTAACCGTCTTATATTATAACTTGACCCGTACACTTGCGGTTAACACTCAAAGTGCGCATCACGTCGCGGCGCCACTTTTCCATATCAGTCAATGCCGCGGCGCCAACTTTCCAAATTTGAAAATTTTGTATTTTTGGAAAGAATTTTGGGCGACCAACTGTATAAATTAGAGTGTTTTCAGCAGCCCTAAACAAAAAAATTACACATCAAGAAATCAGAATTAACACACCAAAAAGAGCCTCAAAGAGTGAGTTGGCTGCAAGGAAGAGGAAAAGAGCTCGAGAGAGAGTCGTGGTGTCGTTCGAGTTCTGACGTGAAAGCCAAGGAGATTGTCATGGTGTTTCCTCAATCAAGAGCCTATTCGAATGTTAGGTTGGATGTATGGTTGAAAGATAGTATGTCTAACTAGATCTATAAAAATGAATCGTTGTTAATCTATCATGAAAATAGTTAGGTTAATAATGAAAGTTGCTAAAGACCATTCTTAATGCCATGTAATTTGTATTGATTTCAAGAGATTAGTAATCAATTGAGTTGCATGAGAAATGATTATTTTTTAGAGAAAATAACTTGGAATTAAGTTTCTAGACTTAAGCATATGAATTACAATGAATTCCATGAACCCTAGAATATTGCATGATGGATTAAACAAGGATTCATTACCCTATAACTATCTTTCACTCTTGTGTTTCTTACTTTACTTGCTTTCCTTATTTAGTTTATATTTTTCAAAATCATAACTTAAATTTCAATCCTCAAATAAAATTGATTCGATTCGAGAATAGCTAAGTAACTTAAACCTTCACAATTGGAACCTCAGTGGAACAATATTCGAACTTCACTGTCTTATATTATAACTTGACCCCTACACTTGTGGTTAACTCTTAAAGTGTGCATCAGCAAGTTGAAAAGCTTTCTTCCCAACCTGAGGTGAACCCATAAAACAACGTGAGTGCTATCACATTGAGAAGTGGAAAAGAGTTACAATCACCTTATATGCCTGATGTAGTTCAATCCGATGAGGATCATACTCCACTTGAGCCCACTTTTAGAGGAGGACTACCTCTTAAACTATAAAGGGAGTAAAATTTGACCCTCTTATTTCTTTAAACTCTAATGTGCCTAAAGCTCATTTTCCTTCCAGGTTGGTGAAACCCAAAATGGATGAAGTTGACAAAGAACTTGACACATTTAGGAGGGTGGAAATTAATATTCTACTATTGGACGCTGTCAAACAAATTCTCAAGTACACCAAGTTCCTGAAGGAGCTATGCACTAGAAAAAAGGTAGACCAAAGAAAATGAGAGAGTTGTGGTAAGCCAATTAGTTTTTGCAATATTACAGAAGAATATGCTTTAAAAGTAGAAAGATCCTGGTATGTTCTCTCTACCCTGTGTGATTAGTAATAAAAAGATTGAGAGAGTCATGCTTGATTTAGGTGCCTCTATTAATGTGATGCCCTACTCCATGTACCAAGATTTGAAATTGAATGATATTCATGAAATCGGAGTAATAACTTAGTTGGCTGATTGTTCGTTTATTCATCCTTTAGGTGTAGTAGAAGATGTTTTAGTGCAATTAAATAAGTTAATATTCCTTGTAGATTTTTACATACTTAAAATGGAAGAGTCTAGTTCTCCTTCATCTGCATCCATTTAGCTTGGTCGCTCCTTCATGAAAACAGTCAAGACAAAAATAGATGGTAATGAAGGAACATTATCTGTTGAGTTTGATGGGGGAGATTGTTAAGTTTAATATTTTTTATGCTATGAAGGCCCCCATTGCACACACACACTTTGTGTCAGATTGATGTTATAGATTCTTTGGTACAAAAAGTTATTTGGGACACCTACGATGATATGATGAGGATGAAGATTATGGAGTATGTACGATGTTATGGGATGAGATTGCTTCCATCACACTGTCACATCTAGTAAGCAACTCTAACTGTTTTGTAAATTCTTCTAACTGAATATGACCTTCTGTTGTGCAGGCTTTTAAGCTAGAGTTGGAACAACTCCCTGAGCACTTGAGTATGCCTATCTTGGAGAGAAGGAAACCCTGCCAGTTATCATTGCAAAGGATCTTACTACCTTGCAAGAAGAACAGTTGGTAAATGTGCTGAAAAAGCAGAAACTGGCCATTAGGTGGACCCTAATTGACATAAGAGGAATTAGTCCTGTTTTTTGCATGCATAGGATAGCATTAGAAGATGGGCCCAAGCCATGTCGTCAACCCCAAAGGCATTTGAACCCAACCTTGAGGAAGATCGTGATGAAAGCGATTTTTAAGTTGCTGATGCGCACTTTCTGTGTTTACCGCAAGTGTATGGGTCAAGTTATAATATAAGACGGTTAAGTTCTATATATCGTTCCACTAAGTATCCAATTGTGAAGGTTTAAGTTACTTAGCTATTTTAGAATTGAATCGATTTTATTTGAGGATTCGATCTTAAGTTGTGATTTTGGAAAAACTAAAAAGGAAAGCAAGTAAATAAGAAACACAAGAGTCAAAGAGAGTTCTAGGGTAATGAATCCTTGGTTAGTTCATTATGCAATATTCTAGGATTCATAGGTTTTGTTGTAATTCATATGCTTAAGTCTAGAAACATCAATCCAAGTTATGTTCTCTCAAAAACAACCTTTTCCATGCAACTTAATTGATTATTAATTTCTTGAAACCAATACAAATTACATGGCATTAAGAGTTGTCTTTAGCAACTTTTATTGTTAACCTAAGTTAACCTAACTATTTTCATGATAGATTAACAACAATTCATTGTCATAGATCCAATTAGACATACAATTATCTCAACCATACATCTAATCCAACATTCAAGAATGGCCAATCACAAGAATTAAGCACAATAACAATGAAAAGCATACTCATTACAACAAAACCATGAAGAGTCTACAATATCAACATAACTTCATAAAAAATTCATCAATACCCTAAACCAAAAACTTTAGCCACTCATAGCTTTAAGCAGCATGTTCACAAATAATATCAGCAAAGAAAGAGTGTAAAGAAAAGGAAACTCTACTGAAAAGAAGCTCTTGATTGAGGATGAACCGCCAAGATGTCCTTGGTCTTCACGTTGGAAACTCGAACGACACCAAAACTCTCTCTCAAACTCTTTTCTCTCTTCCTTGCAGCTAACCCACTCTTTGGGACTCTCTAATGTATTTTCTCTAAATTCTCTTCTTCTTGTGTCTCTTGGTGTTTTGATTGTTGTTAGGGCTACTAGAAACCTGCAATTTATAGAGTTGGCGGCTAAAAATTCTTTCCAAAAAAGTAGATTTTTCAAATAAGGAAAACTGGCGCCGCGACGCTGGTTAATGGCGTCGTTGCGCTGTTCATCATCAAATGGTGGTGCTGCGACTGTGCATCATAAAAACATACCCTCGGCGCCGTGCCGAAACACAATGTTGGTGCTGCTGCACTGAGATCGGATGATGCTCTTGGGGAAAGCGCTGCCCTGTTTTTTGCAGTTTGGTGATTTTTTTCTCTTTTTCCTTTGATTTTGGCTCGGTTTAGTTCTTTTAGCTTTTGATTCTTATTTTCTTTATTTTGACCTAAAAACCATTAGCAGACAAGTGAAATTTAATATAAACTCCCTTAATTTAAGAGAGTAAAAAGCACTTTTCAAGCGTTTTTCAGTAGCAGGAAGGAGGTATTATCTATCATATTGCTAATAGTGAGTCGGTGAGCCCCATCCATGTGGTGCCTAAGAAAGCAGGTATCAATGTAGTTTGAAATGAAAATGGGGTAGATGTTCTTGTTTCAAAACGGGTGGAGAATGTGTATTGTTTTCGAAAGTTGAATAGTCTAACTAGAAAAGACCATTTTCCTATACCGTTTATTGAAAAAAATACTTGTACGTCTTGTAGGGAAGCCTTTTTTTTTTTTTTTGTTTCCTTGATGGTTTTTCAATATTTTACCAGATTCCAATTTATTGTGATGACCAAGATAAGATGACCTTCACTTGTCCATTGGGAACTTTTGCATTCAGACGGATGCCCTATGGTATATGCAATGCCCCAGGCACATTCTAGAGATGAATGATGAGCATTTTTTTTTTTATTTCATTGAAAAATGCATCGAGGTATTTATGGACGATTCTACTGGTTATGGGAACTCATTTGATGATTGTTTAGATAACTTGTCTAAAGTTCTAGACTGGTGTATTGAGTCTGACCTTGTGTTAAATTTTGACAAATGTCATTTCATGGCATCTCGTGGAATATTTCTAGGACATGTTATTTCTGAAAAGGGAATCGAAGTTGATCAAGCAAAGATAGCTGTTATTGCTAACCTCCCATACCCTACAAATGTGAGAGAAGTTCATTCTTTTTTGGGCCATGTAGGATTTTACCACATGTTCATTAAAGATTTCAATAAGATTGCATTGTTGATGACCACCTTACTGCAAAAGGATATGGAGTTTAGTTTCAATGATGAATGCAAGAAAGCATTTGGCAAAATTAAGGCGGCCCTGATTAGTGCTTCAATTGTGCAAGCTTCGAGGTGGGATCTCCCATTTGACATTATGTGCGATACGAGAAACTACGCTGTAGGAGCTGTCCTGGGCAAAGGTTGAAAAAGAAATACCATGTCATTTACTACGCTTCCAGGGTGTTAAATCCAGCATTGTGCAATTACACAACTACTGAAAAGAAGCTCCTTTCTATTGTTTTTGCGCTTGAAAAATTTAGATCTTGTATGTTGGCTTTGAGATAACCATCTTCTCCAACCGCGAAAACTCCTAGGTGGGATCTCCCATTTAAGATTATATGCGATGCGAGCAACTATGCTGTAGGAACTATCCTAGGCCAAAGGGTAGAAAAGAAACACCATGTCATTTACTATGCTTCCAGGGCGTTAAATCCAACACAGTGCAACTACACAACTACTAAAAAGGAGCTCCTTTCTATTGTTTTTGTCCTTGAAAAATTTAGACCTTATATTGTTGGCTCTAGGATAACCGTTTTCTCTGATCATGCAGCCTTGAGATACTTGTTCACCAAGAAGGAGTCAAAACCCCATTTGTTGAGATGGATCCTGCTTTTGCAAGAGTTCGACTTGAAGATAAAGGATTGTAAAGGTTCTAAAAATGGGATAGCTGACCACTTGAGTAGACTTTTACCTGATGAGGATTGTCTACCATTTAATGGTGACTTTCCAAATCAGACCCTCTTGTAGGTGGAAGGTATTCATATGATTCCTTGGTATGCTGACTTGGTAAATTATTTGGTCACATGTGATTTATCTCTGGATCTTAGGATATAAAGTGAGTCTAAATTTATGTATGGGAAAAGCCTTATTTGTGGAAGTTTTGCTCTAATTAGGTTATTAGAAGATGTGTCCCTAATGAAGAGTTTGAGTATGTATTAGCTTCTTGTCATGAACATGCTTGTGGTGGGCACTTTAACCCCAAACATACTACTAGGAAAGTTTTAGACTCTGGGCTGTATTGGGAAACATTGTTTAGGGATGCTTTCTTTTATTGCAAAACTTGTTAGCGGTGTCAAAAGTCCGGTAGCCTTTCTCGTAGGAATGAGATGCCGCAGCTCCCTATCATATTTTGTGAATTATTTGATGTTTGGGGCTATTCCCTTCGTTTTACGTGGTTTCAAGTATATTTTGCTAACTGTTGATTATGTATCAAAGTGGGTGGAAGTTAAAGCCACCACTACTGACGATTCTAAGATTGTTGCAGGATTCTTTACCTCAAACATTTTGTCCAGGTTTGGTTTCCCAAAGGCTATCATCAGTGATCAGGGCTCCCAATTTTGCAACAAGGTAATTGCCTCCCTATTGAGGAAATATGGAGTCCAACACTGCATTGCTACTCCTTACTACCTTTACACAAGTGGGCAAGCTAAGATTTCCAACAAAAAAATCAAAGCAATTCTAGAAAAGGTGGTAAACCATAGTAGAAAGGATAAGAGTTTGAAGCTGAACGATCCGTTGTGGGCCTATAGGATCATATACAAGACCCCTATCGGGATGTCCTCGTCTAGGTTGGTCTATGGTAAGGCATGTCACCTTCCTATTGAGGTGAAACATAAAGCATTTTGCGTAGTAATGCAACCTCAACCTTGAGGACATTGGGGAAGCTAGATTGTTGTAATTACAAAAGTTGGAGGAGATGAGGTTAGAAGCATATATGAACTCTTTGATCTACAAGGAGAAAACCAAACTTTTCCATGATGCAATGATTGCCAGGAAACAATTGCCAAGAAACAATTTTAGGTTGGACAGATGGTTTTGATGTTTAATTCACGACTCAAACTCATGCCATGTAAGCTTCGTTCTAAATGGTTAGGGCCTTTTGTTGTCACTAAAGTTCACCCTTATGCTGTAGTGGAAATTTAGAGTTTGGAGATAAGCAAAACATTTAAGGTCAATAGACAAAAATTGAAGGTTTTTCATGAAGGGGATTCCTGGAGTGTTTCAACCCAGCATATCGACTGGACTCACCTGTCTACATCTGGAATGTTTTGCCCTTCTTGGAGGGAGCCAGGTGACAAACTTTTAATTGCTTTCTTTTTCATTTCTTTTTATTTTTCTTATTTTTATTTTTATTTAGAATTAGTTAGGTTAGTTTAATTCAGGGGTAATTTAGTTTAGTCTAATGTAGTATTATTTGACAAAAAAAAAAAAAAGAAAAAAAAAACAGAATTTAAAACTAGGGCACAACGCTGCAGCAAAACTGCTTATAGCATTTTTGTTCGCATGAGAACGGGCTCATTTTCCCCTTTTCTCTTTCGGTTTCCTCTCTCAAAATCCCTCTCTTCCCTCCATTTTCTCCAACTTCTTCCTCAAATATCTTACTTTTCTTTTAAAGTCAAGCACTTTCTTCACTATTCTTCCTTCCAGAAAGTATTTTTTTTTTTGGGTTTTTGCCCACTTGTGCGAATTGCTAGGCATCCTTCCAGCATTTGGAGTCTTCCACTAAACCGAAGGTAAAATCTCTTGATCTTCACTTTTATGTGAGCTTATTTTGCTGATTTTTCTTAAGATTTGTGTGGTTTCTCTAAATATTGTGTTGTGCTAATTTGGAGGGAGGACCGAAGGGTTGTAGTTTGGAAAGAAGGTTTTTGAGATTTGAAGTGTTGAGTTTTTATGATTCTAGGTTGGGGGGTGGTTGTTTGGGAGGATTTTCGAGTAGCTGAATTTTGCCTTAATTTTCTTAGGTAGCCTAGCATAGCGTTCTTAGGGTCTTTATCCTATGGCACCTCAGAAAAACAAAGGTAAAAATTTAGCATCTACTTCTAATAGAGACCACGATGAGCCTTGGTATGATCAGACTAGGTTCGTGTCACTTGTCGCCTCAAATAGGTTTGTTAATACCATGAGCGCCAAGGCTATTATTCCTAAGCTGTGGCTCAGGCTCAAGGCTGATTTCTTTCCACACATTTTCATTGAAACTTAACGCCATGGGTGGGAATTATTGGCACGATAGCCTGATGCTGCCATAATTCTTGTAGTTAGGGAATTTTACTACAATATAGTTGAAGGGTCTGATGAGTCTTACGTTAGGGTCGCTTAGTGTCTTTCTCCCCTTCTGTCGTAAATAGTCTATTTCATTTAACTAACATTCATAGAGACGAGTACTTTAAGCTTTCATATGGTAGAATTGACTATCACTACAACGCTGAGACCCTAGGTGGGCCTAGGATGTGATTGGTGGTAAAAAAGGAGGCGCTGGTTAGGATTAGAGGGACTGATCTCTTGGTTTCTAGTTTTCACTATTTTCTTTTGTAGGGTTGATCCTCCTCTTTCTTTTTCAAGCTCGTCAGTTGCAGCATCCTGCCCTCTCGTTCCTCATTTCTCAGGGAAGGTTTTTTGTTTCCTTGTTTTCTTTGTTCTTGTTCTTACTGTTTTATGCATCAAGGACAATGCATATTTTTAAAGTTGGGGTAGGGTATTTTTTTTTTTTTTTTTTTTTTTTTTTTGCACAATCTTCATTGTTTTGCCTTGTTGCTTGTTTCCCTACCATGAATAGTTGAGGATACATTCTATTGTTTAGTCATGTTTGCATAAGATTAGATCAAGAGAAAGCATGCACGATTTTTGAGCAAATGTGTAGCCTATAGGGTAGTTGTTACCTCAAATGGCCCCACCAGTTGGGAAGGTATCTAGCTTTAGAGGGAGTAAGCCCAAACTAGGAGAAATAAAAGCGTCTTAAACCTATGCAAGTATTTAAAAATATATATAATAATACTAATAAAAAAGAGAATAATATAATAATAAAAGCATTAAACCAAAGAACAACAAAGGTACAGTGTGAGTGCATAGATAGGAGCTAAAAAGAGCTACCTTCTTTATGATTAGTTAGGATGTTCGCGAGAAGAGGATGGGTATGAGTCCGTATAGAAGAGTGTGAAAGCTAGTACTCCTAGGCAAATGAAATGCCTGTTACATTTTATGTGTGTGTTCCAATCTCCCTAGTTGAAGCATTACTCATTTGATAGTTTGTGGGTTAATGATTGCCTGAACCAAGAGTAGAGGGAAAATGAGCTAAGGGTTTTGTAAGACCATTCTGAGCTTGCTTGAATTTATCATGCATGCTTAGATTTGATAAAGCATTTCGAAAACTTGTTTCAAATTGATTAATTGCTTTTAAATGATCTGACTAATTGAAAGCATGATTTTGATTGATTGTTAAGACTCGACTAGGGAGCCTTGTAACTTGATGACTTAATTTCTACATAATGACCTGTTTTACTTTGCTCGAGGACGATCAAGCATTAAGTTGAGGGTGATTTGATAACACTGAAAATGTGCTAACTCACTTCACTTAATTTGAGATCGTTCTTACTTTTTAAGAGTTTACTTCCTAATTTAGATACATTATCGAGCATATGGAGCATTTAGGATAGTTTTCATGCATTTCAGGCTCACGCAAGATAATTAGCGGGAAAATCAAGCAAAATGGAGTAGGAAGGCCGTAAGCAACCTGGTGTCGCGGTGCCAGCGTTACACTTTTTCCATAATGCGCAAGATGGAGTTAAGATGGCAGGGCCGCAACACTATAGTGTAGCATCGCAACACTACCGATTTTGATGGACCTACCCATCGTGTGCGTGCATCGCTGCAATGCCGATCCATTTTTGGCATAAAATGCCCTAGCCGCCAATGAACGTGGGGGGATCATTTTTGCACAAATTCCAGCTCTTTTTTGGGAGATCTTCCCTGTATTTTTCTTCCTCATTATCACTTGAAAAACTTCTGGAACTATTATTGTTGGATTCAACCATGTATCAAGGCTAAGGTACTATAGTCTAGCTCGAGATTTAGGGATACTTCTTGATTTCCAACTCTTGAGGTTCTGGAACATTTTTATATTGTAATTTTGTGGTTTATTAAATTCTCTCTTTATTCTTATTCATCTGATTGAATATGTTTGGGACTATTTGACAAATTGGCCAAATATCGTTTAATTTTCTATTATACATCTAAATTTGATACGTAATTGTTAGATTTTTAGATCGTCAAATGACGAGAGTTAGGTTAGAATTGTGTATTGATTTGGCGATTTCCAATCCAATAGCATTTGTCTGACTAACTTAAGAGAGATATGCAACAAATAAATAGTTAGGCATTTCCAAATTATTTAGTTGGGTTAGCAAAATCCCGAGATCTCGATGCTAATTGATTTGCATGTTTAGGATGCTTTTATCTGAACATAAAAATTGATTCAATTTATAGGACGTCCGTCCGTTTAGCTTATCTAAATGCAATTGGCTAAGTTTTGTACTTATAAAATTACAAGAAATAATTGTGAATAATCGATGATTGAATAGTAATCAACGATAGCCTTAATATACCTCGGGCTAGATGTTTCCCTCACTGATAGTTTAAATCAAATCTCATTGTGTTTCTGTGTTATCGCTTTTTATTCTTAAATTGAAGTAATCAACACCAACAAAACCCCCCGCTTCAGTTACTTTGAAACACTAAGTATTAAATTTGAGAAACTCCATGGTTCCTTGAGGTTCGACTCTTACTACTACTGTCACAAGCTTAATCAAATATTTATTTGAGAGCTAAAGTCTCCGACAAGCCTTGACTACCGGTCAATATGAGCATAGCTTGATTGGCCAAAAGTTTGTATTAACAACTTTGAGGTCAAATGTTAGATTTTTCCACACCACATATTGTCAAAAGAAAAAAAAAAGGTCAAATAGACATAGAATGTAGTTAAAATTTTTGGTAGCAAGGAAACACATGCTTCGAACCCATTTTTCCAATAGGAAACATGGTGAATTAAAGTTTTCCCAAGTATACAAAATTAGGTTTATATATATGTAGATTTATAATACATGATAATTAAGAAAACACAAATCATTTTTTGAGGTGAGTTTGGCCTAATGGTATTTCTATGTCGTCCATCTTTAGAGGTTGGAGATTCAGTCCTCCACTCCACAATTTAGAAAACACAAGTACATACTTATGAAATTAGTTTTATGCATTTGTGGTAGGTTTTTAAATACATAATAGAAAGCTAAGTTTGTATTATTTGATAGAAACACACACATTTATGTTTTCTATATTAGGATTATGAGGGACTCATTTTTAATTCTAGTATGTAGCTTAGTAGATTAATCACCAATTAAGATTTTAAAAGTTGATGATTTGATTTCTTACGCATGATTATTGAACTAAAAATAATTATTCCTTGCAACATATTGAAATAAATAAACATTAGTACTTATTTTAAGCTAGAACAAGGAAAATTATTATAAATAGAAAAGTTTCACTGTCTATCAGCAATAGCCCGCAATAGCGATAGAAAGCTATTACAGTCTATCGCTCAAGTGATAGAAGTCTATAGCGGTCTATCGCTGATTGACAGTGAAATTTTTCTACATCAGTAAATAATTTGGCTCATTTTGTTAGATGTGAAAATAACCCAAATAACAATATATTTTATTTCAAAAACTTAGTAAATTAATAATTTTTAAAATTTAATTAGCATATAAAGAAGGAGAATATTCGTATCAAATAATAATGGTCTTCTTTTTTATTTTATTTGGTTTTTTTCTCTTTTTGAACTAATTTACATTACGATGGAACATCTAAATTAATGCTTTTATTTTTAACTTAGCTCTAAAATCTAAATGAATAGTTCTTGGTAACTCATTTTTGCCTGTTGAGTTAGTAGAATTAGAATTTTAGATTGTGCAAAGGAAAACAGAACTAGTTTTAGTCAAATATCAACTTTAAAAGTGATAATATTTCTTTTAAAACATATTTTTAAAGTAATTAAAATTGAGTTTATTTGAATTACAAACTTACTCAAATGAAATTAGTAAAATAAAGTAAAATTAGTGATATTAAAAAGTATTTAGCTTAAAAATTATTAATATTCATGGTGAAAAAAAGTGTATGATATGCAATTTAAACTTAGTCAAACAAAAGTAAAATATTTATTTTGTTTTATAGACTTCATTTTAGAAAACCAACCCAAGTGTATTTTGTTTTTAAGTTAGTAATTTTGTACCTAATTAAAGGTATAACATACCTTTTCAAGTGTTTAATTTAAAAATTAAGTCATTTTGAAAGAAATATAAAGGTATATTTAGAATATATTTTCAAGTGTTTAATTTAAAAAATAAGTCATGTTCGAAAAAATTGGAGTGTTTGGCAACCACTCAAAATAGATTTTGAAGTGTATTTTAAACATTTTTTTATGAAAAGAGTTTAAATAAATATATTTTAAGTATTGTATTAGTGTATCATTAGTATATCGATACTCATTCAAAATTTAATTTCAAGTATATAGATTATTAGTGCATCAGTTGTAATAGTTAGACACTTATTCAAAATTCATTTAAAGTATAAATTGGTTTATCAATATTGATCAATGCTCATAAAAAAGTAATTTCAAGTATATCGTTAGTGTATCAACATTTATTCTAAATAAAATTTTAATTATAACATTGTAATTTTGATATATCAATTGTATAACTGATATAATTTATGTTGTCGGTATATTAGTCAACTGATATATCAAATATAAAGTATATCAGATATACTACTGATACACATGTTGATATATCAATAAGAGTGAGTTTGGAATAATAAAAAACGAAAATCTATTTCAATGCTTTTTTGCTATATTTGCAAATTTTGAAAAGTCATTGCTAAATTTGTAATTTTAATAATGTTTTTCTGCTATTCTTGCAAGTGCGAATCTTTTAAGTAATGTACATCTATATATCTAATCAACTCCCCCCCCCCCCCCCCCAAATCTGGTTTCTTCTTCCTCACATAACCAAGGTCAGTCGCAACTCATGCTCTCCATCTTTTTAACCTTCAACCTGCCACAGGATACCTCTATTAGGACTGGTGTGTCCTAAATCTTTTAGGTCTTGAAGTTTTCTAAATTGTAAGTACATTTTATTTATTGAATAAAATAAGAAGTTATTTTTATCTATCTTATGCATTAACTCAATCCAATAAACTAAGATTCCATGGTTATTTTATGTAAACTTAAACATACATGTGGTTGACATACAAGGTTGGATCATGTTTAAGTAATAACCAAAAGGTCTGTAGGTATAGGAATAAGGTTGGGTGCCTTATTTTGGTAACACTACGAGTACGACCCACTTTGTAATTGTTACAATGTAAAGTGTTACAAACGATTTGATCCTAGAGTAGGGATATGCTATGCAAAGAGTTTGTATAAGACCGGACCGCAAAACGTTTAATTTCTCTTTTTAACGCCGTTAATTGTAGAAATTAACATTTCATTGGATGACTATAGGTAACTTGTGAAACCCAGAATTCTAACTTAAAATGTGTATGCTAAGGAAATAAGAGGAATGGTAAACTTCGAAGGAGAGAAGTGTTGACAACATAGGTAGGAAGTGCATGTGCAAACGTGGGTTTTGAGAAGAGAATATGTCCTAGAAATGTTTGGGAGAAAACCACGATAGGTGATTTTTCCAAGTGTTGGACAACAAGGAGGCAAGTAGGTTGTAAATTTCTTAAGTGTCACAACTATGCTTAGAAAGCAAGTCTTGGATCACATGGACTAGGGAGGAAGAGATTTAGCTCATAGTTTAGAACCAAGGTTGAAACACATTCCTCATAGGAAAGGAATGACCATGGACGCATAAGAAAGACATGTTAAACGCATGAAGAAGGTTAAGGGCAAAGATGACTAAGTATTTAGGAAGTTTATGATAGTTGAAGGAGACATCAAAGCCATAAGAGTTCTGATGGATGCATAGTCCATGTCTTAGGGACTTTAGTTATGTATTAATAGTTGAAAAGCAAACCTTAAGAGTACGGAGAAGGTGAGGAACACATGGAATAGGGTTTTGACTAGGTGAGGGCCAACTTGTCTTGAATAATAGAAAAACTATTAGATCAAGATGCATGAACAAGGATGAAACATATAAAAAGCGAGGAAAATGACTTACAAGATAGGTTGGGTGTGATGGAAGCATACCTTAAGGTCTTGGAGGAAAATGGCTGAGTGTTGGATGATTCATGTTGAAAGCAAAAGAAGTGTGCCTAAGGAAACAAGAGTAGAACGCATAGGAGAGGAAAGTTGGAAGCATAGGCTCGGGAAGGACACCATGGATGAATAGATGGGTTAAAAATGAATTCCTGAGGTTGTGTAAGGAAGTTTGGATGCATGACTCAAGGGTATTAGCCAAGTTGGACGCATACATAGGGAGTTACAAGTGAAATCCTAAATTGAAACGCATGGTTGGAGAGGGAAACACAAGTGGAACACATGGTGTGTGTGTTGGACAAAGTGAAACACATGATGGTTACCTTGAGCCATATGGGATGCATGGTAAGGCTTGGGAAGAAGCTAAAAGATGCGTCCAAGGGTTAAGAGAAAGTAGAAGGTGGAAAATTTTTAGTTGAAGACGTCTCAAGTCGGACGTGTCATCTTGCATGGCTATGGATGCATGTTAAAGGAAAACCAGGAGGGTTATGTGTTAAGCTAGGAAATAAAGAGATGGTGACTAAGCTCCTAAAGGACTCCTATAAATAGGCTTGAAATTGAGATGTTATTGGACACCAAAAGTTAGAGAATTCACTCTATAAAACTTGAAAGAGAAAAGAAAAGGTTCTCGGAAGGTTAGAAAAGGTACCCTGCGTTTAGGTGGCCCTGCTTCGCATCCAAGAGGCACATTTTGGCACACCTTACGTCTAACATAGCTAGGTTGTGTCCAAGGGAAGCTACTCCGCGTCCAAGGAGTGTTTTGCATCCAAGAAGGAGTTGTCTTATGTCTAGAAAGTTGCCCTGCGTTTAAGGGAGGTTCCCTGTGTCTAAGATGGTATTTTCCAGGTGTTCCAAAAGACTTTCTAAGGCTCCAAAGGGCTATCATTTGCTGTTTTCTTAGTTCCAAAAGTCTGGTAAGAAGTCGAGAAATTCAACCTAGTTAGGTTTTGGAAATGGGAAAGTCCAAAGCAGGGGAAAGAGGCTTAAAAGGCTTAAGTAATATTGTGATTTCATTATAAGTTAAGATATATGTGTGCTATGCATATGCATTGTGAATACTTGATAAGGAAGCTAAGGACCACACAGGATGGTCAGAGGATCTGAGGATCTAGTTTATAATCCTATGTCGAGGCTAAAACCTCACGGGATGGTCAGGGGGTTGCCGAAAATCTAGTTCTTGATTTTGTGAAAGGTATCTCTTGTGTGATGGTCAGATGACCGACTTGTTTAGCTTCTGATCCCTCAGAGATAAGGTTATGTGCACGTAGAGTACAGATTCAATTTCTGAGCTAGAGGGAGTCGATAGAGTAAAGCACGATACTGAGTTAAGCTTCGTATTTGAGGTTTGAGTAGATAAACTCAGTTATGTTTGATTATAACATTTTGATTTCATTTATAATCTGATGCTATGATAGGGTCGGGTGCACCCTAGTTATTTGTTTGACCACTCACTGGGCTTTGTAAGCTCATCTTTTCTTTTTATGTTTCTTTTCAGGTAGCAGAAGGGTTCTCATTGCTGTGCGGAGTCGAGGTCTGCCATGCAATAGTCGTAGTATATTGAATTTAGGGTTGGATATAAAGTTCTGAAACATTTTATACTGTATATAAACCCTAAGTTGTTGCATTATTTAAAAGTATTCTTTATGGTTATGTATGTTTAAGCATGTTAAGACAATTAGAATGGGATAGTTGGTATTACAAAAGGGTAAGATTGGCTACCTTCACGTGTCACACCCCCTCCCAAGTTACTCTTTTAACCTAGGAAAAGGTATGAGGACAGCAGACATCGACCATTTTTCGACATCTACTGTCAACCTGTACTTCCCTTGAGCTCATAACCCAAGCACCTGTTAAACAATTCATAATACTCATACCGACAATATTCTCAAATCTCATAGACATGCCAAACATATGTACATACTTCCACCCAACAACTTAAACATAATATTAACATGATTACAGACTTCCACTTCCCAAGACCCCGTATGTACAAAGTTGAGTCTTAAGTATAAGTATTTACAATAATTACAATCTAAGTAGCTAGATCAAACGAGGTTGGTGTAGGCTAAGCACTCCAGTTTCACTCACTATCTGGAAAATAAAAAACCAAAGAAAACTATGAGCTAGGTTGCCAAGTGAGTGACAAGCTTAGAAATTATACTTAGCTTTAAACATTCAATGGAAAACATGCTCAATAAACACGTAGCAAAACAACAAGTAGCTCATCAAAGAAAACTAATAAATATTTGCTTAAGCCTTTAAGATTAACTTAGTTGAGGTGGAGCGGAGTTCAACACTACTCAACATCGAAAACAACCTTAGTTGGGGTGGAGTACTCTCAACACACCTAATGTCGAATAACCTTAGCTGTGTGGAGTAATCTCAATAGAATAGCGTTGAATCTCCCTTTATGTGCACATATTTTTTCTCAACACACCCATGTACCTTCTCTATCCATCAGTATTAGGGTCGCATTATATTTTTCAAGCTGCCCATATGCCTTCTCCATGTCTTTCGGCATTGAGGATTAACCATCTTTTAACATTTTGAAAATAAAGCATGCTTTTGATAATAAATCATTACTAAACAAGAGTTTACAAATCCTTAGAGTTTCTCAAACTATTTATCAAGTAAACATGCTTCTCTTAAAATTTAGCATAATAAAACATCATGCTTCATCATCCAAACTCATGTATAAGCATAATCAAAATCATGCTAGAAAACTCATATTTGTTCAATGCTTGTGGAAGGAAACAACTTTGAATCATGCTTTATAAACAATTTTGAGTATACTAGAAATATTGAGAAAATAATTCATTTTAAATAGAAATCTGTCACTCACTACTTATCCTGGGCTCCTAGTGGATTATACAACTCCCTTAGCTCTTCTCGGCCTGAAATAAACTAATTTTCTTTGTTAAATTTTCTTAAACTCCCTTCAATTTATAACTTACGTCAATTGGGTCTTAAATATTGAATTTAACTCAAAATGGCTCACCAATAATCAAAAACATGATTAAAAGACTAAAGATGGCAAATTGTCCCTAAGCGTGTCCAACAGCCATACACAACACCTGCATTGCCTGTCCAGCCCCCTATGTGCGGCAGATCACACATAGGCACGCTGCCTCGCACACATTGGCACTGCTTCGCACACCTTGACACTCGTGCACGGGAGCTCTCGCATAGACAAAGACAAAATAATCTCTAAAGGGCAGGGTGTGCGCATGCCTTCGGCTACGCACGCCGACTCGGTGTCGATCTCCAGACTACCCGATGCCTGCGTGTTATGCTTACCTGATCAGCTGCTTGCGTCGTGTGTCCCTCTGCACACTAGCTTGTCTAGCCCAACTGCCTGCACGCCCACAGTGTTGGTGGCATCTCAGCCTTCCCACTAGGCGTTGAAAAACACTAAAAATAACCTTTAAGGATTCCTTACGTTTGGCCACTGCCTAGGCTTGCCTACACACACGTTGTTTCCCTCCTTGGCCCAATCTCACCCGATAGCCTCATAGACACTGTCTTCACTTCTAGTTGCCAAAAATAATATTTCCAGTCGAAATTAAGCTTTACTTCCTCTTACAATTTTGTAGATAAATGTCTTAACTAACTTACCTCCAAATTTCTACATCAAACTCCTTTTCTTCTGTCAGATATCAACAATTCCTTCCAACCTGCTCTAGATTGCTCGATAGCATGAACGACCTTGAATCTTCGACAAAATTCAAATCCTTCCTCAAGGAATTCTCTTTGGGCAGCCCTCTCTCTGAAACTAGACTCAATTTGAAGTAATTTAGTCAAAGAATATCTTAGATAGTCTGAATTATTTGTGCAAACCAGTCTTCTTCATTCAACCTTTTGTTTATAACCCTCACAGAAAACTCATGCAAATCCTCAGCTTGCCACCTTCTGCTTGTCCACGCCACAATTAACCTCATTTTGACACCTAATCAAACTAAGTCCACAACAATATCACATCACTTAAGTTTACTACTTAGAAATGAAAGTAGGGTTTACGTCACGTCTCTTCTCAGGTTTAAAAAGGGTAACTCAGAAGGGGGTGTGACATAACTAGACTTGAATCTTGAGTGAGTTATGAACTCCTGTCTATGAGGGCAATCCTTTTATCTGTATGGGTGAGAGTGGCCAAATCACCGACTAAACAAGCCTACCATTTTGAGAATTTGTCTGATTAAGGAGTTGGGAACATATCTTCATAAGATGAAATTCACTCCTTCCAGTGTTTAGGGTAAGTAGATAAATTACACCCTTAAGGGCTAATTTGGGTCTTGAACAATGAGACCTCACCCTCTCACTGGCCCGAGAGGGGTTAGTTTATAGTTGGACTATAAACAATTTGTTCATTAGATGGATCAATAATACTTAAGAATTTAGATATAACTACAAGGGTAAAACGGTAATTTGATCCAGTTGTAGTTATGAGTAATTTGTGAAGAGTAGACTTACTGTTGATTAGTAAATTTTGTGGACACATAAATATATCTATAGTGCAAAGAGTGAAACTGTAAGTCTTTATTGGAGTGACCTATAGTTAATGAATATTGATTAATCTAATTAAAGAGTTTAATTGATTAATCTCATATCATTGGAGCTTCTAACTATAGGTCCATGAGGTCCCCTTGCTAGCTCATAAAGGATTAGTATAAGAATCAAACATTTTGGTTAAGTTGAAATGTTCAAATTAATAAGGGAATTAATTGTATGTGATACAATTAGTATAATGTATGTAGATACATTATAACATATAGTCTATTTTGAATGAGATTCAAAATGTATACTTTATATTATAAGAGAGATGAATATTTATATGAGATTTAAATATTATTTGTATCAATGAGATTCATATTAAAACTATAAGTTATCTAAAAGAAGAATATTTGAATATGAGATATTTAATTAATTAATTAATTAATTAATTAATTGTTAATTAATTTTATTTAATTATATATATTTAATATTATTTATTATATATTTAATTAAATTAGTATTATTATAATAACTCCCCACATTTAAGGGGAGTTATTCCCCCTCTCTCACAAAAACGGTTTACGTAAAAACAAAGAGGGAAAAAGGGAAGTTACAAAGGTGAGTTTTTTTGTAGAAGTATTATGTGTAAGAGTTCTTCTTCCCTCAAATTCCCTCATCATCACAAAGAAATTATCTCCCTTACCAAAAACAAAAAGAGCGCATAAAACTCCTTTTTGATTCTACTTAGAGAATAGTAAGGTTTTCATTGTGGTGGTGATCCAAAGGAGAAGACTTGTTGTTGTGTTTTCTTGGAGTTACTCACCAGTTCGTGACTTGGAAAAAGGAGATTTCCACATCGAAGAAGGTCTTCAAAGGTAGGAAAAACTCCTAATCTCTAACTTTTCTTCATGCTAATACAGTAGTTTATCCTTATGTTTGTTCTCTGTAATTTTTGATTTTCTAAAACAAACTTAATGGCACAAGGCAATCATTCGTTTCTGTTAGAAATTCAATTCCTTCAATTGGTATTAGAGCTAGGTTGTGCTTTAAATTTTGTTTTCAAAACAAAATTTGGAGAAGAGGTGGGTGTGATTTTCTGCATTTTGAATGTGGGTTTGCAAAATGGATGTTTTAATTTTGGCACCTTAGATTTACTGTTTTGATGAGAGCAAAATGTGTATATGTCCATGTCATTCGAAAGGCAAGAGTTGCTGAGAAAGTAGGCCAAAAACATAGCAAAAAAAGCATTTTGTGCTTTAATGTAGAGCACAACATCGCGATGCTGTGTGCTATGCTGCGGCCCAGAAGCATCAGCATCGCTGCACTTCGACTTCAAAAGTCAGAGCGTAGCGACACTTACTAGTAGTGTTACGATGCTCTAATGGTTGCAATGAGTGTTTATTTTCTAGAGGTTGTGGGTTTGAGCTGGGCAACTGTTGGTGTTTGTTTTTTATGTTACTTTATTATTTTATTAATCAAATTGATATAATTTGATTATATAGATTTAATTAATTTTAGGGGTGCCTAAAATTGGTCTATTTTTGTGATTTAATTTAATTTTTGCATGAGATGTATGATTAATTAATTTTGAGATATATTGCATAATGTATGCCACATAGTTTAAAATCCTACCTTAGGATAAAAATTAGCATGCATCATATTTAATATAAGTGGTATATTATTTGGATGTATGATATTATAAGCATGAACATGCATTCTATTTAATATAAGTGTTATAGTATATGGTTGCATGTATTAATAAGCATGTCCGTCCATGCATCATACCATAATATAATTGTTATATTGTATGATATGATATGCTTAGTTTTTCATTATTTAATACAAATGTTATATTGTTTAATGAAATTGAATTTGCATTGAGCATGACATTACCTTAGTAAAACATAATTGTTATATTTGGCTAATGTAATAGAATGCATGCCATAGGTTTTAATTATTCATTAAAATATAAGGGTAAAGAGTCTCATGCACACATAAGTTATGAATTAGTTTTAAATGATTTAAAATTGGTTCACCTAGACTTATGTTTAATAATTCTAATATGATTAGAAATAGGTTAATCTTTTATATTTATTTTAATAGGATTAAAATGAATGTAATAAAAGATTAAATTTATAAAATATTTGCCTATAAGGAACCTTTGTCTAAGGAAGATTTATCTAAGGCTAGGGTATTTAAGCTGACGGAAATGGAACACTCCTACTTGGAAACTGACCTGGAAGGTGAATTAGTCAAATATTTTATAAGCATGCAACTGTTGATTTGATTTTATTAAAGCGTTTGTTGATGCTGAAATTCGCACCAACAGTGAATTTGTATTCCTCGAGGAAGATTAATTGATCACCCTGCAATGTGGCCAAATCTTACACTGGTGTGGTGTTTTGCCAAATTCACTCTGATGCATAAGTTAGAATCAGGTTTGAGAATTGGCTTAAATTGATAGAGAATAGGTATCAGTTCTTGGCATACCTTCCTCTAATTATAGCTTGACTGTTATATAGGTCGACCTTTACATAATTGAAAAGCTGATGACCTTACTTCTTCTAGGTTACTCTCGGACTTCCGAGCAATTGTTACACATCCAAATCATTAATGGAGACATTACTCATCGAAATCATCATTATGCATGGCTCTTGGACGACTCTTTAACGTTAGTTCAACAATTAATAGCTAGCTTTCAAATTTGTTTAATTACAACCAACTCTCGGAATAATTATTGCTTGGTTAATAGTCCAAGTATTACATAAAACGGAAATAAGCATCTTATTAGTTCCAAAACTAATCATCTGAAAGTGAGTTTACTAGCTCAAATGCATGGCTCATGCATGGTTCATACGTGTTTAAACCATACCAAAGCTTTTATAATACATCAACTTTAGCCTTAATCATGCAAATTTCTACATACAAATAATTTACACATAGGATTGGGTACATGAATCCATGCAAATCTTTACTACAATTGGGATTTTATCCTATTTTGAAGGTAAAACAAGTTTGTGGGGTCGGAAATTGCAGACCCCACTTTCCCCTTAGTCGGTCCGGCTATAGAGTCGGGCTGCTCAACCTTGCCAACTCTAATTACGAGGTTGGCCTTCATAATGCATACAGGGGGCTAGTAGTTGCAGTGCCCTTCAATTCTCTCTTATTTACAACTAATAGCATTTTACATTGCCTTTCTGCGATAGACCGCGATAAAATACTATTTGTGTCACGTGACACAGATAGTATTCTATCGTGATCTATCGCAAATAGGCAGTGAAATTTTGGTATATTTGTAAATATTTTAGTTCCTTTTGCTATATTCTTTATATATATTCATATATATTCTAATTTGAATAAAAATTCTAATATATATATTCTTTTGGCCCCACCTTTTAGCTCAAATGGGTCGAGCTACCTGAGGTCATTTTCTTTTCCTTGGGCTCAAATAAAATATCTCATTTATAATGAATTCTCGATTATTACTGCCCTAACCTTAGGCTCTAAATTAATCACGGTTAATTTTACCCTCTACAGTTGCCCCTCTCTCGATCTGGGTTGGGTATAGCTTTTGAACGAAGCCTTGCTCAAGAGCCTTTCTCTTAGTTTTGCTCCGAGCTCGACCTTGGTAAGCTTTTCGTTTTTCGCCCCAACTTTTCTTATATATAGGGATTTACCTTGCCAAAGTTCACCACACTCCTTCTCTTTCTCCTTCTTGTCATCTTTCATAAGGTAATTTCTTATCTAGCTTTTCTTTGCTCATGACGAACATTCAAACCTTAGGGTCAACCTGTCAACCGACTCCGACGACGACTTCATTCCCAACGAAAGGCCTAAAAACCGAATCTGAAGGGGGCGTGGGTTCCGTAACAATGATTCGATTTCCCTTGCTCCCTCCTCGTGTCCAATAACCATGAATGTCTTAAGTATTTTTAGAAATAAGTTTAAGATCCCTGATTCTGTGCACATGAGAATTCCTTCTCTAGGCGAAGAACCTTCCAACTCTCCTTCAGGTGAAGTTGCTTTTTACCCCGCCATGTTTACTTATGGTGTGAGATTCCCATTCCACCCTTTTATTAAATAAATTTTGTCTTACGTAAATGTAGCGCCTTTTCAACTATTCTCAAACTTCTACGGTATGCTCTTAGGTTGCTACATCCTTTGACTCCAATTAGGGAATCAAAATCCTATTTCACAGGAGGAATTCATGTTCCTCCATACCCTCAAAAAGGTAAAATCCTCATCGGACTCATATTACATTACTATTCGTTGAGGTAACTCCATTGTTCTGTGTCTGACTACCACAAAGGGTTGAAAGAACAATGATTTTTCGTTAGTGACAATTGGCTCGCCCCAAACTGTGAAGGTCTTTCTGCCTCAGTTTCGACTGGGTTTCAAACTTTCAGTAACTTCCTCACATACTAGCTTCATCGGGACCAACTTTCTACAACTTAATCTAATTTTTTTTTTTTTTTTGTTCAGTTGATTGCAAGCCTGACTTAACCAATGCGACTACCACCTTTTGAGACTTAGTCCTCTCAGTTAACGAGTCGCTTCACTACAGTTCTAGCTTGGTGCAACAAGAACTACTCGACACATTTGCACTCGACCTCTCCGCCCGCGCTAGTTTGACCTTCTCTCCTTTTTTCTTAGTTTTTTGTAGAAAATTATTTTGGAACTTATCTAACATTTGCTTTTTCTGCTTTTTTTTTTTTAATATATAAATGGCTTCTCTCTGAACTATGCATCAAAGGACGGAAGCTGGACTGGGGGCCAGTACACACCTTCCTCAAGTCTGCCTAGCAAGTCTGATAAGCGCATCAACTGAGTCAAACCTTATTTCAAATCTTCCTGACGAACCACCCTCTCAACGCCCGTGCATCTGTACCTCACTTCACCATGACTCTTCTACCCAGACCATGATAATTTCCACCCCTACAATAGATGAGGGGTCCAGCTCATACTCCCTACATCCTTTTGATTTCGACGGTCCCTACAAATCTGAGAGTGACGAGGCGGTGTTTTTGACTCAAGCTATGGCCCAATGGTCAGGTGTGAGCAACAAAGTGATGGACAAATGAGCATGCAGCAGAAGTTAATTTGATCAATTTTCACTCTAAGATGCTCAATTTAGATTATTAAACATGCAATTAAGAAGAAAAACCAAAGTTTCAAGAACACTTACCCTTGAAGCTCCAAATTCTCCTTCAATTCTTGATGAATTTCAACACCACTTGGTTGTAGACCACCACAAGAGTCTTCTCTACTATTCTTTAGGCTTAGATTGGATGGTGGGATCCAAATTTGTGGTGAATTTGAGAAAGAATGAAGGTTGGGAAGAAGATGAACAATGGATAGATTTTGCAAAATTAACCCTTAATTTCACAAAATTCTTAACCCTTTTTTATGTCAAAATCATCTCTATTTATTAAAGAATAACATGCAATCCAATTGCATCAAAATTTGACAACACAAAATGGTTAATTTGTTGGTTAATTGTGAAGAAGACAACCAAGCTCCTAGCTTAGTTAGTGGGAAAATCCAATCTTCAAAAATCAATTTTAAAATCAATTTTCAATGAATTTCCAAAATTGAATTAAAATTGATTTTTAATTTCAAAAAGATAATTAAATAATTAAATAAAAAATAATTTAATATTTAATTAATTAAATATTATTATTTTAATATTAAATAATAAAATAATATTATTTTTCCCACTTGTCCCGATTTTTCTAAAAAAAAATCGATATGAATCCCTATTCATATGATTAATATTTAAATTATATTTAAATATTATAATTAACTCTATTTGTACGTTTAATTCGTAATTAAACGCCGATATATCGTATATATCTAACTTTCATTCCTTAAGCCAAGATTTGAACGATTCAAACTTATTCACCACATTATCTAAGATTTTAGTCCATTTATGAGCTAGTAGAGGGACCTAATGGACCTACAGATCATGAGCTCCAACGATCCGAGATTAACCGGTCAAACTCTTTAACCTAGTTAACCAACATTCGTTAACTAACGGGACACTCCACTAAAGCCCGTAGTTGCACTCTCCTCACTGTAGATATATTTGTGTCCATTTGATATAACCGTCATCGATAAGTCAATCCTTCACAGGTTGTTCATAACTTCAGCTAGGTCAAATACCGATTTACCTCTAAGTTACATCTTTTCTCCTTAAGTACCATTGTCCCTCTAATGAACAATTAATTTAGGATCTAATCACTAAATCCATTCCCTCTCGGGCCAGTGAGAGGATGGGGCCCCTTGTTTAAGTCCTGGGAACAACACTTAAGAGAACAACCTCTCTTCTATCCCTAAGTTGGGTAGGAGTGAATTCCGTTTTGCAAATTCTATGTTCCCAACTATCTACCCAGTCTTATCCCTGAAATAGAAGGAATGTTGAGCAGCACTATTGAGCTTACTCTTACCTATGTAGATCAAGGGATAATTCTGAATAAATAGGAGTTCATAGATAGCTCAAGATTCAGATCAAGTTATCTAGGTCATCGATAAGTGAAATTTATCAGTGTTAATCGTAAACGGTGTTAATACGTAACAGTAATTATTTCAGGGTCAGTCTTACACAATCTCATTATGTAGAATACCCCCACTCACATGTCTCTACATGATCAAATCAGAATCACTTCATTTATGACACTTTACAATATTTGTAACAATCATGAAGCGGGTCGTATTCAATAGTGTCTCCAGGAAGAGGTACCCAACCTAATCCATGTACTATAGACTATTGAGGCTACTTACTCGAACTTGATCCTGTTTATGTCTCCACATAAAGTCCAAGTACTCATGATAGTAGCCAAGGGTTCGTAGTTAATTGGATTTAGAGTTGATAAATAATTAATTCACTTGAATAACTTCATATGTACTAAAAATCACCTATTTACAAAAACTACGAGTTTTAGGACATACAACCCAACACAAAGTTCCAACCAAATGGCATTCTGACCCAAGATGGGTTATCGCACAAGCTCAACATAACATCCGAATTGTAAGGGACATCTTTTTTGTGTTTTTTTTTTTAAAAAAAACTTGACCGAACATAGGGTTTTACCCTTCTTCTTTCTTTTTCCCAGACATCGTATGAGATGGTGATGTCTTGCCAAAAGCTAAGCAACGAACCAGAATATCATAAGTAGAATCATGCAAGAGTGGGTGAGGAGATGGAACTTCTCAAGCTCAATTATGTCCCTCAAAGAGAATTCAATCGAGTTTCATCCTTATATGCTTGCGACGTCCACCAAACTTACTCGCTCTCAAGAATCCTTGGCGGCTCTTCAATCTCAACATAATGCCTTGATCGGTGAATTAAAGGAAAAATTTTCTACTACTGAGACAAATTTACAAGAGGCCTGAAACAAGCTATCAAATGTCAAATATTTGGCTGAAAGCTTCAAAACAACAAAAGCCTACTACTAAATGGAGGATGACTGCCTTCAATATGGGGTTACGTTGGCTGTTGCCATCATAAAAGCAAAATATCCTAACGTGGACTACAGCTTCATCCAATTTGAGGTTAATGCTTGGCGAGATGATGAGAATCGTAGCCTCGACAGCGTGGATGTCTTTGCTGGCCAATCGTTGCCAACTGCCCCTTAATGTGGCCTCTCAAATTTTTTCGATACATTCCTCCAAGGTGTTCTTGATTTTGCTGACCCGAGAACCTTGGCGGAACTCGGCGACATCGGATGCATAGATGACTCAGAAGCTTCTCTTTTTTTCTAAAAAAAAAAAAAAAAAAAAAAACACTCTCCTCTTGGCTGCTTGTGTAATCATCAAACTTACTATTAGTACATGTAATGCTTGCTTACAGCTTGGGCTGGCAGCTCAGGCTTGTTGCTTGTCTTAATGAAGCTTTGTATTTCAATTTGGTTGTTAAACTTTGTATCAATGCTCTTTGTCGGCCCACTCATGCACGAGTGATTCAATGCAGGAAAGTAAAACACTTAAATCCTCGGTGCTTGAGCAAGTTAAAATGCTGAAAACGTGCTATCATCAACTTGGAAAAGATAATTTTCATTAAGCAAATAAAATAAAACTACAAAACGCTTGTTTCTATTTGGAGTCGAAGCTAGGAAATACAAAACACTCATTTCGAAGAAAAGGAAAGTCTACTGAAAATAAAATTTGAGATTTTCAGAGTTCCACGGATGAGGCAAGCTTTTTCCACTCAAGTCCATCAAGCTATAAGTTCCAAGTCGAATAAACTTTGGCACCTGATAAGGGCCCCCCCAATTAGGTCATAAGGCTTCGAGACCCGAATCCTTAGTGTTAGGCATGACCAGATGAAGAACTAAGTCACCCACTCTAAAGCTTCACTTATGCACGCGAGAATTCTAATACCTAGTAACCAGATTCTTATACTTGGTAACCTGAAGATGTACAGTCTCCCGACGCTCCTCCAACAGGTCGAGATTTAACTAGAGTGCTTCATCGTTCTCAGCTAGCTCAAACTGCTCGACTCTCAGTGAAGGGATTTCGATCTCGACTGGTACGACAGCTTCTGCCTCAAATGCTGGTTGACGTTCACGATGTCATTTGATAAACCCATAGTACATTGGGGAGCTCCTCTAGCCGTAGCCTTTTTAGTCCTTCTAGCTTGGCCTTAAGATTTCGCTTAATGATCTTGTTAACAGCCTCCACTTGTCCATTAGCCTATGGATGAGTTGGAGATGAAAAATAACGTTTAATGCTGACGTCTGCACAGAACTTGCGGAATGATGTGTTGTCGAATTGACGAACGTTATCAGTGATTAGAACATTGTGGTTATGGCTTCAGCCTCGACCCATTTAGTGAAATAGTCAACAACCACAATAGCAAATTTGGTTTGCCCCTTGCTTGGAGGGAGAGGTTCGATTAGGTCAATCCCCCATTATGCAAACGACCAAGGGCTCATAATGTTTGTAATGGGCTCGAGGGACTGCTTAGGTACATTGGCAAACCTCTAACACCGATCACAAGACACAAGGTACTTATGTGCATCTCAAGCCAGGGAAGGCTAGTAATAACCCTACCGGATTATTTTCTTTGCAAAGGATCGAGCACCAAAGTGATTGCCACATACTCCCTCGTGAATTTCTTGCATAATGTAATTTGCCTCATCTAAGTCAACACACTTCATATGAGGTAGAGAATAGCCCCTCTTGTACAATCTGCCATTGCTTATCACATAATGAGCTGCTTTGCATTTTAACCGTCAAGCTTCAATTTTATCGTCTGGCAATTCTCCTCCCTTAAGATATTTAATTATAGGGGTCATCTAGTTGTGGGCTTCGACCTTGGCTTGGTCCTCTATCTCCATGAATTCCTCTCTTAATACACTTGAAGAATCTAGGACCTTTACAAGTACAATTCTATCGAGCTCTGCATCATAGGTTGTCGCCAATTGTGCTAAGGAGTCAGCGTTGGCATTTTGAGATCGCGGTATTTATTTAATCTTGAACTTTTTAAATAAACTTAACATCTTTCTAACCTCCGTCAGATAAACAGCCATTCTGCGCTTTTTGGCTTGGTATGTCTTAGCTACCTAATTAACAATTAGCTGAGAATCGCTGTAGATAACCAAGTTGGTCAACCCAATTCCAATAGCTAGTCATAGTCCAACCAACAGTGTTTCGTACTCTGCTTCACTATTGAAGACTTGAAATCTAACCTCAAAGCATACTCAAGTTGCTCTCCTTCTGGTGACAACAACAGCAAACTAGCCCCACAGCCTTTTCGATTGAACGATCCATCCACGCAAAGTGCCCACGAAAGATCATCCTTATTCTTGGTCTAAGATGTCATTTCCATCACACAAACTTCCATGTCATCACTAAAGGTGGACTGTGGGGTCAATTCAACGATAAAATCAGCTACGGCTTAACCCTTTATTAAAGATCGGCACCGAAATTGGATGTCATAGTCACTTAGCTCGACTACCCATTTCATCAAACTTCCTAATGCCTCTAGTTTTGCAACACCTATTGTAATGAGAAATTGGTTAAAATTGTTACTTTATGTGCGGGTAATGGACCTCCCGAATGAATTTTGTCCGCAATAGACCATTTACATGCTCTGCTATGATCTCATTACGAGTATGGTTAAAGGTTCGTCTTTTTTGGCGCACTGGTTTGTAGCTTGGATCAATACTAAGCCTATGCACCATCACTTTCGGGTCCAATCCCAGCATGTCATCTGTCGACCAGGCAAACACATTTGCTTTGCTTTTCAAGAAAGCTATAATAGCTTCCCTTTCATTAGGCCCTAGTCTTGTTCCAATGCTAACCCTCTAGGTGTCAAATAGCAATGAGATTCAGTCTAATGGCTCGGTTGGCTCACCACGAGGCCTGAGCTGAGCTGCTTGTTCATGACTTGTAGCTTCGTTATGATTCTCTTTAATAGTCAGAATATTACTCGCTATAGGTGTATTAGTCTAAGCTTTGGGTTTGAGCTCCCCCATGATTTGAGGAACCATCTCATCTTCTTCTCTAGTAGTATCATCAATGACATGCACTACTTCTATTTTATCCTTTAGATCTCTCATGGCAGTCTGATAGCATTCTTGGGAAATCAGTTGTTCTCCCCTTACGATTCCAACCACACCTGGAGTTGAGAACTTTAAGAGCTGGTGATAGGTAGATGGGACAGCTCTCATTTGATGAAGGGATGGTCTTTCCAATATGGCATTGTAGATTGATTTGTCATCCACAACTAGAAATCCACCATAGCTGTTACAGATGTCTTGCCTCTACCAAAAGTGACTGGGAACTCTATGCAACCTTCTAGATATACCAACTGCCCCCAAACCCCAGCAAAGGGGTGGCATTTCTTTTCAAATGTTCTCATCCCAATCCCATGGCATCGAAGGCGCGGAGGGATAAGATGTCTGACGAGCTGTGATAAGCACTTGAAAAGTGCTTTCTATTCTCTCAAATTAAGGGAGTTTATATTAGATTTCACTTGTTTGCTAGTGATTTTCAGGTTAAAATGAGGAAAATTAGAAGAAATGACTAAAAGATCAAAACCAAGCAAGAATACAGCAAAAAAGAGCTGAAAAACTCAAAAGGACAAATTTTGGGATAGCGTCGCGGCGCTGAAACATAAACGCATAGTTCTATACGCAGAGTAGCATCGCGGCGCCGGGATGGCGCTGCCTCGATGCATCCTTGTTGAACGCATGACAGTGTCGTGGCGCTTGGACGGCACTGCCGCGATGCTAAAACCCGAGAGCAATATTTCTGAAACGCATTTTAGCGTCGCGACGCTAAAACCTAAGAGCAAACTTTTTTGGATGCAACCCTAGCGCCGCGGCGCCAGCTTTCCTTAAATAAAAAATTTGTATTTTTGGAAAATTTTTGGGCAGCCAAACTCTATAAATTTGGGGGTTTCTAGCAGCCCAAAGCGACCAGAAAAATCAAAGCAAAGCAAAAAAGTTGCAGACCTAAAGAGGTACAAAAAGGAGAGAATTAAGTGAGAGTTCAAATAGTGAGTTAGTTGCAAGGAAGAGAAAAAGAGTTCGAGATAGTCGTGGTGCCCTTTGAATTCCGATGTGAGAGCCAAGGAGATCGTGACGGTGCTACCTCAATCAAGAGCCTCTTTTCAGTAGAGTTTCCCTTCCTTTACACTCTTTCTTTGTTTATTTTGCTTAAACATGTTGCTTCAAGCTATGAGTGGCTAAACTCTTTAGTTTTAGGGTTTTGATGATTTGTTTATGAATTCATGTTAATTTTGTAGACTCATGGTTTTGTTGGAATGATTATGCTTTTCATTGTTGTTGTGTTTAATTCTTGTGGATTGGCCATCCTCACATGTTAGATTAGATGTATGATTGAGAGATTGTATGTTTAACTTGATCTATAACAATGAATTGTTGTTAATCTATCACGAGAGTAGTTAGGTTGACAATAAAAGTTGCTAAAGACTATTTTTAATACCATGTAATTTTGTATTGGTTTTAAGAGATTAATAATCAATCGAGTTGCATGAGAAAGGGTTGTTTTTTAGAGAAAATAACTTGGAATTAAGTTTCTAGACTTAGGCATATGAATTTGCAATAAAATCCATGAAATCTATAATATTGCATGATGAAATAAACAAGGATTCATTACCCTAGAACTCTCTTTGACTCTTGTGTTTCTCTCTTTGATACTTTTCTTATTTGATTTGTATTTTTCCATAGCTTATAATATTCAATTTCAATTCTCAAATAAAATTGATTCAATTCTAGAATAGCTAAGTAACTTAAACCTTCCCAATTGGATCTCCAGTGGAACGATATTTGGACTTAACCGTCTTATATTATAACTTGACCCGTACACTTGCGGTTAACACTCAAAGTGCGCATCAAGCTGCCTTCGTCTACTAAAATTTGATGTACGTTGATATTTGTTATGGTCAAAGATACAATTAAAGCGTCATTAAGAGGTTGAAACAAATCTACAACATCTTCCTCAGAGAAACTAATAACTTGCTCTTTACGGTAGTAAAGGATACCTCCCAGACTTTTGGAGAAAGCATGGCCTCACATGCTTTGCTTTTTCGCTTTCTCCTAGAGTCGCCTCCAGCTACGCCTCTAAAAATTGTTTTAATCTCTTTAGGAGGTTTTGACGTGCGATCTCTTCTACCTCAAGTTATTCTACTTGGGTTTTCATTCTGATCACTACTCTCTCCCACATACTTCTTCAACTAACCTCACTGGATCAAAGTTTCTATGGCCTCTTTAAGATCAAAACATTCAGTCATAGTATGCCCGTGGTCCCTATGGAAGAGACAATACTTGTCCCTATTTCTTCGATGTGAACCAGATTTCAATTTAGCTAGCCACTTCAACATCTCTTTGTCTTGAATTTCCATTAAGATTTGCTCTACTGGAACTACTGTGAAAGTGTAGCGTTAAAATTTGCTTGGTGGAAAGTGTTTACGGGCCATTTTTTTCTGATGTCATCGATCGTTCCTCTGTCATTCTTTTCTTACTCTCACGTTGATCCTCATCCTCTCGTCTTCTTGACCCATGATGATCCGAGTGGATGACCTTCTCCTTCTGGCCACCCCTTGAATGAAGGAGTTCACTTGCACTCATATACTTTTAGGCTCTGATGAGAAGCTCGACGTAGGTCGTAGCAGCTTTCTTATCTAAGGAACATAGGAACTTCTCATCCCTAAGGCCGACTACAATAACTGTGAAGGCTACACCATCAATATATCCTTCGATCTACAATGCTTCACTGTTGAACCTTGCGACATATTCTCTCAGCGTCTCATTCCTTCCATACTTTATGGTAAGCAGATGAGTGGGAGGTTTTCTCGATAATCTTAGCCTCCAAGGAACTGTGTAATGAATGCCCTTGCTAGCTTCTAAAATGAAGCTATCGATCTCCTCTTCAACTTCCTGAACCCTTTTCAGGTTGGTCCTGCAAATGTAAATGAAAAAGCCTGACATTTGATAGCATCTCAGACTCCGTGGAGTTCCATCCACGACCGAAACATATCTAAATGTTCTAAGGGGTCCTTTGATCCATCGTAGGGTTTCATTGTTGGGAATTTGAACTTAGGGGGTACTTGCTCTCACATAATCTCGTTTCTGAATGGCTGGTCTACCTGGTCTAGCAGGTTGTCCAGGTTCAACCCCTCAAGATCCTGTGCCTTTCTATGTCCCCTAGCTGATTTTGGGTATGCTGTAATTCCACAGCCCATGGACGACTTGCTTCCTCCTAGTCTTCATCAACTTGCCCCCTTCGTCTTTGATTGATAAAATCTCGCAGATTTGTTCCCAAGTCAGGTTTTCATGCTCATTCGGCCCTTTGAGCCTCCGACTACTCACCTCTTCAAACTGTTGAACGCTCCCGATGTGTGTAAGATCTCCTTGCTTGACTCCTGATTGAAGCATGATTTCGGACAGTGGGAGTCTGAGAGTGACAGTCACTAGGTTGTTGCCTCCTTAAAACTAGATTATTCACCCGCCTGTCATTCCCACCTAATTTTAGCTTTTCTAACGCTCTAGGTGTAGGTGCCTCGGATTCTTCCAACCCTTCAATCGCAAGCTCTTACCCTTGGCGAGATCTCAAACCACCAGGGCAGCGCTTTGACCCAACGAGTCGGGCTTCAACTTTCCCTCATGCTTGCCTTCCTCAATTGAATCTACCTTATTCTGCCTTATGGCTTCGATAATGGGATTTGGGCGTTGCAACATTTCCATGATCTGGCTCAAGCCTTTATCCAAGCCATTAACCTTGGCTGCTAGAGCCACATACTCATCAGCCGACTTGCTCACAAGTTGGGAGGCCCCAACCACTTGAGTTTTCAAAACACGTGTGAATTGTTGTCTTGGATGACCTTCATGATCTGAATCATCCTCATTAGCTGGAAGATTCTCTCTATTTACGTTATTGCTCATGATAAAAAGATAGAGGTAGTAATAAAGACACAATTAAAATCTTCCCCACAGACTACACTAACTATTGATGTCGAAATTCGCACCAACGGTGAATTTGTATTCCTCAAGGAATACAAATTCATTGTTGGTGCGAATTTTGGCATCAACAGTGTTTAATCTATGATAATCAAAGTTGTTAAACTATGCAATATAAGAGTTATATTATGCAAATTAACAAAGGACTTAGATAAATTAATTAGCTAGATTTACCTAAGTAATAAACCCTAAGTTTAAAACACTCCGTGGGAGGAAAAGATATATATAATATGTCATTTTCTCCTAAACCCTAAACCCTAAAAGTTCACACCATGAGATCTATGCTTGGCCTTGTGGCACCTCGATTTGTGTCCCCCTTCAGATAGTGTTTACATAGGTTAATATCAAGGTGAATGGAGAGAATGTTTATAGTAAGTGGGAGAAGGACATGTGTCAACACATCCTACGATCTTCTTCATTGGTTTGTTAGATAACTTTCATGCTCGGCCTCATGGCACCTCGATTTGTATCCCCCTTCAGATGGTGTTTGCATGAAATTTTTCTAAAACTCCTGTTAAAGATAGGGTCGCTTTAGTTTTTACCCCAATTGGTTTTTCCTTTTGGTTGGCTCATTGGGGCGAAACTCTAGGATCTAAAATGAAAGGTTATACGTATAAGAAATTATTACGGATGTTAATGGTTTCTTGACTAAATGATGGTGACTAATTGTTATAGAAATAAGAGTTATTCTGGCGTAATAATTGGTTGAAAGTGTCTCAATTCAGTGGAGGGGTGACTGACTACCCTTCGGTGTCTTTAATCCCAAATAACTGAAACATCATTGCAAAATTAGATGTTAAAACTTGGGTATGTTAAAATTTTGCTAAATATTGATTGGGTTATATGAGTTATCCATGTTTACTAATAAGAAATAATTTGTATGTTTTAGAATCATCAAAATGTCAAGCGTTTTTATTACCTTGTTAAGTGCCGATAAAATGAATGGTGATAACTACATTTCATGGAAAATTACGATTAACACTGTACTCATTGTGGAGGACCTGAAGTTTGTCATCCCTTAGGAGTGTCCTCAAGTACCTGCACAAAATGCGTCATGAAATGTTCGTGATGCATATGAGAAATGGATGAAGGAAAATGAAAAGGCTAGAGCATATATCCATGCTAGCTTATCTGAAGTTTTGGCAAAGAAACATGAAACCATGGTCACTACACTTGAGATCATGGATTCATTGCAAAAGATGTTTGGACAACCGTCCTCACAAATTAAGCGTGATGCTCTGAAATTCATTTATAATGCATGTTTGAACGAGGAAGCCTCAGTTCGAGAACATGTTCTCAATATGATGGTCCACTTCAACGTGGCTAAAGTGAATGGAGCCATTATCGATGAGGCTAGTTAAGTTAGTTTTATTATGGAATCTTTACCTGAGAGTTTTCTTTAGTTCCAGACCAACGCTATTATGAACAAACTAAACTACTCCCTTACTATCCTCCTTAACGAGCTGCAGACTTATGAGTCCATGCATAAAGGTAAGGGATCAAATGGGGAGGCAAATGTTGCCAGTTTCTCTAAAACATTCCACAGAGGTTTGACCTCTGGAACTAAGTTTGCTTCTTCCTCTGCCAAAAAGAAATGGAAGAAGAAGAAGAGTAATAAGGGAGATAACAAAACTAATCAAGCTGCAGCCCAAAAAGGCAAACAAAAGGCCAATGTTGTAAAAGGAAATTGTTTCCATTGCAATCAGGATGGGCACTGGAAGCAGAATTGCCCCAAGTATTTGGCAGAGAAAAAGAGGGCCAAATAAGGAAAATAAGATTTACAAGTTTTAGAAACTTGTTTGGTGGAGAATGATGATTCTGCCTGGATAATTGATTTAGGGGCCACTAATCACGTTTGTTCTTCTTTTCAGGGGATTAATTCCTATTAGTAGCTTGGGACTTGCGAGATGACCTTACGGACATAAATATATCTACAGTGTGGAGAGTGCAGCTACTCGGCTATAGTAGAGTGTCCCAGTAGTTAATAAATGTTAATTAACTAGGTTAAAGAGCTTAGCCAATTAATTTTGTATCGTTGGAGCTCATGATCTGTAGGTTCATTAGGTCTCCTTGTTAGCTCATGGACTAAACCTTAGAGCAGTGTGATGGAAGAATTTGAAGATATTCAATTTCAGTTAAGGAGTAAAATTTACAGTTTATTCGTTTTAATTTTGAATTAAACAAATTAGAAGAGTTGGTAATATTTAAATAATGATTTAAATATTATTTGGAAGAATAGAGATTCATCTGGTTGAAATTACCAAGAAAAGTGAAAAAATTATTAATTTAATATTAAATATTCATATAATATAATTAATTATTTAATTAATTATTATTTAAATTAATTATTAGAATTAATTTGAATAAAAAAATCAATTTTTATTTTTGAGAAAAATCAAAATTGAGTTTTATTGATTTCTCCAGCTATACAACCTTGTTTAATACTCCTTCATACTATTGCTCCTTTGTTTAGAGGAACACTGATCCCGACGTAGATTTCCTCGAATCTATGTCGATTTGAAAATCAGAGTCAGTGTATCCAGTAAGGATCAAATCCTTAGTGCCATACACAAGCATATAGTCCATGGTTCTCCTTAGATACTTAAGGATTTTTTTAACGATAGTCCAATGATCATATCTTGGATTGGACTGAAACCTGTTGATAATCCCTACTGCACAGCATATGTCAGGCTGTATAACAGCATGACATATACAGCCTGACATACATCAAACTTTCGACTGCTGATGCATAGGGAATACGTCTCATATCCTCAACTTCTTGAGGTGTCTTAAGACACTATTCCTTTGACAAATGAATTCCATGTCTAAATGGTAATAGACCTTTTTTGGAATTCTATATCTTATACATAAACAACATTTTGTCAATATATGATGCTTGAGACATAGCTAACTTCTTGTTATTGCGATTCCGAACTATTTGGATTCCAAGAACATATTGAGCCTATCCTAAATATTTCATTTGGAATTGGTTGCTAGCCATTGTTTAATGTTAGTTAGGAATCCTACCTCATTCCCAATGAGAGAAATATCATCAACATACAATACTAGAAATGCTACAATTGTTTTGATAATCTTCTTGTAGACACAAGGTTCATCAACATTTTGTTCAAAACCATAAGATTTGGTTGCAGTACCAAACCTTATATTCTAGGATCAAGATGCTTGTTTGAACCATATAAATACTTTCTTCAAGATAGCCATTCAGAAAAGCTGTCTTGACATCCATTTGCCAAATTTCATAATCATAAAACATGGCAATGGACAAGAGTATTCTAATCGATTTTAACATGGCAACAGGAGAGAAGGTTTCTTCATAGTCTACCCCCTCTCTTTGGGTAAAACTCTTTGCCACTAATCCAGTCTTATAGGTCTATACCTTACCAACTTGGTCTTTTTTTCTCTTGTAGATCCATTTACAACTAATAGGTTTTACCCCACTTGGTTGATCTACAAGTTCCTAGACTAAATTGATGTACATAGACTCCATTTTGAGGTCCATGGCTTTGATCCACTAGTCTCTATCAACATCATTCATTGTCTGTTTATAGGTTAATGAATCCTTTATGCCATCATCGCGTATGATGACTTGAGTTTCTTTAAACCCTTGTAAGGATTGGGTTCATGGATAACTCTCCCACTACGTCGAGGCATTTTCAACTCTTGAGAAGGATGTATTCTATTGACAACTCTTGTAAAAGGACCAGCTTGATCAACAACTCTTGTTGACTTATCTGTAGTTTCTTTGAAAATTTCACTTCGTATTAGTTTACTGCGAGGTTAATGATCTCTAATGTGGTCTTCCTCTAAGAAAGTAGCATTTGTCGATACAACCACTCTATTTTCTTGAGGAACAAAAAATAAACCACCTTTCATTTCTTTGGGATATCCTACAAATAGGCATAATTTTAAACGACATTCTAACTTCTTAGGTTCTTGCACCAACACATGTGCTGGGCATCCCCAAATTCTAAAGTGCCGTAAAATACCTTTATGCTTTCTCCATAATTCATATGGTGTTTCTGAAACACTTTTAGAAGGAACCATGTTCAAAATATACACAACAGTCTCTACTACACGCTAAACGAATCAGGCAATTGGGCGTAGCTCATCATTGGACGAACCATGAGCAACAAGGTTCTATTTCTCCTCTTTGATACACCATTCTGCTGAGGTGTACCTGGCATAGAGAGTTGAGACATAATTCCATATTTTATCAAATAGTCTTGGAATCTTAAGTACATATACTTTCCACCACGATCTGATCAAAGTGTTTTACTAGTTTTACCTAATAGGTTCTCAACCTCAGCCTTGTACTCTTTGAACTTTTCAAAAGCCTCGAACTTATGATGCATTAGGTAAACATAGTCATACCTAAAATAATCATCAATAACACTAACGAAATATTCATACCCTTCTCGTGCTTTGACATTCATACGACCGCAAAGGTCTAAGTGCACGAGTCCTAAAGGTTCTTTGGCTCTAAGACATTTTTTAGTAAATGATGTTTTGGTCATTTTACCCTTAAAACAAGACTCGCATGGAGGTAAGAAGTTATCTTCTAACTGGTTTAGGAGTCGACTCCCAATTCTATTGAAATTAATGTGGCCAAGTCTTAAATGCCAAAGATAGGTATTAAAAGAAACTTTTTGACTTTTATTTTGTATTTCAACTGTTTTAAACATCTCAATATTTAAAATAGCATTTGCCTTGGTAGGTTTTAACTTATATGAGTTGTTTTCTAAATTTGCAAAACAAATATGACTACCTCTTCACCTTGTCAGATGCTTGGGGATGTATAGTTACTGCTTTTTTATTGATATTCAATTCATTAGACTTGATTGCATGTTAATCATAAAAAGCAATAAGTTAGGTTAGCTTGCGAATCATTTAGATGAGTATTGATCTAACCAACCTAGAATTGAACCAAATGAATGTTTAATTAGGCACTTGAAAATTAAGCATTCACCCTAATGTTCCCCAGATCTTAATGCAATCACGCCAATTTGAACATGCATGCTTTCATCTTTTCAAATTAGACTAGTTAGTTGTTTAGGACAAAATAATTAGCCTTTCTAATTAACTTGGTTAGGTGTAAGCAATCATTTAAATTCAGTGATGATAATCCGATGTCCAAATTATTGGGTTTTATGTCCTAAAACTCGTGGTTTGTAAACTTTGAACATATTCTCAATAGAGTTGTTATCGAGGTTTATTCAGTAAAGATGTTTTTGAATATGTGAATTGCATTTAAAATAACCCTAAATTCAATAAACTAAGAACCCCTGGCTATAGTTTGAATACTTAGACTTTATGTGTAGACATAAAAATTGGACCAAGTTTAGGTAATAGCCAAAACGGTTTATAGTATAGGGATAAGATTGGGTACCTTATCCTGGAAACACTATAGATGCAACTCATTTTGTATTTGATACAGATGATGTGATCTTATATCGTTCATATAAAGACATGATAGTGGAGGCATTCTATGCAATGGTTTGCATAAGATCGGACCGTGAGATCATGTAAGCTCCACTTACATTCTCAACATTCTTGGGAGAGATGGCTAGCAAGTGGCTTGGCAGGTCGGGTAGTGTGTGGTAGGTGTGTGGCCGAAAATAGGGTTGGCTAGGTTGTAGCCAAGCCCCAAGAGGGTGTGTGATGCGGGCTTCGTGTGTTGGAAGGATGGGTCGAGAGGCGCGTCCATGGTGAGCTTGGTTAGAGGCCTTTGATGCGTTGCTTGATGGGGCAAGTTGCACTCAGCGTTTATAAGCTTGGCATTGTTGTTTGAGGTTAGTAAGAAAGGGTAATGCGGTGAGGCTATGCGTCAAAGAGGGCCTAGGAGGCTGACGCATGGTGGCTATGCATCCATGCTAAGCATCCAAGCCGGCCAAGAGGGCTACGTGCATGGGTAGTCGAGGAAGGTAGCTAACTAACCTCAAAAGGATGCATAGAAAATGCGTTGCTCGAGGATGTGTCCACCATTCCTTCTTGATTAAGCAAAGCCTAGACTTAAGTGATAAGCAAGCCAAATTAGGTGTGAAATTGAGTTTAAGTGTGGCATGGGCTTCATGTAAGCATGAGGTGGCAAGCTGGGAATTTGCATGCAAATTTCTATAAAGTCTATAAATAGAAGGGTCAACAGATGAGGTAGGTGTGTGCAAACAACTCGTGATGTTTGTGATTTTTTTCAACCAAATTGTCCTAAATTGAGTCTAGTTCTATTGAGAGGGCTGTCAGAAAGAAACACTATGAGGAAGAACTCAAATTTCATCAAAAACTCAAGCTTGCTCCGGCTATCAGGTAACTGGAGCAAAGCGAGAAGATTTAGTGATATCGGACAGAGGAAGAAAAGTTAGAGGCTGAAATTTTGAGGTAAGCTAACTAAGACAATTATCTACAAGTTTGTAAGAGGAAGTAAAGTCTAATTTTGGCTAGAAATATTACTTTCGGTAGCTAGAAGTGAAGACAGTGTTTTTTATACTGCCGGCTCCGTTTTGAGGAAGTTGTGCGTGCAAGCAAGCTGGGGCAGTGGCTGGAGGAAAGAATTTTTTTAGGTTATTTTGGCATGTTTTGGACGCTCAAGAGGCGGAACGTGCAAGAGTGAGCCAGTAGAGTTGTTATCGGTGTGCAGACCGTGGGGCGAGATAGGTCTTGCTGGTGGCGCTGCGTGTGTGCAGAAGTTGAATGAGACGAGTCTAGCTAGTCTCGCTGAGGTGCACCAAACGTGCGCACGCCTTGTCACTTTTGAGGTTATTTTGGCAATGGGTGTGGGGGAACTACTACCCACGAGGGCCAGTGTGTGCAAAGCAATGACTGGGTGTGCAAGGCAGTGTGTTATGCGGGGTTTGTCACTGATTTGAGGTTAGGTCGGCTGGGTAAGCGTGCTGCAGGGCTATTGAACACGCCTAGGGATAGTTTGCAACTTTTGGACATTTTGGCTAATTGTTGCTTGTCGGTAAGCCTTTTTGTGCTAAAATGACTTAAATTATGCCATGAAGGGAATTTTAAGGATATTGACAAAGGAATTAATTTATTCTAGGCTAGGAAGAGCTAGGGGAAGCATATAACCCATTAAGAGACTAGGACAAGTTATGAGTGACCTAATTTTGTTTAAAATGATTTATTCTCTAAATATTTCTAGAATGCTCGGTTTATTTGCAAAATAGGAGATTTTTGGCATGACTTGAATTTGAGAAAGCATGTGTTTCTTTATATGAATTTGAACATGCTTTTACATGATTTTGAGCATGATGTCTTATGATACCGAGCTTTGTGAAAAGCATGCTGTTTGAGAAATACTCTGAAAATTCTGAAAAATTGTTTAACTTATGTTTATAAATGATTTAGCATGCTTTATTTTCTAAAGATGGTCCATAATGTTGAAGGACATGGAGAAGGCATATGGGCAGCTGAATACAATAGATGGTCCCTAATGCCGAAGGACATAGACAAGGCATATGGGCAGCCTTAATATTGGGGACCCCGGTACTGAAGGACTAGAGAAGGTATACGGGCAACTCCGGTTATAATTCCTATCTGCAAATGTTTATAAGCTTTTAAAGCTTCATTATTTGATTACCAAGCATGATTTCGTTGAGCTTTTAAACCAAACATAGTTTAATAAACTTGTCACTTACTGGACAACCTAGCTCATGTTTTCAAATGTTATTTACTTTCTAGGTAGCGAGTACAACCGGGGTGCTTAGCCTACTCGTCGAAGTCGTCTGGATCTGCTTCTTAGTTTTGAACATTGTAAATATTTATACTTAGACCTAGCATTGTACTTATTGGAGTGTAAGGTGTGGTGGAAATGTGTAAGAACTCTGTTGTTATTATTATAAAGTTTAATTTGAGATTATTTATGGCCTGGATGTGAGTTATAATTCTGTTATTGAGTGCTTGGTAAGCAATTTTAAGGAGAGTTAAGTTAACAGTAGATGTCGTAAAGGATCAATATCTGCTGTCGTTATGCCTCTTTTCGGGTTAAGAGGATAGCTCGGGAGGGGGTGTGATAGATAATCACTTTTACTTTATAACATCGTTTAATGTTAAAACTAATTATTTTGAAATACTGACCTAGGTAACTCGATCTTAATCCTAAGCTAACTATGAACTCCTGTTTATTTGGGATTAACCTTTAATCTCATGGGTGACAGTGGCCCTAGTTCGCCGACTCAATAAGCCTACCATTTTAGGGATAAGACCAAGTAGATAGCTAGTGACATATTCTTGCAAGATGAAATTCACTCCTACCTAATTTAGGGTTAGTAGAGAAGTTGTTCCCTTAAGTACTGACTCCGGGTCTTGGACAATGGACCCCACCCTCTCAATGGTCCAAAAGGGACTCAGTTTGGTGGTTGAACCATAAACCAATTGTTCATTAGAGGATTGGTGGGACTTAAGGAACAATATATAATTACAGGGGTAAAACGATAATTTTGACCCAACTGTCATTACGAACAACTTGTGAAGGATCAACTTACTAATCATGGTTATATGAAGTGGACAGAAATATATCTATAGCGAGGAGAGTGCAGCTACTAGGCTGTATTGGAATGTCTCCGTAGTTAACTAATGTTAATTAACTAGGTTAAAAAGTTTAGCTGGTTAATTTCGGATCGTTGGACCTCATGATTTGTAGGTTCATTAGGTCCCCTTGTTAGCTCATGGACTAAACCTTTAAATAGTGTGATGAGAGAATTTGAAAACGTTCAAATTTAGTTTAGGGAGTAAGTTTTTACATTTTGCTTGTTTAATTATTAATTAAACGAAAATGGAGAGTTGGAAATATTTAAATGTGATTTAATATTATTCGCATGAATAGAGATTCATCGAATTGAAAATTGTCAAGATAAGTGGAAAATTTATTACTTTAATATAATTAACTTAATTAACTTAATTAATTATTACTTAAATTAATTTTATATTTAATATTAATTAATTTTATTTAAAATTAATTAATTTAAAAAATTGAAAATAGAAATTCATATGAATTTTAGAAATTCATTTTTCAATTTTGGGAATTTTCAATTTTCCATAAAGGAGGCGGGTGCTCTAGAAACACTATTAACCCTCTTTAAAACACCTCCTAATCCACTTGATTTCTCACCAAAATTGGTATAAATCCATGGCAAATCTGATCTGCATGTTTTTCTTCTTTAAATAGAGATTGATTAACTTGAAAAAGGTTTGATAATTTTTTTGTGAATTTTGCTGAAATTCTGATCACCAACTCTAAAACTCTCCAAAACTCTCAATTGTTTTCAAATTTGCTCCAAAGTCATCACTTTTTGGATCCTACAATCCATTTTAAGACCGAGAATAATGAGGAAGATTCTTGTGGTGGTCCACGAAGTGTTCGTGATCAAAATCTTCAAAGAAATTACTTCAATTTTCAGCTACAACAAGTAAGTATCAAAACTTTATTATTCGGTTCTTTAGAACTAGCATGTTTAATCCTTAAAATTGATGTAGTTCGAGTATTTTAGATCCGAATTGCTTCTTCATATGTGTTCCCAACTCCTTCAAACATATATTGAAAAAGGAAAATCTGTTAAAACCCAAGTTAGGTTCTTCTAATATATTATCTTCAAACTTCAATTTGTGCTTTTACTTTATGCATTTCAATTTTCCTTGCAATAAACCAACTTCAAACTCCCTTTTGTTACTCTTAAGACTGTTGACAATTTAATTAAGAAATTCAAGGGTTCCCTGTGTTCGACTTGGTCTTGCCACTACTACTAGTTTCGTGAATTTAGTTAAAAGAAAATTATTTGAGAAGCGGAATTGGACAACGAATTACGCGCCTTCTAATTGGACAACTCTCCGCTATTAGCTTAGATGTGACATTTTGCTTCCATTCAAAACCAACAAATCATCTTTCCTTCAAGGTGTAAGATCTTTCAACAAAAGTATATGTTTCTTTCTAAAAGTCTCTCCCTTCAATCAATTAATATTTTCACACTACTACAATGGCATGAGTAGAAACCAAAATGGTATGAGACATCTTCTATATGTTAGCTTCTCAATTTAAAACCACCTTTTTTATTTCATCTCAAGTCCTTTTAAACTATTTAGCTTTTCTTTTTCAATACTTCAACTAAACTAGATACTTTCAAGAGGAATTTATGCAAATTAAGTTTACTCTCTCCAACTTTGTTTTCACTCTTCTAGTGTGTCACTTGAATAACCAAAATATCTTGTCTGAGTCCACCAATCTTTAGCACTACAAAAGTGATCAAGACATACTTATCCTTTCAAAATTTCTTAAAATAGCTAGTAAACTTTAATCTAGTAAACTTTAATAAAACTAAGTCCTTTCCCATTTCCTTTCTTATCTATAAGGCGACTTTAACCTCATACTTCCTAAGTGCCTTGTTGTGATAGGATTTTTGTAGCACCACCAATCATATAACGTACTTTACAAACACGACATTCCTCGGTGAATTCTCATATGGCCAACTTGTTTACTAGCTTATGCAAACTTTTTTTTTTCCAATCTGCAACGTCCCAACATAACATAGATTACTATTCCCAATAATTTGAACTAAATCATACATTTCCTTTCAATAGAATCCTTCCATGAGATAACTAGTGTCAAGTGGCCCTTTAACATCCATTAATTTCTCATTAAGTCATAACTAAATAACCATCACATACTAACTTTTTATCAAATTAACAAACAATTGATACATACAAATAAATTTAGTACTTCTATGCACATCTTTATTTTCATCAAACTTTTAACTTATAAGACGTACCTAGCAATCACGAGACTTTGCTAATTAGCCATGAGGAAACTTTACGCTTATGATGTAAGCAGTCTACAAAACTCACAAGTTGGGCTCTAATACCAATTGTAATGATCCAAATTTCGACACTAAACTAGGGACCATTACTAAGATTTAACCTTCATTGACTTTACTAACTTTTATATTTTAGAAAAATTTCGGCATCATAACAACGCTACCATAATAAAAACCAAAGTTTAATTTTTGGCACCTGTTTCAAAGAAACACACTCCTAATGGCATTCAACATCAAACTCCTTCTCTACATATCTACCAGAGTTTTCAGAAGACTAAAATTCAATATATCTACTTGACTAAAATTCAATATATCTACTTAATTTGATTCAACAAAAGTTACTGAAACTAACAAACTTAACTAATGTCAACTCAAAAGAATAAACCATTAAATACCCAAAATATAAATTCTAACAAGCCAAAAACACACAAGGCCTCAAAAGAAGTTTTAGGCATCAAAACCTTATGTCAAAGACACAAACGACAAGTTCATAAAGCAAAAATCTCTCAAATGCATTAGTCTCCCATGGCCGCCTAGCAAAATCCCCCATCAACCGCCCTACACACTCTTTCCTTTACCTGAAAAAAATTTCATGGAAGGAGTGAGTATTTAAAATACTCAGTAAGTAACCCTACTACTAGAGTCGGATTATGCATACACATAGAACATGGTTCATGCTTTTCTAGTGGGACCTATTACTACCCTCTAGTATATATAATCTTCCTCTTCAAGGCCTTAACATGAACAGTTACTATTCCTTTGTTCCTCTGTTCCTCTCCTAACATAGAGATATTGTAGACATCCTCTAGAGACTGAACCCAGCTAATTGTATGTTGGCTCCAAATTAGTGGGGTTGAGTCTCCCCTACAACATGCCTGGTTCCTCTATTCCTTTCCCAACATAGAGATAATGTAGACATCCTCTAAAGACTGAGCCCAACTAACTATATATTGGCTCCAAATTAGTGGGGTTGAGTCTCGTTTACCACACCTTTGGTTCCTCTATTCCTTTCCCAACATAGAGATAATGTAGACATCCTCCAAAGACCAAGCCTAGCTAACTGTATGTTGGCTCCAAATTAGTCGAGTCGAGTCTCACCTAACAATATCTCGAGATCCTCTAGATGTACATCAATTTTCTCAAAGAGATAATTGCCATGAACATGGTTCTTATTTTTCATGGAACATAGCAATGCATAAAGACCCATATTCATTTTCATGCTTTCATGGAATGCAACATAGATAATTGCCATCTTTATAAACACGAAACATCATTGTTCCTTCCTTTCTAAATTTAAATCATGGTTTACACATTAGGAAAAAAATATATAAAATAAAATTCATGGTTCTATGACATTCAATAGTCATATATATAACACATTCATCAATCATGCAAATCATATTAAAGATTCATGTAGAGGTTATCTTCAACCTAGCCTAAGCGTTCAATAGTAAAGCTACTTACCTCGAATTGACATCCAAATAATTAGCCAACCAATGTCCTTTTTCTTGTAAAAATATCTTGAATTACCCTAAATAAAAATAAAAATTAACTTAAATCTTTAGGGTATAAACGAAATATATAAAATTCATCCTAACGATCTCCGAAAGCTTACCCAACTTGAGGCTTGATTCAAGAACAATTCTAAAATTTTCTCAACGATTCGAGCTTAGGCACAGACCAATAACTATAGAATTTAGACCAAATTTCTGGCAACTAAAATAAATTTTGAGACGGAGTTATCAAGTCTTAAAACTTACCAATATCCACCAAGAACGAACTTCAACTCCGCTATCCTGCCCACCACTAACTCTAGAACTCAGATCTAGCACCAACCCATTAAGAGCAAGTCAAAACTTATGCCAAAACTCAATGGGTTTTTAACAATTACAAGAAACCCACAAAAAACCTACCGAAATACCTGAAATCTTACCCAAATCCAAGATTCCAACAACGACGGTGCATGGCGAGCGGCAATCTCAATCTCCGACAACTCTCAACCAATGGAAAAGACAGATCTGGTGCGCGTGAATGCCGATGATGATCAAATCTGAGAGCAATGCTTAGAGAGAGGGGTCGCATGAGGAGAGAGAGACCAACAAGAGCCGGTGTGCGATTCTGCGAGTGCACTGGTCAAGTTATAATATAAAATGGTTTAAATCTGGTATTGTATCCACTAAGAATTGAATTGGATATATTCACTTATCTATTAAAGAATTGAATTGATTCTATTGAAGGAATGGAAATCAAATTCGAATTTGGATTCTTGTATTTTGAAAACAAAGTGAAAATTCAAGGAATAAGAGTATTCTAAGGTGTTGATGTCATTAATTACTTCATTAAGTCATGTTTTAAGGTTTACATGAAATTATGTGCAAATAATATGTTTAAATCTAGAAACTAATATCCCGATTATTTTCTCTAAAAAACAACCTTTTCTTATGCAATTTAATTGATCACTAATCTCTTGAAACAAAATTAAGAGGCATAGCATTAAGATTAGTCATAATCAACTTTCTCTAATAATCTAGCTATTTTCATGAAAGATTAGTAGAGATTCAATGTCATAGATTCAATTAGAAATACGACCACTCAATCATACATCTAACCTAACAATTATTGATGATCAATCAATAGAGAATAAGGCACAATAGCATTGAAAAACATATCATTCAACAACACCCATGAAAAATACTAAATCAGTAACTTAAATCCATAATTAAGTCATCCAACACCTTAAAACAATGACTTTAGTCACACATAGTCATCAAACACATACTTGCATATGAGTTCTCAAGCATAAAAGTAAAAGGAAAAGTGAAACTTAGTAAGAAAGCCTCTTGAATTGTTTCCTAGTGTTGAATTCCTTCAATCTCCTCTTAGTTAGCAGCTCGAGATCTCAAACAGCCTCCAACTCTTCTCCAACACTTTCCTCTCTTTGTGATAACAAACTCACACCTTTAGGCTCTCTTTTCCTCTGAGTTTTCATGTGTCTCTCCTTGTATTGTCTTCTGTTTCTTTGTTGTATTGTCTTATGTCCCTAGGGTTGCTAAAAACCCCTCAATTTATAGAAGTGATCGCCCAAAATATTTTCCAAATTTGCAAAATCTTCAAAAAAGAAAAGTTGGCGTCGTTGCGCTCTTGCGACGTTGTCCATCATAATAGGGGCATTGTAGTGATGTTCTCGGGCAGCGTCACGACACTGTCCGTCATTAAAGCCTAGTTTCAAACGTGGCGCTGAAGGGACGCTTCATGCCAGCGACACGACGCTCATGAGGCTACCAATTTTTTATGCTCTTAGGTCGAGAGCGCCGAGGGTAACGCTGCTATGTTCTCAGCTGTGCTGCCCTACTTCTAGAATTTTTCCATCTTTTCTTTCGTGTCTTGTCCGGTTTTGGCTCGGTTTTGTTCATTTGGCCTTTAACACTTAATTTCTCCTTAATTACCTGAAAATCACTAGTAAACACATTAAGTCCAATAAAAACATCCCTAAGTCAAAGGCAAGAAAAGCACTTTTTAGGTGCTTTTCAAAGATACAGTCGATGGATGAGATGACGGCGACTGTAGCAGAAGCAAAAAACAAAGACGAGGCAAGGGAGGGAGCGTGCTTGGGTCTAGCAATCGAATGGGGGATTTGATTTTTCCTTTTCTTTTTTTTTTTATAAAAAACAAAACCTAAGAATTTGGGCGTTACAACTTTTCTGAAGCTCTTCATCATCTAGCTTCTCTCCTATGTCGCCTTTCTTCCCGTTCTAGCTCTATAAAATACAACAAAGAATTTTGATCCTGGGAGGATCGGGTCATACAAAGAAAGAAAAATTTAAGAACGAACAGCCGAAACGAAACCCTTTCAATAGAGAAATTTCTTGGCTCTCCGGTTGATACAATTGAGCTCCATTTTAGCCCGTTTAAGCTTAGCTCTATTGCCCGATTCTACCTCACAAGTACTTGAAACCTATAAAATAACCAAATCAACACATGTAAAATCTAGGAACAACCTCGAAGTAAGCAAAATAGTATTTAAGTATGAGATTAAAATGGTTGGATTATTGAAAAAAAAGAAACCCAAGGGGAAAAAATATTTTATAAGCAAGTTTTGGGAGGTTATTGAAGCCAATGACACCACGAGTAAAACTTTTAAGGGGATGGTGGATTGTGATTATCCATGAGTTTAAGATTGATGAATTTAAGTAAGATGTTTAAGTTCCTTGTGTGTTATGCCCAAAAGAAGGAAAAGGGAGGCAAGTTTGGAGACTAGTTAGCCTAGTGATAACTCGTAGAAATACAAGTTATTATAGTCACTATTTGACTTAATTAGAGTAACTTTGGAACTAAACGCATGATTTTGGTAGTTAAATGATGAAAAATGTATCACCATGCGTTGGCACTACTTACAAAAGAAAATACCTGAAAAACGATGAGTTTTTATGTTTCTAACGCAGGGTTAAGAAGAAAAAAGCGCGAAGCACGAAGAAACGAAGCTGCTGCGAGAATAAGTAGAAACCTGCGTCGAGCCTAGGCGTTGAGACCATGCGTTGAGAAAAAGTAGATACAGACGCATGGCCAAAAGCTGTCATATCAATATGCAAAAGGATAACACGCTATCAGAATATGGCAGAACAAATGGGCCGACGACGTAAAAAGTCTGCACAGCAGGGCATGGAATTTAATGTAAAGGTGTGGTCATCATGAGTTTCAACTTTTCGACGCCTATAAATAGCCCAAAGATTCCCCATTGAAAGAGGGAGAGAGACCAGTTCAAGAGGCGAAAACTCTGCACTTTTTCTCCTTCACCACAACCAGCCTCCATTTCGAGCTCTTCTGAGAGAAGTATTCTGAGCATTTTCAGAGTCGTCTCCCAGTGAGTGAGAATCTTCACCCTATGGAATATATGTATCAGATAGCAACCATCTCAAGTCTCCATGAAGCAAGACGTTGCCAGTGGCGGCTTGACGCTCTTCATCTCTATTTTATTTCCATTTCTCTCCTTCTTGCTTATATTTTGTTAATGACATTCGAGAGAATGATTTATTTCATTAATATAAGTTTGATTGACTATCATCTTCCATCCATTTCCATATTAAATACTTTACACCATGTTATATAAATGCTAAATGAGTTAAATGTTAAAAGTTAGTTTTTCTTGAGCAATTCTGAGTATGTTACATCCTGGTTAATGCATATTTTTAGCCTGCATAACGTTGTCTGACAAACAAACGTAGTAAGCATGACTATCGAGCTTGAGAGAGTGGATAGTTAATCTTTAGCATTAATTAAGATTAGATGAGTTGCAGAGATGTAGTTCATCTTTTGCCAAAACAAACTTACCATGCGTCTTAGAGATAAGATAAATGTAGCGTCGAAACATCGAGAGATGGATTCACACACGCAGTTTGTAGGTATGTAATTGTACTTTGAAAGTTTAGGCAACAACCAACTCTTGCGTTCAACTCTACTTTCACCGCATGGTCCCATCCATTCCCAATGCATGCTATCTGACGCATTGTTTCGTATGACTACCCAACGCCGCGTCCATTCCATTAATAGTATTAGGAAATTCTTTTCATTCTTTTTGTATAGTTTAGATACACAAACAACAAACGCACATATATTTACTTGTACAGTCATCGCATAGTCATACATGTAGTCTCAACGCCTAATTATTACAAATCCCTGCGTTAGACCCTGAACTCACCAGGAAAACCTATAAATACTTATACTTGGGTCTTTATAGGAAAACTTGCTTAGTCATGATCACATCTAGAGTAATTCTCAATGCATACTTGTACGGAAATGACAAATCTGTTTTTGTGCAACGAGCTAAGAAAATTCAATTCAATTAGAAATTAAACGAACAAAAATCCAACGAACAGCTAGCCTAATTTAAATGAGACATTGAAACTAAAAAGTCAAAAATGCCCTCACTGATTCACGAACTTACACATGGAATTTGCTATGTGATTGTCATCCAACTACCTTTTGATAGCCATCTAATTACCTTCTGACTGTCATCTAATTACTTTTTTTTTTTGTCAATTAGTTAGTAGTAATTGCCATATGATTACCTTCTATTCTTTGACACATAGTTATTAGTTTCTGATATTGTCATCTAATTGTCATCGGATAACTTTCTATTATTTAAAACATGGTTAGTTGTTTATGATATTGTCATCTAATAGCCATATGATTTTCATTGTCATCCCATTACCTTTTATTTTTTATGCGGAGTTGTTTATTTTTTATCCATAGTTGTTTATGATATTTTCATCTAATTGTCTCCTGATTGCCTCATGACATAATTAGTATTTTCTGATATTGTCATGGTGATCTGATAGAAATTAGATATCAATCATATAACGATCACATGAGAATCACATAGAAATTACAAAATAACATAGTATCTAATGAAAATCACATGACAATTAGATAGCAATCGGATAGCAATTACATGAAAATTAAATAGAAATAAGATAGCAATCACATGACAATCAGATAGAACTTAGCTACAACAAAAGACTCTAAAGAGAAATAGAAATCTTGTAGCAATTAGATAGAAATCAAAAAATACTAAATCAAATAGATCTTCTTGCTTGGCATTTAACAATCGAAGGCAATATAGTGTCGTTCATCTCTACAATACTCCATTTACAACTTTTCTCAATATTTCTTAACGTTTAACTTTCTCCAAAGATGATAATCAAATATCAATCAGATAGCAATTCTATGACAATCAGATGGTAATCAGATAGCAATCACAACATAAGTTAACTAAGAAAACCCAAATTAGACCCCTATTGATGAATCTACACTCCTCAATCTCTTCAAATTCCAACAAAATCACCTTAATAGAATAGAGCACCAACAAATTAAGTAGAATCTTCAAGCAAATAAATTAAGAAAAATATTCAATTAAATACAATAGATTTATAGCCAAATTTTCATTATAGAGAATGATGATTGGAAAGAAAATTTGATCAATTAACAAATTAAGAAGAATCTTCAAGCGAGATGAACTTCAAAGAAACAATCGAATAAACTCTCGGGTCTCCGACTTCGATACAAGCATCATCGTTCTTCATAGGGGCACTCATAATACAATAACTAACATAATTTCCTAAATCTGAATAAAGGAGTGAAGGCACATTTTCAGCTTGGACACAAGCATTGTCATTCTTCATACAGGGCACCCACAATGGATAAAATTGTGATGGTAATTTCAATTTACTCTTAATTCCTAAATTTCAAAAATCAAAATTGGGTTATTGAATCACATTCTGATTGTTTTCCCCAACATCAGCATTCTTCATACAAGGCGAAAACTTCCCAATCAAAGTCTGACTAAGCAAATCGATGAAAAAGAGGAATCGAAAAGGAAAATCAATTGATTCTAAATTTGTAGAGTGAAGTTAGGGTTTCAGGGAGAGATGGAGCAGTTCTCAACCAAAACCAAAATTTAAAAATTAAAAAAAAAAATGTAAAAGAGGTGAGAAAGAAGAGAATATAAACCTGAGTTTGTGAGTGGTGTGGGAAGTAATCTCCTAGAAGAAGCTGGCAGTCGCAGCGAGGAGAAAATGCAGGGTGTTAGTTTACCATTGTTAGAAGGGTAAAATTGGAATATAGAAAAAACAAAAATTAGGGATGTAATATTTTTTAAAACTGTCTCTGCAAAATGAAAAACTTCAAAGACAAACTTGCAATTTCCCTAATCTATTTTGCTATCCATGAAAAATAAACTCTAAACTCAAACACTAAAACATACTTTTTCCTATATATAGAGAGTATTTATGGGCCATTAGTTTTGAGCTTCAGCTTTTATTTAACTTAAAACCTTTTATGGTGACCTGAAATTTAAAAGTTGATTGTTGAAAATATATTTTAAGTAAATTGTTTGATTGGATTGGAATATTAATATTATGCCACAAAATGAGAAATTAACAATATTTAATTACTAATAACTAAAATATTATTAGATATTGTTTAAATAAGTAGTAATAGGAAAAAATATATATATATATATATATAGAAAAATATCAAACTATTTATAAATATACCAAAATTTTACTTTTTATCTATAACAAACTGCAATAGACTCAATGTCTCTCTGGTAGAGTGATAGATGTCTATCTTAGTCTATCATGAACTATCACAGATAAAAAATAAAATTTTGCTATATTTATAATTATTTTCAACAGTTTTTCTATGTTTGAAAACATCCTCTATATATATATACACACAACGTGGTAAAAGAAAAAAAAAACAAAACAAGACAAAAAAAAAAAACAAACAAACAAAGAAAAAAACTTTAAAATGGAACCGAGATGTGAATAGCCTCATTCCTTCACACGTCTTTTGCACGCAATCAAATCTTCATCAACCCAATTGAGATCATTGCTTGAATTCACCCTATTTGCATATACGTTCTTCCATATTTTGAAAGAATTATAAGGAATAAAGTTTCACTATTTACTATTTTTATTGTATTAAAATTAATTTTAGAATATTTTATTTCATAATTATTTAAATTAACTAATAGACATTAACGTCAAAAATTGAAGTGAGTATTTATTTAAAAATTGAAATTGAATGTGTAAATCATGTAACATAAGGACTAAATTGAAACATAACTCAAACTTTAAGGGTAAAATTGTAACATTTTCAAACCTAGAGGCTAAATTAAAACCACCTCAAAAATTACAATTAAAAGTGCAACATTTTGAAAACGATAGAAACTAGCTAAACCCAATACCTAGGGACCAAAAAGATATTTTTCCTATTATTATACCACAATTTGTGAAAAATATTCTTCAATTTTGTTTATTTATTTATTTATTTATTTATTTATTATTATTATTTTGTATATGCCATTTACATTGAATTTTTGATTTAGTATACAAAAAAAGTATTGAGTATAAACACCATTCTCAAACATAAGCTAACTTTGGCACAAGTTCTTGACCACATAAAAATTAGGCATGTTGGCGATTGAAGGCAAAAAAAATTGAAGGTCCATAATCTTGGATGTTTTTCCTCATTTGATGTAGATTTTATTAATTATATGCCTTCAAGTCTATGTTTTGCTACCACACTCCTATGAAAGACTTGATGAACCCCATGCATACTTGTTTCACCTCCTCTACTATTTTTTCTAATAATTCTAATATTAATTCTCTCTTAGAGGGGAAAAAGAGTAATTTCATTTATTTATATATTTCTACAATTTTGACAAGTGGGTTTGAATTAAAGTTTCAAACGTGGGTAAATTTTAGTCAATATAGTACACAAAAGCTTAGGATTGTAAGATTCCTACAAAAAGGAAGCTAAGATGAGTCCTTAGCCCATGATGTTAGAAGTGTGGAGGAGGAAGATTATTTTTTCTTGACAACATGTGAAAGGTGGAAAAATCGAACCTCTGACTGTGAAGTTGATAGTACAAGCTTATGTCTATTGAGCAATGTTCATGTTGGCTCTCAAGAGTAGAATGGTGATCCATTCGAGTTAAAAATTAATGATATATATAATTTTCAACTCTAGAGAAAAAGTAAAAGGTTAAACAAAATCCAACTTATATTTGCCAAAATAAGTAAAACTTAATGATAATTAACCTGTATTACTTTTTGTTAGGGCGGAGGTTTATGTTTCTCATACTCCTAATATGGCTTTTTAATAAACTATTTTAATATCCATTTTTAGCATGGTAAATTATTGATTCATAATGTTTATAGTGAGCTTAGGGGCATGCACTCCACTCTTACCTTGGGGCGAAGGAATAGAAAATAGAGGATCTACCGACCCAAAGCAGTACATGATCCAATAACCACCCTTCCTTTTTTTTAGTAATTTAAAAATACTATGATGATTCCGTAGTTTTATTATTTCATTTGTTATTCAGCAATTCCAAAGTTTTTTTTTTCCCTTAAAAATAAATATTTCATAGTCTTTCATAACAGAAATATCGTTAAAAGTCTTCCGTAGTGAAAACAAAAAAGTTTGTGACTATGAAAGAGGCCTTCGATAAATCAGCTAAAATCGAAAAGTCCTTTTGTCGAAAGAGTAGAAAAATAATAATAATAACATTGCATCAAAATCAATCAATGTAGGAATATTCGAATTCATTTTCCCATTTTTTAAATTCATTTAGCTAGGTAAAAACTATATCAGTTTGAGTTGGTAATACTCATGATTTTATTTCAAATTGATACCCAAAATTTTTATTTCAATATTGAATGGAATTAAACCAAAAGAGTATACCATATTCGTGCCATTCAATCTGATTTTGCAACCCTAATTTTATTATCTCAATATCTTTATTATTTCTTATCAAAGTGACTATTAGAATCTGTTTTTGTTGAGGTTCAATGTCCAAAAGATGATGATCATGTCTTACCATCTTTAATGAGATCTATAGCCTATGAAGCTTAAACAAGTATATTCAGTTAAAATACGAAATTCGACCCAAAGATGATGAATCTATAAAGACACAAATCTTAAAAAAGGAGCATGTTAAGAATTCCACGCATAAAAAAGATAAAAAAATCTCATAATCTTTTTAAGATACATATATAAATTACTTCCCTAATTGTCAATTGATATTGAGATGAAATCTTATATATATATATTACATTTCTTTTGAAATTATTATTATTTAGTTTGAGGCTATGTAATCAACTCATATAAAGTTTTTCTTTGTTAGGACTGTATACTTTTTGGACTTTATCCTAAAAGATGAGTGAAAATATAGTTTTTTTAAGAATTAATATGGATTACATGGTTAGTTTATTAGATGATGCTTAAACTCTCATAAATTAAAAATAAAATAGCATTTATATAAATATTATAATAAAGTAGAAACAACAAGTATATATGAATGATTCAACATGGTCTATAGCATATTGCTAACTAAAATGAGCATAACTTAACTGACATACGAATGAGTTAAAGATAAAAGGGTATGTGATGCAAATCTCCCTATTCCTATTGTACTAAAAGAAAAAAAGAAACCGTGTAGCATACTCAAGAAAAACAAAACTACGTTTGGTAACGATATTGACATCCGTTGTTTGATTTCCAAGAATAAGGTTTCATTATTACTTCATCAATGTATCATCAATATGGACCCATACTTCAATCAAAGACCATGCATTTGTAGCATAGGCTTTCATTACACTTCAATCAACTCTATAAATCAACCAAAAAACTATGTATATTTATAGTACATTTCCATAAACAATGGCTTTGGTTCTGAGTTCTATGAAAGTCTCCAATGACTGCTTTTTGCATGACTTAATCAATTTTTATATATATATAAACCCTCTAAAAGCTTCTTTTGGTGAAGAGATGAGCTCCAATCATTTAGAGATGATGAGCAACCATTTTACAGTGGAGAACTCCGATCAAAGTGATCATCAAGGACCAATCAGCTCCATTAATCCTTTTTTCACTGAGAGCTTTTGTCTTGAAAAGTTTGCTTATTTTAATGAAATCCCTAGCTGTGTTCCACCTCCTCTTTACTCTTCATTTCCTACATTTAACAGAGAAGATCCCAAGGTAAAAAATGACCCTTTTTTTCTTTTTTTTTTTTTTTTTTTTAACTATTTATGAAAACTAAACTTATAAATGCTACTTTCACGTTGTGGGAAGAATATTTTTAAAATCTAAACCTCTGATGATTTTTTTTCTTTTTTTTTTTTTTTTTCATTTTAAATTTGGCATAGAAGTTTGTTTTGGAAGAAAGGTGAATAACAAATAAAAATTAGTGAAAAACAAAATTGTTATGAGGTAGGGGTTTTGATTATGCGATTATATTGGGAGTTTAATTATTGTTTTGGGATTGGGCAGAGGTTGGGAGGAAGAAAGAGGAAAAGAGAAAATGAAAGGGATGAGGAGAAGCCAAAAGAAGTGATTCATGTGCGGGCAAAAAGAGGTGAAGCTACTGATAGTCACAGTTTAGCAGAAAGGGTATGCTTTCTTATAAACTGGTTTGCTTATCCAAATTGGGTTTTTTGTTTGGGAAAAATATTGAGGTTTTGGAACTTATTAGAAAATTAAAGATGGTTTTTGTTAATGAATGTATGTATGTTTAAATCATATTCATCCTTACACTTTAGTTTGTATAAAGTTTTGTTTAATAAGTACGGTTTGATATTTTACTTTCATCTGATAAATTTATTTGTTTTCTTATCTATTTTTTTCTTTTAATAGATTTTCAAAATGTTAGTCAAGTTTTAAAAACTTAAAAAAAGAAAAAAAAAATCATTTTTAATAATTTATACTTTTTACTTCTTGGAATTTGGTTTAGAATGAAATATTTCCTTAGAAAATAATGTTAACCATTGTAAAGAAAAATATGAAGAAATTAAAAGAACACCATTTTCAAAAACTAAGAAAAAAATCAAATGAATTTGAGTCTTCTTTTGAAATCCTAACAAAATGTAATCTATGAGAAAGGATATGTAGTTACTTAGTAGGTTTGCATATAGAGAGTATACTATTTGCTTGTAAGATATATATATATATTAATCTTGAGATATTTCATACCATGTTTTTTATTAGGAAACTTAAGAGAGAAAAAGTATGTGCAATAACTTTTAGAAGTATAAAGAATTTACAAATTGCAAATTGGTTATTAGGTAAGAAGAGAGAAAATAAACCAGAGACTGAGGTTCTTACAGGACTTGGTTCCAGGATGCTACAAGGTAATCAACACAAGGAGAATAATAAAATCTACAATAATAATTATAATAATTATTATTATTATTTTCAATTTTTGGCTAGAGAAAATATATTAAGAATTTATTTCTTTCTTTATTTTTATTTTTTCAGACAATGGGAATGGCAGTTATGTTGGATGTGATCATAAATTACATCCAATCTCTGCAGAATCAGATTGAGGTTAGTAATTATATCATACATAAAACTTGTGTTCAGTGGAATAAAATTAAAAAAAAAAAATTAGAAAAGAATAAGAAGAAGTTGTACCATGTGGCAAATTATAATTGGATAATTTAATGAAATGCACAACGATGGATGTAAGTTAAGATGTACTCGAGTATTTTTTATAATTTTATTCCATGATGCAGGACAAGATAGTTGTATATATGAATAGGCACAATACATTCAGGTTGAATTCTTTGGCTCAATAAACGGTCTTGTCATTTATGGTCAAGTTCTACCAAATTATCACTCGTTAAATTTATCGATATATTACAGTATTTAAACAACCGTGTGTATATATATAGACCAATAAGGTGGAATGGAAATCGAACCTTTAATATTGAGGTTGATAATACATATTTGATATTAGTTGAGAGTTATGCTCTTTTCAACAACAATATATTGATTATAGTCTATAATTCAAATTAAAATCTGGTAGTTTTGACTTAAACTAGAATTTGTATTAGAGACTTTTTATTCAATAGAAGCAACCATCAAAAGTATAGGGAACTCCATTTTTAATTTATATTAAGTTTGATAACCATTTCACATTTGAATTTTGAAAATTAGATTAATTTTCTATCACAATTTTTTTTAGAATGATTTTCACTTTTTTTTTTTTAAGTAGCATTTGAATTTTGAGAAATAAAAACAAACTTTTGAAACGAATCTTTTAGACTAAGCATTTGAATTAAGTGTATTTTCTCGTTTCTTATAATGATTTGCATTTTTTAAAAAAGCAAATCAGTTGAATTTTCAACCAAATTTTAAAACAAAAAGAAATTTATAAAAATTACATTTTTTTTCTTTTTTAGTTTTCAACTTACCTTGATTTTTGAGAGATCGATAAAAAAAGTAGATGACAAAGTAAGAATTTAAAATTGGAAGAAATATCTATAGAATTTCAAAAATTAAAAATAAAAAAACCAAACGTGTCTAGTTTTTCCAAAACATGAGTTGAATTTTGAAAATATTTATTAAAAAGAATACCTAACAAAAGAAAATTTATTAATCAAATTATAAAAATAATGTTTATAAGCTTAATTTTTGTTTCTACGTAGTTTCTCTCCATGAAGCTTTCAGTTGCTAGTCGCTACTATGATTTCAACAACAGCTCGGAGACTAATGGCCCCGAGATAATGCAGGTACAGATTTTCACAAAATAAATTATCATTTTATAATATAGTCTCATCAACTTTATGGAAAAAATAATTACTATAAAGTTTAGTATGTTTATTTTACACATATATTAAAAAAATTATCAATTTTGTATTAAGATAGTACCGAATGATATTCATTAATACAGAGTGAATGAGAAAACTTTTGAATAAAAAAAAATTTTGGTTTCCAAATTTTAGGCCTGGTTTTAATTTAGTCTCTAGATTTTAAAATGTTACCATTTTAGTTCTAATATTTTTAAATTTTATTTTATTTTAGTCCCAAGGTCTCAAATTGTTACAACTGTACTTTTAAGATTTGAGTTTCTTTTCAATTTTGGTCACTAAATTTCAAAATTTACGGTTAAACTTCGATTATCACTAAATACTCATTTTCTGATTTTGACGTTAATGTCTATTAATTAATTTAAAATAATTATAAAGTTAGTTAAATTTTAAATTTAATTTAATAATATGAAAAATAGTAAAATTTAATTAATTATAATTCTTTTAATTATTTTAAATTAATAGTAGACATCAACACTAAAGAAGAAAATTAGTAAGTATTTAGTGAAAAAGCATAGCCTAAAAGTGTAAATTAAACTTTGAAACCTAGGGAGCAATTTGAAAGAAAACTCAAATTCCAAGGTAAAATTGTAACATTTTAAAATCTACGATCTAAATTGAAACTAAATTTAAAAGTTAAGAACTAAAAGTGTAATATTTTAAAACTTATCGACCAAATGGAAACTAGAGCCAAAATCTAGGGATCAAAAATTTATTTTTCCAATTACCCTAATATGGAACAGTTGCAAATATAGCAATCAAGTCCAAAGTATTTGCAAATATATCATAAGGTAAAAGAATTTGCAGATATAACAAAAACTTAGATTCTACTTTCGAAGTCCATCAATGGTAGACCATATCAGTAATAGGGTCTATCAGTGATAAACCATATCATTGATAGAGTATCATTGATAGATTTCACTATATTTATAATTTTTTAAAAATGTTGCTATACACTTAATTATTATCCCTAAAAGTGTCACCCAATATAATTAGCCTAATATTAATACAGTTTTTTTCTTCACAGGTTTTAAATAATTTTATGTTTTGAGGAGCATTTTACATGAACTTCTGATTTCGTATTGGGGCTCTCATTTGACAACTATGGTTTTGAGTTTTTTAGTCTTTTAAAATTAATAATTATAATTATTATTTCACTCCTAAGTTTTTATGTTTTTCTTTTATTATTTACTTGCTAGAGGTGTTTTTAAATTTTGTTTTTATTTTTGGCATTTGACTAAAAATATGGATGTTTTAATTCTTTTGAAATGTTATGAAATCTACAATTAAAGAGTACATAAAACATAAAAGAATAGAGAATCGATATACAAATTTACATGGTTCATTAATAGTGTTGAAATTTTGGAAGTAGTTTAACGAACTAAATGTAGATGTCACACAACATGTCCTAGCACAATCAAAAACAACAACAAAAAAGCAAACAGTAAATCAAGAATAAACACACGAGAATTGGTATCCCCGTTCGATGATAACCACCTACGTCTAGGGGGCAATGTGTTTGGGAAAGATAACTCACTAATATATATATATAAGTCAAAAAATTACAACATTGTATTTATCTGTAAATAACGATGACTATAACGACACACGTAGAGCCTAACTTAGTTAATCACATAGGCTTCCCCTAGATGTGAGACTCCTTCTCACTTGGACTCAGACTCCCCCTAGATGTGATACTCCCTCTCACTCGGACTTAGGCTCGCCCTAAGTGTGTGAGACTCCCTCTCACTTGATGTTATCTTTCCTTCTTCTAGTAAACTCCCTTCACATGAGTACTTAGACTCCCCCTAAGTCTTGAGAAATCCTTCTCGATCAGATTAGTCTTAGATTCCCCCTAAGACCAAACAACTTTGTAATATAGAAACCTCACTATAAGAACACTACAAAGTACAAGCCGCCACTGACAAGAAATCAATTGATCTTCTTTTGAAGACACTGTGATAAAAAAGACTCTAATAAACTCAATTCAAGAAGACACAATAAATTGATGTGGAAACCCTAGCAAACAAACTTCTTAGGCTTAAATAGCAGAGCGAAAAGATGGAAAATAACCCCACAAATATTGACAAAACACCAAAAAGTAAAACATTCCAGAGAAAATATTTTGCAGAATAATTTAAATAAGGAAGGAAATATTCTACAGAATCAACAACTTGAGTAACAACCTTCAAGATAAGTTCCCTTGGAGACATATTTTAAGACAACCACAAAATTGCCCAAGGAGCAAAAGTCGGGAGTTTTAAACAAATATCTAGTCAATATCACAAACTTAACAAGTGTAGTAGCTACATCCATGAGGCAAAGGAGAATAATTTTATTAGAGAAAATGTTACAAATTACATAACCAAATGACGCCTCTAGGTTTAGAGAGTTTATATAGCGCACTCCCCTCGTGAAACTATAATAAAATAACATATTTTGAAATAGAAAACAAGAAAAAGATAATTATTAATAAACACAAATATATGTATATTAATATCATGGTTAACTTAAGATATATGGCTTCACACTTTCTTTATATCTTTCTTCTAATTAATCTTATAATATGATCTAGAATATTTATTTATATGAATCATTAATGGAATTGGTCGAGTTAAAGAAAGCTTATAGGTTGAGAAAATTATTTTGCAGGCAACAAATGGGTGTGATGATATTCAAGAGATGCAGAGGATTGTACTTAGAGAAGAAGGGTATGGAGGGCCCTCTTACCACCACTCTACTTTTCCACCTCTCTAACTTCAATACAAAATAATATTTACTCTTCCTTTCCTTCTTTCCAAATAGTAACTATTTATTCAACTTATAATGCTTTAATTTGCTCCCATTAAAGCATATTACTATATAGAGAGAGATGGGACATTAAAGATAAGCTAAATACATGATTTCAATTATTTAATGATGTTTATTTTGTAAGTTTTAATTTTACCCTTTTAATGTTTTGTGTACTATTTCTCTAAAAGTATAGATGATATAAGCTTTTTATTCCTTAGAAATGTGATTATTCAACCTTTACAAAGTTGCAAGGTTAATGATACTGCTGGGAAGAATTTGGGTCTCTGATCCATAGCAAAAACACAAAACGTATTTTGAAGGAAAGGGAGTAACTCTGTCCCACATCTTCTTCCTTCCATGGATCTGCAATTGGCTCTAACCAATACTACCATTAATTATTCCATTGCATAAACACGGGTCTTTTGGCATGTTTTGTTCTCACTCACATGCATCCTAGGAGGTCACTCAACATAAGATTGCTCTAAACTATGCAAGCTTAACTCTAGAGTTCTTATGATTGAGCTACCGAAAAGGAAGATGCAGCTTGTTGGTATAGATAATAATTTTTAATTCTTTTAAGCCTTTCTTAATCATATTTTCGTATACTCATTACCTCTCTCATTCGGATGTGATCTTGGTTCATTTATGTCCCTCTCCTAAACTCAGGGCTTTACATGCCCACCAGCTTCCATTTAGTTCGTTCTCGAACCACATCTTACTAAGAGATGTTCAGCTTTGATACCATTTGTAACACTCCAAGTCCAGGATTTGAAATCCAAATTTGGCAATTGATGGCTTCAACATTCACTTGCATCTCTTGCGACCTAACAACGTCATCCTTACCTTGTCTTGAATGCTTCCAAGAGTGAAGACTATCCCTACAAACCAACATGGGTCCTTTCTATAGGAATTGAATTCATTTTGCGGAAGCGTGTGATCGCTTTTGCCCAATTTTGTTACAAGAATTTTACATAGAACAAAACACAACGTAGGTTTTAAGCAAGTTTAACAAGAAAGATAAGAGCACAAATTGAAATACCTTTTGGAGAACTCTTCTACAAAAGTTCACTCAACCTTGAAAACACAGCAACATGAATCAATTTGATTCAGACACCACCAATATGGTCTTCTCCATTATTCTCTTGGAACAAAGGGAATTGTGGAATCCTTTATGAAAGGGTAGAAAAAAAATACATAGAACTTTTCTTTGTTTTGCTTTTTGCAAAGAGACTTTGAGAGGAAATTCTTCTAACAAAGATCTCAAAATAAAATATAATACACCTCTTAAAAACATAGAGATTCTCCCTTTAGAAAAAAACAAGGTGGGGAGTTACCCCTTCCCCCTCCCCATTCACGCTAAAGGAGTTATTTTTCTTTTCTTTTAATTAATAAATAGTTAATTAATAAATATATTAAATAAATCAAATTTAATAATATATTTATTAATTAAATATAACTAATTTGATTAATTAAATCTAATTTAATAAATTAATTTATTAAATATCATATATTTAATTTAATGTATATATGAATCATATTCTAGTATACATATTCTCTCTTAACCTATAGTTTTAATATGAATCCAATTCATATTAATTTGACATTTAAATCTTATTCAAACATTAATATTATAAAGTATTAATTTTGAATCTACCTTAAAATTAACTTTATATTATAATGCATCCTATACAATTAATTCCCTTAATCAATTTGAGGATTTCAAATTCTTTCAACACCTAATTTCCTTGCTTAATCTGTTGTGAGCTAGCAGGGGATCTTATGGACTTACAATTATAGGTTTTCAATGATTTGAGATTAATTAATTAAACTCTTTAATTATATTAATCAACCTTCATTAACTATGGGGCAATACCACTAAAGACTCATAACTACACTCTTATGAATTGTAGAATATTTATGTGTCCATTGAATTAACCATATGACTTAAGTCAACCCTCATAAGTTATTCGTAATTACAATTAGGTCAAATTATCGTTTTATCCCTATAATTACCTCTTGCTCCTTAAGTACCACTGATCCGCTAATAAACAATTTGTTTATGGTCCAACCATAAACTAAATCCCTTTGGGCCAGTAAGAGGATGAGGCCTTAATGTTCAAGTCTTGGAGTCAGCACTTAAGGGAACAACCTATCTACTTACCCTAAAGATGGGAAGGAGTGATTTCCATCTTGTGTAGTTATGTTCCTAGCTCCCCACTTGGTATTCTTGCAAAATGGTAAGCATATTAAGTCGACAACTGGGGCCACTCTCACCTATACAAATCAAAGGCAATCTTTATGAGCAAGAGTTCATAACTCCCTTAGAATTGAGATTGAGTTAAATGGTCATCGTTTGAAATATTAGTCTCTTCAGTTAACAATGTTACAAAGAAAGGTTACGTATTTTGTAGTTCGATCTTATCCGATCTCATTGCATAAGATACCCCCATTCGGTATGTCTGCATATGAATGATTTGGATCAAATCATTTGTAACATTTACAAAGTGAGTCGTATCTATAGTGTTACTAGGATAAAACACCCAAATTTATCTATACTATTAACATAAGATTGCTCCAAGCACGCTTAACTTTGGAGTTCTTATGAATAAGCCACTAAAAGGAAAGTTGCACCTTATTGGTATAGATAGTAACTTCCATTTCTTTTAAGTGTTTCTTAATCATATTTTCATATTCTTATGATCCCTCTTATTCAGATGTGATCTCGGTCCATTCATGTCTCCTTCCTAAACTCGGGGTGTTATACTCGCTTTGGCAAGGAATTATGTTTTTAAATTAATTAGAAGAAGAAATAAATGAAAATACAAAGGATTAAGAATTAAAGAAATTAAATTATCATTTTCGTCTCAACAAATTTTGCTTGAGTTTGAAGATTTTTTTCTTTCAAGGTAGAGTTTATTTAGTTTCTATAGTATTTGCTACATATTTATCGCTGCTCTTTATTGTTACAGGATGTAAATGTTTTTAAATTTAGTTTTAAATATTTATCAGTGCTCTTTATTCTATCAAGTTCGAGTTTATTTAATTTACTCGCTTTCAGGCCATGAACAGGTATCTCTACAAATAATCGATAATAAAGATTACACGATTTACTTCAATTCAATTTTTCAAACAATAACAAAACACAATTTTTTAATGCTATAAACAAATATTTAGTGTCATGCATGCTCAATTTTGTTCATTTAAAGCAAAAACAATTAAATTTACGCTATTAGCAAATGAATATTGAAGAAACCATAGTTTTTGCTAAAACTAAAGACAATTTTGTTTCAAATGCAATAAAGGACACTACGCCAATAGATGTCTAAACAAAAAAATAAATGAATTAGATCAAGAAGAAGAACAAGAATTCGAAAGTTCCTTTTATATTTCATCTTCGGAAGAAGACTATCAAATTCAAGAGCTAGAAGAAAAAAGCTCTTACACTATAGAAGATGAAGATCAAGAAAATGAAGTGGATTATTGCAACGGAAATTGTAGCAAAGAAATTAATGTTTTAACAGGAGAACAAGAAGCCTTATTCCAAGCAATTGACCACATCAACAATGACGAAATAAAAAGAACAATTCTAAAAACTCTCAAAGAATCATTAGAAGAACCTGTAAAAACACCACTGGTATAAAGAAGATAATTAACGCCTAGAAACCTAATGGAAATACTCAATCAAAAAAGGGAAGAAAATAAAAAGGTTTTTATAGAAGACCTTCAATTTGAAATCAATTGCCTGAAAAAGGAAATACGAGAAAATAAACAAGAAATCTTTGAGATTAAACAAGAGCTCTTCAAAATAAATCAAAAGGGAAAGGCTATTTGACAACAAGATTTCTTAGAAGAAGAAGAAGAACTTGAACAAACACAAGAATTTCTAATAAATCAAATAACTAGGGTACATTTTAAAAAATGGTATTCTTTAGTTACCTTAAAAATTAAGGATTTCAAAATCACTTTGAAAGCCCTAATTGCATACAACAAGGATTAATTCCTACAAAGTATTTCGAAAAAACCACTGAATCCCTAAGTGGAGCAAATGGACAAAAACTTAATATTAAATATAAGCTACCAAATGTCCACATTTGTAATGATCAATTTTGCTTCATAAACTCTTTTCTTCTAATAAAAGATTTAAAGCAAGAATTGATTTTATGAACCCCATTCCTAACTCAACTTTACCCAATAAAAATCTCAAAGAAGGGTTTAATAAGCAAAATTTATGGAAAATAAGTGTTCAAATTTATTACTACAATGATTCCTCGTGATTTGATGGGAATCAATAAAATAAAGAATCGAGAAGTTAAAAGAAAGCAAAAACAAATTCAATTTCTAAAAGAAAAATTAGTTACAAAAGAATAGAGAAAAATCTAAAAGATGGCTCGATTCAAAACAAAATAAACGAAATTGAAAACAAAATAGAAAAAGAAATATGTTCAAATCTTACCAATGCGTTTTGGGAAAGAAAGAAACATATAGTAAACTTCCTTACATAAAGTACTTCAAAGAATTTGATATTCCTACAAAAGCTAGACCAATTCAAATGAATGTAGAGTTACTAACGCACTGCAGGAAATAAATTCAAGATTTATTAAACAAACGTCTAATAAGACCATCAAAGAGTCTGTGGTCATGTGCCGCCTTCTATGTAATGCAACCGAAAAGGAGCAAGGAGTTCCAAGGTTAGTAATTAATTACAACCCTCTAAATAAAGTTTTAGAATGGATAAGGTATCCAATTCCAAACAAACAAGATTTACTGAAAAGAATTTCAAACGCAAAGATATTTTCAAAATTTGATATGAAATTAGAATTTTGGCAAATTCAAATTTTTTAAAAGAATAAATACAAAACTGCTTTCAATGTTCCATTTGGACAATACGAGTGGAACGTAATGCCTTTTGGGCTCAAAAATGCCCCTTCAGAATTTCAAAAAATCGTGAATGACATTTTTAATGATTTTCAAGTTTTTACGCTCGTTTACACCAACGACGTTTTAATATGTTCTTCGAACATTGATCAACACTTCGAATATCTTAACATTTTTATAGACATTATCAAAAGAAATGGGTTGGTAGTATCTCTACCGAAATTAAGTTATTTGAAACAAAAATAAGATTTTTGGGTTTTGAGATCCATTTAGGAATGATTAAACCCATTCAAAGATCCAGAGAATCCACCTCAAATTTTCCTAATCAAATAATAGATAAAACTCAAACAGATTCAAGGGCATAAACATTCGTTTTAGAAAATGATGTAAAAAATGTTGTTTCAAAACAGATATTGCAAGGTGGCAAGCCATACTATCTTGCTTCGATTTTGAAATTTTGCCTATAAAAGGAGAGCAAAACCCCTTGGCAAATTACCTATGAAGGGAGTTCCTAACACCAAAACTCTCTCCTCTCTCTCTCTTCTTCTCCAAATTACCTATGAGTGTTGATCAATATGCAATTGAATTGGGGTTTACCACAGTGACCCGTTCAAGAACAAGATCCTCTGGCCTCCGAATAGGATCTCCCATGGAGTCATCAACTCCACCTCCAAGGCCTTCGGCCAACCTTGTCCGCCCTTCTAGTGGACTAGTTCAATTGAGGCCTACTGCCTCTCCTTCTTCAAATCTGGGATCTTCAATCCCTTCCCCTTTAGCGTTTTCTCAAGGGGTGACTCCTGAAAAAAGGTTCATACCCCGTCCTGAAATCAGATATTACTTCCAAAAATCTCAAATTATTAATGAACCTATCATTGAACCTAAATTCCAAGGTCTAAACCTAGAAGACACAATTTCAAAAACTTTTCCCAAAGGCTTCAATTTCGTTCCTGAAGAGCTAAGGAAAGCAAGAACTTTCTATGAGTTTATTCTTGTAGATACAAAATCTGCAAAAATAACTCATGTTTCAAATAAAAAAGATCCGTCTAGGATTGCCTATTCCAAATTGAAGATCTTCAAAAACTTGAATCCCACCCATTGGAATCAAGGCATCTATACAGAAAAATCGTTTTCCAAACCGTTTGTCCCACAAACATATTCCTATCGGGATTACATAAAAGTTATGTTATGTGGTATACAAACTACAATAATTCTTGGTTTATATCCTTTTGTCAAAATGCTCATAAAATTCATTTTCCTCTATGGTTTATTCAATGGTGGGATACAATTGGCCTAACGAATGATATTCTTCCAACTCCCTTGCAAGAATCCTATTCTTATTTTGCGAGAAACATTCAAAAAAACCTCTTTCCATAATTCAATGAGGTTCTGCTCTATTTCAAAATTCCATGGATATTTTGCTGGAACTTTTCAACTAGTACATATTCTCAATACAAAATGATTACAAAGATCTTGAAGATTAAATGGTGGGATAAGTTTAACTTTTAGCATGCCACCATTACAAAAATAAAAGAATGGTTCTCCGAGAACGGATATTTGCAAGACATAGACATTAAGAGAAATGCAGAATTCAGCATTTCTCATTGACAAATCAAAATTGCTGGCAGCTTTAGCTCAAACAACTTCAGAAGCAGATTTTCAAAAAATCTTAGCCCTCGCGGCTTCAAGCTCATCATTAAGCACTTCTTCTCCCCCTTCAGTTGAAGATGAAGCCGGAGAAGAGCCTAATTATGATCTTAATGATCCATACCTCGACTCGCAACCTATGTAAGCTTCGAATCAACAAGAGTACCTGTTTCACATAGAAAAACAAGGAGTTCATAAGGGATGCTTCGCAAAGGAGTAATTCCAAAAAAAAAAAAAAAAGAAAAAAAAGTACATTCTCACCCCTAGTTGTAAATTTATATGTAAACCACTGTAAGTTACCTGGTTTACATTGTAAATACTTTCTGGAGGTCATACAAGTTGAAAATAGAATTATTTGAAGGAGCAGGTGCTGACATGATGAAAAGTTCGAAGCTTGAAGTCGAAGATTGTTGGTTTGCCTTGGTGACTGCACGTTGGATTTGACCCAGCTGCAGAGATGAGTGTAAGATGGCGATACGATCTATAATCAACCTAGCATGAACGTGTCCAAGTAGATCAATAATTTAGTCTACAAGGCAAGAACTTAAAGTATTGAGAAGAAATCTATTCAAATATTCCTGCCTGAAGCAAGTGGTCGACAGAATCTTACCATATCTTATCTTATCTTATCTTTATTTTGTTCGTTTCACTTAAATATTGAAATTGAATTATTTGGGGTCCTGTCCAAACAATTCAAGCCTTTTATATTTTGTTGTTTTATTACATTCCACTTTTGAAAAATATGAATCTTATCAGGGGTCTTGTCCTGATAGATTCAATCCTATTTTTTAGTTTTCTTATTTCAATTTCGATTTCAATTCCAAGGCCTATATAAGACTTCCAAATATGTATTGCAAAGGCAGAATTCGAGCAATCACTCAAGCATACTCTTAAAGTGAGCGTGTAAGCATGTATGTGGGCATGCAAAGAAGAAACACATGGGCATCAATAGGGCATTGTTGACGCCAAGTGTGCGAGTGAGCAACTCCCAGCCAGCGTGCATCTATACGGACAGGCAGGAAGGTGTGCGGGCGTACATGAAAACAAGCAAGTGTGCAGGTGTTTACGAAGGCATGTGAACACCAAAGAGAGCTATCGACGTCGTATATGCGGAAGCTCAATGCCCAGTTGGTGTGAGTGTGCGAGGGAGCTCAACGCCTAACCAACAGGTTGCATGTAGGGATGTATGTATGCCTGTGCCTTTAGAGGTTAGTGCCATACTATGCGTGCGGCAGAGGCATGTCGCATTGCCTGTGCCTATCGGGGGTAGTGTGCTAATAGGGTGAGCAGGTGGTTGAGGGGCCGCTGGGCCAACTTTTTACACTTACAATTTTAGCAACTTTTAGAGCAAGAAAAACTATTTTGAATGCATAGAATGCCAAATAGGTTGAATAAAATGACAAGTACAAGAGAATTGGAACTTGTAGAATGCATGGTTCATGGATGGTGACGAGTAAGCTAAGTTGAGGCAAAGAACAAGATTGGAACTTATGAGTTGGATGCATACTCCTTAAGAGAAGGAAAATTTGGCTAAGTTGAGGCAAAGAACAAGATTGGAACTTATGAGTTGGATGCATACTCCTTAAGAGAAGGAAAATTTGGCTAAGTATAAGACTTTAGGGTGTGTTGGATGCATACCTAGCTACCTTGGAGCCAAAAATGGCTAAATGTTGGATAGTTCATGTTGGGTAAAAGGAAGTAAAAGAAGCATACCTTAAAAATGTATAGGTTGGACGCATAAGAAGGTCAAGTTGGATGCATAGAGCTTATTGATAACTTATAGAAATACAAGTTATTATAGTCACTATTTGATTTAATTAGAGTAACTTTAGAGCTAAACGCATGATTTTGGTAGTTGAATGATGTAAAATGTATCACCATGCGTTGGCGCTATTTACAAAAGAAAATACCTGAAAAACTATTAGCTTTTCTGTTCTTAACGCAGGGTTAAGAAGAAAAGAAGCACAAATAACCCAAGTACCAAGAGACGAAGCCGCTGCGAGAACGAGTGGAAACCCATGTGTCGAGCCTATGCGTTGAGACCATGCGTCGAGAAAAAGTAGATACGGACGCATGGGCAAAAAGCTGTCATGTCATTATGAAAAATGACAACACTTTCAGATCATGGCAGAACCTATGGGCCGACAATGTAAAAAGTCTACGCAGCAGGGCAGGGAATTTAATGCAAAGATGTCAGGTCATCATGAGTTTTAACTTTTCAACGCCTATAAATAGCCCAAAGCTTCTCCAACAAGGGAGGAAAGAAAAGAGAGACGAGTTCAAGAGGCGAAAGCTATGCACAATTTCTCCCTCACCATAACTAGCCTCCATTTCAAGCTCCTATAAGAAGGATTCTGAGAACTTTCAGAGTCGTCTTCCAGTGAGTGAGAACCTTCACCCTATGAAATCTATGTATCAGATAGCAACCATCTCAAGCCTCCATGAAGCAAGACGTTTCCAGTAGCGGCTTGACGCCTTCCATTTCTGTTTTATCTCCATTTCCCTCCTTACTTATATTTTGTTAATGACATTCGAGAGAATGGTTTATTTTCTTAATATGAGTTTGATTGACGATTATCTTCCATTTATTTCCATACTAAATACCTTACACCATATTGTTTGAATGCTAAATGAGTTGGATGTTAGAAGTTAGTTTTTCTTAAGCAATATTAAGTATGTTACTCTTGATTAATGCATATCATTAGCTTGCATAACTTTGTCTGACAAACAAAAGTAGTAAGCACGACTGTCTAGCTTGAGAGAGTGGATGGTTAATCTTTCGCATTTATCGAGACTAGATGAGGTACAGAGATGTAGTTCATCTTTTGCCAACGCAAACTTACCAAGCGTCTTAGAGATAAGATTAATGTGGCTTCGAAACATCGAGAGATGGATCACAAACGCAGTTTGTAGGTATGTAATTATACTCAGAAAGCTAGGTAACAACTAGCTCTTGCGTTAACTCTACCTTTATCGCATGGTTCCATTCATTCTCAACGCATGCTATCTTACACTAAATGACATTTGACTAACCATTGCCGCATCCACCCCATTGTTAGTTGTAGGAAAATTTTATTCATTCTTTATGTATAGTTTTAGACACATACAACCAACACATGCACATATTACATATATAGTTCACCGCATAGTCAAGCATCTAATCTCAACGCCTAGTTATTACAAATCCCTGCATTCGACTCTGGACTCACCAAGAAACCTATAAGAGCTTATACTTTGGCTTTTTATAAGAAAACTTGCTTAATCATGATCATACTTGAGTAATTCTCGACGCATCCTTGTACTGAAATTATAATATCTATTTTTATGCAACAAGCTATGAAACTCAATTTAAATTGAATAGAAATCAAACAACACTTATCTTGAGCTAGGTTGGATGCATTGCAAAGGTGGACGAAAGTAGAAAGTGGCACATTTAGAATTGAACAAATCAAAAGGAGGAGGTGTCTTCATGCATGCATTGGACAACATGTTGGAGGCCACATATTGGGTTAGGTGTCAACCTAAGAGGAGAAGTTGAATAATAAGACTTTTCATCCAAATCTTATAAATAGAGTTAAGTTTGGAAGAAGAATCACACCAAGATTTGGAAAAACTACTCACTTTTTAAAGCTTGAGATACAAAATAGGGGGTCCTTGGGAGAGATGTTGGAAAAACTAGGCATCCAAACCATTTAGAAGGCATTCAAATAATCTGTTAGGTGTGCAAAGTCTTTGTCAGGCATTCAACAAGCATCAGTAGGCATCCAGAAGGCAGTCCTGTCCAACAGAGTAGTCCCTGAGTCCAAGGGGCAGTTTCAGGCATCCAGGAGGGTTTTCTGAGGCTCCAAAGTGATGTCAGATGTTGTTTTCTTAGATTCAAATGCCTAGTTGTGGGCTAGGGAGTCAAAAGTAAGTTGGGTCTTGGAAAAAGAAGAATCTGGAGCGGGGAAGGAAGATTTAAAGAGTCGGAACTCGGTTCACAGTGAGTGGTTACTTGTAACTGTATTAAGTAATATAGTGTTTTCCTTACAAAGTGATATATTGTGAATATTTTAAATTTTGGTAAAGGAAATTAAGAGTCACATAGGATGGTCAGAGGATTTGCGGATCTAGTTTCTGATCTTGTGTTAAAGAAAGAATTTCATGGGATGGTCAGAGGGTTACTGAAAACCTAGTTCCTAATCCTATGGGAAGTATCTCTTATGGGATGGTCAGATGACGACCGACGGGTCTAGTTTTTGATCTCTCAAAGGTAAGGTTATGTGCACATAGAGGATGGAAAGAGTAGCTGAGCCAAGAGGAGCGAGTAGCGTAAAAGTACGATAGTGAAATGGGCTTTGTGATTGAGGTTTAAGTAGATAACCTCATTTATGATTGATTTTAATTTTGAATAATTGCTACTATGTTGTTGAATTATTAAGGGTCGTGTGTTACCTTTTGATATATAAAAATTTAACCACTCACTGGGCTATTTAACTTATCTTTTTCTTTTATGTTTTCCTTCTCAGGTAGCAGAGGAGTTTTCATTGCTACAAAAAGTCGAGGTCTGCCACAGGATAGCTTGTCTCATAGGAAGTTAAAAACCTGAAACTTTGATTCTATCAAATTATATTTACAAGAGTTGTATAAACGGTATCTATAGTTTGAGTTTTATGACCCGAGCGTTTGTTAATTAAGCTTGAGTATAGGCATGTGTTAAGTGTTAAAAGACGGGCAGTAGATGTCGCAAAAGGGTAATGTTTGTTGTCTTCACGCCTCTTCTCAAGTTAAAAAGGGTAATCCGGGAGAGGGTGTGACAAGAAAGACTGAATAGACTTCATTAAATCAAATGTCATGGGTTACAATGTAGCAAAACAAGTTCATGACAAGAATTAAGTAAAAAGACGAACTAAAAAAAAATCTGGAAAATTAGTAAACGTAGACTTTGAACAAGCTTACACAACTAAGGGGTCCTTAAAAAGCACCTAAAAAGTACTTTATTTGCCTTTGATTTAGGAATCTTTTTATTAGATTTAATGTGTTTGCTAGTGGTTTTTAGGTCATAATGAAGAAAGTAAGGTTTCAAAGTTAAAAGAACCAAATCGAGCCGAACCCAGGTGAAAAAATAGAAGAAAACATGGAAAAATCCTAAAAACAGGGTAGCGCAGTGCAGGGCGTAGCTACACTGCCCTCTATACTCCAAACCTGAGAGCTCACAATTTGGGAAAGCAGGGGAGCGTAGCTATGATCTTTAAGAGCGCAGCAACACTGCAATAGAAATTCCTAGAGCATAACTACGCTTTTTGAGAGTGCAACGATGCTCCAAAAAAAATTCCTAGAGCGTAGTTATGCTCTCTTAGAGCACAGCTACGTTGCCTTTCCAAAAATAAAATAAAAAAAAAAAAATTCTTCAATTTTGGAAAGTTCTTGTTAAACAAGCATCTAATTTTCTATAAATTGGGAGGTCCCCAGTCGACTTCTACATCAAGATTTTGAGAGTTTGAGACCTAGAGTGAGAGTTTAGTGCAAGATATGAAGATTCCATGATGCCAAAAGGTTCAAGGATCGCTGGAAGGCCAAATCCATCCCAGAAACAAGCTTGGAAGCCGAATAACTTTTCATCTCTTTATTCTTGATTTATTTGTTGTATTTTGTTGTTATAATATGGGTTTTGTCTATGGAAGCCGTGTTAGGCTCAATTTCTCATAGTTTTAGGGGTAGATGAAATTTTAGGTTTAAATTGTTGAACACTTTGCTTCTTTAATGTTAATTTGCATTTATGCTTTCTAGCATGACCGTTCTTAATGCTTTTGAATGTTTGATCAACATTTGAATGATTCTATGATTTAAATCTTGCTTGAGAAAGTATGTTTGAGTTAGATTATGCATGCTAGACTATCGTTTGAAAACACAGAAAGTAGTTGGATAACAATAGAGATTGTTGATAAAGGTTCTTAATGCTTTGCTTAATCACCTAGTTTCAAGAAATTAGTAATTAGGGTTTAGTAAAAAAACAAAAAAAAAATTGCTTTTGAAAGATTCAATCCGGATAAAAGAATTTTAGATCGAGGTGTTGTGTTATTCACTTCAAGAGTTAAGCAATTGTGTTTAATAATACATTTGATGAAATCTATTCCCTAAAACGACTCTTAGTTGATAATTTTCATATCCGATCACTTTTATTTTCTTTCTTAGATTAGATTAGCTTAAGTGTCATTACAATTCGGTCCCCTAAATAAAATTGGAAAGATCTCTGAATAGCTAGAAGAATAATCAAACCAATTCCTTAAGGACGAAACTCGACCTTTCAAGCCATTTTAACTATATTATAACTTGACCCGTACACTTGCGGCAACACCAAGTTGTGGCACATCAATCCTCTAGAATTGATTCAACCTTTCTTAAGGCGAATCTCACTCTACAACACATTTTCATGGTTAAAAATAACCTAAAGGATCATAGTCTTCAGAGAAACTCTCGTTCTTCAAGAAAGTATGGGTTGGTTTTTCAAATCAAAGATTCTCATTCTTTGGATGATTTTGGCACTCTATTTAGACTCCATGAAGTTGGGTAATGATCAGAATCCATGCTCCATAAAGCCTTGGTGGAAGTTTGGGTCAAAGAATGGTTTGGGAGTAAAAAAAAGCAAAAAACGAACTATTGTTAAGATCTCATTGGGTTTAGGGTACAATGTGGTCGCATTATATAATTGATAGATGTCAAAAAGTGCATGTTTGTACCATTTATTTTATTAATTTATGATAAGCACTTGAAAAGTGCTTTCTATCCTCTCAAATTAAGGGAGTTTATATTAGATTTCACTTGTTTGCTAGTGATTTTCAGGTTAAAACGAGGAAAATTAGAAGAAACGACTAAAAGATCAAAACCGAGCAAGAATACGGCGAAAAAGAGCTGAAAAACTAAAAAGGGCGAATTTTGGGATAGCGCCGCGGCGCTAAAACATAAACGCATCATTCTGGACTCCTAGTAGCACCGCAGCGCCAAAACATAAACGCATTATTCTGGACACATAGTAGCATCGCGGCGCCGAGATGGCACTGCCTCAACGCAACCTTCTTGAACGCATGACAGCGTCGCGGCGCTTAGACGGCCTTGTCGCGGCGCTAATGCCCGAGAACAATATTTCTGAAACGCATCATAGCATCGCGACGCTTGGACAGCGCTGCTGCGGCGCTAAAACCCGAGAGTAAACTTTTTTGATGCAGCCCTAGCGCCACGACGCTATGGACCAGCGTTGCGGCGCCAGCTTTCCTTAAATGAAAAAATGTTATTTTTGGTAAATTTTTGGGCGGCTAAACTCTATAAATTTGGGGGTTTCCAGCAGCCCAAAGCATCAAAGAAAATCAAAGCAAAGCAAGGAAGTTACAGATCTAAAGAGGCACAAAAAGGAGAGAATTAAGTGAGAGTTCAAAGAGTGAGTTAGTTGCAAGGAAGAGGAAAAGAGTTCGAGATAGTCTTGATACCCTTTGAATTCCGACGTGAGAGCCAAGGAGATCGTGACGGTGCTACCTCAATCAAGAGCCTCTTTTCAGTAGAGTTTCCCTTTCTTTACACTCTTTCTTTGTTTATTTTGCTTAAACATGTTGCTTCAAGCTATGAGTGGCTAAACTCTTTAGTTTTAGGGTTTTGATGATTTGTTTATGAATTTATGTTGATTTTGTAGACTTTCATGGTTTTGTTGGAATGATTATGCTTTTCATTGTTATTGTGTTTAATTCTTGTGGATTGGCCATCGTCACATGTTAGATTAGATGTATGATTGAGAGATTGTATGTTTAACTTGATCTATAACAATGAATTGTTGTTAATCTATCACGAGAGTAGTTAGGTTGACTATAAAAGTTGCTAAAGACTATTTTTAATGCCATGTAATTTTGTATTGCTTTTAAGAGATTAATAATCAATCGAGTTGCATGAGAAAGGGTTGTTTTTGAGAGAAAATAACTTGGAATTAAGTTTCTAGACTTAAGCATATGAATTACAATAAAATCCATGAAATCTATAATATTGCATGATGAAATAAACAAGGATTCATTACCCTAAAACTCTCTTTGACTCTTGTGTTTCTCCCTTTAATACTTTCCTTATTTGATTTGTATTTTCCATAACTCATAATATTCAATTTCAACCCTCAAATAAAATTGATTCAACTCTAGAATAGCTAAGTAACTTAAACCTTCCCAATTGGATCTCCAGTGGAACGATATTCGGACTTAACCGTCTTATATTATAACTTGACCCGTAGACTTGCAGTTAACACTCAAAGTGTGCATCAATTTATTATAATAAAAAGACACTTCATGTTTATGTTGACCCTGGAATGCCATAAATAAGATAAAATGAGCAAATACATGTTGAACAGTCTAAAGTGAGTTTTTACTGTTTTAGACTAATTTTATGGCCAACTAAGGCTTTTTCCTATTTTGCAGAAATCTGTCTTGATGCACTCGCAGTGACTTGGATGATGCACCTCAATGATGCAATCACATCAAAAACCCTAATTTTTCAGATTTGCACCCAGTCAATTATGGTTGCTATTTTCTCGGTTAAAGTTGTTATTCAACACCTACAATGTTGGGAAAACATTTAGAACATGATTTTAGGTCATTTCTCAATCACCTTAACCTATATAAAGGAGGAGAACCCTTCCATTTCAAGCATCGACTCTCCACCGATCCATCTAGCTCACCTCCATCACAAAATCCAATCACTCAAAGGAGATTTCCCACTCAAAATTTCAGAACTTCTCCAAGAAACGGGAGTTCCTTTGGAAATTCTAGAGTTAAGACCCTCTATCCCGTGAGAACATGTGTAGAGAGTAAGGATTCATCCTTAGGAACGACAACCCATTCCTAGGGAGATAAAGTGAGCGACCATCTATGGGGTGTTTACTGTATTTCAACACTTACTTTCATTTCTTCTTTTGTTAGATCTATTCTTTTCATATTCATTTTGTACTTATGACTTTGAAAGTAATGAAAGCATTTCATTTATTCCTTAACATGCTAAGCTATGTGGATGCCCAAGGGATTTATGGCTTGATCATATGTTAAAGTTTCATATCATGCTTGTTTGTTCTTTTTTTTTTTTTTTTGTTGATTTTATGGCTAAATATTCTTAAGTTAAACTGGGCACTTAATTAGTAATCTAGTGAGTTCTAATGTTGAAAAGGTTGGGATATAAATGAAATTCACAATGGAATATGGAGTAAGAGCCTATGGATAGGAATACCAAGCAACCTTAGGGATAAGGGGCACCATAGGATAAAGAATAACAGCAAAATTAATCTAAGTAGCAACTAACTATAGGGATATAAGTTTAACTACTTAGGCACCTAAAAGAACTTGATACAAGACCGAATAGGTGAAGATTCTATCCATGAATGAGTCAATGCGATGGTATAATGGAGCCGCATCACTCGAGTATAATGAACTTAGGCTAAACATAGTTGCAACCCTACTTCTACCATTGATTATCTTTACCTTTTAAGCTTTATTCACACCAACTCACAACTATTTCATCTTGATTTCTTAGATCACTTGATTGCATTGTTTTAAAACAAACCTAAATAGATAACTAGTCTTGTGGAATTTGACTCTTGGAGTACTCCGAGATTATTACTTCATCAATAGTGTATACTTGCACTAGACCACATTTATTTCTATTTTTCGATGCTCATACACGGTTGATCGATTAAGTTTTTGACACCTTCGTCGGGGAATAAACTAAATCTTTTTGGTTTGTTTAAAATGTTGCTGGTCAATGCGACTACATTAGCTCTATCTTAAGGAAAATACTAACTCTCTCTCTTTGTGATTGTTTTGCAGTATTTTTTTTTTTTTTTTTTTTTTTGAAGAGTAAGTGCATGAGAAGAAGACCTTGCCTTTCTTAAGTAGATCTTGAGATAGAAAGGACTTTTCATAGTAGAAGGAGAGAACAAAGACAAAAGCATTGTGATGAGAAAGAGTTAAGCGCACAAGTTGATTTAGAGGAATTTGTTTTTGTGCAAAAAGTTTCAATCCCCTTGGAGACGATCATCTTCTACCTCCTCAAATAATGTCCAACAAAATGGAGATCAACAACCACAACCCTAACCTCAACCTGCTGTTCAACCTCAAAATCTCATCTTCATTGCTAAAGATAGGGATAGGGCTATTAGAGACTATGCAGCACCCATGTTCCAAACTCTTGACAAGGGGATTCTTGATCCCCCTATTGAAGTAGCAACATTCGAAATGAAGCTTTTGATGTTTTAAATGTTGAATTCTTTTGGACAATTCGCTGGACTATCCCATGGAGATTCCCATAGACATCTCAAACTTTTTATGAGAATTTGTCGTTCTTTCAAAACAAATGAAGTTTATAAGGAAGCCCTTAAACTAAAATTGTTTCCTTATTTTTTGCAGGGCAATGCTGAAACATGGCTTGACTCGCTCCCTCCAAATTCCATCACTACATAGGAAAACCTTGTAGAAAAATTCTCAGGAAAGTATTTTCCACCAGATAGGATTGCTAAATTCAGAGGGGAGATTGTAGCCATCAAGCAAGCACCCACAAAAGCTGTAGATGGAGTCTGGTTACGTTTCAAGAAGTTTATGATGAAATGTCCATACCATAGTCTCCCAGCAAGTATTATTACAGAGCAGCTTTATAATGGTCTCAACCAAGCTTTGAAAACATTGGTTACTGCCTCAACAGGAGGATTATTGCTGAAAAAATTTGTAAATAAAGTAGAAGAGATTATGGATATAATAGCCAATAACAATCAGAACTAGAGTGATACATAGACACCAATGGTTAAGACAATTGTGACGACCGAAGTTCAAGAAAGCCTCACGTTGGCAGCAATGAACTAATAGCTAACTTTCATTAAGAGCATGTTGCACAATTTCATGCTAGGACCTCAATCATTAGTTGTTGTGCAAACAGAGCCTACGTCACCTACTTGCAAATTCTATACTGAAAACCACTTAACCGATAAATGTATGTATAATCCATGATCTGTTTGTTATATAGGCTACCAGAAGGCATAGGAGCATTGTAACCCCTATTCAAACACAAACAACCCAGGTTGGAGAAGCACCCTAATTTTTCGTGGACAAACAATGGGGGTAACACATCTCGCCAAAATGCTGAAACAACACTGCCACACCTCTAATATTACCAAGAGCGCAACCATCAGTGCTACCACCTGCCTAAAGTATAAGTATGAAAGGCTTATTGAAAGAATATATGACAAGGAATGACGCCACATTAAGAAATCTCAAAGTCTAGGTAAGGCAACTAGAAAAAGAGATTAAGATTAGACCCGCAAGAGCTTTACCAAGTATTGTTGGATTTCTATTTTCAATTTGATTTGAGTTTCATAGCTTGTTGCACAAAAATAGATATTATAATTTTCGTACAAAGATGGGTCGAGAATTACTCAAGTATGATCATGATTAAGCAAGTTTTCCTATAAAAGCCCCAAGTATAAGCTCTTATAGGTTTCCTGGTGAGTCTAGGGTCGAACGCAGGAATTTGTAATAACTAGGCATTGAGAATAGATACAAGACTATGTGGTGACTATACATGTATTATGTGCAGAAGTTGTATGTACCTAAAACTATACAAAAAGAATGAATAAAATTTCCTACAATTAATAATGAAGCGGACGTGGAGAAGGTTAGTCAAATGTCATGTAGAGTCAAATAGCATGCGTTGAGGATGACGGTGGAACCATGCGATAATAGTAGAGTTAACGCAGGAGCTAGTTGTTACTTAAGCATATCTAAGTATAATTACATACCTACAAAGTGAGTTTGTGAATCCATCTCTCGATGTTTCGACGCCACATTAATCTTATCTCTAAGACACGTGGTAAGTTGGTGTTGGCAACAGATGAACTACATCTCTGCACCTCATCTAGTCTTGATAAATGCTAAAAATTAACCATCTACTCTCTCAAGCTAGACAGCCGTGCTTACTACATTTGTTTGCCAGACAAAGCAATGTAAACAAATGATGTGCATTAAGATGTAACATACTTAATATTACTTAAGAAAAACTAACTCTAACATCTAACTCATTTAGCATTCAAACAACATGGTGTAAGGTATTTAATATGGAAATAGATGGAAGGTAATCGTCAATCAAACTTATATTAAGGAAATAAATCATTCTCTCGAATGTCCTTAACAAAACATAAGTAAGAAGGAGAGAAATACAGATAAAACAGAAATGGAAGACATCAAGCCGCCACTGCCAATGTCTTGCTTCATGGAGACTTAAGATAGTTGCTATCTGATACATAAATTTCATAGGGTGAAGGTTCTCACTCACTAGGAGACGACTCTGAAAATTCTCAGAATTCTTCTCTCAGAAGAGCTTGAAATAGAGGCTGGTTATGGTAGGGAGAATTTGTGCAAAGCTTTCGCCTCTTGAACTCGTTTCTCTCCTCCCCTTTGAATGGAGAAGCTTTGGGCTATTTATAGGTGTCGAAAAGTTGAAACTCATGATGATCTGACACCTTTGCATTAAATTCTCTGTCCTGCTGTGCAGACTTTTCACGTTGTCGGCCCATTGGTTCTGCCATGATCTCATAACGTGTTGTCCTTTTGCATAATGACATGACAGCTTTTGCCCAGACGTCTGTATCTACTTTTTCTCAACGGATGATCTCAACGCATAGTCTCGACGCACAGTCTCGACACATGGGTTTCCACTTGTTCTTGCAGCAGCTTCGTCTCTAGTACTTAGGTTATTTATGCTTCTTTTCTTCTTAATCCTGCGTTAAGAACAGAAAAGCTCATAATTTTTCAGGTATTTTCTTTTGTAAATAGTGCCAACGCATGGTAATACATTTTACATAATTCAACTACCAAAATCATGCGTTTAGCTCTAAAGTTACTCTAATTAATTCAAATAGTGACTATAATAACTTGTATTTCTACAAGTTATCACCAAATTCAACGAAAAGTCCACATAGAAGTGAGAGAGAGCATTGTCAAGCAGTCACACTAAGAAGCGAATTAGAATATGAAGGCCCTAAGTTGTAAGTTGAACAAGAGCAACAGAAATCTAAAAGAGAAGATGAGAAAAAGAAACCAACATTTGAGTATCGGTAGAAATTTGTGGAAGAAAAACAAGAAAAGACCAAAAAGAAAGGAAAAGAGGAAGCACCAGAAAAACTGAAGGAAAAAGAAGTTGTCCCCCTTTATAGGCCTCCCATTCCATTTCCACAAAGATATAAGAAGGCCAGTCAGAATGTGTAGTTCAAGAAGTTCCTTCATATGTTAAAACAACTCCACATTAATATCCCGTGGAAGGTTTGGAGGAAATGCTAAACTAGGTCAAATTTTTAAAAGACATCTTGTCCAAAAAGAGGAAGTTCCCAAAATACGAAATAGTCGCACTAACTGAGTGCTGCAGTGCACTAGTCAACAATAAGATCCCCCTAAAACTAAAGGATCCAAGAAATTTCACGATATCATGTTCTATTGGAGGGAAGAGTTTGGGAAGAGCTCTGTAAGACTTAGGAACTAGAGTCAATCTGATGTCTTACTCAATCTTTGGACAATTAGGAAGCGAAGAAGTGGATCCAACTATGGTGACATTATAACTTGTTAATCGCTTTATCTCAACTAATAGGAAAAATCGAAGATGTTCTCGTCCAAGTGGGCAAGTTTGTGTTCCCAACTGATTTCATTATCCTAGACTGCGAAGTAGACAAAGAAGTACCCATCATTTTGGGTAGACCATTCCTTGCAATGGGAAGAATGCTTATTGACTTACAAAAAGGAGAGCTGCCATGAAAGTAAATGATCAGCAGATAACATTCATTGTTTTGAGTGCATTGAAGTTTTCCAGAGACATGGAGGAATGTTCTTTAGTTGAAGAATCTTATAGTCTGAATCCATGTGAGATATATGAGTTCATAAAAAAAGGAAGCTTGAGAGATGAGTTGGACAAGGAAACAGGGGATGAGGTTGAAGAAGTCAATTACTTGCAGAATGTAGCCAACATGGCACTAGAAACGATCCTAAAAGGAGGAAACACCAAATCGTCTAAGCTTGCAGAGGAAAACATCCAACAATTAAAACAAGATGTGATTGAGCTTATCAATATGCAACTTCAATTGATAGTGTTATCTCTTTTGAAAAATTTGAGTGTTCCCACAAAAAAAAGCTAAGATGCAAAAATAGGGTCTATAGGACAAGAGGAAGAAAAGAACCACAAGAGAAAGAGAGAGTTTGTACTGAAAATTTGAAGGATGGAAGACAAAAATTATTATTTAGTTCATGTAATGAAACAGTCAATCTTCAAGGGAGTGAAAGAAATGCAATTAAACTAAATAGACAACAAATGAAGGCATACTTAAAATAAATATTGAGCCGAGACAAAACGTCTATCTTCTTAGTTGAGTTAGCCTAAAAGAGGTAAGTTCATTTGTATATGTATGTTAATTCAACTTTATCTTATTTTCCATTTATCAAAAGAAAAAAAAACAACAAAAAAAAGGGAAAAAGATATGAGAACTCAAGAGTTTTTAAATATTAACCAATGGTCTAAATGCAAGGGAACTCTATCTAGGATGGTTGTAACTAAGGAAGAGGCACTTAAGTTGACCATTGGGAACACCTCGACTTGGGGATCTACCTAGGAGTGGAAGCAACTAAATTTCTAAGTTGATATTCAAAACAGAGAAAAGCTTTCTTATGAACTTTCCTAAACTTTTTAACCCTTAACCCTAAGTGTTTCAGGTAAAAAAAGAAGTCTACAAGGGAACTAGCATGAAAAAAAAATAGAAGTTGAAATATTAAAAGGGCAATGTGCTTGCATCATTACCCACATTGATATAAATTCTCATATTCAAATAACACTATTAGAATCTTGATGAACCACTAAAAGCCTATTGGCCACCTCTACCCCTTAAGCAACACAAAAGTCAAGCTCAAAGGCATGGTGGAACATGATAAGGAATATGGGGTCCAGTAGACGGTGAGCTTTGGAAAAAGAAGGCAAGAAAGATAACCCACTGAAGGCTCCTGTTTTAGTGAGCAAGACCACTCCTCTACTAGCATTTGATGAGCTATCAGTGCCTGAGTATCTTATTTCCCCTCCAACACATGGAGATGAAGCCTCCAACCACTGAATTACTTCCACCAACCCAGGCAGCAGCAAGTGATGCACCGCATCACAGTCGCATTAGGCATGTGGAGCTTCATCACCTTATGGTCATGCTACAGTTATGGTTGGATGCATGACTGACCAGTTGGAGCACTTCATGGCTCAGTCCAGAGGCTATCAGGCCTATGTTAAGGCTTGTGATGAGGCATTCTTGAGGTTTCTATGCTTGATGGCTCCATGATGCTCTCTAGTTGTACTTCTCTACCCTATTGACATCCTCCATGACCTTACCATTGATGAAAACGAAGATGGAACTTTCAAGGATGATTCAGGGAGTTTTCAATTCTCTATTTTTGCTTTCATTATATTTTTGCATAATCTTTTCTTTGTTCTATTTTTAGGTTAGAGTTAGGTAGATTTTAAGAGCTTATAATTGAGAGTCTAGAAAAGAAAAAACAAACAAAAGTTGATGATCATGTAAGTAGATAAGCATGCTAGTCTTTTGCTTTGCAAAGTAGTCCTTGATGATGATAACTAGAGCTTCTTTCTTACTAACACGCCTTATTGACAAATCCTAAAGAGCACAAAATTAAGAGTATTGTTTGACTTTTGAGTGCAAAATCTCCTTAGGCTAGTCTTCCGCATGTTCACATGACCTAGCACACTAGAAGAGCCTAACCATATGTTTTGCATTCTAGGCAAAGTAACATGTTAAGTAACCTTTGAGAATTTTGATTCAACAAACTTGTTAAGAAACAAGACCTTTAGATCGAATACTAAAAAATCCTAAAAGTAGAGAAAACTCAATAAGTTTTAAAAGGAATTTACCTTGATGATCAAGATCAAGAGTAAAGAAAACTTGTTTCTAAACTCGAGATTCAAATCACTCCACAAGAGGTACGATCAAAACCACTTGAATGACTCTAGCATGCAAGTTCTAAAACACAAGAAAGTTCAAAAATAAAAAACTTAGTTCTCAATAAAGCTAAAGAAATTTCTCATACATTCACTTATCAAATCTGTTCACAATGGGAAGAAAATGGGTCTTTATATAGACATTACACCCTAAACATAATTGACAAAAAGAAAACCAAAAGACACAAAGTTAAATGGCTGATTTATTGAGAACAAAGTAACCTACATGAGTTTTAATGCTCAATAACTCCATGTTAAAACAAGGCTTAAATAAAAATAAAACAAAATTGGAATTACAATTAAATATAAAAAACAAAAGTGTTGTCTTTTTTAGCTTTCCATGGATTAGCTTCAACTTGACTTTCATTAATTTAATTAAGACTTCTTTAAATGCAAGTTAGAATGCATTTAATGCATCTTCATCTTGTAGCTCAATTTTGCATAGCATGTATGGAAGAACTCCAACACCTTCTACAACCTCCTTTGATCCTAAGGATTGTTCCTCAGAAAAAATATTAAAAAAAATTTGCAAGCTTGTATAATGGAAGCCTTAAAACCTAACAAAAGCACACGTTTGAGGGAGGGTGTATTTCCACTTAGGTATAGAGCTTTGGTGAGACTTGTGAAGCATCAGGGACTACACTAGGTTCCATGGCTAGAAGCTAGGTTAATGTGGCATGTTGGTTAGTTAGTTGAGCCTAAAATCAGTAAAAACTTTTTTGAGGGCCCTTGGAATTTGAACAAGTAAGGCACCAATGTTTGAGACCTCTCTTGAAAGACGTCTACTTTGCATTTACTTCTGACTAAGCATGTTAATTCATTTGCAGTATATATTCTATATTTTGTTTGCTTAAGGACAAGCAAAGATTCAAGTTTGGGGGTGTGATAGATGTTGAAAAGTGCATGTTTTTTCCATCTATTTTATTACTTTTTTACAGTAAAAAGACACTTTATGAGATATTGACCCCATAATGCCCTAAATTAGATAGAATAGAAAATACAAGTAGTTGAACGATCTAAAGTGAGTTTTTACTGTTTTATATTGATTTTATGGGCTTTTACTAAGGTTTTTTTAATTATTATTTTTTAGAAATTTGTGTTGATGCGCCCGAACGATACAACTGTATAAAAACCCTAATTTTCAAGATTCACGCCCAATCAATTCTGGTTGCTATATTCTCAGTCAAAGCTGTTATTCAGCACCTAAAATGCTGGAAAAATGTTTTAACACATGATGTTAGGTAATTCCTCAACCACCTTGGCCTATCCTTCCATTTCAAGCATCAACTCCCCGTTGATCCATCAAGCTCACCTCCATCTCGAAATTTAGTCACTCAAAGGAGATTTTCCACTCAAAATTTCAAAACTTCCCCAAGAAACGGGAATTCCTTTGGAGAAGCTAGAGTTAAGATCCTCTACCCCATGATAACTTGTGTAGAGAGTAAGGATTGATCCTTGGGAAAGGACCATCTATTCCTAGGGAGATAAAGAGAGTGAGAGACCCATCCAGAGGGTGTTTACGGTATTTCAACAGTTACTTTCATTTCTTCTTTTGTTAGATCTATTTTTTTATATTCATTTTGTACTTATAACTTATGATGTTCGTCGGCAGTACTACGTCACCAACTGCTTTTCACCAAAAACATCCTATTGAGAAAAAGCACCACTGCACTGTGACTTCAAGGGCATGTCAGTCATTTTCTCTCTCTTTCCCAATTGATGCAATTCGGCTCTATTTTGGCCCGTTTTGGCTCCCTTTCAGCTCTACATCTAGTTCTACCTATTAGGTGCTTAAAACCTACAAAATAACCAAATAAACGCATACAATCAAGGAACAATCTTGAATTAAGCAGAGCAAGATAGCACATTACCGGCTATCAAACACCCCCAACCTAATCCTTGATCATCCTCGAGCAAGGTAAAATAAAACACACTGTCACACAAAAATCATGCTCACTCAATTATGCAAGGTTCGTTACTCAAGTCTCAACATTTTCCTAGAACTCAACTTACACAATTAATCAATTCATAATCAGTCATTGAAGCACAATTTAAAATTAATTCTAAATCTATTAATGCAAGAGTGAGTTCAAAGTCCTTCTAATTAAGTCTTAGCAACCCAAAATGGTATTAAATGACTCTCGATTTGTTTTCCCTCTACATAGCTCATGCACCAATGACAAGTGCTAAAAAAAAAATCAAAGCAACAATATATCAATTGAGGTGCCTAAAATTATACTTCTAGGCCCCTAAACTTGCATTTATTTTACCTAAGGATATTAGCTTTCACACACCATTGCAGGGAACTATACTCACTCTTTTCTCGGGAGTGTCCTAACTAATCATAGCGAAAGTAGCTCTTTCTACCCCTAGTCATACATACCACTGCAAGTTTTTTTTTTTTTCTCTTTTTCATGATATTTTCTTTTCAGCACAACATTCTTTTTTTACGGATTTTATCAACTAGACATATAATTATATTTACTCCTCAGTATTACATTACAACCTATCATGTAAGATACTATCAAATTAGTGGGGCCTATCGAAGTGACAACAAAAATACAAGCTAAGTAATACAATTATAAGCATGCGAGAACTAATATAGGCAGACAAAGAACTTAAGCTTGCATAAAAAAATCATAATTTTTGTTAAAAAAAAAAAAAAGGCTAAAAATCATGATTACTTATTTCAAACATTATATCATGCAAGAAAATCACAAGGGAGTGCGTCATAGACTAGTCATTATAACGAACCAAGCAAAACATGAACAATTAAGCACACAAATATAGCTCGAGCTCAGATGCTCAAGGGATCCAACCAGAACACAACCATACCCACCCCCCAACTTAAAATCTAATATTGTCCCCAATAATGTGATAAAGAGAGATAAAGTAAGGAACAAATGCAAAGGGAAACAGAAAATATCCTTGAGATTTTGGCATAAAAGATGGCAGCGATGTCTGGCTCAAAGTAATAATTCTCTCCAATCTTTTCATAGCTACAGAAACCTAAAGATCAAGAAACATAGGAATATAGCTCAATAGAAACAAAAATGAATAGGAAAAAACCCTAAACTAAGAAAGCAATAAAATATAAATCCTGGTTGCCTCCAAGTAGCGCAAGTTTTTAAGGTCTTTATGCTTGACTGTATTCGGCCTTATCAACCATATCCGTCAGAAACTGCCAAGTCACCATCTCCCACCCCCAACTTAGGAGGTTGACCACTACCCTGAAAAAGACAAGTACTAAAACAAACAGGGTTAGTGGAAGTGGAATAATCAGTCATAAATTTTCTTTTCAATTTTACCTCCCTGTTCAATTTGTAAAGACCCTTTGTCCACATCAATGACAGCCTTAGTTGTCTTTAAAAAGGGTCTCCCTAACAAAATAGATAAATTAGAGAGAGGGGAAGAAGCATCCACTCAAGAACATAAAAGGCAATAGGAAAAGATAGACCATTTACTCTAACTAAAACATCTTTAACAAGTCCTAATGGCCTAACGAGAGAGAGATCAACTAACTGCACCAAAATATCAGTAGAGTGTAGAATTTGAAACTAAAATTCGTAATACACAAGGGCGGGCATGATATTAATAGCAGACCCTAGATCTAGCATGACAAGCTCTAGTTTTCTAGTTCCTATTTATACAGATCATAGAAAACTTATTGGGTCGTCATGCTTAACAAGAAGATTACCTAAAGATGCCTCATGTTGGACCTCCTCCTCTTTCTTTTCCTCAGCAAGGGCCTTAGCCCAAACTTTCTTGTCCTTTCTAGTAAGGCTCGCATCACCAGAAGATTGTAAAAAACTCACCTCCTCCTTGCTCACAGTTCCCTTAGCAACAGCTAACCTGCTAGGGAAGGGAACAACATGTATGTAAGAATTTAAGTTTAGAGGTGGATCAAAACTTACCCCGCGTTTCTTCGGCGAGCAGACCATCTTTTTCTTAGCATACACAGCATCTAAAGGCTTTACCACTGGCTAAGGTATGGGCGTCAGGGGGATTTCTAAGCAACTCACAATAGATATGGCACTGACATTAAGCACATTAGACACTGGTTGGGAAGGGAGCTTCCTATACTGAGTGTCTAGCTTACTTACCGCATCAGCCACTTGGGAGATTTGAAAGGTCATACTTTTCATATGAGTGGTGGTGGTCTGTTGGAACAACTTCTGGCTCTACTTGATCTGCATGGTAGATTCTGACAACTACCTTTTGACCATTTCCTCTAGTGGCATCCTAGAGTTACTCTATCCTTGGCTTCCCCAGCGGTTGTAGTTATAAGTCCGTCCGCCTTGCTGGGTGCCAGCATAGTTGACTTCAGCTGCAGGCTGTTAAGACTGTTTTACCTTGGCAGAGAAAGTTTGTGTTCACAAGAGTGGTTAATTCAGCAAGCTCAACTCTAAGTTCACTTTTCTATTGTGTCGATGTAGCATTTTTGGGAGCTCGTGTCCCAAATTGCTAGGCATTCTCCGCCATGGTGGATATGAACTATTTGGCCTCAATCGGAGTCTTACTCACTAGTGCACCTCCACTAGCTACATCAATATTACTCCTATCACTAGAGACAAGCCCTTTATAGAAGTACTAGATTATCAACGCATCTGAGATCTAGTGGTTGGGGTAACTGGCGTACAAGCGCTTGAAGCACTCCCATTACTTGTGTAGGGTCTCACCGACAGTATGGGTGATGCCATAAATTTTCTTCCTAATCCTCACCGCTCTCAAAGCTGAAAAGAACTTCTCAAAGAATTGCCTTTTCATTTCCTTCCATGTGGTCAAAAGACCGGCAAAAAGGAAATAAAGCCAATCATTGGCATCGTCTTCAGTAAGAACAGGAAAGCTCTGAGGTTTATCTGTTCCTCAGTCACATCGTGCGATCTCATTCCATCACATACAATATGGAATTCCTTCAAGTGCTTGTGTGGATCTTCACTTGCACGGCCAGAGAAAGAAGGAAGTAAATGAATCAATCCCGACTTAAGCTCAAAATTACCTGTAGTGGTGGGATAGGTGATGCATAAGGGTCATTGATGGAGATTAAGGGCTAAGAGATTCCCTCAACATGCGCTCTTTAGGTTACGCCATCGTCTCTTGTTTTTCTTCTATCTTTGTGACTTATACACGAAATTACTCTTCTGAAGCTCTTCGTTCTCAAACTTCTCTCCTTCGTCGACTTTCTTTCCCTGCCTAATTCTGCAAAGTACATCAACGAACTAGGATCCTGGGAGTATCAGGTTATACAAAGAAAGAGGAATAATCAAGAACGAACAAGAATTATAAACCCTTTAAGAAAGGAATTTCTTAGCTCTTCGTCAACGACGTCAATTTTGAAGGCGAAACTTGTTGTCCAATTTCGTGCCAAATAAATAATCGTACTTACCAAAACCATATTAATGGCAAGATCAGGTCAAACATAGGGTTTTTTCAATAAAAAAGCTAACAATTCAAGGTAACTGGAGGGGGGTTTGAAGTCTTTTTATTGAAAGAGAATTAAATAGCATAAAAATAAATGAAACAAGTAAAACAGTTAAAATTTGTATGATAAAATCTAGCTTGGGCTATAACGGATTTTTCCTATTCAAGTAATTCGATCATTGAGTTCTCATTATTGAAATTAAATTGTTTCTTGCATCTAACCAATTTAATTAGAAATTCCATGATTAAATATTCTTTCGTTTCAATTTTAAGTTGCTTGGATCAATCCTAATCTAATTTGAATCGCAAGCCAACCTAACCTATTGCTTCTTATAGATCAACATACAATTAAGTGTCACGAATTGCATATTAATTCAAAGCAGTAATCATACATCCCCAAGCGTCTGATAATATGATTTAAATCTAATTGAAACAAAATTGAATTCAACAATTATAAAACTCAATTCAAGTCTCACAAATACATTGAAATAGGGAAGAATAGTAAGACCCAAGCTAGAAAATGTTACCTTAGCCCATAATCGACATACCAATCAATAAGGGAGGGTCCGATACATAAACTGACCAAAAGAGAGAAGAAAGTTGAGAGAAATCATGTGAAGGTCAGCTGGAACAACTCATCCCCTGACCTAGGCAACTAAAAATTCTTTTATAAAATCGGATTGGTGTCGCGACGTTAGGATACAACGTTGCGGCGCTAATAGGGTTCTGCGTGGGAATCACTTCAGAGTGCCATAGCGCCAGCTACTTTTCACCAAAAACATCCTCTCAGGAAAAAAAAAAAAGTGATGTAGTAGTGCCTAGGCGGTGCTGCTAGACCGTACTTCAGGGGCATTTAGGTCATTTTTTCTCTCTCTTTCCCGGTTGATGTAATTCGGCTTCATTTTGGCCCGTTTTGGCTCCTTTTTAGCTCCAACGCCTGGTTCTACCTATTACGTGCTTGAAACCTACAAAATAACCAAATAAACACATAAAACTAAGGAACAATCTTGAATTAAACGAAGCAAGATAGCAAATTTATGGTGCTATTAGACACCTAAAGAACTTGTACAAGATCGAATAAGTGAAGATTCTATCCATGAGTGAGTCAATGTGATGGTATGATATAGCCGCATCACTCGAGTATAAGGAACTTAGGCTAAAAGGCTTAACATAGTTACAACCCTACTTCCATTGTTGATTGTCTTTACCTTTTAAGCTTTATTCACACCCACTCAAAACTATTTCACCTTGGTTACTTAGGTCACTTGATTGCATTGTTTTAAAATAAACCTAAATAGATAGCTAGCCTCATGGGATTCAACTCTTGGAGTACTTTGAGATTATTACTTCATCGACAGTGTATGCTTGCACTATTTTCATTTGTCAACACTCATACATGGTTGGTCGTTCAATAATGTTTCAGCAAAAACACCAAAGTAGCCTGTAAATGCTCATAAAGTGGTCCAAATCAGCCTGCGCTAGCTCAATACTAACAAAGAACATGTGTTGGCTCATTTTACTTGCTTTGGGGCATTATGAGGTGAAATTATCATGATAAATATCTCTTTTACTTAAGAAAAGTAACAAAATGGAAGGTAAAAACATACACTCCATGACATTTATCAATGAGCCTACTGAGGTAGTGCATGACAATGACAAAAATAAATGAGGATAAGGGATCACTTTGTCTAATACTAGGCTTAGTCCAAATTTGATGTCTAGGTCGACCATCGATCAAGATGGAGTAATTAACCGAAGAGATACCAGTGGAAATCTATTTTCTCAAAAGTGTAAGGGAAACCTTTCTTTAATAACATAAAGTCAATCAACATCCAATTTCTTTTGTCGAAGGCTTTCTCAAAATGAAGCTTAATTATAAAATCACTGACCGTTTCGCATCTCCAGTAATCAATAATCTGTTTATGTTTAACGAAAGCTAATTCGTTTTGGCAAGAATCTTGTACACAGAGCTATAGTGAGAGACTAATTAGACGAAAGTCAAGGGGTTTACAAGTCATCTCTTTTTTAGCAATTAAGGAAATATAAGTCTTGTTAACATTTTTATTCATTATGCTCCTTTTTAAAAAAATTCAATAGTGAAACCATCTACCCCAGAAGCTTTATTTAGAACTTAATTTGTGAACTTTTACCTCAGTGAATGGAATAGTGAGTTGCCTTCTCTGATCATAGTTAATAAGAAACTAATCTAAATTATCCACAAACCAAATCTCATGACCAGGTTCATTGTATATGTCCTCAAAGTGTTTAAAGAAAACATTATCAATTTGATTGTTGTTAGTGCAGTTGTTGGCATTGCTATCAAGAATTTCATTGATCAAACTTCTGTGTTGCCTAGGCATGCAGAGTTTTCTTCCCCTTGCAAAAGCCAATTCATATTTACTATGTTAGAGCCTAGTATTGTGTTTCCCTGAGAGCTTCTGAATTTAAGTCTGTTTTAAGAGCCAATCTTCTTATGGTATCAGTCTAAAAAATAGGAAGATTTTCTTCTAATTCGTCAATCAATACATTTTTGTCTTCCCTCTGAAGAGGTGCCTTTTAAAGAAGTCTACCAAGAACGGAGGTTAGTAGATAGTTTGTCTTAGGCGTCTTATAAAAGATTAACTTGGGTGGCCAACTTGATGGGTTGAATTCCAACAAGATTTTAATTTGTTGTTGAAAGCCGGCGATGCTTAGATGTGAATTGTTGAAGCGAAAGGGAAGAGGTCCCCAATTTAGGTGGAATGTCACCAGGAGCACGGGAAATGATCAAAGCTAATTCTGGTGGGTGTCCCATAGAAGTGGTCTTCGAATTTAGTGCACCCTTGAGTAGTGTAAAGAAAACCATCCAATCTGGAAAGCACAGGAGAATTCCTGAAGTTGGATCAATCAACTCGACTTTGTTTATGAACTCATTGAATTTTATGCATACTTAATCTACTACTCAGGTTGGGTGCAGAAGTTTCAGATGGTCGACGATAACATTGAAATCTCTCCCCAACATCCAGTGTGAAACTGCAAGAATTTTGTAAAGAATTTAGTTCTCCCCTAAAAGGTTTGTACAAACGTCTATCTGGGCTTGAAACTACAGTGTTGGAGATTGGTGAGAGGGCGCCCAGATCAACTGTCAAAAGTAAATTATCACACGGTCAACTCAAGGCCTTAACCTAGTGGAATTATTCATGTTCGATTTTAACAAAGTAAAAAGCAATAATTAGATCCAGCACCCTAAAAAGAATTAAAAAGAATTCATTTATAAAAAAGTCGCCACATGCCAATTTTTTTATTGGACAACTATCTCAACTACGTAGGGTTTGGTGCAACTTAAACAGGATCCAAATATATTTCTTTTTTTTTGGATAAAATATATCTTATTGTCTCCGAAGTTTAGAGTTGATATTTATTTAGTTTTCGAGATTTTTTTTTAAAATAATGTTTTTTTAAAAAATAATTCCAAAAATAGGGTGGGAGAAAGAAATACCAAAACTAGGGTTGTGAAATCGTGGACCCGGTCCACGATTTCACAAAACCGTGGACCTGGTCCACGATTTCAGTGGAAATCGTGTACCGGGTACACGATTACCCTGCGTCCACCCTGCATGCCTACATGCATTGACCGAACTCGTGGACGGGGTCCACGATTTCAGTAATCGTGGACCCCGTCCACGAGTCCCCTCTCTTTAAACCCGACGCCAGCCTTCTTCTTCCTCACTTCTTCGGCTTCTTCTTCTTCACTTCTCTATTTTCAGTCTTAATTTCTCCTCATATCTCTCCGTTCACTCTTCATTTCTTTACTCATTTCTCTCCTTTCTCTTATTTCACTTCTCGTTTGTCATTGTCGCTGTCATTTCTCTTCTTCTTCTCAAATCATTCCCTTTTCGTTTAGCCGCCACCGCCGCCACTGCCGTCGTTTAGCTGCCGCCACCAGTGCCACCACTGCTGCCGCCACCACCGCCAGTGCCACTGCTGCTGCCCCCGCCGCCGCCATATACATTTTCCTTTCTAATTATCTTATAAATATGCAATAGTTATGTACGTTTTGTTTTGCATTAATGAATAAATTTGTATATGTAGACGTTTTGCATGCATGAATAAATTTAAAAAATTTAGGTTTGAGTGTTGAATGTTATTCGGCGTTTATTGTTGTAGGAATAATTATTGGTAAATAATGTGGTGGGAAATTAGTTATATTGGGTAGTAAACTCGTGGACCGGGTCCACAAGTTTATAATTTTGGGTAGATTTGAACTAATTTTTCTTTTTAACCTTTACAGTTGTAAACGAATTTAAATATGTCGTTTCGTCCAGAAGATTTAGTTATTATTGAAGCTGGAAATTGTGCGGATAGTGACATTGATGTAGAAATTGATGTAGAAATTGATGAATTGTTTGGAGAAGAAGGAAATATAGAAAATGAAAATGAGTTGGTTCAGTCGGAGATATTTACACAGATAGAATGGGAAATTACTGATTCAGTTTGTGAACAAGGATCAACCTTGGAGGAAAGGGGAAAAAGTCTAGATAACTCTAGTATAATACAAAAAGGAATGGTATTTGATACGAAAGAAGACCTACAAATGGCAGTAAAAAAATATTGTGTGACTGAACACTACCAAATATCTGTGGTAGAATCGAACCAGGATATTTGGTATGTGCGATGCAAGAAATGGGATGAAGGTTGTAGGTGGAAGTTGCGTGCTTGTCGACGCAAAATCCATGGTATGTTTGAAATTTACTTGTTTATACACAGAAGTGGCACAAGATAATTCACAACTTGATTCTAATTTCATAAGCATTGAAATTCAAAATTTAGTTAGAGCTGATCCTAGTGTGCCTGTGGCGGTACTACAAGAAGCACTTAAAAAACAGTACGGATATAATGTCAAATACAGACGTGTGTGGGAAGCTAAGAAAAAAGCTTTGGTTGCAGTCTTCGGCGATTGGGAGAAATCGTATTCAGAACTTCCGTACTGGTAGAGTGCTGCTGTGCACTACAATCCTGGTACACGAGTAGATTGGCATTTTCTCTCTTCTGATGTGCCTGGTAAAACTATATTTGGTCGTGTTTTTTGGGCATTCGGTCGTGCAATTGAAGGATTTAAGTACTATAGGCCTTTAATTCAAATAGATGGAACCCATCTTTACGGCAAGTATAAAGGGAAATTGCTCACTGCTTTGTCTATTGACTCGAATGGGCATATATTTCCTCTTGCATTTGCTATTATTGAAGGGGAAAATACATCTAGTTGGTCATGGTTTTTGTGGGCATTGCGCAAGTATGTTACTGACCGAGAAGGGATTTGCTTAATTTCGGATAGACACAGAGGGATCATTGTAGCAATTAACAACGAGGAAATTGGTTGGGCTGAACCTAAAGCATATCATCGTTATTGTTTACGTCATGTTGCGAGTAATTTCAATTCGAAATACAAATCAAAGCAACTTAAAGATTTGGTGTTTAGGGCTGGAAATCAACACCAAAGACGTAAGTTCATTCGAAACATAAAAGAGTTAAGGAAATTGAACCCTGAATGTCTTGAGTATTTTTCTGATATCGATTTGAATAAATGGACGCAATCACACAATAATGGGTATCGCTTTGGGTGGATGACAACCAATGCAGCTAAATGTTTGAATGGGGTATTTAAAGACGTTAGAATGTTACCAATCACATCGATTGTTAGGTTAACATTTTATCGGACAATCTTATACTTTAAACGCCGTAGACAAGAAATAAGTGAAGCACTCGATCGTAGGGACATGTACACAGAATATGCCATGAGAAAGCTTAAAAGGTGGGAGAAACAAGCAACTGCACATACAGTGACGTCAGTTGACAGGGAAACACAAAGTTTTGAAGTTCGAACTGGCATCAGTATGGTTTCTCCCTACAAAGGCCAAAACATACAAGTAGTGTGCTTGAAAGAGGGGACTTGTTCTTGTAACAAGTGGCAGTCGTTCAAGATTCCATGCTCTCATGTAATTGCAATTTGTAATTACATGCGTTTGTCATACGTGCATCTGATTGATGAATACTATAAATTGTCTCATTTAAAGTTATGCTATGAATGCCGCTTCCATCCAATACAGCACCCTGACTATTGGTCAGAGTTATCATTTACGGAAGTGCATCCTAACGCAAACTTATTAAGGCAGCATGGTAAACCCAAAACTTCGCGAATTCATTAATGAGATGTATTGGCGCGAGGCAGGCACGAAAGTTCGATGTGGGATATGCAAGGGATCAGGGCATAACAAGCGTACCTGTCCACTCCGTAATTTAGGAGCTTCATCTTCGAGTCATTCATAGTTTAGCAAGCAATGTATTTCATTTATTTAACATTGTAATGAATTTCGTTTATTTAACATTGTAATGTATTTCGTTTATTAAACATTGTAATGTATTACGTTTATTTAACATTGTAATGTATTACGTTTATTTAGCATTGTAATGTATTACGTTTATTTAACATTGTAATGAATTTGGTTTATTTAACATTGTAATGTATTTCGTTTATTTAACATTGTAATGAATTTTGTTTATTTTAACAGTGTTGAATATGGATCCTGGTCCATCTAACCCTGTTCAGCTATATCTTCAAAACACTCACCGATCACAGACAGTATGGGATAATGCATCCACCGTGGTGCTATGTTGTCGGAGAAGAGAGGCAGTTTCTCAGCATACAATACCGTTCGATGAACGTATAGTGCCTTATCTACAACAGCTGGTTTTATTGGGGTTGCACAAATTGGATTCATACAGTTGGACTGACACCTCATTACTGCTTTAATGGAACGCTGGAGACCGGAGACCCACACATTTCATATGCCTGGTGGGGAATGCACCATTACGCTGCAGGACGTTGCAGTACAATTTGGTTTACTAGTGGACGGAGAACCTGTTACTGGTTCTTTGCAACATGATTGGAAACAAATTTGTGAAGATTTCTTAGGCGTTCGACCACTTGACTTAAAAGGCTCAAGGTTGAGTCTCCCGTGGTTAGCCTCACAGTTCACAGAATTGTCTCCTGATGCCGATGACGACAGTATACAGAGATATGCACGAGCATATATCATGCAGCTAATTGGAGGCTTTCTGTTTGCAGACAAGTCGAACACGCTGGTGCATTTAATGTTCCTCTCACTATTGGCTAGTTTTGAGCAAGCTGGTAATTATTCATGGGGTGGTGCTTGTCTTGCATGGTTGTATAGAGAATTATGTCGAGTCAGTCATGCACAAGCTTTGGATATAGCAGACCCACTGATACTACTTCAAGTATGGGCCTATGATCGATTTAGTATTGTTGCACCACAAGTCCAATTACAACCTCCAGAACATTTTATAGGACGTCCACTCAGTGCCAGGTATTATTTTTGTATATATTAATTTCTTTGTCAATACAATTAGCAAAGTATTTAATTGTTTTATATCCATGTGATAGATGGAGCGGTGTATTAGCTGCATCTGAACAATCAGCAAACATGTTGCTGGTATATCGCTCAATATTTGACCGTTTGATGCAAAATCAGGTAATAATAAATATGTTGCATATAACTGAATATTACATATGTTTTTAGGTTCTAATTATTCTTGTACATGGTTTCAGATCAATTGGACGCCATATACACCACATGTTATGTCGTTGTTGCCTGATTACTGTCATGATGGAGAAGACATTTGGTTGACGGTCAGCCCACTTATATGCTTTCATATCGTAGAGTGGCATCAACCAGATCGAGTGTTGAGACAATTCGGTATGCGACAAACAGTACCGACATTGTGTAATACACTCCCTCAACTACATTAAATCGATTTAAGAGGTAAACACGACCAAAACTGGCGTCAAATTCATGCAGAGTATATATCATTTTGGCGTGCACGTCATGGCCGCTGTGCACAAGGAGAAATAATAAACGAGTCGGATGTGTCTAATGATTATTTGTCCTGGTACGACTCTATCACAAGAAGATTTATCACACCTGACGGTGCCTACTATTACTGCATGGTAAGCATCTTATTATGTAGTGTTTTTCAATTACATGCTAAGAATATTATTTTATACTTATATATCTTTTTTTTATCGTGCAGAATAATTTTGTCCACGATGTGCACAGTTACTCCTTAGAACACAATTTACCAGAGTTGAGTTCAATGTGTGAGCAAAACATGGTAAATGTTGAAGAAATCATTCAACATACAAGGAGGCTCAATGTTACTGACACTGATCGAAAACGTATTCGTCGTAGACGACAGAGACAACGTGACGAAGGTGTTCCAAAGCAACCCGATGACCAGAAACCTCACATATTACAACCAGACATTGCATCCGGTTCTGGCCATCAACAGGAATATTATGCACACGATGAATTTCCATCTGGCGTCGCCCAACAGGATATCGACGATCTAATCCACCAGCAACAACAAATTGAAGTGCCTGTACCTTGTCGTGGACAACGTGCGCGAAGAAGACCACCATGTGGCATTTGATTTGTATTTTAAATTTCCTGATTTGTATTAACTTTTTTATCTTTAACTAAATGAATTAATGATTTTCCATTACATTTTCAAAAATTAAGAATCAATGAAACTAATACAATAATTGATGAACACAAGTAAGAAGCAAATTTTCATTTAAGTGGGTAATTAACTAATTAACTTATTTATCATGTGAAAAAACCGGACGATTTTGGACGTATCATGGAGAAAAGAACGGGTAAGAAGTCTTTTTTTATCAAAACTCGAACCATAAATACTATCTGAAATAACTGCTCGTTCCCCGCGATTATAGCATGATGAGTCCAACTTTGTGTGGAGGCAAACTCGTGGACCCGGTCCACGAGTTTGGTGGGAATCGTGGACCCGGTCCACGAGTTTGGTCAACACTCGTGGACCCGGTCCACGACTTACTTACAAAACGACCGCCACAAGACCACCACGTAGGAATTTGACTGAAATCGTGTATCGGGTACACGATTTCACCACCCAAATTTTCAAATTATTTTTCAAACCACCCTATTTTTGTCATTAGTTTCTAAACCACCCTATTTTTCGATTTTTTTTAAAAATAACATTATTCTTTAAAATAGTCCAGTTTTCGAAGTTTCAAAAGTGATATTTTAGTCTACAAAGTTTGAAAAATAAGTTTAAATGGTTTTTGTGTTAATTTGACCTTTAGTTGACTAACGAAAAAAATGATGTGACAATGTTGAGTTGGCAAATTTTAAGTGAATTGTCAATATTTATCAATTTTAAATTATTTTGTTATATGTGTAATTATTTTATTTGATAGAGTACATTTCCCCATTTTTCATTACCTCTCCCATCCTCTCCGCCATGAAATCACTCCCATCCCTCTCAACCACTACTCCAACTTCCTCCACCTCCACCGCAATTGGATCCTTTCCCCCCCCCCCCCCCCCCCCCCCCCCAAAAAAAAAAAAAAAAAAATGAAAACCATTGCCAATAATTTCCAAAACTCTCTTTCGATTTATCGACTCTGCTCAAGACGCTGAATTAACCGAAGACATCAAGGAATTGTTTTACCCTCTTGAGAAATCAGTGCTCTGAATCCGCTACTTTCCTCGATCCAAGAGACGAGACGAGACTCTCCGATTCAAAGTATTGAAGATGATTGATGGAATCAAAGACGAAATCGTTTGGGATTGTTCCGAATTGTCAGATACTTTCTCCATAATTGATATTCACAATGGGATAAATGTCATATAACAAGTGGAAATTGTACGAATTGAGTCCCTGTGTTAAAGTGATTCTGTCATGTCCTCAAAATCATTTTCAGATGACGGTGAGAAAGAGTGAGAAAAGGAAAACTGATCACGTGAATGAGCAAATTGTGTAGAGACTAGAGACTGGAGAAGGAGAGAAGTCTGGCTTTGAACAAATACAGAGTGTGACAGAGAGGAAGAATCTAAAAAGACGGAGATGGGTGAGAGAGGATGGGAGAGGTAATGAGAAGTCAGGGAATTTGTCATATATCATATATAAAAATAATTTAAAATGAATAAATATTTACAATTCATTTCAAATTTATTAACTTAACATTGTCACATCATTCTTTTGTTGGTCAATTTAACATCGTAACTATTTAGATTTATTTTCCAAATAAAGGGCCTAAAATGTCACTTTTGAAACTTCGGAATCTAAACTAAATAGACATCAACTTCGATGTATTCAACTCTTTCTTTTTCAACTAGCTTTTCAAATCTAAAGGTGAATATGCTAATTTTCTTTTAGAAATATCCATTTCTATGAATATCTCTTTATGATTGTATTACACGTCGTCACGATTCTGACCAAATTAAATATTGATTAATACAGACAGTTTTAGATTAATTAATAATTAAAATTATATATTTTTGTAATAATTCTTAAACCCTAGAAAATAGACTCCATCCATTTCTGGATAACTTACGCTCTCCTTAACTAATGATATTAGTAAAGAGAAATTTAGAGGAACAATAATGATGTCAAACACATAGATTGTGATAATTTTTTAATCTTTGCGCTGTACATCTTCAATGTCGTTAAAGAAACACAAGATAATCTTCTTCCGTGAAAAAAATGGGTGCTAACAAAAGGAGACAAGAAGACTTTAAAAAGGCGAACCACCAAAACAAATGCGCAACCCTAGTTTCCAAATTAATTGGAAACAGGCAAGGAAAAAATATGCCCGAAGAATATATAGCCGACAGAATTTTCCAAATATGAAAAATCTAATACATAATCCACATTTCCAAAAACACAAGCTAGCAGAGAAAACCTTATGTAGAAACAAGCCAAATAACATTAGAGGATCTTAAACAATTATTGTCAATTGTGATTTATAACAATGGCTAATTAGATCAATCATATGCTAAAATAAAAACTTGATCATTGAAAGTGTTTTTAAATACAAAATTGAAATTATTAGTTTATATTCTTTAATAGTCGTCAACCATCGTGGAAACACTTTAAGTACATAGTAAATTAAACAAACTTGAATTTAAAAACATTTTTGAAAAAGACGGAACACGTAAGTATTTTTTATTTTAAATATTTTTTATAGCCTAAATATAATTATTCTCCTATCAAATTAAATTTACTCACCATCTAAAACAAAGATTTGTAATATGGATGAGTAGTAAAAACCCCTAAAATTTACCTATACTCTAAAAATCTACATGGTTTTGCCGTAACCGTTAGAGCCACCGGCCAGTGACACACACGCGGCCAAGGATATTCTTAACCGCATATTCTTTCAAAGCCCTGGGACCCACCTGCATTCCCAAATCACACAAATTTGGACTCTAACCACCCCCACTCCCTTCAGATTTCGCCGTCACAGTCACTGGAATACCGACGCGTGTCACTCTCTTAATGGCCCAACCGTCAGCCATCTTGCCACCACAAAATTTCACGCCCGTGGATTTTTAATCAACAAAATTTAAAATCTAATACTTTGTTGTCGTTTACTGCTCCAATATCATAGTTTTGTTTGTTCGATTCTTTTTCTTTTTCCTACTTTTAGTATGAATTTAAAATTTTCAACATCATTTCTATGAATTTGACAATATTTGTGAATCGTCTCTCTATCATAATTAGTAAATGGTTTACTTATTAATACGTATCATAATTTTCATTTGTGATGCATCAATGATTAACTAAAGCTTTTAAAGATTATGCAATGATAGAAACATATTGGCAATTAAATTGATGGTGAGATGGAAACTAAACATGGACCAGTAGGTTAAAATTTTAAAATCACATAATCTGACAAGTTAATTAAAGATTTAATTTTTAAACTTTTGATGTTCATGTTTAATACATTCATAAATTTTAAAAGACATTGAACTAGTACATGAATTTTCAATTTTGTATCTACAAAATTTCTAGTATTTTCAACATTTTTTTCTTAATAACAAATTTATAAGTCATAAAACTAAATTTTGTATTTAGCGAGATGATAAACTTTCAATTTTGTGTACCATATATACGTTAGTTATTATTATTATTTTTTTTAATGTCTAAGAATTTCAATATTAAACACATAATTTATTAGATGTAAAATTGAATGTTTAAAATCTTATTAAACTATTTTAAAAATTTATAAACACATTAGATTCAAAATTAGAAATTCATAATCGCACTAAAGACCATTTTTAGGTAGGAACAAGCAGAAATTCGAAGACTAAACTTGCAATCTAATATTATTAGATTATTATTTGTCATCGTGAATGACACGCGAATGCTCCACATGGAATTTTCTGCTCTCGGAAGCTGACTCAGTAATCCCAATCTTTTTGGTGAGTTCCAAATTTCGAAATTGCCACCTATTAATGACGTGGATAAAAATAATATATTCAAACTCCCCAATCATTATCCGCCACGTCTCAATTTAAATCTTACATTTTCATCTTTGATATTCGCCCTCTATAACCTCCGGCTATTCCCACTCATAATTTCTATTTTCCCCTTTGCAAAATCTGTTTGGCAGCCGAGAAAATTACTTTGTTTTTTATTTTCTTTTCCTTGGAGAATTCAACGACGATGGAAGTTCCTGTTCTGAACAGGATTACTGAATTAGGAGCAGATCTGAGCTCGCTTCCAAATCCCAATTTTCTCTCTCGAATTTTCACTTCCTTTTCCCCATCAGAACATTTCTGGAAATGGAGTGCTCTGATTATTACTTTGTTGGCCACATTTACCGGAATAATCAATCGGGTCAAGATTTTGATCATCGTCATTCGCCGGAGAACTCGAACAACTTCGATTTCCGAACCTCTCTACCGATCTCCCCACAGTGGAGAGACCGGTGGTTTAGTTTCAGAGAATATCAAATCTCCCCTGTTTCCAAGCTCGGAATCGGAGGATGAGAATGAGGGGGACCAGAAACCGGACAACGGCTTGAATTTCCGGGTTAAAGGCTCAGGGTGGTTTCCTGGTGAATTTGACGATCGGTGTTGTTCTCGTCTCCGGCGGCGGCACTTCGACGGAAGAGACGACGGAGATTTGTTTTCGTGGCCGTGTTTTGGGTTGGAGAGGAGCGTAGTGAGGCAATGGGGTGATGTCAAATTGAAATGCGAGTTAGACAAGTTGAGTGGGAGTCTGATTTCGTTGTACGATGAGAATGAAGAGGCGGAGATCTGCTCCATTTTTAGCGGCGGAGCTCCGCTGCAAGCGGCGGCGGTATCGCCGAGAAGAATGGTGGTGGCCGCCAGTGAGGGCGCTTCGGCCAATGTATCGCTGAAGCTTTGGGACACGCGTGGTCGGAGCCGGAAGCCGGTGGTGGCGGCGGAGTGGGATTCGCCGTCGGGAAAGATTGTCGACGTCTATTACGACGATGTAGAAAATGTCTATCTTAGAGATAATGGAGCCGCCGGAATAATGGTCGGCGATGTTAGAAAAGTTAGTTCGGCGTCGGAGAATTCGCCGGCGGGCGGCGGTGACGGCTTGTGGGAGTCGGGTCACTAGCGCCGTTTATAGTTTTGTGAGAGAAATTTGGTGGTAACAACGGTGAATGGGACGGTGGCTCGATTGGCACTTTTGTAAATATTGAAATTGTTTGAATTTTCGAGCAATAAAGATTTTGATTTTAGTTTCGCTCGACAATGGATTGATGTGGTCGTCGTGATTATGTGAATATTATGCTAAATGTTTTTTGTTTTTTTTTTTTTTTTTTTTTTTTTTTCATAACAATATAAAAGTTTTAAAAAAAAGATCCATGGAAATAAATTACTAAAATAAAAATGTGGAATCTAAATCTATCCTTATTCAATTTGACTATCAATAGCCAAGCTAAATACCTTCACATGTTTATCAAGGCTGATCTAAATTCTACTTTTTTTTTTTTTTTTTTTTTAACCCCGAATTACACAAAAATTTCCTACAATTTAGGGTAGGTTCAAATATTGTTTTTGAACTTTAAAAAAGATTACTTGGAATCTTGAAGTTTAAATTTGTTTTGAGTAAGGTTTCATGTGGTCATAGTCAGTGACATAAATTTTGTTTAGAGCTTTACGTAAAATTAATGAAAATAAATTTACAAGTAATCAATTCCAAAATTCATAAATGGACTAATTGACTAATTCAATACATCACAACTGTCGATTTCATTTTATGAAATTACTACACAAAAAATTATTTTCTATTTATCAAATAAATTAAGAATTCGAGTTCCTAAACCAAGATTTGTGGGTAAACCTTCTAAATTTACTTTTATAAAATATCTATCAAAACTACTATGACTTTTCTTCGATGGAGATGATGATCCCATCGATTTTCTTTTATAATACATCTCCATTTAGATTTTAAATTATATATATATGAAATAGAACATAAAATAAGAATAATGAAACCAAAATATTGAAAATTAAGTGAATCTAATATGTTACAACACACATCATACACAATGTTAAAAACAACTAGAAATTAAGACAACAAACTAATCTAAGAGAGCAATTGGAAAGTAAATACACAACAATTGGTAACGCAGTTCAATGCAATATCACATATGTCTTGAGAGCAGTGTGCCTAATGGAACAAACTTTAATAATAGAGAGTTGTGTGGTTACAATGAACTATTTATCAATTAAACATCCTCTAGATTGACTTTCAAACAACTCACTCCTTAGTGAAGAGTTTAAGTGCCCCTTAAACTTGAGAATCTCTCTCTGATTGTACTAGCACTCTTTCCACTACTTGTTTGGAACACACCTCAAACAAGTTTCCTTAGGCTTCCCCTAAGTGTGAGATCCACTCACTATATTCTAACTTAGACTCCTCCTCTATATGTATTAATCAATACACCACCTTCTTAATTGAAGTAGAAGGAGAAAAAAAAGAAAAGAAAAGAAAAAACCTCAATAAACACCAATGGCAAACGACAATAGCCTCACAAAGAGGTTTTGATGAAGTCGGATTAGAGTATTATGGTCAAATCTTTAATTTATTAGGATTAGGATTAGTTTATGTTTTCTAGTTCTATATAAATAAAGAGATTGTCTTCTTGTATTGGCAAGTTCTAATTGATTTGAATAAAATTCTCTCTTGATATTTATCATTTGGTATTGAGCATCAAGATCAATTTGGCTTGATGGAGGGAAAGAAGCCTTCCAGATAGAAACTTCCCAAAACAAAGAGGCGAAGACACTCACGTCCTATCACTAAAGATGTTGTCCTTCTAAAGTTGTGATGCATGTGTGGTGTATCAAACAAGTTTTCCTACTTTCAACCCAAGTATAAACTAAAAATAAGTTTCTTGATGAGTCCGAGATTGAACACAGGGACTTATTTGTTGATTTAAGATTCTCAAACTGTGATGGTCTCCTTATGACAGGAAGTTAAAGAAGTAAATTGCAGAAAGTAAAGAAAGTATGCTACTAAATAATGTATGTGATGAGAGTTTTGTGCACAACAATTCGTCAGTGGAGGAGATAATATGAATGGGAAAAACAGGGTTAGGGGGTCGTTATCACCTATCTTTAGAACACCTCCTAAAGTTATTTCATGTTTTCAAACTTATGAGTTACACCTCTCGGTTAACAAACCACATACTTCACATTTCTATGAGGCATGGATGAAGTTTTGATGAATTTAAGGTTATTTCTATTTTTAGAAACATTTCTTACTTTGCTTAATGAAATCCACAATAACTTACTCTCTCAAGCAATTGATTATAGCTACTTATTTCGATTGGTTAAATGGAAAGAAGCAATGAGTCATACACATTAAGAAAAAATAAAATAATCTTAAACTTTGTTCTTTAGAAAGATGATAACTTTGCCCTAACCCTTGATAGATTTAGTTACTCATGCTTGCAAACAAAAAAATGGAAAGCGTTAAGGAAATGAAGTTCATGGAAGATAAATGAAATTAGTGAAAATGATATAGTTGTAATAAAAATACTCAATATATTGATATACAAAGTAACAACGGTGCAAAAACAAGGATAGAAAGCAAGAATCTAATCAACGGTGGGATAATCTCTTATTTTCGTCGACTATGGTCGCGTGCTTCACTGCATGTGGTGAAATGGTTGGTTCGCGAGAAGATCACTCTCTCAACTTTTTTTTATCTCTGGTTGTCTTCTTGGAAAGGGTCTACTTCAGACGACCAATATCTAGAAATTTTCAACAACCCCTTTGTGTCTTCAATTTGGCCTTTTTATAAAGTCGGCGTTGCACTTTTCGGGTGCTGACGTTGCTCTATTTTGCGTCATCTTTAGCTAATCAGCAACCACTTATAATGCCACAGATAGGGCATAAAATCTTTTAAGATAAGATTTGCAGCTGTTAGAGATCCCAAAGCGTGTGTTGTTGGGTTTTATATCCTCAAAATTGAAGTTTGTAAACTTTAACCATAGTCTCAATAAAGTTGTTATCTCACCCTCTCTCTAAGACTATTTCGTGGAAGAGCTTACTAAGGAAAGAAGTAGGACAAGAACGGTTGTGCTCGAGTGTTAGTTTACATAGACCGTAGAGGGAATTTGAATTAGAAGGATTTGATAGAAAGGTTGTGTTGAACGAATTTTTAATCTTGAAATCAAAGTAATACTTGAAGTTAAGAATTATTCTATGAAGGATAAACAGATCAGGAGAACGCAATCATGATTTTAAGCTTAGAAGTAAGACCTTTGGAAGAAAGGAAACTTCATCAAGTGATGGGCAGGGTTAAAAAGAATAGTTGAGAAGTAAGTGAAGTTGGACGCATATTTAGTGAAAAACCATGTGGGACGCATGGTAGAAACGCTTGACGGCACGTAATTAAGGCAAACATATGGTATTATGCGGTAGAAAAACACGGCAAGCCTCACCTGACTCTTGGGAAGTTGGTAAGTTGAGAAGAAACTATGAAAAAAGTAGTAGTTAGAAACATGGGCTAAAGAGTATAGAGCAAAAGTGGCTAAGTGTTGGCTATGTGTTAGTGGAGCTATGCGTTGAGAAATATTTGAAGGTCACTAGGCGTTGACGGCCATGAGGTGTTGGAAGTCACTATGCGTTGAAGGTTGGTAGGTATTGGTACATTAGAAGAAGGGCCGAGAGAATTATGCGTTAAGTAGCTATCCGACAACTGGGCGCTGAACCATTGTAAAACAAGTGTAAGCTATGCGTTGCTGAAGCTTTGCACGGAAGGTTGAGTCGACCAACCTAAGTAAGAAGGTGATGGCCGTATTGGTGAGTCGGTGGGTGTATATATATAAGTAAGTACGCCGACTCAATCAACACTTTTAGACATAATTTGAACCCAGATTTACCCCTTTTTACAGAAGAACAACGAGAAGAGATCGAAGAAACAGTTTATGTCGGAGTTAGTCGGAATCAGAACATTTTCATGGTGAAATTGAAGCTGAAACCTGAGGCTTGACGGTTGAGGAAAATCCAGACATCATATGGCGTTCTGAAGAAGAGTGAGCTGGGAAGTTGAAGCTACCGCGAAGTTTTGAAGGAAGAAATATTCAGAATTTGTGCTATTGTAAAAGCTGTTAGCTGATCGAAGCAGTTGAAGTTATTCAATGATGGTTTCCTTAGCGAAGAGAAGATAGAGTTGGAAATCTCGTGGTAAGTTAGAAACTCACTTCTTTACAAGTTTGTAGAAGAAAGGTAGATCTGATTTTGGCTGAATGTCGATGTTTAGCAGTTTGAGAACAGGTTAGAGAAGGAAGAGGAAGAACAATAATCATCGGGGGTCGCTAGGATAGGAGTATCGTTAAAGAATTGGAGGGTGATTAGCGAGACAGATGTCGCTGGTAACGCAAAGGGGCCTTGTGTCTCACAACTCTCGCTGACTCTCGCTTAGTATCGCTTATTAAGGTAATATCGCTAGTCTAGCGAAGCTGAGTATCGCTGATGCCGCATGGTTAGAAGCAGTTAGTCTAAAATCTCGCTTATTATAGGAAGTTGTAACAAGAGAAAAACTAATAATGAAAACCCATATCTAAGATATCTAAGCAAACGTAAAGAATATAGGGAAGAATGTTAGAAATGTCTAACACGAAAAAGGTATGTTTACAGGTCAAGAGGAGCTAGGGAAAGTGTATAACCCGCATGGAGCCCGGAATAAGTCGTGAGTGACTTTATAATTTGAGATAAGCTTTAATTCAGTATTATCTTCTATATATCTAATACTATCTTTAAAGTATGAGTTGAAATGTACTTTTGTATATGAACTAGCACATATCTTATCAGATATGAGATTAAGCTTGAGACATATCAGATAACGTTATAAGTTTATTAAGATAGTTATCAGTTGAATGTTTAAGAAATCTGTGATATCATGATTACAGTTAATTTATGTTAAATGTATTATATTGCCTTTGCACTAGAGAGAAGTGCAAGGGACCCAATGCTGAAGGTTAGATGAAGGCATATGGGCAGCCCTAGTAATTAAATTATATGAAACCCTCACCTAAGGATTTAAAGATGGTGAGTGAGTAATTTCCTGGGACCCTGGTACCGAAGGACATGAGAAGGTACACGGGCAACCCGAGATCAGATAGAATTATGAGTAAAATAGAAGGGATTAGACGCTGATGTGTTGAGATTACTCCACACAGCTAAGGCTTATTGACGTTGGGTGCGTTGAGTTGGCCCCGGCTCAACAAAGGTTTAATGAAAAGAAAATCATTTATGTACTGACAGTGATTTACAAGTTATAGTCATTTATAAGGTTATGAAGCGTGATATAAGGCATGAGTAAGCAGTTCATATCAAAGATTGTAGTTATAATATTATTGAGTTTATATTTTAGAAGTCACTCACTGAGCAATGTAGCTCATAGATTTTGTCTCTTTGATGTTTCTTTTCCAGGTAGCAAGCGTGTACAGGGTGCCTAGCCTACCATCAAGATCCGTCTGTGCCAGAATAGAATTTTGTAATTTGGAAGTCTGTAAACCCCATCCCTTGGTAGAAGTTGAACTTATTTTGAGTGGCATATGTGAGTTTTCACCGGGCATATTTGTAAACTCTAAACATGGTCTTTTAAAACTTACTTATAATGTGATCTTATTAAGAAATTTTGTATAACTGTTGTAAGGCTGAGCATTTTACTGGCTAGTTAAGATATAAAAATGCATTTACAATAGGGTATAACAGAATACAGATTAGGTAACACTCACGCCTAGGTAAAGATATAGAAGTAAATATATTATCTAGGGTAGGGGTGTTACAGTTGTTATCGAGGTTTATTCAGTAAAGATGTTATTGAATAAGTGAATTGTATTTATTAAATCCAATTAGCTAAGAACCCCTGACTATAGTTTGAATACTTAGACTTTATGTGTAGATATAAAAGTGGATCAAGTTTAGGTAATTGCCAAAACGGTTTATAGTATAGGGATAAGGCCGCATATCCTGGGGACATTGTAGATGTGGCCCATTTTGTATTTGATACAAACGATATGATCCTATATCGTTCATGTAGAGACATGAGAGTGGGGGCATCATATTCAATGAGTTTGCATAAGATCGAACCTAAAATAATCACTTTTACTTTATAACGTCGTTTATTGTTAGAACTAATTATGATGACCTAGGTAACTCGATCTTAATTCTGAGCTAACTATGAACTTCCCTTTATTTGGGATTATCCTTTAATCTACATGGGTGAGAGTGGCCCGAGTTTGCCGACACAATAAGCCTACCAGTTTAGGGATAATACCAAGTAGATAGTTGGGGACATAGTTTTGCAAGATGAAATTCGCTCCTACCTAATTCTAGGTTAGTAGAGAAGTTGTTCCCTTAAGTGCTGACTCCGGGTCTTGACCAAGGGGCACTACCCTCTCATTGGCCCGAGAGGGACTCGGTTTGATGGTTGGACAACAAACTAATTGTTCATTAGAGAATTAGTGGGACTAAAGGAACAAGATGTAATTACAAGGGTAAAACAGTACTTTTGACCCAGCTGTAATTATGAACTATAAACCCTACTTTCATTCTCAACATCCTTGGGAAAGATGGCAAACAAGTAGGCGGGTAGTTGAGATGGAGGTGGCCGAGAGCCCTTGACATGGGTAGTCGGGTAGTGTGTGGCCGGCAAGAAAGGTGGTTAAGGTGGGAGTATGTGTGGGAGACCTTGAGTAGTCGAGCCACCAAGAGTGTGTGTGAGGTGTCTTCCTTGGTGAGGCATGTGTCCATGATGGTGAGCTTAGTTGAAGGCTTGATACGTTACTTGTTGGGCAAGTGGGCTTGGCATTCATGCGTTGGTTGAGGTTAGTTAGTAGAGGGAACTTGGTACGTTGAGCCTATGCGTCCAAAGAGGCCTATGAGGCTGATGCATATAGGATTTGCGATTTTCTTTGAACAAATTGTCCCAAATTGAGTTTAGTTTCACATGAGAAGGCTATCGGAAAGAAACTTTGTGAGGAAGAACCCGAATTTCATAAAAAACTCAAGCTTGCTTGGCTATCGGGTAAACTAGAGCAAAACGGGAAGATTTAGTGATATCTAGCGAAAGAAGAGGAGTTAGAGACTGAAATTTTGAGGTAAGCTAGCCAAGAGAATTATCTACAAGTTTGTAAGAGGAAGCAAAATATAATTTTGGCTAGAAACATTAGAAGTGAAGACAATGTTTTGAGGCTACCAGGTGCATTTTGAAGGAGCTGTGTGTGTAGACAAGCTAAGGTAGTGGTCGAAGGTGAGAATTTATTTAAGGTTATTTTGACGTGTTTTGGATGCCCAGAAGGCGAGCCAACACGCCACTAGCCGAGCAGGGTGTGCTGTTGTCGGTATGTAGGTTATAGGGTGAGATAGGTCTCGCTGGTGAGTAGGAGGTTGCGCTGCGTGCATACAAAAGTTGAGCAAGACAAGTCTCGCTAGTCTCGGTGAGGCACACGACGCAAGCAGTCGACGCAGACGCGTGTGTGCCCTGTCTCTTTTGAGGTTATTTCGATAGTAGGTTTGCAAGAACTGTTTCCCACGAGGGGCAACATGTCTGTGCGAGGATTGCCACACATTTAAGGTTAGGCTGGTTGGGTGAGCGTGCTGCAGGGCTGTTGGACATGTCTAGGGGCAGCTTGCAACTTTTGGATATTTTGGTTAGTTTTTGCTTGTGTGTGAGTCTTTTGTAGTTGAATTGACTTAAGTTATGCCATGAAGAGAATTTTAAAGATGTTTGACAAAGGAATTAATTTATTCCAGGTCGGGAAAAGCTAGGGGAAGCATATAACCCACTAAGATCCCAGGACAAGTGGTGAGTGACATAATTTCATTTAAAATGATTTATACTCTCGATATTTCTAGTATGCTCGATTTATTATCAAATATGAGATTTTTGGCATAAGTTGAATTTGATAAAGCATGTGCGTCTTCGTATGATTTTGAACATGCTTTTACATGATTTTGAGCATGATGTTTAAAATGTCGAGCTTTGTGAAAAGCATGTTGTTTGAGGAATACTTTGAAAATTCTAAAGAATTGTTTATCTCGTATTTACAAAAGATTTAATTATTAGAAAGCATGCTTTATTTTCAAAAGATGGTCCCTAATGCAGAATGACATAGAGAAGACATATGAGCTGCCTTAATATTGGGACCCCGATACTGAAGAACTAGAGAAGGAACACAGGCAGCCTGGGTTATAATTCCTATGTGCACATAGAGGGAAATTCGACGTTGTTGTTTTGAAATTACTCCACACAGCTAAGGTTATTCAATGTTGGATATGATGAGATTATTCCATCCCAACTAAGGTTATTTTCGACGTTGGGCGTGTTGAGATTACTCCACCCGGACTAAGGTTGTTTTCGACATTGAGCAGCGTTGAGTTTACTCCACCTCTGCTAAGGGAAAATCTTTCAAAAATATGCAAATGTTTATAAGCTTCCAAAAGCTTTATTATTTGATTATCAAGCATGCTTTTGTTGAGCTTTAAAGCCAAGCATAGTTTTCTAAACTTGTCACTCACTGGGCAACCCAGCTCATGTTTTCAAATGATTTTCTGCTTTCTAGGTAGCGAGCGGAACCGAGTTGCTTAGTCTATATGTCAAACTCGTCTGAATCTGCTACTTAGTTGTGCATTGTAAATATTTATACTTAGACTTAGCATTGTACATACTGAGGTCAAGGAGTGGAAATGTGTAAAAACTCTATTGATATTATAATAAATTTAAGATTATTGCATATAGCCTGGATGTGCGTTATAATTTTGTTATCAAGTGCTTGGTAAGGATTTGAGGAGAATCAAGTTGCTATTGTCACACCTCTTTTCGGGTTAGGAGGGTAGCTTGAGAGGGGGTGTGACAAGAAAAACATGTGAAGGATTGACTTACTAATCATGGTTATATCAAGTAGACAGAAACATATTTACAGTGAGGAGAGTGCAGCTATTGGGCTATAGTGGAGTGTCCCAATATTTAGTGAATGTTAATTAACTAGGTTAAAGAGTTTAGCTAGTTAATTTCAGATCGCTGGAGCTCATGATCTGTAGGCTCATTAAGTCTCTTTGTTATCTTATGGACTAAACCTTAGAACAATGTGATGAAATAATTTGAAAACGTTCAAATTCGTCTAAAGGAGTAAATTTTACGGTTTATTCGTTTTAGTTATGAATTAAACAAAATTAGAGAGTTAAAATTTTTTAAATGTGATTTAAATATTAATTGGATGAATAAAGACTCATCAGATTGAAAATTGACAAGATTAGTGGTTAAATTATTAATTTAATATTTAATATTAACTTAATATAATTAATTATTATTTAAATTAATTTTATATTAAATTAAGATTATTTAAAATTAATTATTAGAATTAATTTTAGAAATTGGAAATTAAAAATCCATTTTCAGATTTATGAAATTCCAAAATTGATTTTAGTGGATTTTTCCATTTCTAAGTAGGAGGTGGTTTCCTCTCCTTCTTCCTTAAACCTCCTTCTTACACCACTTAATCAGCAAATTTGTTGTCAATTGGTATGTAAATCAGACTTGCATGGTTTCTTCTTTAAATAGAAGAAAGAAATTTAGAAGAAGGGTTAGGCTTCTTGGTGAATTTTTATGAAAAATCTCACTTACCCAAGAACTCTCCAAAACTATTTTTTCTTCACAAATTTTCTCCAAATTCATGACAATTTGGATCCCACAATTCGTTTTAAGGCCAGAGAATAACGAGGAAGATATTTGTGGTGGTCAACGAAGTGTTCGTGATCAAAATCCTGGAGAAAATCGAATCAATTTTGAGCTACAACAAGTAAATGATAATCCTCTATTTTTGGAAACAAGCATGTTTAATCCTAAAAATTGATGTAGTTAGTGTGCTTTAGATCATAATTTCTTCTGCATTTATGTTCCTAACTCCTTCAATTGTTATCAGAACATGATTAGAGCACTCAATTTGCATTAATCTTAGCTTGGTGGGTGTAATTTCATGAGATGAATGCAATGGTTGCTAAAGTTGAAAATTTTCTGGTTTTGCATCTAATTCAGCTTTGTTTTGTTGTAATTATTGTAATTGGTCGCTTGTTTATGACCTTTAATGTATGAAGAAGGGTCTGTAAATTTGGTAGAGTCATTAGAGGCGAAATTAGGTTGTAATTTGAAGAATTCGGAGCAAATACCAGCTGGATCGAGGAACAAGGTCGTGTTTCTACCGCAAAGCGTCACAACGGTCCTTCAACAGCTTCGCGATGCTGTTCATCTTTTTCACGCAATGAAGAAGCAGTCCAACCAGACTGGTTTCTGCCGATCCAATGTTGTTTGGTTCGGTTCTACCTCTTTTTCAGTTGGTTCACTATTTTTTTCAATATTGGAGGTCCAGTTCGAGCGATTTTCTCGTGGTTCAGGTCGGTTCAAAGAGTTTGGGGTCGGTTCGAACAAGTTTTCCAATTACTATTGTAATAATTTATCTGTTTTAAGCCATTAGATGCCAAAATCGGTCCACTTTAGTGTGTTTAATTAACTATGCATTTAGAATGTATGTTTAAATTAAATTACATTTATTTGTGCATAGGTATAATCATATAGATTTAAAATCCCACCATAGGATTAACATGTTTCATGCATAAGTGTTATATTATAGTATGCATGCTTTAGATTTTCATAAAATTGATATAAGTTGTTATATTGTTTTATGATGTGTATGTTGTAGAATGTTGTTCTTTTATAAAGAGTTATAAAATGAACTAGACATTTAAAATCTATAACAAAGATAAAATGCATGCTCACTTAGGGTTAAAAAACCTAAAGTAGGTAGTTTTATAAAACAAATGTTACAAAAATTAACTCGACAAGATCCTATCTAAGGTTGGAGGTATTTAAGTTAACGGTTTATGGAACACCTGCTACCTGGGGATCAAACCGGTTCTTGAATTTTGTTAACCTAGTTTTATGCGCTTGTGTTTGTGATTAAGTATAAAAAGGGTTTTATCACTTAGACGTCGTAGGTTAAATCTAGTATTTAAGTTATACTTAGATAAATACCTAGACTTAGGTTATATTTAATTATCTGAGATATAACTAAGTAAAAGATACCGAACATACCAATTAGAACACTTTAGTGGGAGAATTATATATGTGATATATTAGCTCTCACGTCCCTAAGAGTTCACACTGTGAGATTCATGCTTGGCTTCGAGTCGCCCTAGACGCGGCCTCCATTCGGAAAGTGTTTGCATGAGTCAATAACAAGGTGAATAGAAGGAAGTAGTTCATAGTAAGTGGGTGAAGGGAGTGTGTCAACACATCCTATAGTCTCTTCCATTAGGTTACTGATAAGCACTTGAAAAGTGCTTTCTATCCTCTCAAATTAAGGGAGTTTATATTAGATTTCACTTGTTTACTAGTGATTTTCAGGTTAAAATGAGGAAAATTAGAAGAAATGACTAAAAGGTCAAAACCGAGCAAGAATACCTCGAAAAAGAGCTGAAAAACTCAAAAGAGCGAAATTTGGGATAGCGCTGCCGCAGCGCTAAAATCCCAACGCAACGTTCTGGACGCATCATAGCACCGCGGCGCCAAAACCCCACGCAACATTCTGAACGCATTACAGCGTCGCGGCGCTTGGACGGCGCTGCCGCGGCGCTAATGCCCGAGAGCAATAATTCTGAACGCATCACAGCGTCGCGGCGCTTGGACGGCTCTGCCGCGGCGCTAAGACCCGAGAGCAACAATTTTGGACACAACCCTAGCGGCGCGACGCTATGGATTAGCACCTCGACGCCAATTTTTCTTAAATGAAAAATTGTTATTTTTGGTAAATTTTTGGGCGGCCAACTCTATAAATTTGGGAGTTTCTAGCAGTCCTAATCATGAAATCAAATCAATAATCAATCAACCATCAATTTACAGACCTAAAGAGGCACAAGAAGGAGAGAATTGAGTGAGAGTTCATAAAAGAGTTCAAAGAGTGAGTTAGTTGCAAGGAAGAGGAAAAGAGTTCGAGATAGTCGTGGTGCCCTTCGAATTCCGACGTGAGAGCCAAGGAGATCGTGACGGTGCTACCTCAATCAAGAGTCTCTCTTTTTAGTAGAGTTTCCCTTTCTTTACACTCTTTCTTTGTTTATTTTGCTTAAACATGTTGCTTCAAGCTATGAGTGACTAAACTCTTTAGTTTTAGGGTTTTGATGATTTGTTTATGAATTTATGTTGATCTTGTAGACTTTCATGGTTTTGTTGGAATGGTTATGCTTTTCATTGTTATTGTGTTTAATTCTTGTGGATTGGCCATCTTCACATGTTAGGTTAGATGTATGATTGAGATATTGTATGTTTAACTTGATCTATCACAATGAATTGTTGTTAATCTATCACGAGAGTAGTTAGGTTGATAATAAAAGTTGCTCAAGACTATTCTTAATGCCATGTAATTTGTATTGGTTTCAAGAGATTAGTAATCAATCAAGAATATGAGAGAATAATATAGAGCTCTTTTCAAATATAGCAAAAGGAACCAAAATATTTACAAATATAACAAAATTTCACTGTCTATCTGCGATAGACCATGATAGATCGCAATAGACTATTATCTATGTCATGATAGACACAGATAGTAGTCTATCGTGATCTATCACGGTCTATCACAGATAGACTTGTTGGGTTTTATGTCCTAAAACTCGTTATTTGTAAATTTGTAACTTATTCTCAATAAAATTATTCTCGAGATTTATTCTGTAAAGTTGTTATGGAATATATGAATTGCATCTATTAAATCCAATAAACCAAGAATCCTTGGCTATATTATGTATGCTTAGACTTTATGTATAGACATAAAAGTGGATCTAGTTTAAGTAATTAGCCAATGCAGTCTATACTACAAGGACAAGGTTGGGTACCTTGTCCTGAAAGCACTATGGATGCGCCTCACTTTGTATTTGATACAAACGGTGTGATCCTATATCGTACATATAGAGACATGTAAGTGTGGGCGTCCTATGCAACGAGTTTGCATAAGATCGGACCATGGAATAATCACTTTTGCTTTATAACACCGTTTACTATTAAAGCTAATTATTTCAAACCTGATGACTTAGGTAACTCGATCTTAATCCTGAGCTAACTATGAACTCCTGTCTGTTTGAGATTATCCTTTAATGTAGATAGGTGAAAGTGGTCCGAGTACGCCGACTCAATATGCCTCCTATTTTAGGGATAAGATTAGATAGATAGCTAGGGATATAGTCTTGCAAGATGGAATTCACTCTAACCTATTAGAATAGTAGATAAGTTGTTCCCTTAAGTACTGATCCGGGACTTGAACAAAGGGGTCGCACCCTCTCATTGGCACGAGAGGGATGAGGTTTGTTGGTTGGATGACAAATTGATTTTTCATTAGAGGATCACTGGGACTTAAGGAACGAGATGTAATTACAGGTGTAAAAACAATAATCTTGACCCAACTGTAAATTACGAACAACTTGTGAATGATCGACTTACTTATTATGGTTACATCAAGTGGACATAAATATATCTACAATGAGAAGAGCGCAACTACTGGGCTATAGTGGAGTGTCTTGGTAGTTAAAGGATATTAATTAACTAAGTTAAAGAGTTTAGCCAGTTAATTTCAGATTATTGGAGCTCATGATCTTTAGGTTCATTAGGTCCCCTTGTTAGCTCATGGACTATACCTTAGAACATTCTATTGAGTGAATTTGAATTGTTTAAATTAGGTAATGGAGCAAAATTTATTTGTTTAATTATGAATTAGACGAAATCGGAGAGTTAGAAGTATTTAAATATGATTCAAATATTTTAGGATGAATAGAGATTCATTGGGTCGAAATTTTCTAGGAAAAGTGGAAAAACAATTAATTTTAATATTAAATATTAATTTAATATAATTAATAATTAATATAATTAATTATTATTTAAATTAATTATATTAATTTTATGAAAATTAATTTAGAAATTAAACCAATTTAAGAAATTAATTTTTTTAATCAAATTGAGAAATTGATTTTAAAAAGCAAATTGGAAAATCCACTTTGCATGGAGAAGAAGATGGTGTTAACCATGCATACTTATTCTCCCCTCTCATCTTCCATCTTCAAATTAAGCACCTTAATCAACCAATTTGTTGGCTTGTTGCATGTTGATGTAATTTGCATGTTTTTCTCTTTACATAGATGAGAGGAATTGAAGATTAGGGTTAAGCTTGATGGCTAATTGATGAAAAAACTCTCCTTCACTAAAAAACAGAAAACAGTGTGTTCTTCAGCTCTTTGCTTCAAATTTAGCTAGTTTTTGGATCCCATAGTTTGTTCTAAGGCTTGAGAATAACAAGGAAGACATTAGAGGTTGCCCACAAAGTGTTCGTGATCTGTAATTTAAAGAACCCATCTTCAATTTTTGAGCTTCAACAAGTTGTTCTTCCCTGTTTTTCGGTTTTAGAACAAACATGTTTAATCTTCAAAATTGATGTAATTAGAATGCTTTAGATCCTAATTTTTTCCGTTGCTATGTTGCTAACACCTTCAAGACTATATTTTTTGTTATTAGTTGTAGATATTTTTAGTAGTTTTGCCATTTAAGATAATTTCTCAATAATATATTTGAATAAAATTCAAATATTAAATAATAGGAAAATTATCTTAAATGAAAAAACTGCTGAAAATATTTACAACTAATAGCAAAATACACGGTCTATCGCAAATAGACAATGAAAATTTGTTATATTTATAAATTTTTTTTGTTCTTCTTGCTATATTTGAAAAGAGCCTTAAATAATATGAATGAGATTCATATTTAAACTATAGGTTATGAGAAGAAAATACATTTAAATATAATTCAAATGTAATATTAATTAAATATATGATATTTAATTAATTTATATTAATTAATTAGATTAATTATTATTTATTTATTTATTTAAAATTAAAATTAATTCGATTTAATTTAACTTTAATTAAATTTTAACTCCACAATGCTAAGGGGAGTTAATGTAACTTCCCACCTCTCTGGTTAACTAATAACAGAAGAATGTGAAGTTGTGAGATATAGTAAGGTTTCTCTCATGCTTTCAATCTCTCTCAATCTCTCAACACATAAAGGAAGAAAAAAAGGTTTTCTCTAAATTTCTTCTTCTTCCCTCAGAGTTCTTCCCTTTGTATCCAAAAGGTTAATTCCCACAAACCTTTTATTTGCTAGAGAATAGCAGGGAAGACTTGACAATGGTGTCCAAATTCATTGTGATCACAACAAGGTTTTAGAGACGTTTAAAGAAAGTTCTTCAAAGGTAGTATTTTCTTCTCCTTGTAAATTTCACTTAAAAGCATGGTGTACATTAAAAGTTTATTCTTGTTTTCTTTATTTTTCTATTTTTCTAAATCGAATTATAATGACACTGACATCCATACGCTTCCGCATTAAGATTCGATCCCTTCACAAACACCCACCTTAATGGCATTAAACACCAATTTTCTTCTCTAATAAAAACATATAACATGTAATAGAACTAGATGCCAGCAAATGTAAAAAGTTGCACCCACAATTATGTGTGCACTACAATTTCAAGTCATACTATCCTTGATTAAGAAAGTAAAGAAAATAGGTACCTGAGTTGAACTATCCTTGATGTGGAAACTGAGTTCTAAACATAAGATACCAAAAAGCTATTTAGAGATGTGTTTTTTCTCCACCTAAAAACACACCAAAATAAACAATCTACCCCTCAGCAAAAGTGCAATTAAATATATATAACACAATAGATCTTCAAAGAGAAAATTCCAATTCGAACACCACTAAGTGTCGTAAAAAAATATATAAAACCTCGCTAAAAAGTATCCGAAAGAGTCGAAAGCTAAATATAAAATACATTAATTGAATCCGAACAAGATTCAGAGCATTGTTACTGATTGAATTTTTATCCGGAAGAGTCTGAAACCTATAAAACAAATGTAATAAATACACCACTAATTTCTAGGAACACCACTATAACCAATTAAGAAACAACGACTATAACAAATTTAACAATGAATCTGAGCATCAGCCATCAGAAGATAGGTATCCCACCTTGATACCCATTTCACAACACTTTCCTAAAACATCGAATTAATTGAATTCTTCGCATAAGCGATTGATCGTCTTGTGTAAATAACTTTTTTTTTAAAAAAAATAAAATACAGAGAAAACAAAAACAGAAAATTGAATAAACATCAATAAACATTCTACAACATGCTTTTAGTCATTCAAGGAAGATTAACAAACCTTTTGAAGACTATCTTCCAAGGATTCTTTTCTCCACAAAATGAATTCTCACGAACTTCACAAACACTTTCTTCGAACTCAAACTTACTGGATGGACCCCACCATTTTGATCTTTCTTGCTATGCTCCGAATAAGAGTCGAAGGAGGTGTTAGCTCTTTAATTTTGATAAATAGAAGGAAGTTTGAGAGAGAATTCTTGGAGAAGAATTTTGCGAAGGATTTTCTTGAAGCAGCAGAACTGTGTGTTTTTGAACTTCTACAAAAACAACTTCCCCATACTTTACACATAAAGAGGCTGTTTGTTAAAGGGGTAATGAATGGGTTGGGTTGGGTGGGTAATAATTACCCACGTTTGTTAAGCGAAGAATGAAAAACGGTGGGTTTTAAACCCACTGTTTTTTCCATCCATTTTACCGGCTGATTTGTTTACCGAGAATTAATGTTGACGCTGTCAATTTTCGTGAGTTCCGCCTCCACCTTTTCATATTCTCTCTTCCATAATTAATTTTCATTTGCTCGTTGATGGATAAATGAGCATGCAGCAGAAGTTAATTTGATCAATTTTCACTCTAAAATGTTCAATTTAGAGGATTAAACATGAAATTAAGAAGAAAAACCAAAGTTTCAAGAACACTTACCCTTGAAGCTCCAAATTCTCCTTCAATTCTTGATGAATTTCAGCACCACTTGGTTGTAGACCACCACAAGAGTCTTCTCTACTATTCTCTAGGCTTAGATTGGATGGTGGGATCCAAATTTGTGGTGTATTTGAGAAAGAATGAAGGTTGGGAAGAAGATGAACAATGGATGGAATTTTGCAAAATTAACCCTTAATTTCACAAAATTCTTAACCATTTTTATGTAAAAATCATCTCTATTTATTAAAGAATAACATGCAATCCAATTGCATCGAAATTTGACAACACAAAATGGTTAATTTGTTGGTTATTGTGAAGAAGACAACCAAGCTCCTAACTTAGTGGGAAAATCCAATCTTCAAAAATCAATTTTAAAATCAATTTTCAATGAATTTCCAAAATTGAATTAAAATTGATTTTTAATTTCAAAAAGATAATTAAATAATTTAATATTTAATTAATTAAATATTATTTTAATATTAAATAATAAAATAATATTATTTTTCCCACTTGTCCCGATTTTTCTAAAAAAAAAAAACCGATATGAATCCCTCTTCATATGATTAATATTTAAATCATATTTAAATATTATAATTAACTCTATTTGTACGTTTAATTCGTAATTAAACGTCGATATATCGTATATATCTGACTTTCATTCCTTAAGCCAAGATTTGAATGGTTCAAACTTATTCATCACATTATTTAAGATTTTAGTCCATTTATGAGCTAGTAGAGGGACCTAATGGACCTGCAGATCATGAGCTCCAACGATCCGAGATTAACTGGCCAAACTCTTTAACCTAGTTAACCAGCATTCGTTAACTAATGGGACACTTCACTAAAGCCCGTAGCTGCACTCTTCTCACTGTAGATATATTTGTGTCCATTTGATGTAACCGTCATCGATAAGTCAATCCTTCACAGGTTGTTCATAACTTCAGCTAGGTCAAATACCGATTTACCTCTGAGTTACATCTTTTCTCCTTAAGTACCATTGTCCCTCTAATGAACAATTGATTTAGGATCTAATCACTAAATCCATTCCCTCTCGGGCCAATGAGAGGATGGGGCCCCTTGTTCAAGTCTTGGGAACAACACTTAAGAGAACAACCTCTCTTCTATCCCTAAGTTGGGTAGGAGTGAATTCCGTCTTGCAAATTCTATGTTCCCAACTATCTACCCGGTCTTATCCCTGAAATGGGAGGAATGTTGAGCAGCGCTATTGAGCTTACTCTTACCTATGTAGATCAAGGGATAATTCTGAATAAACAGGAGTTCATAGATAGCTCAAGATTCAGATCAAGTTATCTAGGTCATCGATAAGTGAAATTAATCAGTGTTAATCATAAACGGTGTTAATACGTAACAATAATTATTTTAGGATCAGTCTTACACAATCCCATTATGTAGAATACCCACACTCACATGTCTCTACATGAGCAAATCAGAATCACTTCATTTATGACACTTTACAACATTTGTAACAATCATGAAGCGGGTTGTATTCAATAGAGTCTCTAGGAAGAGGTACCCAACCTGATCCTTGTACTATAGACTATTGAGGCTACTTACTCGAACTTGATCCTGTTTATGTCTCCACATAAAGTCCAAGTACTCATGATAGTAGCCAAGGGTTCGTAGTTTAATTGGATTTAGAGTTGATAAATAATTAATTCACTTGAATAACTTCATATGTACTAAAAACCACATATTTACAAAAACTACAAGTTTTAGGACGTACAACCCAACACTAGTGACCTTTCTCCTTTTCGAGGTTCACATTTTCGATCTCTCTCTTCCAAGTCCCTCCCTTCTTCGTTTCTTCTTCTCCCTTCTCCCTTCTCTCATCCGATTTTCGCCTTCTTCGTTTCTCCTTCTCCCTTCTCTCTTCCAATTTCCGCCTTCTTCGTTTTTCCCTTCTCTTATTTCCCCATTTTTTCTACTAGGGATCTTCTATTATCTTCCCTCTTAAGGAAGATGTTCGAAGCATAACCTTGGATTACAACTCAAGAACGCATACAGGGACAATCAAGGGATCCTTAAGGATGGAAGAAAGGTCATGGATGCATAATAAAGTAGAGATAAATGCATGAAGTATAAACGCATGAAGGAAAATCTTGAGATGATTTTGGTTAGCAGAATTACAAGCATAGTCAGATGTTTATCACTCAAAAGAAGGATATGGACATAAGGAAAGAAGTGATAAATGCATGGTAGTATGCGGTTAAGGCACAGATGCATGGCAATGTGCGAGGGAGAAACCTGGTCAAAGATAGGAAGGTCGGGAGGAAGAAAGAGAATAAAAACCTTAAAAGGAGAAGTAGATGGACGCATAGGGGCACTAAGTTGTATGCATAGTTTGTATCTCAGAACAAGTTAAATGCATAAGATAAGTTTATAAAGGTTACATGGTTTCATTTAGACTTAACACTTTATAAGAAGTAGGTGTCCAGTTGCATGTCGGATGTGTCATGCAGGGTGACAGGTGGCAAACAAGTGACAAAAAGAGAAGAGAAGTTGGATTCATCCCAAAACTATAAATAGGACCTTGAAGGAAAAGGAGCGGGGGATGATCATAAAGTCTGAGTTCTGGAGACAAAGTAGAGAGAAGGCAGAAAAGGATAAATCCTTGCGTTCGTAGTGAATTCTGCAGCCAAGAGTGAGGTGTTCTTAACAACCTAGCTACCTGGCGTTCAACAAGTAGCTTTGCGTTCAAAGATAGACTCTACGTTCAAGGAGATCTGTGCTTCCAAGGAGTGAAGCCAAAAGAATTAGTTAGAAAGCTGCACCTTGCATTCAAGTAACCAACCTTGTGTTTAAGGTGCAGGTGATGCGCACTTTGAGTGTTAATTGCAAGTGTACGGGTCAAGTTATAATATAAGACGATTAAGTCCGAATATCGTTCCATTGGAGATCCAATTGTGAAGGTTTAAGTTACTTAGCTATTCTAGAGTTGAATCAATTTTATTTGAGGATTGAAATTGAATATTATAAGTTATGGAAAATACAAATCAAATAAGGAAAGTATTAAAGTGAGAAACACAAGAGTCAAAGAGAGTTCTAAGGTAATGAATCCTTGTTTATTTCATCATGCAATATTATAGATTTCATGGATTTTATTGTAATTCATATGCCTAAGTCTAGAAACTTAATTCCAAGTTATTTTCTCTCAAAAACAACCCTTTCTCATGCAACTCGATTGATTATTAATCTCTTAAAACCAATACAAAATTACATGGCATTAAAAATAGTCTTTAGCAACTTTTATTGTCAACCTAATTACTCTCGTGATAGATTAACAACAATTCATTGTTATAGATTAAGTTAAACATACAATCTCTTAATCATACATCTAACCTAACATGTGAGGATGGCCAATCCACAATAATTAAACACAATAACAATGAAAAGCATAATCATTCCAACAAAACCATGAAAGTCTACAAGATCAACATAAATCCATAAACAAATCATCAAAACCCTAAAACTAAAGAGTTTAGCCATTCATAGCTTGAAGCAACATGTTTAAGCAAAATAAACAAAGAAAGAGTGTAAAGAAAGAGAAACTCTACTGAAAAGAGGCTCTTGATTGAGGTAGCACCGTCACGATCTCCTTGGCTCCCACGTCGGAATTCGAAGGGCACCATGACTATCTCAAACTATTTTCCTCTTCCTTGCAACTAACTCACTTTTGAACTCTCACTTAATTCTCTCATTTTTGTGCCTTTTTAGGTCTGTAACTTCCTTGCTTTGCTTTGATTTTCTTTGATGATTTGGGTTGCTGGAAACCCCAAATTTATAGAGTTTGGCCGTCCAAAAATTTACCAAAAATAACATTTTTTCATTTAAGGAAAGCTGGCGCCGCGACGCTGTTCCATAGCTCCGCGGCGCTAGGGCCGCATCCAAAATTGTTGCTCTCAGGTTTTATCGTTGCGGCAGCGCCATCCAAGCGCCGCGACGTTGTGATGCGTTTCAGAAATATTGTTCTCGGGCATTAGCGTCGCGGCGCTGCCGCGACGCTGTCATGCATTCAACAAGGTTGCATCGAGGCAGCGCCATCTCGGCGCCGCGATGCTACTATGTGTCCAGAACGATGTGTTCATGTTTCAGTGCCGCGGTAGCGCCGTCTCAGCGCCGCGGTGCTACTATGCATCTAGAATGATGCGTTTATGTTTTAACACCGCGGCGCTATCCCAAAATTCGCCCTTTTTAATTTTTTAGCTCTTTTTCGCCGTATTCTTGCTCGGTTTTGATCTTTTAGTCGTTTCTTCTAATTTTCCTTGGTTTAACCTGAAAATCACTAGCAAACAAGTGAAATCAAATATAAACTCCCTTAATTTGAGAGAATAGAAAGCACTTTTCAAGTGCTTATCAGCAGGGTTGCATCCAACCGAGCGAACAGAAGGGAAAATAAGTTGCCTTGTGTTTCAGACTTCAAAATGTTGCGTCCAAGAAGCTCGGGAAAGAGAATTATAAGGAAGAAAAAAGAACTATCCTTGAGCAAGTATTATGTGAGTAACACTAATGTTTTCAAAATATGAATGTGTTCTTTGTGATTAATATCACTGGTTTTGGAATATGAATAAGCATTCATGAGTTTTCAACGTATAAAGCATGCGTTTATCTTTAAAAAGCATTTGAGCATGCTAGTTGTTTGAAATGAGTTTATTGAACAGCATGATGTTTGATATTATCTGATTTTTATGGTTTTATTGAAAAGCATGCTGTTTGATATAATATGATTTTATAGAAGATTTAGAAACGTTTAACTTATTAATTTATGATATGATGTTTCCAAAACATGTTGTGTTTTTTATAAAGTCTTAAAATGGCACCCAAAGCTCAAAGACTTAGAGAAGGCCAATGGGTAGCCAGAATATAGAAAAGTTACCCAACGTTAAGGGACTCGAAGAAGGCAAATGGGTAACCTGGATATGGAAATGGGACCCAATGCTCAAGGACTTGAAGAAGGCATATGGGCAACTTGGGTTATAATACCTATGTGCACATAGAGGAATATACGACAATGATGTGTTGAGATTACTCCACACAGCCAAGGATAATCGACGTTGAGTAGCATAGAGCTCGGCTCTGCCTCAACTAAGGAAAAGATATGAAATGTTTTCGACGTTGAGTAGCGTAGAGCACCGCTCCGCATCAACTAAGGGAAATGATTTGAAACAAATGGAATTTTTGAGTATTTTTCTCTGAAATAAGCATGCATGATTTAACAATGGCATTTGAGCATGTTTTAATATGATTTGAATCGATATTTTATATGTGTTGTTGACAATGTTTATATTATGATCAGTTTTATAGCTAAAGTAAAATATTTCCAAAAACTGTTACTCACTAGGCTATTAGCTCATCCTTTCATATGTTTTCCATTCTTCAGGTAGCATGACAGTTCCCGTTGCCGGTCGAAGTCAAGGTTTGTCAAGAATTAATGGTATCATTGTCCTAGGAAGAGTGGTCAAATGGGAAAGCTAAAGTAAGTTCGACAGTAGGAGTCGATAGGGAAGTCGATGACTGCTGTCCTCACGCTCCGTTTCGGGCTACAGGAGGGTAGTTCAGAATGAGGTGTGACAATAGATGATTAAAACAGATGACACTATGACCGCCATAGCGGAATTGTCAATTAATTCCGTAGTAGGATCATCTAATCTGGAAACTATGAAGATGAGAGGTCCCATTGAAAGAGAGTCAGTTAGTGTGCTAATTGATTGTGGAGCGACACATAATTTTATTGCTGAAAGATTAGTTTCGTTTTTACACCTACCAATTGTGGAAACCTCCAATTATGGGGTAATTTTGGGATCGGGGTTCGCAATTAAAGGAAAAGGTATCTGTAATGCGGTGAAATTAGTGATTGGGGATTTTATTGTTTGTGGTAATTTCTTACTTTTAGAATTTGGGAGGAGTGGATGTAATACTAGGCATGCAGTGGTTACATACTTTGGGAGTGACAGAAGTTAATTGGCAGAATTTGACAATGTCATTTAACCAGGATGGGAAGACCATGGTATTAAAGGGAGATTCTAGTCTCACAAAGACGCGGGTGAGTTTAAAAAGTATGATATGATCATGGACAGAAGCGGATCAAGGATTTCTCATCGAATGTCGGTTCTTGGAAGGCAGAGTTTCGTTGGCTGAATGGTATGGTATCGATGAAATACTATTTCTGAATCAATTTCAACGGTGCTAGATACCTTTGTTGATGTGTTTGAGTGGTCGAAAACATTACCACCAAGGAGGAGTATTGAACATCAGATCCATCTGAAGCAGGGCACGGATCTAGTTAATGTGAGACCTTATAGATATGCCTATCATCAAAAGGAGGAGATGGAGAAGTTGGTGGATGAAATGTTGGCATTAGAAGTTATTCATCCTAGCACAAGTCCGTATTCGAGTCCTGTTTTGTTGGTTAAGAAGAAGGACGGAGGTTGGAGATTTTGTGTTGATTATCGAGCTTTGAATAATGTTACTATACCTGATAAGTTTCCCATTTTAGTAATTGAAGAATTGTTTGATGTATTGAATGGTGCCACATTATTTTCCAAGATCGATTTGAAGTCGGGTTATCATCAAATTAGAATGCACCCGAGAGATGTGGAGAAAACAGCTTTTCGGACTCATGAGGGCCATTATGAGTTTTTGGTAATGCCATTTGGATTAACTAATGCCCCATCAACATTTCAAGCACTTATGAATACCATTTTTAAACCATATTTGAGAAGGTTCGCACTAGTTTTTTTTTTATCACATTTTAGTCTATAGTCGAACAGTAGAGGATCATGTTAAGCATTTGGAGAAAGTCTTTCTGATATTGAGGGACAATAAATTGTATGCTAGTAAGACTAAATGTCAGTTTGCTAAGGAAAAGGTGGAATATTTGGGGCATTTGATATCAGGTAAAGGTGTAAAGGCAGATCCTGAAAAATTTCGAGCAATGTTAGAATGGCCTGTACCTACAAACGTCAGGGAGGTGCGTGGCTTTTTGGGATTCACTGGGTATTATAGGCGTTTTGTTCATCATTACGGTAGCCTCGCAGCTCCTTTGAGTCAATTGTTGAAAGGGGGAGCCTTTGAATGGAATGCAGATGCCCAAGTTGCTTAGAACGTCTGAAAAATGCTATGATGACATTGCCCGTTTTGGCATTACCTGATTTTGATTTACCTTTTGAGGTTGAAACGGATGCTTCTGGTTTTGGATTGGGGGCGGTTTTGACACAATTGAAGAGGCCCATAGCTTATTATAGTCACACTTTGTCCCTACGAGATAGGGGGAAACCAGTATATAAGAGAGAACTGATGCTCGTAGTGATGGCGGTGCAACGTTGAAGACCTTATTTGTTGGGTAGGAAGTTTATTGTGAAGACTGATCAGCAGGCTTTGAAGTTTTTGTTGGAGCAGAGAGTGATACAACCACAACATCAGAAATGGATTGCAAAGTTGTTGGGTTATGATTTCCATGTAGTTTATCGACCAGGGTTGGAAAACAAGGCTGCTGATGCTTTATCTCGTGTTCCACCTACTGTCCATTTGGCTTCTTTATCAGCCCCTACTATCATCGATGTAGAGATTATTAAAACTGAAGTTTCCAATGACGCAAAGTTGCAGGAAATTATTGCAAAGTTGGAGCAGGATGTTGAGAGTGTTCCTGGTTTTGTGTGGCAACGGGGAACTTTGAAATACAAGGGACTCCTGGTATTATCTCGATCTTCTACCCTTATTCCTGCGGTGTTACACACTTATCATGATTTTGTATTTGGGGGGCATTCGGGGTATCTCCGTACTTATAAGAGATTGATCGGTGAATTGTACTAGGAGGGTATGAAAGGAGATGTTCAACAGTATGTGGAAGAATGTATGGTGTGTCAATGAAATAAGACTAGCTTTTATCTCCTGGTGGGTTATTGACGCTATTGGAGATTCTTGATGTTATTTGGAGTGATATTTCCATGGATTTCATTGGAGGATTACCAAAATTGAAGGGATATGATGTTATTTACATAGTTGTTGATAGATTGAGTAAGTATAGTCACTTTATTGCAATGAAACATCCATTCAATGCTAAGGTGGTAGCAGAAGTGTTTGTAAAGGAGATCGTGTGCATACATGGGTTTCTGAGTTCTATTGTATCTGATAGAGATAAGGTTTTTCTAAGTCATTTCTGGTGTGAGTTATTCAAGTTGGCAGGTACAAAATTATGACAAAGTTCAGTTTATCATCCCAAACGGATGGTCAAATTGAAGTGGTGAATCGTCGGGTTGAGGCATATTTGAGATGTTTTTGTAGTGAAAGGCCGAAGGAGTGGATCGAGTGGTTAAATTGGGCTAAATATTGGTACAATACCACATACCATAGTTCCATCGGTATTACACCATTTCAAGCAGTTTATGGTCGTTTACCACCTCCTCTTTTATATTATGGAGATACTACTATTGTTAATTCCACATTAGATCAACAATTGAAGGAGAGAGATGTGGCATTACGAGCAATGAAAGAGCATTTACGAGTGGCTCAAGAGAAGATGAAGAAAAAATCAGATAGGAGGAGGCGTGAGGTTGAGCATCAAGTTGGAGATTCAGTGTTTTTAAAGATTAGACCATATCGGCAGTCAACTTTGCGACAACGGCGGAACGAGAAGCTTTCTCCTAAGTATTTTGGGCCTTTTAAAGTGTTGGATAGAATTGGGGAGGTCGCGAATCGTTTAGAGTTACCATCGCCGGCATCTATACATCAGGTTTTCCATGTGTTGTAGTTGAAAAAGGTTTTGGGAGAAAATCATACTATTCAATCTACGGTGCAACAATTGTCGGAAAGCCATGAGGTTAACTGAACCATCTGAGATTTTTGGATATCGTAAGAATCCGACAACCAATGTTTGGAAGGTGTTGGTAGGATGGAAAGGGTTGCCGGCCCATGGGCGACTTGGGAATTTTTTGATGATTTCAAACAACAATTTTCAGATTTTCACCTTGAGGACAAGGTGGCTCTTGGAGGGGAAAGTAGTGTTAGACCTCCTATAATATTAACTTATAGCAGAAAAAGAAATAAAGGGAAGGGTATGGTGTGTGGGAGTGTGGCTTCTTCAGCCAAACTTAATTAGTAGTTAATTTAATTAGTAATTATTTATGTCTTTGTTTTATTTTGGGGGAGGGAGGTAGTTAAGGGAGGAATAGGTGAGAGGGGGAAGACAGTTTTTATGTTTTCAGGAATTGCTTATACAGCAATTGGGGAAGGGGACTGAGGGCAGTTTCTTTGTGTTCCAGTGTAGGGCTGTAATTTTGATGAAATTCAATAAGAAAGTTTGGTTGGAATCTTATCAAGTTTCTTTCTTTACACTTTTTCTATGCTAAAATTGGTTTTGAACATGTTGTCTAAAGCTATGAATGGCTAAACTCTTTAGTTTTAGGGTATTGATGAATTGTTTATGAAGTTATGTTGATATTGTTAGACTCTTCATGGTTTTTTTTGTAATGAATATGCTTTTCATTGTTATTGTGTTTCATTCTTGTTGATTGGTCATGCTTGAATGTTAGATTAGATGTATGATTGAAATAATTGTATGTCTAATTGGATCTATAACAATGAATTGTTGTTAATCTATCATGCAAATAGTTAGGTTAACAATGAAAGTTGTCAAAGACTACTTCTAATGCCATGTAACTTACATTGGTTTCAAGATATTAATAATCAATTGGGTTACATGTGAAAAAGTTGTTTTTGATAGAAAATAACCCGGATTTTTGTTTCTAGACTTAAGCATATGAATTGCAATAAAATCCATGAATCCTAGAATGTTGCATGATGAAGTAAACAAAGATTCATTACTCTAGAACTCTCTTTGGCTCTTATGTTTCTTATTTATTTGTTTTCCTTTTTAGGCTTTCTAAAATCACAACTCAAGATTGAATTCTCAAATAAAATTGATTCAATTCTAGAATAGCTAAGTAATTGGATCCTCAGTGGAACGATATTCGAACTTCACCACCTTATATTTTAACTTGACTCGTACACTTGCGGTTAACACAGAAAGTGCGCATCACAATCTTACATAGATATACTTATGTGAGTAGTAGCACCAGAAACTACCCACCAAGTATCTGTAGGTACAGAAGCTAAATTAACTTCAGAACAAACTAAAGTAAGAAGTTTACTCTTTACACGCCACTTGGTGTATTTGGGACAATCTTTCTTGAAGTGACCTTCCTTTTTGCAAAAAAAACAAGGATGTTCAGTAGACTGCTTCTTGTTTTTATTCTGTTGAGATGTCCCTTGTACAACACCCTTAGATTTCCTTTTCTTCTTATCACAAGAGTTAGTTGTCAAGTGAGCACTTTCTGTCATTTCTCTCTTATTCCTATCTTCTTCTTGCACGCATTTTGAGATAAGCTCATTAATTCTCCACTTATCCTTCTGAGTATTATAACTTATCTTAAAACTAAGTGAATTATGCAGGAAGAGAGATAGTACCAAATGTACGAGTAAATTTTCGTTTATCTTGATATATAGTGTCTTTAATTTACCTGCAAGATTGGACATTTTCATAATATACTCCCTTATGTTTCTATTACCCATATACCTCCTGGAAGTCAAAGAAGTCAAAAGATTACTTGCTTCCCCTTTTTCATTTTTAGCAAAATATGTCTCAATTTGAGCAAGGAACTTTTTGGCATTTTTACTCTCTGCGATAGAACCCGGAAAGACTCTGGAATGGAGTGCCTAGTGATCATCAGACACATTTGACCGTCACTACAAGAATTTTTGTCTCTGCCGACACTTTTTTTTGCCAACGCAACAAAAAAACGTCGACAGAACTAGTTTCTGCCGACGAATTTTTAATGCGTGGGCATTTCTTCATATATGCCGACATAAATATAAGCGTGGACAAAAAGTAGTGTGGTATTAGTGAAAATTATAAAAGTTGGTTTTTGCTGATGATTAATTTAGTTTCTCCCCACGTACAGAGTGTGGGCATAAATTTTTAATTTCTGCCCACGCAAGAAATGTGGCCAAAAATTGTAATGATCTCCTAAACACATTTCCCCCCCTTTTTTACTTTCCCTCCTCTCACTTTCCCTCTTTTTTTCTTTTCATTTTAATTTTATTTTTACATATAACAAACAAAAGTTTCTCACCCACAAAATTGAGTTCCCGACCCGATTAGAAGCTCTCGACGACGATCTCCCAAAGAACAACGTCAGCCCCGCTCCTGCCAGGCGACAACAACGCTTGACGGATCCTCCTGCCCTACACCAGTCCTGCTGCCTCCAACGCCGCCAGACGCGACTGCTACTGCCTCCAACGACGCCGCTGCTGCTGCCTACAGACGCCGGTGCTACCGCCTCCAGACGCCGCTGGTGCTGCCGCCCCTTGCCGTCGCTGCTGCCGCCAGTTCGATGTTGCCCGTTGCTACCACTTCTTCTGCTGCTGCCGCCCCACGTCACTTCTTCTACCGACGCCAACCTTCTTCTTCTGCCGACGTGGGTGGCTGCCGCCATCTTACTAAACGTGGGTGAGTATTTTATTGACTATTCGTTTGGATCTAGAGTTGTTTTCCATAGTTATATAGAATTGTTAATTGAGTATTTTTTTTATCTAGAATTGTCCTCTACAAATGAATGTATGAATGAAATTAGTTGTCGTCTTGGAAGATTAGTTGTCGTTTTGGAACAAGTAGTTTAAATTAGTGGACTTTGCATTGTGAGACTTACCAAGTATTATAACTACCATGTGAAAATTTGAATGAAATTGTAATGACAATGATGAAATTGCAATGAGAATGATTAATGTTGATCTTTTAGGTTGATTTTGAGTTCGGAAGTCACACTTATATATGTTCAAGTTGTTTTGAAAGTCATTAGGGTCATTTAGACACTTTTTAGATACATTTTTCTTGCTTTTGAAACTCAAAAGAACACTTAGACACTTAGACACACTTAGATACTTTTTAGGAACTTAAGATATTTTGAATTTAGGTTGTTTTGGGAGTTAATAAGTTTCTTGGACACTTTTTATGCACTTTTAAGTTGTTTTGAGGGTCAAAGTGACACTTATACACTTTTTAGGTGGGTTTTGAGTTTTAAAGTCATACTTAGACATTTTGATGTTGTGTAGTTGGGAGTTAAAGTGTCATTTGGACACTTTTTAGTTACTTTTTGATTGGTATTGAGTTTATAAGTCATACTTAGGTATTTTGAAGTTTTTTTGGGGAGTTAAAGTGTTATTTACACACTTCTTAGATACTTTTTCATTAGTCTTGGATATTGTGAAGACTCTTGAGAATTATGTAGGTTGTTTTGGGAGTTAAAGTATCATTTAGACACTGTTTAGGTACTTTTTGTTTGGTTTTGAGTTAAGAGGTCATAGTTATGCAGTTTGGATTTGTTTTGGGAGTTAACGAATCTCTTGAGGGTTTACACACTTTTTAGACATTTTTAGTACGTTTTGGGACTTAAGAGGTCATTTAGACACTATTTAGGTACTTTATCTAACTTCTTGCCCTGATTCTTACAGGGTTTAATTCTTTCAATTCTATTTGAAGATGGATAAGGATTGGATTAACCTAAAAAATAGATTTTCAAGAGATTACATTGAAGGAGTTTCTCAATTTATGGAAGTGGCAAAGAGGCATGTAAACGATGCGGGAAAAACTAGTTGCCCATGTAGGAACTGCCAAAATTCAATGACACAATCATTGAACGTAGTAGAGCAACATTTGTTTACATATGGAATATCTTTATATAGTAAATGGGTTTATCACATAGAAGCAATCAACTTAGGTTCATTAGAAAGAGGTGGTACTTTTTCAATAGGTGATGGATTAAGTGTAATGCTGATGATGAGGATGATGACATTTTTGGTCTTCTCACTTATTTGCAAGGGCCAATGATAAGAAGTGAAGAGAATACTAATGACGAAGAGGATTTTGAGGATGAAATTCCAGAAAAATGTTGAAGAAATGAATACTAGTAACATTTTTGATGATTTGATGGATGAAGCACGCAACCAGTTGTACCATGGATGTACCAAATTCTCCTCATTAAATTTCTTGGTGAAGTTGATGCATATCAAGGTTTTCAACAATTGGAGCAACAAATCGTTTAATATGTTACTAGAGTTGCTAAAAGATGCATTTCCGATTGGTACATCTATACCTGGATCATTTTACGAAGCTAAGAGAAAACTACGTGACTTAGGGCTCGGATATGATTCCATCCATGCTTGCAAATAAGACTGTGTATTATTTTGGAAAGAACTAGCTAATTGTCAAAGTTGTCCAGTATGTGGTGAATCCCGATATAAAAGAAATAGTGGAAAGGGTAAGAAGATTCCAAATAAAGTTTTGCGTCACTTTCCATTAATACCTAGGTTGAAACGATTGTTTTTATCAAAACATATTGCTGTTGAGATGAGATGGCATAAGGATAAACGAGTTGATACGGAGGATGTGTTACGACATCCAGCTGATGGTGCAGGATGGAAACACTTTGATAGAGAGTTTCCATAGTTTGCTTTAGACCCTAGAAGCTTCTGACGGATTTAATCCATTTGGTAATATGAATACAGCCTATAGCATGTGGCCAGTTGTGCTTGTACCGTATAATTTTCCGCCTTGGAAATGCATGAAAGAATCCAATTTCTTCATGTCTTTGCTAATACCTGGACCAAAGTCTCCAAGAAAAGAGATTGACGTTTATTTGCAGCCATTGATTGATGAGTTGAAAGAGTTGTGGAATAATAGTGTGCGGACATATGATTGCATTAACGAGGAGTACTTCCAATTACATGTATATTTGTTGTGGACCATCAATGACTTCCCTGCATATGGTGACTTGTCGGGTTGGAGTACCAAAGGTTATCAAGCATGCCCTACTTGTAAAGAGGATACATCATTGTTTCGGATAAGAGGAAAAATATGTTTTATGGGACATCGACGTTATCTTCCTAATGATCATAGTTGGCGAAGAAGTCGACAACATGACGGGAAACCCGAGCATAGGCCTCCACCAGTTATGATGCATGGAGAAGAGATCTTACAACAAATAAACTCCATGAACTTTCCGGTGTTAAGTGATAACTTGTAGAAATAGCAGTTATTATAGTCACTATTTGATTTAATTAGAGTAACTTTGAAGTTAAACGCATGATTTTGGTAGTTGAATGATGAAAAATGTATCATCATGCGTTGGCACTACTTACAAAAGAAAATACCTGAAAAACGATGAGCTTTTATGTTCCTAACGCAGGGTTAAGAAGAAAAGAAGTGCAAACAATCGAAGTACGAAGAGACGAAGCTGCTGCGAGGACAAGTGGAAACCCATGCGTCGAGCCTATGCATTGAGCTCATGCGTTGAGACCATGCGTCGAGCCGAGTGGGTTGAGACCATGCGTCGAGCCTATGCGTTGACAATCTGAAAAGTAGAAACAGGTGCATGCTCAAACAATTGTCATGTCATTATGAAAAAAGACAACACCCAATCAGATCATGGCAGAACAAATAGGCTGACAATCTGAAAAGTCTATGCAGCGTGACTGAAATTTAATGCAAAGGTGTCAGGTCATCATGATATATACTTTTTGACGCCTATAAATAGTCCACAAGCTTCTCCAAGAAAAGGAGGAAGAGAGACCAGTTCAAGAGGCGAAAGCTCTGCACTATTTCTCCCTCACCATAACCAGCCTTCATTTCGAGCTCTTCTGAGAGAAAGATTCTAAGCATCTTCAGAGTCGTCTCCTAGTGAGTGAGAACCTTCACCTTATGGAATCTATGTATCAGATAACAACCATCTCAAGCCTCCATGAAGCAAGACGTTGCCAGTGGCGGCTTGACGCCCTTCATCTCTATTTTATTTCTATTTCTCTCCTTCTTGCTTATATTTTGTTAATGACATTCGAGAGAATGATTTATTATCTTAATATGAGTTTGATTGACTATCTTCTTCCGTCTATTTCCGTATTAAATACTTTACACCATGCTGTCTAAATGCTAAATGAGTTAAATGTTAAAAGTTAGTTTTTCTTGAGCAATTCTGAGTATGTTACATCTTGATTAATGCATATCTTTAGCTTGCATAACTTTGTCTGACAAACAAACGTAGTAAGCATGACTGTCGAGCTTGAGAGAGTGGATAGTTAATCTTTAGCATTAATTAAGACTAGATGAGTGCAGAGATGTAGTTCATCTTTTGCCAACGCAAACTTACTATGCGTCTTAGAGATAAGATAAATGTGGCGTCGAAACATCGAGAGATGGATTCACACACGCAGTTTGTAGGTATGTAATTGTACTTAGAAAGTTTAGGTAACAATTAGCTCTTGCGTTCAACTCTACCTCTATCGCATGGTTCCATTCATTCTCAACGCATGTTATCTGACGCATTGTTTTACATATGACTACCCAACGCCGTGTCCACCTCATTATTAGTAGTAGAAAATTCTTTGCATTCTTTTTGTATAGTTTTACACATATAATCAACAAACGCATATATATTTACATGTATAGTCACCGCATAGTCATGCATTTATTCTCAACGCCTAGTTATTACAAATCCCTGCGTTCGACCTTGGACTCACCAGGAAACCTATAACTGCTTATACTTGGGTCTTTATAGGAAAACTTGCTTAATCATGATCACATCTAGAGTAATTCTCGACACATCCTTGTATGGAAATGATAAATTTATTTTTGCGCAACGAGCTAAGTTTTTCAATTAAATTCAAATGAACAAATTTATGAACATTAAGTAAGCATCCATCCAAGCAAAATAAGAAAAGAAAGCGCGCTATTAATTGGACCAAAAAAAGTATATTTTTCGAACTTCCTTATTGGTCTAAACTTCTATTGAGACATAAGTTGGATGTCATACATATCGAGAAAAATGTATGTGGCAACTTGCTTGGAACTTTGTTAAACATTGAGGGGAAAACAAAGGACACAACAAATGCTCATTTAGATCTTCAAGATTTGAACATACGAAAGGACTTACACTTGCAAAGGCAAGGAAATAAGCTCGTAAAGCCACATGCTGCGTATACATTAACCACTAGTGAAAAACTAGACTTTTGAAAGTTCTTGAAATCGGTTAAATTTCCTGATGGATTTGTATCAAACATATCACGATGTGTGAGTGTCAGTGATGGAAGATTGTGGGGGCTAAAGACTCATGACTCGCACATTCTACTCCAACAACTTATTCCTATTGCTGTTCGAGCATACTTACAGAAGGATGTGTGCACAACTATTGTTGAGTTATGTAATTTCTTTCGTGATCTATGCGCAAAGACTATACGTATCAGTGATCTTAATCGTTTGGAATCAGATATTGTATTCATACTCTGCAAGTTTGAAAAAATCTTTCCACCGGCATTTTTCGATGTAATGATATATCTTGCAGTTCATTTACCATATGAGACAAAAATTGTTGGTCCAGTGAGTTATAGTTGGATGTACCCCATAGAGAGAAGCTTGAGAACATTGAAGCAAACGTACGAAACAAGGCTCGTCCTGAGGGTTCCATAGCAGAGGCATTCATAATGAATGAATGTTTGACCTTCTGCTCTATGTATCTAACAGGGATAGAAACAAGATTCAATAGAGATCCACGGAATGATGACCCAAGGAATGATCAATTTGTTTGTGGTGATTTTGATGTATTTAGACAAAATGTGCAACCGATGGGTGGGTTAGTTATGAGAACAATGTTTGAAGATGAGAAACAAACGTGTCATTAGTATGTATTGAACAACTGTTCCCAAATAGAACCTTATCGCAGGTACATTTCAAATTTCATGTATTTTATTTTTTGATTTGAATTGGACACGTGTAAGTTAATCTTATGTCTTATTCTTTTATTACTAAACAGACAACATTTGAGATCGATTCATATCAGAGGAGAGGATGGATTAGATTTATTTAGAAGACACCAATTAGAATTTCCTGATTGGTTTAGAGCACATGTAAGTGGGATGTAGAAGACATCAATTCAATTTTTACTATGAGTTAATACTAAGTTATTTTAACTTTGTTAACACATGTAGATGTATTCATTACATGAAAGAGGTGAAGCGTCTGATGATCTTTACTCAATAGCGTTGGGGCCTAGTAGTCAAGTTCGCACCTACAGTGGTTGCTTCGTTAATGGAGTACATTTTCATTGCATAGAGCGTGACAATTGTCGGACTACGCAAAATAGTGGAGTAATGGCATGTGGAGAAACCAATAGTGATGAAACAAATTATTATGGTGTGTTGGAAGGTATCTACAACTTAGAATATCCGAAGTCTAGACGGGTCTATCTTTTCAAATGTAATTGGTTTGACATGGATGTTAAGAAGAACAGATTTCGTTATGATTTAGAATTTAAGTTAATCAATACTTCTCGTTTTTGGTACAAGGATGACCCATACATCTTAGCTACTCAGGCCATACAAGTTTTCTACATTGATGACCCTAAACTTCGGAATAATTGGAGAATTGTACAAATTTTCCAAAATAAACAAGTATGGGATGTTCCAGAAGTCGAAGAACTAGAAAATGAAGATATAGAGTTGTTAGATGTAACTGGTTCGATTGGGGTTGATGAATCCATACATGATGTTACATTTTGTAGAAGTGAATGGACCCTAGTGTCGTTCCCCATCAAGAGTTACATAACCATTGAATGAGAGTGCACCACCCCCGGTCGATGACGGCTTTATAAACGACGATACTGAGCATATAGAATCAGCTAGTGAAGAGAGCTCAGAATTTGATGAACAAAATAGTGAATAATGGTATAAGGTATGTAGTTCAAGCAAAAAAAATTAATATTACATGTTGGTTTCAAGTATAATCACTACAATTTGATTCTGCAGTGTCATGGTACGCCCAAAACAAGCACAGATGGCACTAATTGAAGCTGAACATGCAAACACTCCAGAGGTTGATTCTTCCACTAGGCAGGACGAGCCTAGGGCAACAGGTATTAATATTTTATGTATGTTTACTTACAATATGTTATTTAAGGTATCTAAGATTCATTGCTAGTTTACGATCTCAACCAATCTCTAAAACAATAGGTAGGCGTGTGAGAGGACCTAGTTGGAACATAGAGCTAGATAGATATGTAGCTACGCATGGGAAGATCAAAATTGACATTGACGATGATGTTGGAAAACTGGTATGTACTTTTGCCACCAAGTTTGCTTTGGCCATTGGTACTCTAGTACGAAACACCATACCATTGAACTATGATACTTGGAGGGTTGTACCTATAGGAGTACGTGAACTTGTGATTGATCGGTTGGAGGTAAGTTTGTGTTTCTTTTATGCTTTCTAAGTTGTTCAATATGTAAAAATAGTAATTACTTGAATTATTGAATGTTCAGACATATTTTGAGTTTGACTCAACAAAGAGGGTTGTGAGGAAGTACTTGGATCGACAGATGCGATCATCTTTCCGGGAAAATAGAGCAGACTTGTATAGAGAATACTGTAAATTTGAGGACCCCGTTCAAGCCCGTGCTAATCCACCTATAAGACTAAGGAACCTTGAAGATTGGAAGATTTTGTGTGATTGATGGGAGTCAGATGCTTGGAAGGTATGTTTTTCTCAATTAAACCTACAGTTTATAAGAATTTGGTCTACTAATTACCATCACTTTTTGAATTAGAAAAAACAAGAGACAAACAAAAGAAGCCGCTCCACTGTCCATTAGAACCACATAACTGGGTTAAAGTCATTCAACCAAGTTCAACATGAATTGGTAAAGTGCAATGTAATTATTCGTTTGTACCATCATCTCATACTTTTTATACTAATCTTAATTGTATTCTTTTTATAGAAAAAGAAAAAGGGTAGTGAAGTTGATGAGGTAGAGTTGTTCCACGAAAGTCATTTTCGTGAAAAGGGAGGATGGATCAATGATAAGGCGAGAGATGCATATGTAAGTTTTATTGTCATAACTTAGTGAATTCATGTGTTGTTTAGTACATTCAATATAGCTATGTCTTTCATATAGGTGGAAATGCAAAGAATCATTGAAGAATCAACTGAAAATGGTGTCCAAACAATCTCAAGTGCAGAAGTGTGCAAGAAGCTATTGGGGAGTCGATCAGCGTTGGTTTCGAACCCAAAATCACTAGCACCACCAACTATTGATGACTCTTATACATATGAAAAAGAGGAGAGGACAAAGAAGATAGATGAACTCACTGAAAAGTACGCAAAGATGGCGAAGCAAAATGAGAAGTTAATGAGTCAACTTGCCAAGTGGGAAGATAGATGGACCGACGTTCAAAAATTGTTGGGGCAAGGACATGGAGGTGATGGATCTTCAACTTCTTAGGTATTTATCTTTTTATTAAAGTTCAAAATTATGGTTGTGGCTATCCTGCAGTTACGGTAGCCAATTCATGCATTTAGTACCTTTTTTTATATGTTTCAGTTATAACGTGTTGTGGCTATCCTGCAGTTACGGTAGCCAATTCATGCATTTTGGAGTTGTTTTTGGAGCCAAAGTGTCATTTAGACACTTTTTAGCTATTCTTTGGTTGGTTTTGTGTTTAGAGATCCAATTCATGCATTTTAGAGATGTTTTTGGAGCCAAAGTGTCAATTAGACACTTTTTAGCTATTCTTTGGTTGGTTTTGTGTTCAGAGATCCAATTTGTGCATTTTGGAGTTGTTTTTGGAGCCAAAGTGTCATTTAGACACTTTTTAGCTATTCTTTGGTTGGTTTTGAGTTTAAAGGTCATAGTTGTGCATTTTGACATGTTTTTGGAGCCAAAGTGTCATTTAGACACTTTTTAGCTATTCTTTGGTTGATTTGTGTTTAGAGATCCAATTCATGCATTTTGGAGTTGTTTTTGAGCCAAAGTGTCATTTAGAAACTTTTTAGCTATTCTTTGGTTGGTTTTGTGTTTAGAGATCCAATTCATGCATTTTGGAGTTGTTTTTGGAGCCAAAGTGTCATTTAGACACTTTTTAGCTATTCTTTGGTTGGTTTTGATTTTAGAGGTCATAGTTGTGCATTTTGACTTGTTTTTGGAGCAAAGTGTCATTTAGACACTTTTTAGCTATTCTTTGGTTGGTTTTGAGTTTAGAGGTCATAGTTGTGCATTTTGACTTGTTTTTGGAGCCAAAGTGTCATTTAGACACTTTTTACATATTCTTTGGTTGGTTTTGTGTTTAGAGATCCAATTCATGCATTTTGGAGTTGTTTTTGGAGCCAAAGTGTCGTTTAGACACTTTTTAGCTATTCTTTGGTTGGTTTTGTGTTTAGAGATCCAATTCATGCATTTTGGAGTTGTTTTTGGAGCCAAAGTGTCAGTTAGACACTTTTTAGCTATTCTTTGGTTGGTTTTGTGTTTAGAGATCCAATTTGTGCATTTTGGAGTTGTTTTTGTTGCCAAAGTGTCATTTAGACACTTTTTAGCTATTCTTTGGTCGGTTTTGAGTTTAAAGGTCATAGTTGTGCATTTTGACATGTTTTTGGAGCCAAAGTGTTATTTAGACACTTTTTAGCTATTCTTTGGTTGGTTTTGTGTTTAGAGATCATAGTTGTGCATTTTGGAGTTGTTTTTGGAGCCAAAGTGTCATTTAGACACTTTTTAGCTATTCTTTTGTTGGTTTTGTGTTTAGAGATCCAATTCATGCATTTTGGAGTTATTTTTGGAGCCAAAGTGTCATTTAGACACTTTTTAGCTATTCTTTGGTTGGTTTTGAGTTTAGAGATCATAGTTGTGCATTTTGACTTGTTTTTGGAGCCAAAGTGTCATTTAGACACTTTTTATCTATTCTTTGGTTGGTTTTGAGATTAGAGGTCATAGTTGTGCATTTTGACTTGTTTTTGGAGCTAAAGTGTCATTTAGACACTTTTTAGCTATTCTTTGGTTGGTTTTGTGTTTAGAGATCTAATTCATGCATTTTGGAGTTGTTTTTGGAGCCAAAGTGTCATTTAGACACTTTTTAGCTATTCAATGGTTGGTTTTGAGTTTAGAGGTCATAGTTGTGCATTTTGACTTGTTTTGGAGCCAAAGTGTCATTTAGACACTTTTTAGCTATTCTTTGGTTGGTTTTGTGTTTAGAGATCCAATTCATGCATTTTGGAGTTGTTTTTGGAGCCAAAGTGTCATTTAGACACTTTTTAGCTATTCTTTGGTTGGTTTTGAGTTTAGAGGTCATAGTTGTGAATTTTGACTTGTTTTTGGAGCCAAAGTGTCATTTAGACACTTTTTAGTTATTCTTTGGTTGGTTTTGTGTTTAGAGATCCAATTCATGCATTTTGGAGTTGTTTTTGGAGCCAAAGTGTCATTTAGATACTTTTTAGCTATTCTTTGGTTGATTTTGTGTTTAGAGATCCAATTCATGTATTTTGGAGTTTTTTTTGGAGCCAAAGTGTCATTTAGACACTTTTTAGCTATTCTTTAGTTGGTTTTGTGTTTAGAGATCATAGTTGTGCATTTTGGAGTTGTTTTTGGAGCCAAAGTGTCATTTAGACACTTTTTAGCTATTCTTTGGTTGGTTTTGTGTTTAGAGATCATAGTTGTGCATTTTGGAGTTGTTTTTGGAGCCAAAGTGTCATTTAGACACTTTTTAGCTATTCTTTGGTTGCTTTGGAGTTTAGAGGTCATTGTTGTGCATTTTGACTTTTTTTTGGAGCCAAAGTGTCATTTAGACACTTTTTAGCTACTCTTTGGTTGGTCTTGAGTTTAGAGGTCATAGTTGTGCATTTTGGACTTGTTTTTGGAGCCAAAGTGAAATTTATACACTTTTTGGCCATTCTTTGGTTGGTTTTGAGTTTGGAGGTCATAGTTGTGCATTATGGAGTTGTTTTTGGAGTTAAAGTGCCATGTAGACACTTTATAGCTAATTTTTAGGTTGGTTTTGAGTTTGAGGTACTTTTTAGTTGGTCTTGAATATCATTTTGAAAGTCATGCAAACTAATTTGCTTTATTAGTTTTGATCATGTTGTGCTTATTGGAGTTAAATATTATGCTTTTCAGGTCTATATATTTTGAAGAAGGCAACAAATGCTAATTTTTTTGTGAAGACTCAACTGATGGAGGGAAACATTTTTTTGTGAAGACCAACTAACAGAACTATTTTTTGTGTATTTAGTATTATTTTGTTCATTTTGTATTCTTAGGAAACAAACACTAAGATAGTTTTCTAGATTTTATATGATCAAGGAATTCGGGGTTATAGACAATTGGCTAAGTTTATTGCAATTATGATATTATATATATTTTGTTACAGGAGATTATTTTTATTTTAAATATTGATCCCCAAGCATATAATATAATAATAATAATAAATGTGTTGGTCATTATAAAGCTATGGCGACGTTTCATGCGTGGGAAGAAGTCGATTTATGCCGATGGAAAGTAAAACGTCGGCAAAAATTGATTTCTGGCCACGCATAAAACGTGGGAAGAAATGTTATTTTTGCCCACGAATATTGATGCGTGGACAGAAATCAACTTCTGCCTACTGATAAAACGTGGGCAAAAATTGAATTTCTGCCCACGAACGTTGATGCGTGGCTAGAAACGAACTTCTACCGACGTTTATAACGTGGGCAGAAATTTTTTGCCCAAGAATGTTGATGCGGTGGCTAGAAACCAACTTCTGCCGTCGTTTATAACGTGGGCAAAAAGACTATCTTTACCCACGCGTTTCATTGCGTGGGCATTTCTGCTGACAAAATGTCAAAAAATGTGGGCAGAAGATCTCCCCACGGCCTTCTGCAGACGTTGTTTGCCCACGCAATAAAACGTCGGCAAAAGTTTTACCCACTCATTTTTTAGGATCTGTCGACGTTTTTGTGCGTGGGCAAAGACCAAAATTCTACTAGCGTTCCCACTTCTCAATGTTAGTCGTTTTCGATTATTCATCAGTAGAAGTAGGTTTATCAGTCCTTAATGCAAGGTCAAAATCCATACACCCGAGAAGTATCTCTAGGCTTTCCTTCCAAATTCTGAAGTTTGATCCATTCAACTTAGGAATTGAACTCAAATTTCCAGATATTTGAGTAAAACCAACTAAAACAAGAAACAAGTAAATAAAGCATATACTCACAATTAATTCAATATGTCATAAAAATAAACATGACAAAATAATTTTACATATATGGTGGATCCATTTAACAAGATACCTAGCACAACATTGATGTCTAGCCTTTGGGCAAAAAGACCAACTGTAAATGGTACTCTCAACGTAGTAATCAAAGTATTACCAATAAACTTTGTAAAAAAAATAGCCTTTGTTTGGACCGACTATTTTTCACATGATCAATCCTTATAATTGTCACACACTCATTACCACATGCATACCTACAATTTGGCCAAATAATTATCTTTCTTTGGGCCGATAAATATTCGCATCATTCTATGAATATACACCTCTTATATTTTAGAATTAAACTAATCTAGATAACAGAGGCTACTTTGGTAACATATTATTTTGAACAATTCAATCTAAAATATAAAACACAATGATATAATAATATTATTGTGCACAATGGGAGAGGATCACCAAAATTTATTGATATGATTTAATTCTAAATCTCCAAATTATCGATAAAATTTAAAATTTAAATCACCAAATTATCAATAAGATTTAAATTTAAATCACCAAAAAATTAACAATCAAATTCAAATTTAAGTCCACAAAATAATCAATTAATTTTAACTCAAATTCACAACTTGATGGATCAAACTTGAATCTTGAACATGATTAATCAAAATTAAATTCATAATAATGATCAATCAAATTTAACTTTAAAAAAAGGAAAAAAAATTGATTTTAAAAACACAAAACTATTATTTAAAAACTAGATTGAAATTCACTGAATTATCAATCAAATCTTATTCTTTTTCTTTTTTAAACAATTTTAACCTTAACCACTACCAGCAATAATGCTGTAAGTTTTACCTTGATTGCACGTTACTGGTGGCAAGCCCTTCAACTGAAACCCACAAAATCAGCAGCCGGCAACACCTATAACACTGAGAACGCTTGACTACACTGATGCATATCTTTTGCCGGTGAAACGTTTTGATGCATGCCAAAGATCATTTGCAATTCCAAATGTCAATTGCTCTCGTGTCACTAGCGTGAACAATATGCACAACGAGGGTTTCTTTTTTTTTTTTTTTCCTTTTAAATTCTTTAAACATCTTTACCAAAAAAAAAAAAAAAAATTAAACCACAATACCAATGAAAAACAAAATATAAACCAACAATTTAACATGAAACACATGATACCACTTGTTAGCATAATTACTTTACATTTATATTGAATAGATTAACCCTAGGATCATTCATGTCAAATTGTCAAGAATAAATAACATACCAGATTCCATTGAGAAATTGATGATAGTTTCAAGATGACTATTGTCTTCCTCAACCAAAACTCTGAATGCCTTAATGAGATCTTGGACCATAGCCCTAAGGCCTCTTTTAATTAAGGTTACCATTAAATCTTAATTAATCTAGGAATAGACTTCTACTCATTAAGTGGGAATCTAGGGCCTTTAATTAAATAGATCACATAATAGGTTCAATCTAATAAAATAATCTAATGTGATAAAATACTAATCCACATACATAACTCGTATTTTAATTATATGTATTTTAATTTAAAATAAGTCCAATAGGTTTAAGTTCATTACAATAGTTGGAGTTTGAGAAAATATTCTCATTTGTCAGGAACTCAAATGTGTTGTCGCTACTGTCAAAGTCTCTTTTGTCGTTGTTGTCCAAGTTTGAGTAAGAAGTCAAAATCCAAATGTCTAAAACGTGCCACGCCGCTCTTCAAGTCTCTCCGCCGTCCGATCGTACTACCATCGTTCGATGGAAGCACGTGTTCAGCGCTACTACTGGGTAGTCGGGCACAAGGGGTGTGAATTGCGAGGGGAGAATCGTTGAAGACATTCTTCTTTTTTTTAGGGTTTTTTTTAGTAATGGGCAATTTGGACCTTTCACATGTTTAATTTGTACCAAAAGTTTATATTTCAAAACCTCAACCCAAAACTCTTTAGCCTACGTAAAATTGTCCCTTTTTTTTTGGAAATTTTTAGGTTGATATAGTGTGACCTTCGCCAACTTGGAGTTTTTCAATCTTTTTTGTATTATTTCAACCGTGGCAATGAGCATTTTTGTGAGAAACATATTGTGAGTGATCTTTTGGATTTTTAATTACTCTCTGTTGTTTATTTTAAGTTGTTGAGTTGTACCAGTTGAAAGTAAATAGTTTGAGTATAGTAGTGCGAATTTAAGGGATCTTTGTAATCTTCTTATCCTACCATTATAAAAGATTAGAAATAATTTTAAATTTGGGATGAATTAGTACATTTTTTTTTTTTATTGTTGTTCTCTCCTTTTTTTTATTCTCTTCATTTATTATTTTATGGTCGAGTATGGCTTTAATCTATAAAATGAGAGTGTAAAATATAATTTAATTTATTCTACAATTATTTATATTTGGTATAAATTTACATCCACCCACTTGATCTAGGAATAACTTGAAACTCAAAGGATCGAAGTAATATAGTCTTGACACGTGTTTGAAGTTAAATGGCAGAGTGGGCCCAACCACAGTGGATTGGAGGCTCTCAGTCTCAGGGAAAAGGATAAGACAAAAAAAAACATGGGTCCTACTCAACTTTGTCGCACCACGAAATAACTTCTCAATTTCCTAAACACAGAACAATAATAGTAATAATAATAATAAAATTAAAAATAAAATAAATAAATAAAAAGCAGAAGGCAAAAGAGAGAGAAAAAAAAGTTCAACTTTATTCCCTTTTGGCCCCCACGAAAACTCCACTTTAGAAACTATGGAGACAATTTTTCTTTTATTAAAGAAATGTAAATTAATATAATATAATGTTCTCCATGACATTTTCATAATCTTCTTGCCACTTATTTAAACATTTTAGGTAAATTAGATTAGAACTTTCTAGCTTGTGCATGATCTCTCTTAGATCTATATTTGCGTCAAATTTCTCCCTTGCTCCAATCAAAATTATATTAAATTGTTGGAGATCAAGGGCATTTTTTATAGGATTAAAAGTTTATTAAAACTTTTGGGTCCGTCCCTCCTTTATATATAGAAATGGTCCCTCCTTTATATATAGAAATGGACGATTGTAAAGTTGTTTCATTGTTAAACGACGTGTAAACAATAAGTTAGGTTAGCTTGCAAATCTACAACGAGGAGTATTGTTCTAACCAACCTATGATTAAATCAAAGGAATATTTAGTTAGGCGGTTGAAAATTAGATATTCAAGTTAACTTGCCTTGGATTTTAATGTAATTAGGACATAATTCACATGTCTATCATCAATTTAATTTGGACTAATTAGTTAGACTTTTGGGACGATTCGTTTGTGTTCTAATTAAATCAGTTAAATATAAGCAAATATTAAATTAGAGTGATGAGAATTTGATAATCGAGTACTTGAATATCGTAACCCAAGCTAGAATTTCTCATATAATTTTCAACCCTTTTATTTATTGCATTTATTTTATGCTATTAAATTATGTTACAATCAACAACTTCAAAATTCCTTTCGATTACCTTAAACTACTAGCTATTTGATTGGATTGAAAAACTCAAGTACTCTTTATGTTCGACTTGGCTTTGCCACTACTACAGTTCTGGTGAGTACGGTTATTATTTGACATTAATTTGGATGACGAATTTTGTTCGCCAATAAATAATAGTTAGTGGCCAAATATAGAACATGAATAAATTTTCTTCGAGTATGATACTAGTTTCTTTATGTCATGCACAAAGTTTTAAATATGATTTAGAATTTATTATAAATGTGATATTTATTTATGTAGGTATTTAAAATATGAATTGCACTATACAATATAAAATATTAAAATGTAATAAAAGTCGTACCAACCACATGGTGATTACTTAATTAGGATAGATAGAATATAGTCAAGCTGAAACCAAAGCTGATAGTGACTCCCAAAATTAAACACTACTATTAATTTTATATTTTTCAGTCTAGATTTAAATTCACATCACGACTGTCTAAAAATCAAGTCCCATCACCAAAACACAAGTATTTTACATAAAATTTTTATTTGTACGAAAAAAATGCAAAAATCACTCCTAAAGTATGGTGGCAGCTATAATTAAACTCTCAAACTTTTATTTGTAAAAATTGGGCCCTTAAATTTCTACAAGTGTTAAAATTGGACTTTTAAGCTTACAATAATTGTAGAAATTGGATTTAAAAATGATAAAAATTGAACTCTTAAGCTTGTAAATATAATACAATTTATACAATTATATAAATTTGAAAGTCCAATTTGACTCAATTTCAATATTGAAGATTTACTTTTTAAAATGGAAAGCTTAAGGGTCTAATTGCAACTACCACCATATTTTAAGGGTGGTTTTGGAAATTTGGCCTTAAGTTAAGTCTTTTAAATTTGAATCTATTAGACGTTTGTTTGAACTTTTGAAAAATAAGATTTGTGCATATTTGGACCCTAAAATTTTAAAAACACAAAAGTTTCTTAAATTTTTAATATGGTGTTCTCAATAGTCAAATAAGCCTCTAAAATTTCCATTTTGTAATTAATTGATCATGGACCTATTTGGTATTTTATTTTATTTTTTTAATTTTATATCGAATATATTATTTAATATTTAAAAATTTTAAACATATTGTCAACCTACTATACATAAGATTGAAAGTTCGTGGACTCATTACATATTTTAAGAGTTCAAAAGTCTTTTTAGACATAAAATTTGAAAGTTCAAAACCTTGCAACCTTCCACTAAATACATTTTAAAGTTAAGAAACATTTAAGACACAAGCTTTTTTCTTCTTCTTTTTTTAAAAGATAAAACATATATTAAAGGGGGCTTGAAAAAGCTATCAAAAGTCAACCACCTAAGTCTGAATGAATTAACAATATTTAACAACCACATCAAAAAAATTATAATCTTAAAAGATATGGGGCTCTTTAAGGAAAAAGGAGCGAAATTGATTAACAAAATTTATACTAGACGATGCTTTCACGCGAGAGGTGGTGAGCAACGAAATTACTTGATCTTGAGCAATAGGAGAATGATTGAGACGACTCTCCAATCTTGTGAAAACTTTCTAATTTCGTCCAACCGTATTCGAAAGCTCTATTAGGTCAGTTGATTATGCTGTCTAGAGATTAACAAAAGATTAAATGTCACGTATCAAGCATTAATCTGAAGTAACCATCGTACAATCCACATACATCCGATAATACGACAACAAACCAATAAAGATCAGAATTGAATCTAACAAATACAGGTAAATTCAAATTCAAATTCAAATTCTCACAAAGTACTTGAAAAAGAGGGAAAATCCTAGAAACCCAAGCTAGAAGACGTTTACCTTAGCCCATTATCGACATTTCGACATTTCGATCAATGAGGAGGAGTTTTGGTACATCAACGTGGCAAAATATGAAGAAAAAGAGGAGAGAAATTGATGCAATTCGGCTAGGATCCGAGCTAATGACCTAAAAAACCTAAATCCTTATTTATATATAGGTTAGAGCGTCGCGACACTGTCTCAAATTCTTCTGTGTTCCATCTTCGAAGTGTCGCGACACTCCATGGCAACGTTGTGCGTTGTGGTATTTTCACGAAAATGACCTATTCTTTGAACTTTAAGGGCAATATCACATAATTTGATTGATTGATTTACTTATTTAGTATTATTATTATTATTTATTATTCTTTTTTTACTTACAGTTCTGTTCAATTTATGACTATTTTATTATCTACTTGCAGAATGCATCGATGTTTGTTTGCTATGGAAGTATTTGAAAGGAGGATGAACGAGATTACTTAGGAGTAATTTTGGGGGTTTGACCCGAACCATCATGACCTAATTATCTTAAGATGTTATATAATTTTGGATCTAGTGTTCCTACTTATTTGATAAGGAATGACTAAGAATTAAGTTTCTTTTTAAATAGGGAGGGTGCATGTAGGCCCTCCATCTATTAATCAACGAGCACTAAACCTATGTACGGCAGCGTGGATTGGGAAGTAACATGAAAAACCCTATTGCTCATACCAACCAAGCATTCCAAACAATTTAATGCAAGAATCCCCACTCCCTTATTACCCTGCACCACCCTCTGTTGAATAAAATTTTCCATCACATGAATATTATTTCAGTCTTGTATCATTACTAACCCCATTTGTTCCCTTTCCCAAGTTACCTCCTAACCTAGCACTACTACAAAAACTGCATTACTTGACACTTGTAACTTTTAATTACTTGATTTTTTATGAAAAATGTCAAGTAATTAAGTTTTAAAAGAAAAATGTCAAGAAAAAGCATAAAAAAGCAGAGATTTTACGGAATGTTTTAGATTTTTTCGCGCGAACCTATACTTGACATTTTTCCAGTGTCAAATATTATAACACTTTTGCTTGACACTAAAAAAATATTAGGAATAAAATTTATTTATTGACATATTATCTGACATGTTTTAAATATTAAGAAATATGAATTTAAAAATAATAGTAAATTATATTATTATAAACAAAAAAAGAAAGAGAAAAAGCGCTAAATCTCAAATCTCTTCCTCTTTCGCGTGTCTCCAGCCTCGTGGGTATACTTTTTTCTGAGCAAATCGTGTAGGTGTCTCTCTGTCGTCGTGCGTCATCTCTCCGCCGTCTGGAAGCAACAAATCTTGCGTCATCTCTCGGTCGTTCGTCGTGCAGTAGTGGTTCTGTCGTGCAGCAGCGGCGGCCATCCATTTGTGCAACAGTGGTCCGTTCTGCATCCTGCGTCGTGTGTTAGACAGTCTGTCATGCGTCAGTTTAGTCGTTCATTGGCATCAGTTCATCCATCCGTCTGTTGGTCTGCCATATTATTTTCTCGTCTTCATTCTACGGTAATTATATCAAATATCATTTCTTTAACATTCTCTTAGTTTCAATTTATTTGTCATATGGTTTTGAATTGTGAGTAAGGAATGGAAGCAAGACGGGAGCGAGAGCAAGACGAGAGCGAGAGTGAGAGAGAGAGCTAGATAAGAGTGATTGTGAGCGAGAGCGAGAGTGAGACAAAGTGTTTTACTTTAAGACTGATTATGAGTGAGGAAGGGAAGCAAGAGCGAGAGCGAGAGAGAGAGCATATTAATTTGATTTGTCCCTTTGATTGAATTAAGACAACATATTGGATGCAATCAAGGTGTAGATAGCTTGGCCCTGAATGACCTTCTAGTTAATGAATGTGATGTTCTTATCCCATGTTCTTAGTTATGTTTTTCTATAAAATACGTTGAGTACTCTTGCATACTTCAAAGTTTCATGTAAGTACATTTGAATTATAATTCTAATTTTTTAGCACCCTATCCCTTCTTACTTTCTTTTCTTCAACATTTACGGTCTATGGATTGTTTAAATAGTCCCGTGATTAACCCTACTCCCTTGCAGAAATGGAGTATCGGCTTTTTGGGGGCCTATGGCTACCTTCACCAAATATGCATTAATCATGTAACATTTTTCCCCTTTTTTTCTTTCTTTTTTTGTCTATAATTCTCCTTCTTATAACTTGAAAGTTACATTGTTCTAATCCTACGAAGTTAATACCTCTTGGTCATCTCAATTCGGTAGTTTGTGTAAATATAGACTTTATACTTTGTGCAATCGTCTTGTTTAGGTATGATTCTTTATTTCTAAATTCTCTGTTTTATACTTAAGCAAACATATCTTGCTTGCAGGTGTTTTAAAATAGTGGCTATATGACCCTGCAAGTAGATAACTAGTTCTTGATCTTCAGACTTCAAAGCTCTATGTATAGATTAAGTAATATACTTTGTTGATAGGCTACTTATTAAATAATTTGTCACTTTCTTTGTTGTGTTGCTATAGTGAATTAGTTAACTTTTGTGTTTATTAAAAGTTGAGTTTTATATATAAAGGCAATTGTTGATATTTTATTTTGTGTATGTATATTAATATAAGGAATTTTTAGTAGATATATTGAGTTGCTAGATCTTAAATGTGTAATGTCTATTTCGTTCATGAATTGTATTGTCGAAATACAAGGCATGAAAATGAGAATATCAATTGGGATATTTAATTTTTTTCTTTTAAAAAAGGCATACATGACATTAAAAGTGTATCAAGAATAAATAAACTTGTCAATTATTTTATGTCGAGATAACAATATATTTGACAAATAAAAAACATCAAGAGAAACAACACTTGATATATAATCATTGTCAAGAATAAATAAACTTGACAAGTCGCAAGTGTCAAGTACATCAGTTCTCTTAGCATAAAATTTATATTAAGAAACATGTCACTTGACGTTTTTTTGGTATCAAGTAATCTGACTTTACTTGACAGTGGATTACTTAACGCTTTTAAAACGTTAAATATATTGTTATTTGACATTATAACTACGTCAAGTAACCCAGTTTTTTGTAGTAGTGTAGAAAAAGATGTGAGGACAGCAAGCATTTACCCTTTTACGACACTTACTGTCAAACAAGTTTCCCTTCTTAAGCCACCTGTTAAACTTGACAAACAGTTTAAGTATATCAAATAACATACATCTCATAGACAAACAGATGAACTTCTTCAGCTTATTTACAACGTACAACCATAACTATTTACATCAAACCATATTTACAAATGTACAAACTTTCCCCCAAACTTAGTCTATATGTACATGACAACTTTATATTTTATTTCGTACAAGAAAACTAAACAACTCTGGAACTTGTAGCAAAAGTAGACGAGGTTGGGTAGGCTAAGCATCGTGAACTCGCTGGCTACTTGGAAAATAAGAAACTGAGGAAAAATCATGAGTTAGGTTGCCCAATGAGTGACAAAATACATTTAAATAGTTTAACAAATACTTTGCTAAAATTCTTTCATTGAACATAGTCTTCATGATTTATAATCATTGAACATAAGAAAACTATAGCAAGACAACTCAGAGAAAACATGGTTTGATTAAAACATCATGAAACATCCATCATTTGTACTCATTTAACCTTAGTTGAGGTAGAACAAGCTCAATACACTCAAAGTCGAAAACAATCCTTAGCTGATATAGAGTTATCTCAATACAATCAATGTCACCACTCTTCTATATGCACATAGAAATGCCTCCAAAGGGCTATCACTCTGACACACAACCCAAAGCTTCCTTGTGTGTCGAAGTGGATCCCAAAGACCTCATAATTCATGTTCCCCAAATACCTTCTCATTGTCCTTCAGTATTTGATTTTTCTCATTTTCTAGGTTGCCCAAGTACCTTCTCCTTGTCCTTCAATACTGAGTCCCATACATAACATTTTTAAGATACTATTATGCTTTGGAAATAATACTTTACTCAATAAAGCATTCATCATAAGTAGCTTAGGCAACATTGAACATTAGGCTAAGTAAATATGTTCATTAAACTTCTAAAATCATATGGAAAGATGCTTAGTAAAGCTTGTAAATGATGATAAACATTATGTGTTTAAAGATAGCATTCATTTAGAAAACATTTAAAGAAACATCAACTTTCATCTTAAAAACACATTGTCACTCACTCCATGGATTGGGCCTAAAATGGATGGTAGACTTTCGACACCTCTTCTTGTCTTGAAAATAAATTCATTCCTTTTGTTTAACTTCTTTTAATCCCCTTAAATCACATCTTAAAAAATATATATGCTTAGGATCAAACTTCAAACTTAAAATAGCTCACCAACACTAATCGACTAAGTAATTCTCTAAGTAATGTAAGTTGCAACTAGGGGGCCTCCTTGGCCAAACACTTACCCACAATGCTGCCCGACACTACCCTATGCAAAAACTCTAGCACACCCGCACAACTACACGCACGCTGGCACCAACGATGTGCGACAACTCCTACACACCCTCACAGCTACCACACGTTGGCACCAATGGTGTGCGATAAATCCTGCACACCCACACAACTGTTGGGTTTTATGCCCTAAAACTCGTAGATTGCAAATGTAATTATTTGATCGTCATTAAATCATTAATAAAAAGTTGTTGATGGGTTACTTCAATAAGCGTTATTGATTGTTTTTGTTTGTTTTGTCTTAATAACCCTAAATCCAATAAACTAACATCCTAGGTTGTTTTATGAGTTTTGAAGTGTATGTGGGGAGATATGGAGATCAATGTTCAAGATATAGTCTAGAGGGTCTATAGTATAGGGATAAGGCTAGGTACCTTACCTTGGTGACATTATGGATACAACCCACTTTGCATTTGATACAAACGCAATGATCTCACACGATCATGTAGGTGACATGTGGGTGAGGGCATCCTATGTAATGAGTTTGCAAAAGACCAGACCATGAAATAGTAATCACTAGATGTAATTTTGTTAACTAGTTAGGTTTTTATTTCAATAGGATGACCTAGGCAACTTAGTCTTAATCCTAAGTATATTATGAGCTCCTGTCCACGAAGGATTTTCCTTTGATTTGTATGGGTGAGAGTGGTCGTTTGCCGACTCAATATGTTTACCATCTTGGGGACACGACTGAGTGGAGAGCTGGGGACATAATTATATAAGATTGAATTCACTCATTCCCATCTTTAGGGTAAGTAGATAAGTGTTCCCTTAAGTGGTGTCTCTGGGACTTGAACAAACGATCCTACCCTCTAACTGGCCCGAGAGGGGTTTCTGTTTAATTGTTGGACCATAAACAGGTTGTTCATTAGAGGAGCATTGGTACTTAAGAATTTATAAGTAACCTAGGGGTAAAACACTTGTGAAGTACTAATTTGCTGTTATTGGTCTATATCCATGGACACAGAAATATATCTACAGTGAGAAGAGTGCAATCGTGGGTCCTTAGTGGAGTGCACCCACAGTTAACGAATATTGATTAATGTGATTAATGAGTTTAGCCGATTAATCTCATATCGTTGGAGCTTCTTATCTGTAGGTCCATTAGGTCCCCTTCCTAGCTCATAAAGAGTGATGAGGTATTTATATTTTGAATGAAATTTGAAATGTTCAAATTTACTTAGGGAAAGAATATAATATATGATAATACATTATAATATAAAGTTTAATTTGAACTTTATAATATAAATTTAATTTTGGATATGATACAAAATTAATTTTTGAGAGAATTAAATATTTGAAGGAGTTCAAATAATAATATGAATTAGATTCATATTAAAACTATATGTTAAAATTAATGTGTATTAAATGCACATTAAAACTATAAGTTATGAGAGAATAATAATTGAACATGATTCAAATGTAAGTTAAATTAAATATTAGATATTTAATTTAAAAATTAATTAAGTAAAGAATTAATTTTCTTAATTTATTTTAATTAAATTTGATTTAATTAAATTAAATGAATTAAAACTATAGGTTATATGGGAGATGTTCATTTAAATATGATTTAAATGAAATAATTAATTAAATTAGATTTAATTAATTATTAATTATTAATTATTTATTTGTTAAATTAAATAATTTTTATAAATAAATAAATTAATTAAAAAGGTAACTCCCATACGTGGAAGTTACGCTTTACGTAATTTTCCCATGTCTTTTGCTCTCTCTCCCTAAATAGGTCTGTAAAAGAAACAGAAAAAAAGGGTTATTCTCTCAATCGATAAAATTTTTCTCTCTTGGGCTCTCTCTTTTTCCCAAAAAATCAAGATCAAGGATCCACAATCCTTACCTCATCCCTGAGGTTCATGGTGGTAGTGTTCAGAGTCGACAACGAAAGTAAGATTCTATCTCTAATCCATGCTTAGCCTAGAATTAAAATAATAGGTTTTCTGTAATTTTCTTTCCAATGAATAGGTATTTCAAAATCCCAATTATTTCGAATTTGGTTTTGTAGTGCTTTTGCTATGTTAGGGATTTCAACCTTTTCAACAACATGCTGCCTCATAGGCGCGTGCACACCAATTGGCCAGTGTGTCAAAGCCCTCTATGCATCGACTTCATGCACACGCTATGCGTCCAGCAAGACCCTCTTCAGTCATACACTCCACGGCCTGCCGATGTTGCCTACACACACTTCACTCGCACAAGCCTTCTTGCCTGCGTAGGTGTCCAATGCTCAAAATAACCTCTAAAGCCTCTGGACTACCCTTGCCACTGACAACCTTCTTCCACGCCTATCTTCTTCAACCTAGGCCGACAGATACTCAATGGCTTCTAGAACACAACCTACACTTTTAGCCATCAAAATTTACATCTTGAACCATTTTCAATGTCAATCTCTTTCATAAACCTCAAAATTAACCTCTTAACTTACTTACCTCCAAATTTGGTCTTCAAATTCCTCTTCTAGAGCTCGGAATTCACAAATTTTTCGCCCTTGCTCAAGAACACTCGAGAACATGAACAATCTCCATTTCTCCTCAAATTCAAAGTCCTTGCCAATAGAAATTCTCTCTGGCAGCCCTCACACCTCTTCTAGACTAATTTTGAGAGAATTTGGTTGAAGAATTTCTCGTTTGGCTCGAGCAAAATTTGCAAACCGACTCTTCTCTTCCGACCTTCTGTTTATACACCCTTTAATCAGCTTCATGCAACCTAAGGGCTCGCCACCTCCTGCTTCCAAATTCCACTTTAAATCTTAGATTGCCACCTAATTATCCTTAATTAAATAATCAATAATAATAACCAAGATTAGTGAGGACTTGGACGCTGCTCTTGGTCTAACTCCTCAATGCCTAGCATACATGTACTTAGAGGTTCTTGGCTTAGCCTTACGCCTGCACTTCTAAACGCATCTATGACTTATGTACTTCAACGCGCCCATGAGTCTTTTGCTTCCCCACGCCTCCTTGGCTTAGGACATCCTTAACGCCTACTTGACTTAGGCTTCCTCCACGCATGCTTCTTCCTTTAAATGCCCATCAGCTTTAAGGCTTCGACATGCCTTGTCGCCTAGTCAAGCACTTCTTCAATACTCGGAGCCTTTAACAAGCTCAACGCCTACTCTCATGATGCAAGCCTCACCTTTGCACCAAGGACAATTTCTTTACTTTACGCCTAACAATTCTTCCATGCATCCTTGGCCATAAATATCAAAATTTTGGCTAAGTCCACAACACAAATACGACAACAAAACTTAATATGACTACGAACAAGTTAAGGGCTTACTCCCTTAACCAATGACGTAGCCCCATACGATCTAACTGATGATAGTTTCTAAGTTGACCCATACAATGTTGAACAGGAGGGTCCATCCTCTTCAAAATATGGTGTAGTAGAGAAAATTTTTGGTGTAGGGGGGGAGGGGGAGGGTCGTTGGAGAGAGTTTTAGAGACAGGAATGCAAATGAAGATGAAGACTACGAATGTGATGAAAAGGAGAAATTAGATGATGAGTATGATGAATCGACTGAGGATGGTGAGGGAGATGATGTTGAAGAGGGTGTTAACGAATTCGAGGAGGAGGATGATTTAGGTTGTGTCGTGGAAGTACCAATAGTTGGCACTAATTTCTAGATGCTGATTATTTTTTCAGATCAAGCACTTAGTCTTTTTGAGATGACTAGAAAATTTAAGCATTTTGTCTTTTTTCCCGTAAGGAGCTGGTCAATTCCCTACGGGGGGAAAATGACAAAGTCTATAAATTTTCTAGTTAAATTTGAAATGACAAGGAAATTGAAGCATCCTGTCCTTTCTTGTAATGAGATGGTCCATTCCTTTCAGGAAAAAACACAACGTGCTTAAGCCTCGTTCGTTTCATGATTCATTTTCTTTTTATGCTTTCATAAGCAAAATGTACCAAGAAAACAATTAAAACATGCTTGATATGCATATTTTCGAAAAACAAAAAGTAAAAAAAAACCTTAAAATAACCTATTTTCAAAAACAATAACGTGTCATTTTCTTTGTTTTTAAATTATGTTTTAAAAATTATGAACACTGGTTAGAAAAACACATCTCTATTAGACAACACAAATTACAGACCGAATATTATAGTTAACCTCAAAGCCAAGAAGCTTGATTCTATCTACAAATTGTATCACCTAATAATTTCAGTGAAGAGATTTTTTTTTTCTTCTTTTTTAAATTGTAAAATATTTGAAGGAAGATGAATATACCACTAATTTATGTTGGGCAACATCTTATCAAAATTAATCCTAATTTTTTTTTTAATCTTCCTTTTCGATAAATGGTTTCTTTTACTTTACCTCAATGGAAATTATTACATTATTTTCTCTTTTCAGAGAGAATTTCTTTATTTATTTTTTTAATATATTTTATCATTTGTATTTCAACAAATCAAAAAACTTTTCTCCATCATGTAATCTCTCTTCACTATCTTTTTTCCCCTTATTAATAATAAAAATTCATTTAATAACAAAATATTATATTAAATTAGTTTCTTTTTACTATCTAAAATAACGAATTTCACTGATCAAATTTGTTTTTCCTATCTTTCTTTCGCTTATTAACATTTTCAAATTCATAACTAAACCACAAATTTTAAATTTTGAAATTAGCTTTTTGGATATGGTGAAACAGAAGAATTTATTTTTGTTTTTTACTAAATTCTTTGTTTTTGAAAATAAATTTTTGGATCAAGAATCAAACCTCATGTTCCATTTTCAAAATGACAAATTTTTGCCCAATAATCCCCGATTTAAGTGTTCTCTTTCAAAACCTCGTGTTCCATTTTCTAAATGACAAATCTCAATTTTTACAGTTCATTTTCAATTCCTTATGACTTTTCCATTTGGATTCTAACAAATATTCCATCCGTTTGAACTGTCTGTTTGGGATACCTGCAAATCTTTTTTTTTTTCTTTTTTTTTTTTTTTTTTGTTATGGGTTAGTTTGGAATGTTTTAAAGAAAACATGTTTTTCAAAAATTCATTTTTATTTAAACACTTTTGAAGAAAACCCCTTCAAATAAAAACAAATATATGTTTGGAAACTCTTCCTCAAAAGTGTTTTTGTATAGAAGTTTGTTTGGTTTGTTCAATACTCAAAGTATTTTTGTTAATGTCAAATTACCATTAAGGAATTTTCCAGTAGCGGCCATTGGAGTTTGTCGGCGACAATGGTGGTTAAAGGTGGTAGTTGGAGTTGGCCGGCAGCAGTCACCAAAGGTGGTGGCCGAATATTGGCAAACGACAGTCGCCCGAGGAAGTGGTCCGAGTTTCTCATGCACATTACAGAGGATTAAACATTAAACACTCCAAAATTCATTTTCATATTTTATAAACTCATTTTTTCAAAATCCATTTTGAGTGGTTGCCAAATGATGTTATCCACAAGAATGAGTATCGTAAACCTCTCTCCGCAATCAAACAAAATATAATTCGCCAAACCAACTACTTATACTACTGAGTAGCACAAACGGCAAGTCCGGGGTCGAACCACAGGGAGTCTAGGATAGAATCTCTATAAGCTAAATTAGTCTATGAAAAGCAATAAAAACAGAGATTTTTTTTTTTTTTAAATAAAGTGTGGGAATGTAAAGTGCGGAATTTAAATTGCAAGAAAATAAAAGCGTGGGAATAGTAAAAGAAACGACTAGCTCAGGACTTGGGATCCATCAAATGTTCGATTGATCATAGGATTACTCAGGGATTATCTCTCTCGATTTAACATGCTTAGCTAATTTGCTCGAATAGCCCAAAGCAAGCGCCCTGATTACTAATTAATCACTTAATTAAAACAAATGCTTGATTAATTGGGTTCGATAACGACCATAAAAATCTTGCATTTACCTTAATTAATTTATTAATTAGAATAACTTTTTAGTTGTTTGAGTTTGATAGTGGCCATAACAAGCAAACAATTGCATTAAGCTTGATAGGTTCAACTAAGACAATTAATAACTCGGATATCCCTAAGTTACTAATCGATTGCGTTTTTTAAACTAGTTAATCATGAAATGTTTGTGAAAAAATTATTCTAAACAACCTAGTTTCACACCCCAAACATGCTTTAACCTTGCCCTCTTTGATACTAGAAATACATTAAAGCATCCTTAATCTCTAGGAATCAAAGAATGAATGATGATTAATCAAGCCTATCATACATCTAAGCATAGAAATTTAAATGCATTCAAGAACCACAAAAAATCAAAGAGAAATATGGATTAAGAACAAACATCCTCACAATGGATCCATGGGTTTCACCTAGACCTAAGCTAGCAACTCACCTTAGCTACAAGATCGGTCCAAGATAAACTTTGCAATCATCAAATACACTTAAGAATAAAGAAATATAGAGGGAAGGAGAAGAGAAGAAGAGAAAATCAGGTTGTAGGCTGAAAGCCTGAGAGTGTCTACCCTAAAATCGGCCAAAATCGTATTTATAAAAAGAGGGAGAGCGTAGCCATGCTCTTAGGCAGCATCGCGATCCTATGCGAAATTTTGCTCTCGAGTTGACAGGGTAGATCATAGCGTAGGGCACATGGCAGCGACGCTCCACAGGGGCATTTTGGTCATTTTTCTTCTCTCCCTTCATGGTTGATGCTTTGGAGCTCCATTATGGTTTGTTTTTGTCCCATTTCGACTCTAGTGGTTCGTTCTACCTCTTAGTTGCTCAATACTCACAAAATAGCCTAATAAACACATAAAATCTACAAACACACTCTAACTCCTACCAGAGATTCACACATCAAACCCTCCCTCCAACCATTTAATCAAAAGCTTGAAAGAATAGTGAAACCCTAGAAATCAAAAAGTACCTTAGTAAAAATCGTACGATACACTCCAACTGGAAGGCAAATGATTCGACGCTCAAGCATTACGGACGAAAGAGTTCTTTTTTTTTTTTTTTCTCGTGTGGAAGTTGTTGGGAAGAAGAAGAAACACCTTCTTTGAGAAAAAAGTGTGTCTTCATGGGGAAGCTATGAAGAAAGAATTGTCAAAATGAAAACTAAGCGTTTTAGCTTTTTTCAGAAAAATTTTAGACTTTTCAGTGTGGAGCTCTCCACTAAAAATTTGAAAAAAGTAAGAAAGAGGTTGGAAAAAGAAAAAAAATTACTTTTGTCCATTAAAAACTATTTTGGATTAGATGACAATTTCCCTAATTTTAGTTACGGAGGCATAAACCAAGCTTTTAAAGTTTAAAGAGATGAACATTTGTACCTTTGTATTGTATAAGTCAAGGAATATATACTTTTTTACTTTTTAAAATTTTGAAACAGATAAGCCACGTAAAATTTGTACCTTTAAACTCCACTCATTTGATTCGGGTATGACATGAAACCCAATGACCCGAAGCTATACAATGTTGACACGTGTTAAAAGGCAAGTGACAAAGTGGGGCCAACAAAACACAGTGGATCGAAACCTCTCAGAAAAAAAGGATAAGGCCTTGAAAAAAAGGGTCCTAGTCAACTTTCTCGCACCACGAAATAACTTCTCAATTTCCAAAAAATATAAAATATAAAATATAAAATATAAAATATAAAATATAAAGGCAAAAGAAAGAAAGAAAAAGTACGAATTCATTCCCTTTGGTCCCCCCAAAAAGCCTCCATTTTAGAATGGACTATATATATATAATTTTTTTTTAGAGTAAAGTCACATAATAACAAACCAACCACCCAACTACAAACTTACTCCTCATTCAAGACCATGGAAATATACAATATAGAAAACATTTTTTTTCTTTTTTTTTCCGATCAAAGAAAAACTTTATAAGGATGCCAAAAATAGTGATATTCAAATAACATTTCTTAATTTTGTTCATACTTGCTTTAAATATTTTTTTTAGTACAATAGGTTTGGATATCAAAACTCCAATCTCTAGAGAGTAATACTATCTTAATTATCATTGCGGTAAGTTCACTTCAACTAAATTACTTTAAACTTTGGTTTCTAAACTTAAAAGCATATGTGATGAGTTTGATGAGTTTATTAAAATTTTTAGTTTCCAATTTCAATTTCATGTGATTTAAAAATTATAAAAAATAAAATAGATGTAAAATTGAATTCTATATATTTTTATTAAAAAAATTGTCTTCTAGATTTAATATAATCTTAAACTTTAATTTGTGGATATTAAAAAATGTCAAATAAAGTCGGTAGATACAAAAGACATAAACTTGCAAGTTAATTCATGTTTATCCTCTCTTATTTTTATTATATTCTTACTATAAATTATTATATTTGTATTAGAAAGAAATAGAAAAATAAGAAGTAAAGGCGTTCCTTCTTTCTCCGTAGGCGCACGTCCGAGCACCCAGCGGCTGCTGTAGTTCTACATTCTTCACTTTATCTTCTCTTTAAACCAAATCCCATCTCTTATTCAATTTCTTTTATCTTATCTTCCTCCCTCTCTGGCCGTTGCCGATCGCCAGCAGTTTCACTTTCTGCTGCAACCTCCGACAACTCTGAATCGGCCGGAATCTAACTGGGTTAATTCCCTTTTCCTTTTCCTTTTCCTTTTCCTTTTTTGTTTCTCTGATTCAACACAATAGGGTAAATTTGGAATTGGGCCTATTTTTATTTTAAATCCTACTGATGTACTTTGGGTGGGATTTTTTTTTTTTTTTTTGGAGATTAAAACAGGATATCAAATTCTATTTTTCGAATTCACTCTAAACATTGGGAATGCTGATTTGAAATCCTTCCAATCCAGGAATTCCAAGCACAGGGTAAGAGATTTCAGCACCAATGGCTTTTAGAAGCGTCTCGTTCCCATCTACAGCTCCCATTTCTCATGTTCAGTAAGCTCCCATGTTTCCATCTGGGTTTCTCTTCAATTCTTTAATTATTTGTGTTTTGTTTTCAATTTATCTAGGGTTAACTTAATTTATCTTTTTTGGTTCAAGTGTTATTTGTTTGATTTTGCTTCTTGGGTGGTGGAAAATCCAACTTGCGTATGGTAAATTTGTTGAAGAATGGTCCACTGTTAATGTGTATGTGTGTGGTTTTTTTTTTGAAGTAACCTTTATGATTTCGAAGGATGGATCATGTTTGATGATGAAATTTCTCTGTTTATTTGTTTGAATGTTACTTCAAAGTTCATAGACTTCTATGATCATCTGAGGCCCCTGTTTACTTCTCTGCTTGAGGACCTGCAATTTTCAGGCGTCCATAAGGAGACTTATCCATGTCATCTTCCATGTTACTACCAATTCTTTTGGAGAAATGTGGGCAGAACATCATGAATGAGAGAAGAGATCCTTTATTGAGAAAATATAATTAAGTTATGCATCGAATCCCTTGGTCCCATTTGAATATGACAGGCTTATGCTTTCTCTTAGAGTTCAATGTTCCAGTTTACCATAAAAAATTCTCACCATTCTACAATTAACTGCAGCTGGCTATTTAGTTTTACCTATGAAGTTTTAAGAACACTGGTTGGAACTTATTCCTTGCCCCTCTTTTAGGCGTGGCTTTAGAGTTGGTATCTTCTGTTTCTAGTTGGCATCTTTTAAGTAAATGAAGTATGTTTGATGTGTTATATGATTTTCCTCAACCGCTAATGTCTTTTATATTATTCTCTAAACATCTTGCCTGATTTTTGTTTTATGTAGAAGATTCAAAGACTTGCAGTCTTTTGGTGGAATCAACTACGTTAAACCATACACGTCAACTGGGCTTGTTTCTGAGTTACCCTCACACTGCAAAGCTAGTAAACTATTTTTGAGCACCAGGGGTTCAGTCCAAACGAGAGCTACAGTGATATCTGGAGAAGGAGGAGTTCTGTCTTCTTCCAATGGAAATGCTGTAGGTGTGAACAATATCGTCCCTTGCAATCAGTTAGATTCAGCTTCTATAAGTAAGAGTTTTCCCATTGATGAGGATGAATATGATTTTGATCGCCCAACAGAAGGTTTTGCTTCTGTTGCGGATGCCATTGAAGATATACGTCAGGGAAAGGTTACCATTATTCTAGCTTTTCTGTTTCTTAAAGCATTTATTTTTCCACATTGATTTTCGCTTCTTCATCTTAGTAACAAACATAGTGATGTTACAGATGGTGGTTGTCGTTGATGATGAAGATAGAGAAAACGAGGGAGATTTGATAATGGCAGCACAAGCTGCAACTCCGGAGGCCATGGCTTTCATTGTAAAGCATGGAACAGGTATTGTTTGCGTGGCCATGAAAGGTGAAGACCTGGAGAGGTTACAGATTCCACTTATGGTGAATGAAAAGGAGAACGAGGAGCAACTCTGTACTGCTTTTACGGTGACAGTGGTATGAATTCTTCACTTGGCATTTTCGGTTATCATTCAATTTAATAAATGTAGCTGGTAATCCCTGTAAGAACACATAATTACAGTTTTATGGGCACTTTCTTCTGCTTAATAGTTTTCAATCAACTTGTTTCTGTGGCATGGTAATTTAGTATAGATATAATGCAATTGTCGACAGGATGCAAGAGAAGGCACAACCACTGGAGTCTCAGCTAGTGATAGGGCGGCCACAGTATTAGCACTTGCATCAAGAGATTCAAAACCTTATGATTTTAAGCGGCCTGGCCATATATTTCCCCTCAAGTACAGGGAAGGTGGTGTTTTGAAGAGAGCTGGACATACTGAAGCATCTGTCGATCTTGCTGTGCTTGCTGGATTAGACCCAGTTGGAATCCTTTGTGAGGTAGTTGATGAAGACGGTTCCATGGCTAGGTTACCAAAACTTCGAGAATTTGCCAAACAGGAAAACTTGAAAATTATTTCCATTGCTGATTTAGTCAGGTAAATTGATATCTTTCTTGCTAAAGTTTTAGTTGTGTTAGCTCTTCATACATTTAGTTTTTCACCTATGTCTTGAAATACTTTTCGTATGAAAACAAGTTTCTTGCTTGGATAATGTCTACAACTTCATTTCAGGTTACAATAAAACAATCAATGTTGTATTCTTATTTATATACTTCATTTCTCGTCTCCATGTTTAGTTCTAATAAATGAAGGTAATGACAGGTATAGGAGGAAGAGAGATAGATTAGTTGAATGTGCCGGAGAAGCTGCTCGCATGCCGACTACATGGGGACCATTTCAGGCATATTGCTACAGATCTATTTTGGATGGCATTGAGCATATTGCAATGGTTAAGGTAACTAACTGCTTTTGTTTCAAAGTGCAAAGCTCAGTAAAAGCATGGTGACCCTGCCTCATACTATCTGAAGAAGTTACTTTATTGGAGTTTCTCTTGAGATGATCTACCTTTTAGTTCCTAAATTCTGCCATGTACCGAGCGCGAGTGTGTGTCGACGCATGGTGTGCTCTATTAAATGAAATTTCAGTGTCATAATGAGATCAAGACTTAATTTTATGGACCACTTGCTTTGTGCAGGGTGACATTGGTGATGGACAAGATATTCTGGTGAGGGTACACTCAGAATGCCTTACCGGAGATATTTTCGGATCAGCTAGATGTGACTGTGGAAACCAGCTTGCGCTAGCAATGCAGATGATTGAGGCAGAAGGCAGGGGTGTCTTGGTTTATCTTCGTGGACATGAAGGACGGGGCATAGGTTTGGGCCACAAACTTCGTGCTTATAACTTGCAAGATGCGGGGCGGGATACTGTCGAAGCCAATGAGGATCTGGGATTGCCCGTGGATTCTCGCGAATATGGCATTGGTGCACAGGTACAAATAGTTTTACCCTGAACGACGAAAGGATTTTTTATTAGATCACACGAGTGCATTCCTTTTTTTTTTTTCTTTTTTTTCTTTTTTCCTTTTTCCTAAAAGGAAATAGCAAAATCTAATCTCTCTTTGTTGCTTGCAGATTCTAAGGGATCTTGGGGTGAGAACAATGAAACTAATGACAAACAACCCAACAAAGTACAAAGGCCTAAAGGGGTATGGCTTAGAAGTTTCAGGTAGAGTTCCCCTGATAACCCCAATTACAAAGGACAACAAGAGATACTTAGAGACAAAGCGCACCAAAATGGGGCATGTCTACAACTTGGATTTCGGAGGTAGATTTAGAAATCGGATTGATGAACATGAAACATCGAACGGTAGTGTTGCATCAAGTGATGCGATGGCTTGAGCTAGCAATGTCAAACATTAAAAAGAGAGAGAGAGAAAAAAAAAAAAAACAAAAAGAACAGTTGATAATCAAAGGTGTAGGAAATGAAATTGCTGCAGCTGCTGGCTGACCCATAAGAAAAAAGCTTAACTTTGTACCGAAAACCATAACGTTGGGTATTATAGTTATTATTTGATTCGGTTTAATTTGTTAGGTTTATTGTTTGATTGTAATTCACAATGGGGAATGAAGTATGAAACATTAGAACAATTGATGATCTGTGGAATGAATTTATAGTGCTACTCTAAGAAAGAAGCACGGATATGGGACACGACGATTGACACACGCATTGGGGACAACGATTTTTTCTTCCAAGTTCATTGAACTTACTATTAATACCCAAAATTATGGTTGAAATATATATATATATATTTTTTCTTTGTCCCTTCTCTCTCATTTAATTTGTTAGGCGATTATGTGTGAATGATGTGTCTATTTTTTGCATAATTTATGGTTAATTTCCGGTTGTGCGGTGGAGCCATTAATGTTACTGAAAAGATGTGTAAATTTTGCGATTCAAATATGATGAGAAAAATCAAGAACATTCTGGATTTAAATCTGTTTTAAAAAAATTACTGTTTCAGATGAAATGACATTTTTGGAATCCATTAAGGGCAATATTGGAATACGAAAAAGATGGGCGACGTGCAAGACATCTAATTTGCTAAAAATCCTTCAGGTTTTTTTTTTTCTAAGTGTAACCTTAAAATTGTTATATACTTCAATTTTCATAACAAGTCTTACGGTTTAATTTTAGAATTATAAAAAAAGCAAACAGAATTAACAAATCATTGAATATTAATTTGCAAATATCAAGAATACCCAATGCTATGGATTACATAGATATATATTGTTATATATATATTTTAAATACACAGAAATACAAATGAACTTTTCAGCTAGAAATACAAAATAAAATATACAAACATCTCTTGAATTAGCTGGGAATAATCTCAAACTTAAAGGTCTTCTCCAATTAATCTCCATACACCCAAACCTCCAAAACAATTCAACTTGGCCTTCTAACTCATATAAACATACCAAGTAATCATATTTAAATTGTTTTCTCCCCTTATACTATTGTGCAAAGCTTGTAGAAGGGCATAAAAAAAACCCCAAAAAACAAAACAAACTCCACCGGAAGAACAACATTAGGATCATACTCATAAGCAGTCTATAAAAAATTAAAATGTGTTTTTATTCTCTTAAATTAAGGGAGTTTCATTTGTTTGCCAGTGGTTTTTAGGTCAAAATAAAGAAAATTAAAATCGAAAGTCAAAAGAACCAAATCGAGCCAAAATCCAGCGAAAAAGAAAAGAAAATAAAAAAACTGCCAAAAACAGGGCAGCATCGCGACATTTTTTCCCAAAAGCAACATCCATCTTCAGGGCAGCAGTGCCGCAAGGTAGATATTATGATGCACAACACCACAACGCCATCCAGCAGCGCAACGACACCACTTTTCAATGTCGGTCAGCGCCGTGGCGCCATCTTTCCTAATTTGAAAAATCTACATTTTTTAAAAAAATTTTGGGTCACCAACTCTATAAATTGGAGGGTTTCCAGTAGCCCTAATCATCAATTAGAACAATGAGATCAATTAACACACCGAGAAAGTCCCAAAGAGTGAGTTAGTTGCAAGGAAGAGAGAAGCACTACAAGAAATTTTGGTTTTTCCGACGAAATTTTTCCCGACACAAAAAAAATCGTCGGGAAAAGTAGCCTTTCCCGACGGTCGGAAAAAAGTAGCTATGCCGACGCTTTTTCTTTATTTCGTTGCCCAAACTATGCCTATCCCGACGCACTTTAGTGAGGTCAGGAGAGATTAGTTCTCCCGACGCATAGGGCCATCGTCTCGATGTAAAGAAGAGGGGAAATTTTTTACTTTCTTATCTCTCGACGGTATTATAATACCGTTGGGAGAAATTGGCTTTACCGACGGTAATTATAAAAAAATACCGTCGGGAGAGGTCTTTCTCCCGACAGTATTGTAATACCGTCGGGAGATAAGAAAGTAAAATTTTTTAAAAATTTTTCGAGAAATGAACGGTCGACGGTGTTTTTATTACCGTCGAGAAAAGAGACTCTCTCGAGGGTATTTTAAAATCATCGGGAAAACCAATTTCGCCCAACGATATTATAATACTGTCAGGAGAGAAGAAAGTAAGGAAATGATTTCGAGAAACGGGTATTCTTGATGCTAATAAGAAACCGTCGGGGATAGTTATAAAAATCGTCTGGGAAAGTGAGATGTTGCGACGGTAATAAAAAACCGTCGGGAAAAGTGTTTAAAAACCCTCAACCCAATTTTCTCCCTCATTTTCTCCCCCACTTCTTCTCTTTCACCCTAGCTAGCCACCGCACAGACAACACGCCACACGCCACCATTGCCTGATGCCTAACGCCACACAGCCGACGCCCGACGGTGCATACCCAACGCCTGAAGCTCGACACCGCATGCCGCAGACACCTGATGCCTGAAGCTCGACGCCGCAATTTGACACCGACGCCTGACGCCGCAAGCAGCCTAACGCCACCGCTCGGGATCTACTCCCACCGCCGCTGCCTCAGATCTGCTCCAGCAACGCTTCCCACTGCCGAACGCCACTGTCGCACGCCACCGCCTCAAGCCGCCGGAGATCCGTTTCCCACCACACGCCATCGCTTTCGTTTTCAAGGTCAATGCACAACATTACTGATTACTCATAATTGTTTCTTATCCATATCTAATATAAGATTTTAGATTGGGTCTAATATTAGATTTTAGATTTTAAATTAAATAGTTTGAGTAAAAGATCAAATTCATCTTTAATAGGGTTATTATAGCTAGTATGTGTTGGTTCTGTTTTATATGATGTTAAAATAGAGAGTTAAAAAGTATTGAATTAACAATTTAGTAACGTGAACTTATGTTTTACAACGATTTAGTCTTTATAATTTAAATTTTGTGTAACGATTAAGTTTCTAGATTAAGACTTAAATGAAACTTCTTACCTATATTGATTGGTCAAATATGTTTATATATTCTAGAAAAATCAAGTCCTAACCTAATTGAAAAAAGAAAGACAGTTAATTTTGGTTAGGTTTTCATGTATAAATTGAATGCAAAATCGCTTAGAGCAATTTAGTATATGGTAGTCTTGCATATCTCTCTCCCTTACTTGAAGGAAAATTATTCAATGTCATTGTCACAGTGATTCTCGTCTATGTTCATCGTTGTATGTATGAAATATATGATATATTTCAAGATTTAGATATGGACATGTAGATGCATTTTTCACTTTATATGTTAGTTTTATAGTTTAGTTGATAGGATAGATGGATTAAAGTTGCAAGCTTACTCTCATTAATTCGTAAGGGAGGAACAAAAATGTATTTGTCAATTTCAAGAAAAGCAATAACAAGGTGTTTGTCAATTTAAAAAGTTATGCAAACCCAAAAATGAAATAATGCAAATTACTACATGTTTATTAATTTGGAGACCTTTGCTATGTGGTCTCAGAAATCCCAACAAATTCACACCAAGAAATTGAAGGGAAAGAACAATAACTTATAACTTTCTCTTCTCATTTCTTTTGAGTAGAAAAAGAAATGAGAATAGTTGAACGAGTATGTTTAGAATCTTTATTAACATGTGACAATAAGTTTAGCTTAAGCACATGTTTCTTTAATCATACAGACTTTAACGTATCACATATTACATTCTTATAGGTCAAAAAGTATATTTTTAAGAATGGATAAAGAGTGGATTAAACATAGAGGCAAGTTATCGAACGAGTATGCAGAAGGAGTATCCCAATTTCTTGAAAGGGCAAAACTTCATGTTAATGACTCGGGTAAAACAAGATGTCCATGCAAAAAATGTATGAACGCAATGTGGGAGCCAATAGATGGAGTTGAACGACACTTATTTATCAATGGAATATCTCCATCGTATCCTCAATGGGTATATCATGGAGACCCAGTTGACTTATCTAGGGGATACGAGAGTCAAACATCTCAATCTCCATTTCTTGACTCTGACGTTCCACACATGCTAGAACAACTATTAGAAAAACAACTTATTCAACTACTAGAATGCAAGCGGCCAGAGTAGTTAAGGAAAATTAATGATCCTAACTATTGCAAATATCACCGGGTCATTAGCCACCTAGTTGAAAAATGTTTCGTGCTGAAGAAGTTGATCCTGAGGTTGGCTCGTGAAAAGAAAATGTATCCCTAAAGTAGCTCAAACAAATCATACTGCAGTGACGACAACTTCAAATATCCCACCATCAACAATGTATTATGATCAAAGAGAAAGCTTAATCTAATTTAGGACCTTTGACCCTATAAATGTTCAGTTTCAACAAGAGATTCTAATGATGAGCCTGTTAAAGATGAGCTTGTTAAAGATGGCGGTGAAAATTATTTGAAGGAAGCACTAAAGGTTGTTGCGTGTCATGTTGTCAACACAACAGAGAGTGAATATATCCCTACAAATCCATCAAAGATGGTGATAGAACTAAAAGACTTACCATCATTCAACATAGACGACTTGTTGTCCCTCCCTCAAGCAGCTAAGAGCGCCCTTATTGACGCACAACTAGACTCAAATGCATCTAGTAACTTAGCTTCGATGGTACGCACATGTGCCCCTTGTTGCACGTCCATAATCTTTTCAGATGAAGACTTGCTGTTGGGATCAAAGTCTCACAATAGACATTTGTTTGTCTTAGGATACATGTGAGAGCAGAGGGTTAGTTGAATTCTCATTGATGATGGATTAGTTGTTAACATAATGCCTAAGTCAACTGTGAAACAATTAGGCATCTTAATGGAAGAACTTTCAAATAGCAAATTGGTAATCCAGGGCTTTAACCAAGGTGGTCAACGAGTGATCAACATGATACGCTTGGAATTCACTATTGGAGACCTGAAGGCCAACACATTGTTCCATGTCATACACTTGAGGACCACTTACAAGTTGTTACTAGGGTGTCTTTGGATTCATGAAAATGGGGTAATAACTTCTACACTACATCAATGCTTCCAGTTTTATAAGGAGGGCATTAAGAAATTTGAAGAAAACTCCAATCCATTCTCAGAAGCTGAGTCTCACTTCATAGACGCAAAAGTTTACTTAAAGAGTGATAATGTCGGTAAAGCAATGCCTGCAGAGATTCCTCTAATAAAAGAAGGGGATAAATTCAAGTCAAGACCACAAGCAGAGGCGAGAAAAGAGTCAAGCGAAGGAAATACTTCTAACTCTCAAAAGAGTGAAGCATCCACTAGCCCTATGAAGACTAAAACTTTGAGAGACGAGAAAGCTTTAAGTCCTCTAATCTTGCGCTATGTTTCTTCGTTGAGGCACAAGAAGGGTGAGTCACCATTTATAGAATGCTCGAAAGTTGCCAATAGCAATCATATAGCCGTTGAAGAAGTCGACAATTCAAAGGAAACCGAGCAAAGAACTTTTGTCTTTGATTGTATCAAGCCTTCAACTACTCGATCTTCAGTTTTCCAAAGATTGACTATGGCCAAGATAAAGGAAGAAGATCAATGTTTAACATCTACCTCCACCCGAACTTCAGCCTTCAAAAGACTAAGCACCTCCATATCAAAGAAAGATCGACTTTCAACATCTGCTTTTGATCGTCTCAAAATGACAACCGATCAACATGAAAGAAAGATGAAAGTCTCGAAAGCAAAATTATTTCATGAAGAAAACAACAACGAGAAGATTCACAGTCGTGTCCCTTCACGCATGAAGAGGAAGCTGTCTGTTGACATAAATACAGAAGATTCCTTGACAGTGAAGCCAAAGCGCATTATATTTACGAATCCTACAAATGAAAAGGATGATTAAAGCCACGATGAAATAAGAGCTTCTGAAATTTAGATGTAAAAGCTCTTTATCGCAAGAGTCTAAACTACATGATGCTCTTGGCCCGCATGAGCTTAAAAGGTGAATGACATAAAAAAAATCAAGACTACGTGATAACTTGATCACTATTCAAATAAAGGGTACGTAGGCAGCTTGAAGAAAACTTTAAGTTCAGTCCAATAAAAAAGAAAAATAAATAAACAAATAAATAAATTCGTTGAACTACGTTATGACATGATCATTGTCTTCAAGGGTACATAGGCAACTTAAAGAAATTTAAGTTCAGTTCATAAAAAAGGTTACAAAAAAGAGTGTCAGAATCACCTGATTGTGACATTATAAAATCAATATTTTTCATCCCCATTAAACAGTGACATTCCAAAATGAATGTGCTTATCTCTATTAGGGGCAACACAACCAATTGAATATGTTCATCCCTCGTAAGAAGAAATAAGCTCTAGGTGAGCATTGTTTGGTGCGTCTTCACCCCATCTCTAAAATGTCGACGTAGCTTCACCCTATCTCTAGAATGCTAGTACAGCTTCGCGCCATCTCCCAAATGTTGGTGCATCTTGGCAACATCTCCAAAATATTGGTGCAGCTTCACTCCATCTCGAAAATGCTAGTGCAGCTTCACGACATTTCCAATATGTTGGTGCATCTTCGCTCCATCTCCAAAATGTTGATGTAGCTTCACTCCACCACCCAAATGTTGATGTGGCTTCACTCCACCACCCAAATGTTGATGTGGCTTCGCTTCATCTCCAAAATGCTGGTGCAGCTTTGTGGTATTTCCAAATGTTGGCACAACTTTTCTTCATCTCCAAAATATTGGTGCAGCTCTGCCTCCTCTACTAAATATTGGTGCAACCTTGTTTCATCTCCAAAATATTGGTGCAGCTCCGCCCCCTCTCCAAAATGTTGGCACAGCTTCGCATCGTTTCCAAAATGTTGGCATAGCTTCGCATCGTTTCCAACATGTTGGTGCAACTTCGTATTGTTTCCAAAATGTTGATGCGAATTCGCTCCACCTCCAAAATGCTGTTGCAGCTTCATGGCATTTCCAAAATGTTGGTGCATCTTCGCTCCATCTCTAAAATGTTGTGTAGCTTCACTCCATCTTCAAAATGTTGATGTAGCTTCGTTCCATCTCCAAATATGCTGATGCAACTTCACTCCATCTCTAAAATGTTGGTGCAACTCTACCTCCTCTCCAAAATGTTGGCGTAGCTTCGTTTCACCTCCAAAATGTTGGTGCAGCTCTGCCTCCTCTACTAAATATTGGTGCGGCTTCGCTTAATCTCCAATTTGTTGGTGCAGCTTCGCTCTATCTTCAAGTATAAGATCGGTGTGCCTCTGTCATCTCGCCTTCATCTCCAAAGTCAACTCCAATCTAGTTGAAGTTTGTTCAAGTTTATTGTGCTTTATCATCAAGTTGGAGTTTGGTGCACTCTATCTTCAAGTTTGAGTCTGTTTAAGTTGGCTGCTCCAACTTCAAGTTTAAATTTGGGGTGCTCAAGCTCTAAAAACAATAAAAGAAGTTATTATTAAAAAAAGTGACGTAATAAAAAAAGGTTTATTGAAAATAAGAGTGAGGACAAAATAAGTTCTTTTTTTTTTTTTAAAAAAAATAATTATTAATAAAATGAAGAAAAAAGATAGAAGGAAAAATGAGCAAGTAAAACAGAGGTAATGAGAGGTCTATAATAGAAGGGGCAGGAGAAGAAAGCATGTTAGTGTTACTCAGAGGCCAATGCACTGCAAAGAGAGGAGCACGGAGCGTATTGATGTAGTGTCAATCTATACCCCACGTGCCTTAGGACCTCTAGCATAGTAGGGAGCACGGGGCATATTGACGTAGTGCCAATCTATACCCGACGTGTCCTCCGACCTCCAACGTAGCAAGGAGCATGAGGCATATTGACGTAGTGCCAATTTATACCTCATGTGTCCTCCGACCTCCAACTCGTCAAGAACACGTGGCGTATTGACATAGTGTCAATCTATACCCAAAGTGCCCCACGACCTCCAACGTAGCAAGGAACACGAGGCGTATTGACGTAGTGTCAATCTACACCCAACGTGCCTTACTACCTCCAGCGTAGCAAAGAACAACATGCCATACAAAAAAAAAATGACAAAAAAAAAAAAGCAAATATAAGTGCATTATTGGTGGAAGTTCAAAATTAAAAAAAACAAAAAGAAACAAAATACAAGTTTAAGAAAATAAGCAAACAAAAGAAAGAAAAAAAGAGGAAAAAAAAAGAGAAAAAAAACGTAGAAGAAAGAGAGAAAAAAAAAAAGAAAAGTTAAAAAAAAAAGAAAAAAAAAAAGAAAGAGAAGAAAAAAAAAGGAAAAAACAAAAAAAGAGAAGAGAAAGACGTGAAAAGAGAAAGAAATAAAAGAAATAAAGGAAGAAGAAAAAAAAAACTCTAAAAGATGGAAGAAGAATGTGAAAAAAGAGAGGAAAAACTGAATGAGTATTTATAAAGGCCAATATTTGATTCAAATCCTAATTCAATTTTGATTTCTTGGGAAGATTTTGGTGAGATTCTCAAGTCAAATTTCATTGTAGATTTGATCTTAAATTGATCTCAAATTAAAATTTGAAACATCTTCCAAATTTTATCCCAAATTTAAATTATCCAAATTTAGGGTTCTTTCCTAAAACCCAAATTAAATTGGGGATAGGGTCTCAAATTTATCTCAAGATAAAATTTGGTCATATTCCAAAATTTATTCCAAATTTACGGTTCTTTATTCAAAGCCAAATTAAATTGGGCATAGAGTCTAAAATTTACCCATGTTAAAATTTGGCCATATTCCAAAATTTATCCCAAATTTAAATTATCCAAATTTACGGTTCTTTCCTCAAAGCCAAATTAAATTGGGGATAGAGTCTCAAATTTACCTCAAATTAAAATTGGCCATATTCCAAATTTTATCCCAAATTTAAATTATCCATATTTAGGTTTCTCTCCCCAAAGCCAAATTAAATTGAAGGTGAAATCTCAATTTTATCTCAAATTAAAATATGGTTATATTCCAAATTTTATCTCAAATTTTAATCAAACGTATGTAGTAAATTCATAGCTTGATTAATTTAACGCATTGAATAAAGTCAAATTCAAGGACATATAACTTGTATTTTGATTCCAACTTTATCTTTTTCGAGACTTATCCACTCATGCATGTGCACAAATCTCGAAAATGGGGCATTGTTGAAGGAGAAATTTTGGACCAATCACAAATTGACATGCCATTTGTACAAAAATACAATAATTGAATTTAGGACCAATTAAAAGTTGACATGTGCCCAAGACTGAAATTGAGAACATAAATTGACAAATTCCGAGGACAACACGTGTTTTTGTCTTGACCATTGAATTAAATAAATAATTTGGTTCAATTTAATATTATTATTTGGGCTAAAATCCAATTGAATCCTACAATAGACTTAATTTAGCCCAAAGGCCAATGAAGGCCCAAAACCAATTTGTTGGGCCCAAGGGCCAGGTCCATGGACCAACCAAGCCCAAGCTCACAAAGCCCACCTAAGAACTTTATCAATAGAAGAGTTCTCTTCATTTGTGGGGTTTAGGAAATTCTACACTTTAGAGCCTAAAGAGAATTCTCCCTACAATCAGAAGATTCCTAACTTCTGAAGCTGAACCAGACTTGAAGAATAAAGTTCTTTGGAACACATATATTCATCCAAGACTCCAACTTCTAAAACATCCATGCATTACACTTCCATACATCAAGTGTATGCATTCAACTGAGAGAGAATCAGAGGATCAAGTACTAGAGATCGAACCACATCCGCATCAAATCTATATCAACTTAAGTTCAACTCCACGAAACAAGTTGCTTCGGAAACCTCGTGCGAACATCCTTCATCAACAATCTCTTCTGTTTTATGCTAGTATATATATTCAAACAACAATCTAGCATGTACAATCTAACCTAAACCTTATTATTATTTAAAGATAATAGACCAAAGAAATCAATCAATTGAAGATCAAGCAATCGAAACCATTCAACAAAGTTCATGCCAAAAAGTATTGATGACAATTAAAATCAAGATCTACAAAAGAATTTAGTGGTAATCCATGACTAACATCTAGCCCTAGAACAATAAGAAAATAAACCTAGCATGACTTCCATAAACAAAAACCAAATTCTAAAAATCAGAACTCCATTGGAACATTAAAGAAAAGAGTTGTAGAGAAAGGGTTATTTGGCGATCCAATCTCGTTTCTAACGTAAAATTCGATCCTCAATTGCTTCCCAATCATCTCCAACTCTAAAGACCTTTTGAGTATTGCTCCGACCTTTCTCTCTCGGCCACCAAAATCCCAAGACTCAATAACCTAATTTGAAGAGATGACCTACTTTTATAATGCTAGAATGTTGTGGTGTTATAAGACAGTGCTGCAACTATATCAAAATAAAACAATGTCCATGTGAATGTTATGTAACATTATGACGCTAGGTACAACGTTGTGGCGCTGCACTACTTTGCAGCCCTCAATTTTTTTTTAGCTCTGACCTAGCATCGAGGCAGCACATGCACATCTTTTTCCACTCATTTGAGCCTTTTTTTATGCCTTAGGATTGTTTTTCCTTCCTGAGGCGATTTTCTCTAAAATTCTTCTAATTCCGGTCAAATGCTCGGTTCCTAAAATTCAATATAAAATAGGCATAAAAAAACACATTTGAAGTACAAAAGACCAACAAAAACCTCAGCCAAAGAAAGCACTTTTTGAGTCTTTTTCAATAATTCACTTTAGTCACTGATGGAGATCCATGGTGGAAGATACAATCCAAAATGTAAAAGAACAAGAAAACTATATAGAGGAGAAGGGAAAGGAAGTGAGAGAGAATAAGAGATTCATAGGTTGGTTGGCAGGATGGCCTAAATGAGGGAAAAAAAGATTATTTATAATAGTTAACGCGAAACTAGGTCTCTATCGACCAAATTAAAAGTGCAACAACATTGTGATGCTGCGTTCTCTTTCTTCTTCATAGTAATGTGGTGCCACAGGACAGTGCCATGGTGTTATACAATTCTTCAGCTTTTTCCTTGCAGTCTCGTGTAGCGTCAAGCTACAACACCATGGTGCTACATCCAGAGGAATTTTCGTCAGTTTATCTCCTATTTGATTTCATTGATGCATTAGGTCTTTAAATTCTCCATTTTAGCTCAATTTCATGCTAACGATCAATTCTACTTCTTAGGTGCTTGAAACCTACACAATCATCAATTAAGCACATTTAACCTAAGAACAAGCTCAAATTAAGCTAAGTGAGATATCACATTTCAAGTGCTATGAATTTATCTTTAATTGCATGCTTCTAGAAGGGTTTTGAATATTGCTAATTCCAAGTTCAAACATCTTTTCATAAAGTAAATTATTTCGAAATTAAGAAGATGTGGGAAATCGTTATAAAGTTTCTAATGATTGATTAGGTTGACTTACAAACATATTGTAAGATTTTCCTATGGAGGGTTTGTTTTGATATGCTTCCCACACCTGTTAGATTCTTGCAAGTGATCAAATTTTGCCTAGAAGAATGTGCCCTTTGTGTCATTGAGATCATGAAACTAATATCCATGCTCTTGGAACTGTAAGGGAAATAAAATCATTTGGTCTTCTTAGACTCTAGTATGTTCCTTTCTTATTACCATTATACTAACTATTCTTCTCTTTATTTGTAACAGTTCGAGCGTCTTCATTTTTTTTGGATCCTGGGATTTTTTCCCTTATTATGTCTTCAATCACGCACCATTGAATTTTTTTTGGTATTTGTAACAACCTCCCTAGATCCTATTGGTTGGATACTTTCTATGATGGCATACTTTGACAATAGAACTAACCTTTTATCTATGGGAAATATCAACCAGGACTCTTTTTCTTTTGTTGATGCCAAGTGGGTGCCCCCTCCTCAAGATTCTTTCAAGGTGAATTTCGACACCTCAATTGGAAGCAGTGAGATGTGTGATGTGCGCAAAAACTTGTCGGAGGTCCTTGCGGCCAAATAGATTTATAAAACTCTGAACTATACTAACTATACTACAAAGGTGCAGTACAGATGGCAAGATTGGGTCATCTCCTTAGAGAACTTAGGACGATTTTAGCTTCTTCTTCGATTCATGGTTGTCATAGGGAGGATTTGTGTGTTATGTTGCAAGGAATGTAAAGATTTGAAATTAGAGTGCGTAAAAGTGAAAGTTGGAATTTTAAATGAATTTAATTTGATTAAAAGTCTAGCTTCAGATTCAGAATCCACCCATTTACTTGGTTGATCATAGAACTTCTAAAAACATGCAATATTTGCCAATTTCATTCTTAGCCATGTACATAAGAAGATCCTAGTCACATGCCCTAATGTGTTGATTAATTTTTCTTAAAAAACCTAGATGCTTAACTAATTGGGTTTGATATCGTCCGTATTAATTAAACACTCGCATCAAGAAAGGTAGTCAAACTAAGTTGATGAATAACCCAGATAACCTAAGTTACTATCAATTCATTCTCAAAATTGGTTACTCTTGCAATATGTTGTGAAAGGATTGCTCTAAACAACTTGAAATCCACACCTAAGCATGCTTTAACCCTGTTGCCCTTAAGAGAATGAAATATGAAGAGTAAGCACTAGAAATTAATGAATCAGTGAGAAATGTCCAAAAACTCATAAATTCGTAGCATAGACATGAAAGCATTCATTCAAGAACAATTCAATATTAGCAAACTGCATTAATGAACTAAAAACAAAGTCTCACAACCCAATTGAATGGGTTTCAATCCTACCTAAGCTAGAAGTCCAATCATAAAATAAATGAAAATTACAAGAAGGTAAAGGTTGGGAATGAAAATTACAGTGAAGATGAGGTTGGTAAGGATATGGCCCTATATTAAGCCATATTTAATGTCATTGAGGCTAGCATCCATCCCCCTAAGGTTGAAACTGATTCTCATATGAACGAAAGAACCTCAATCATGTAATATGAACCTCAAGAAAGAGCCCTACATGTTGTCCAAGTTTACATTAATTGATAACTTGTAGAAATACAAGTTATTATAGTCACTATTTGAATTAATTAGAGTAACTTTAGAGCTAAACGCATGATTTTGGTATGTGAATTATGTAAAATGTATTACCATGTGTTGGCACTATTTACAAAAGAAAATACCTGAAAAATTATGAGCTTTTCGGTTCTTAAAGCAGGATTAAGAAGAAAAGAAACACAAATAACCCAAGTACTAGAGACGAAGCTGCTGCAAGAACAAGTGGAAACCCATGTGTTGAGACTATGCGTTGAGACCATGCGTTGAGAAAAAGTAGATACAGACGCCTGGGCAAAAGCTGTCATATCAATATGCAAAATGATAACACGTTATCAGATCATGGCAGAACAAATGGGCCGACGATGTGAAAAGTCTGCGCAGCAGGGCATGGAATTTAGTGTAAAGGTGTTAGGTCACCATAAGTTTCAACTTTTCGACGCCTATAAATAACCCAAAACTTCTCCATTCAAAGGAGGGAGAAACGAGTTCAAGGGGTGAAAGCTCTGCACAAATTCTCCCTCACCATAACCAGCCTCCATTTCGAGCTCTTGTGAGAGAAGGATTCTAAGAATTTTCAGAGTTGTCTCCCAGTGAGTGAGAACCTTCACCCTATGAAATTTATGTATCAGATAGCAACCATCTCAAGCCTTCATGAAGCAAGACGTTGCTAGTGGCGACTTGACGTCTTCCATTTTCTGTTTTATCCCCATTTTCCTCCTTCTTACTTTTGTTTTGTTAATGACATTCGAGAGAATGGTTTATTTCCTTAATATAAGTTTGATTAACGATTATCTTCCATTTATTTCCATATTAAATACGTTACACGATGTTGTTTGAATGCTAAATGAGTTAGATGTGCGAAGTTAGTTTTTCTTAAGCAATATTAAGTATGTTACATTTTGATTAATGCATATCATTAACTTGCATAGCTTTGTCTGACAAACAAATGTAGTAAGCACGACTGTCTAGCTTAAGAGAGTAGATGGTTAATCTTTAGCATTTATCAAGACTAGATGAGGTGCAGAGATGTAGTTCATCTTTTGCCAATGCAAACTTACCATGCGTCTTAGAGATAAGATTAATGTGATGTCGAAACATCGAGAGATGGATTCACAAACTCAGTTTGTTAGTATGTAATTATACTTGGATATGCTTAAGTAACAACTAGCTCCTGCATTAACTCTACTTTTATCGCATAGTTTCATTCATTCTCAATGCATGCTATCTGACACTAAACGACATTTGACTAACCCTCGCCACGTCCACCTCATTGTTAGTTGTAGGAAATTTTATTCATTATGTATAGTTTTAGATACATACAACTCATGCACATATTACATGTATAGTTCACCGCATAGTCATGCATCTATTCTCAACGCCTAGTTATTACAAATCCCTGCGTTCGACCCTGGACTCACCAGGAAACTTATAAGAGCTTATATTTGGGTTTTTTTATAGGAAAACTTGCTTAATCATGATCATACTTGAGTAATTCTTGACGCATCTTTGTACGGAAATTATAACATCTATTTTTGCGCAACAAGCTATGAAACTCAAATCAAATCGAAAATAGAAATCCAACAACACTAATCAAAGAAAAAGAATTTTGTGAAGTCAAGTGGAATTTATGAAGAATATTAATCAAACTTCATTTATTGAACAAAGACTTTATGCTACTTCAAATGAGATGCCATTTACTCTTGGATGATTACAAATGCATGGAATATGGATGAGAAAAAGATAATCTTAGATTTATTGTACTTACTAAATGTATTTTTCAGTTTGATTCATTTTATGTGATTTTATGTTACAATTTGATCATGGTTGATAATGGTTCTTAATTATGAGTGTTACAACATTTTAAATGCCTTAAAGAATGTCTAGGGTTATATTTTGAGGCCTATATAATGCCATGTAATTGTTCAAATAAGGAGACTTGGAAGAGACTTGGAAAATGTAATAAAAAGAGTCTTTAAGCTTTCTTTTAGCCATGTGCTATGTTTCTTTTGCAATTCTATGGTGTTTAGATTGCATGTTCAGAATCATTCAAGCTTGACTTGATCGATCTTGTTGTGGAGTGATTAGAAGATCAAGGTTTGATGGGAGCTGCAAGTTTTTTCCGATCTGTGGTTTTGTCGATCGTTTAAGTAATCCGTCATCTAGCCATTCTTAAGGGGTGAATATCATCTTGATTTGGGGTGTTTGAGTGAGATCTAAAGGTCTTATTCATCAACAACGTTGTTAGATCCAAATCCTTGAATGATACTTATCATTTGGTATTAGAGCTTAGGCTTTAGATTGGACATATGTTTCCGTTGTTGTTGTTTCTTGTTTAATTTTTTTTCCTATTCATCTCGTCACATTTTGTCTATTTTATGAAACTTGAAGAAAAAGTATCATATCCAATCGTATTTTCATGTTTTCGTAAACTTCAAGGTTTTAGATTAGAGTCCTATCTACAATATTGCCTTCTTTAAAATCTTCAAATTCAATTTCCTTCAATGTCAAACATTTGTCTTTTGAAAATCAGTAAGAGAAGAAAAATTGCTATCTCTAAGAGCATTTGTTCTACAGTTGTTATTTCTTTCTCAAAAGCATGTCAAATTTGAATTCTTACAATTTGATCTCATTTTTGACATTAATTTCATCATTTGGTGTTCAATCTCATAGGTTACACTTTGGAAATTTGAAAAAGTGGGGTGTTAAATGTTAAATATGGCAGTTACATTTATGGACATTGAATTTTCCAACCATTAGTTAGGAATATAACTCCAAAGTTTCAAATTCTAGCCATTGATTAATTCTTAAGAGTGTAAATGTCTGCTCCAATACTTCGATATTCCTTCCAAGCGATATTTTTAGATTCGATGATGAATATTCTTGAAGAAGGGGAGAATGATTTGAACGGAGGAACCTCAATCATGCAATATGAACCTTAAGAAAGAGCTCTACATGTTGTTCAAGTTTATACTAACAAAAGAAGAAGAATTTTGGAAAGTCAAGTGGAATTTATGAAGAATAAAGCTTTATTTATTGAACAAAGACTTCAAGCTACTTCAAATTGGATGTCATTTACTCTTGGATGGTTACAAATGCATGGAATATCGATGAAAAAAAGATAATCTCGGAATTATTGTATTTACTAAATGTGTTTTTCAGTTTGATTCATTTTATGTGATTTTATGTTACAATTTGATCATGGTTGATAATGATCATTAATTATGAGTGTTACAACATTTTAAATGCCTCATAGAATGTCTAGGGTTATATTTTGAGGTCTATATAATGCCATGTAATTGTTCAAACAAGGAGACTTGGAAGAGACTTGGAAAATGTAATAAAAAGAGCATTTGAGCTTTATTTTAGCCTTGTGCTATGTTTTTTTTTGCAATTCTATGGTGTTTAGATTGTATGTTTAGAATCATTCAAGCTTGACTTGATCGATCTTGCTGTGGAGTGATTCGAAGATCAAGGTTCGATGGGAGCTGCAAGTTTTTTCCGATCCGTGGTTTTGTCGATTATTTAAGTAATCCGTCGTCTAGCCATTTTTAGGGGTTGAGATCATCTTGATTTGGGGTGTTTGAGTTTGAGATATAAAAGTCTTGTTTGTCAACAAGGTTGTTAGATCCAAATCCTCAATTGTTACTTATTAGATTCCCTCATTATCTGAAAAACTTATGAATGAATCTTCACGTTATTATAATGAAATTCAATATTTTGTAGATACTTCTTGGATGATTTACATCGTAGGAGGGCAATGAATGGATTCATCTATGTTACTCGCAATTGCAACTCTGTGTCACACGAGCTTGTATGTACACATGAACAAAGACATTGGCCAACATCGATTTGGGTTGAAATCACCCACTATGAACTAATCAATATTTTCAGTTTGATTTTATAATAAAGAATTAATTATTAGAAAATTGTTTTGCCATTAATGCGATTTCAATATATTTTTTTTTTTTTTTTACCATTTTAAAAAATGAAAACTCCTTATTTGATTATTCATCATGTTAACCCTTTTTACTTCAGTAACCGATTGGCCAATTAGCTATAATCAGATTTATTTTGGATGGATTTACTTTAAACACATAATGCGAAATAAAATTTTAACATACAAATTAGCTTGAAAACCAAGTAAAACCAATAATGAAATAGTGAGAAATGAATTTTATATATGAATAAAAGATGATTTGGATCGGATAAAATAGGTCCAATGTTAATAAAAAATTAGATAAAAAGTCCAAAATAAAAGTAGAGTTGGCTCAAATAAATTTAGAGCCAACTAATCATTGACCGAATGAAATTTAAATTAGACTTGTTAAAAGTTAGGATAAATTCATATCCTAATTAAAGATTAGGATGACTGCTAGATCAATATTCCTATAAATATATCTCTTTATAAAATAATTTAACTTTTGGCTCCTATCTTATCATAGAAGTTCTTATTTCTAATTTTGACCTCATAGTTTTTTTTCTTTGATTTGCTAGTTCTCTCTTTTTTAAATTAATTTTTTTCCTTACATTGTATTATTATTGTCACGTGAAGGTGAAGTGACTTTTTCTGTACAAATTTATATAGATGTTTATATATTCAATAATAAAAAATATCTCCTATTCAATAATAAAATGAGTGTACCCAACGAACAAAAGACAATCTTTATTATTTTAATAAGTTGATTACTTAGATCATGAATCTGATTAGAAAATACTATAAGAAAAAATTTTGCGATAGCATGTTACGTAGTCTTGATATATATGTATAATTTAACATACACTCAACTAGAAAAACCAGGTTACAACCTTAAAAAAAAAAAGAAGAAGAAAAGTTGATAACTTATTTAAAATATATAGTATTATACACAACTTTTTAATGTAGATCGACCCTACATGCTTTTATACGCATGTTAAGTTTGCTAATTATATAGTAAGGAATTAAGGATAAGTATAAACTGAGTTATTGAGCTAAATTAATTAATTAATTAAAGATTAAAAAAAAAAAAAAAAGATAAGTACAAATTACACCATATTGTGTACAATATTGCAAAATGTTTCAAAGTATCTTTAATTATTATTATTTTCCCCACCTCATTATATCTTTTGTTAATTTAGTTGGCTCGATTCTTGTTCTGTTCATCAACAACATTGTCATACATGACTCATACTTCCATTATACAATTTATGTTAAACTATAAATTTAATTTAGGGTGCTTAATATTATCTTCTAAAAAAATTAGGGTGCTTAATATAAAATTTAGGTCAAAATGAACCTAAAAGTAGGGTGTGATGTGAAATACATAATTTTCGTCCATTTGTTGTATTCAACAATGTTGTATCCAGTTTGTCCTTAGACTTTAATTTTTCTTTTTTCTTTTAGTTACAAACATGATCTTAAGAATATATACTTCTATTTTGTTGTTACTTCTAACACCATGAATAAAATATTGGTCTACCAAAGTTGTATGTCAAAGATTACTAACCCAACCAAATTTATTTTATGAGCATGGATGTCAACATTGGACTAATTAATTAAGAGAATTTACAATGGGTGACAATATTAAAATAGGATTTTGCAAGTATATCTTCCATATTTTAGATTTTGCAAATATAGCGAAATCTGAAAATTCTGAAATTTGGTTGATTTTTTATTCCACAATTGCCCTCCCCCACACATTTTTTTTTTAAATCATTTTTCATGTTCTTCGCGTCAGGCACATTATTTTAAATCATCCCTCGCTTATGTAGCACATTAGATAACACCTGAAATGTGTTGTCTTCATCAGCTTAACTCGGGATCGCTGTGCTATTTAATGTGTTAAAAGTATTATTTTGTAGGTTTCGAGCACTTAACAGGTAGAGAGGGGCACTAACAATGAATTGGAGCTAAAACGAACCAAAATTGAGTTCTATTGCATCAAGTGGGAAAGAGAACTCCAAAAAGAAAAAATCACCCTTGAAGCAATAGCGTAGCGGTGCCACCTAGGTAGAATTGTTGGCGAATCGCAGCCAGCGTCGCGACGCTGTTCTAGAGCGTTGTAACGCTCTGGAGTTTTGTCATGCATGTACACGCGACAGCGCCGCAGTACTCCGACTACTTTAAAGAGAAAATCTCGATTTCTAGGGTAAAAAAGGCAGCTATTAGCCGATGAACACTAAAATTCTCTCAACTTTTCCTCTGCTTTTCATCTAGTTATGCGACGGAACTCGATCCTAATCGGTATGTAGATTATCGGCTAAGGTGCATAGTTCTAGCTTGGATTTTTAGGGATTTTCTTTCACTTTAATGTTCTTTTGAGCTTTTGAAAAACTCTATTGTATGCGTGATTTGATTTTGAATTTTAAAGTATTACAATCATATTTGTGGATGCTGGTGAATACTACGATCATCGCTTTAGATCAATGTACGATTTGTAACACTTGGTTCTATTTTGATCATAGAAGCAATAGGTTAGATTAGCTTGCGAATCTAAATTAATAAGTATTGTTCTAATCAACCTAGAATTAAATCAATAGAATATTTAATTTCGGCATTTCCAGTTAAATGTTTTGCCTAATTCTCCCTAGAATTTAATGTAGTTAGGGTAAACTTGAATTTTGCATGCCTTTCATCGGTTTAATTTATCTTAATTTGCCGATTAGGACAATTTAATTAGTCTTTCTAATTAAAATGAGTAGGTGCAAACTACAATGAATTGGGCAATGATAACTCGATGATTAAGAAAATTGAATAAAGAAAATTTTGTTGTAACTCAAGCTAGGCGCTTTGTAAAACAGCGAGTTGTAGAGATCGAGTTTGGGGCTGAAAATTTGAGGTTAGTAAGTTAGTTAATTTTTTTGAACAGCTTTTGTGAAGGATCATTGAGCTGAATGTGAAGGGAAATAGGTTAAATTATAGGTGGAAGTGATTTGTTCAGATTTCTCAAGTAATTTGGAGCAGGGTGGAGTAAAATTGACTTATCCGACGAACGAATGGGAAATAGACCCTGAGATTTGAAGGTAAGTTAGAAAACTTATTTCTCTACACATTTGTAAGAGGAAGGAAATTCTAATTCGAGTTGAAAATGCTACTTTTAGCAGTTGGAAGCGAGGATGGACACTCTGGTGTGACAGGTATTGCTAGAGAGATTAGCAACACTGAGGGCGTGAAAGGGTAGCGTGAGATCAGTCTCGCTAGGTGTCTTTGATTGATTTTGTCTCATAAATCTTGCTAGTCTCGCTGGTGTCACTAGTCTCACTGGTCTCACTGGTCGACTGGTTCCGCTAGTACAGATTTGGTTGGTTGCTTGGTTTCGCTAGTTTTGGTCTCGCTGGTTGTCTAAATCTCACTGATTAATGGATTTTGTTATAAAGTTGGTCTCGCTAGTGAGCTAAACATCAATATTTAAGACCTATTTGCTATACACTATTGGGAATTTTAGAGAATCTAACAAAGGGAATTAAACCATTTCAAGCCAAGAGTAGCTAGGAAAGGCGTATAATCCATTAACAGCTCGGGACATGTTTTAATGTTTATGCCTTTCATGAGTTTTAATGTGCCACAAGGACTATTCGCTTGAAAGTAAGCATGTGTTTTCATGTAAGTGCATATTATGTGTTTTGTATTGGAATTATTCGAAGCATGCCAGTTGTTAAACAAGTCTTACGAAAGGCATGCTATTTATTAACTTATGACTTTATGAAAGCATGATGTTTGATAATGAATTTGTGAAGATTTGAGATGACATAAATTTGTGAATTTCTATCATGTTATTTCCAAAAGCACATGGTATTTGATTTATATTTTTGAAAGGCTCCAATGCCGAAGGACTCGGAGAAGGCATGGGCAGCCTGAATATAGAAATGGTTCCCAATGCCAAAAGACTCGAAGAAGGTATATGAGTTACTTGAATATAGAATTAGTCCCCAATACTTTAAGACACGGAGAAGGCATATGGGTGACTTAAATCTTGTATATGGGACCCGGTACTGAAGGACTTGAGAAGGTATATGGGCAACCCAGGATATGATTTCTTTGTGCACATAGAGGTATAGTTGACATTGTTGTGTTGAGATTACTCCACACAGCTAAGGTTATTCGACGTTGGGTGGGTCGAGATTACTCCACCCCAACTAAGGTTGTTTTCGACGTTGAGTAGCGTTGAGCAACGCTCTGCCTCAACTAAGGAAAATATTTCAGATGTATGTTGAATTTTTATGATTTTCGAGAATGAGATGTATATGGTTTAATAACGTTAATCGAGCATGTTTTTCCTGGATATGGAAATGAACTATTTACTATTTTATTATTATTGTTATTTGAGCACGATTTTGATGTACTCCTAAGCTAAGAAAGTTTTTTTTTTCCTGAACTTGTCACTCACTGGAGTTTTTTTTTTTTTCCTGAACTTGTCACTCACTGGGCAACCTAGCTCATGTTTTCCTTTGTTTTTTTATTTTTTATGTAGTGAGCAAGACCGGGGTGCTTAACCTACATAACAACTCGTCTGGGTCTACCACGAGTGTCTGTGAACATTGTAAATATTTGTATCTTAGACATGTGTTGTACATATAGCGTTAAATAGTGGGAGTTAGTAAACTTATGTTACCTTCAAGTTTGAATGAAAGTCTGTTCTTGTATGATAGCTTATCCCTGGTTGGATATTGATATTCTAGTATGATTTATATATGCTTATTAGGTGTTTGGTCATGTTTAAGGTTGAACAGGTTGACAGTAGATGCCGTAAGAGGGTGGTGTCTACTGTACTCACACTTTCTCCTAGGTTAAGAGGGTACTTGGGAAGAGGTGTGACAATACAGTTGCTTAATGAAATCTGCAAGAAAAGAATGTTGTGCTAAAAAGAAATATCATGAAAAAGAAAAAAAAAATGAACTTGTAATGATATGCATGACTAGGGGTAGAAAGAGCTACCTTTGCTGTGATTAGTTAGGACACTTGTAAGAAAAGAATGAGTATAGTTCCCTACAATAAATGTGTGAAAGCTAATGCCCATTGATAAAATAAATACAAGTTAGGGCCCTAGAGTTTAAATTCAGGCACCTCAGTTGAAATATTACTACTTGGATTATTTTTGGCACTTGATGGTTTGTACATGAGCCAACAGTGGGGGAAAACAAATTGAGAGCAATTTAATGTTATTCTAGGTTGCTAGAGGCTTAATTAGAAGGGTTTTGAACTTACTCTTGCATGAATTAGGTTTAGAATTAGTCTTAAATTGTGCTTCATTGATTGATTATAAATTGATCTCATTGTTGAATACAAGTTGAATCCTAGTTGACTATTGAGACTTGAGTAACGAACTGTGCATGGCTGAGTGAGCATAACTCTATGTGACTGTATGCATTATTCTACCTTGCTCGAGGACGATCAAGAATTAAGTTGGGGGTGTTTGATAACATCTGAAATGTGTCATCTTCCTCAACTTAACTCGGGATCGTTGTGCTATTTAATGTGTTAAAAGTATTCTTTTGTAGGTTTTGAACACTTAACAAGTAAAGCGAGACGTTAGCAATGAATTGAAGCTAAAACGGACCAAAACAAAGTTCTATTGCATCAACTAGGAAAGAGAACTCCAAAAATACAAAATCTCCCTTGAAGCAACAGTAACAATGCCACCTAGGTGCCATCACGACGCTTTTTCCTAAAGGTAGAATTGTTGGCGAATCGCAAACAACGTCGTGATGCTGTCCTAGAGCACCATGGCGCTCCAAAATTTTGTCGCGTGTGTACGCATGACAGCGCTGCTGTGCTCTGACTACTTTATAAGAGGAAATCTCGATTTCTAGGGTAAAAGGGGCAGACACCAGCGGACGAACACTAACATTCTCTCAACTTTTCCTCTTATTTTTATCTGTTTATGCATCAAAACTTGATCCCATCAATCGATATATCGATTATAGGCTAAGGTACTTAGTTCTGGCTTGAGTTTTTAGGGATTTTCTTTCACTTTAATGTTCTTTTGAGCTTCAAACTGATTTCTATTGTATGCATGATTTGATTCTGAATTTTAAAATATTACGATCATATTTGTGGAAACTGGTGAATACTGTGATCATCACTTTAGATCAATATACGATTGGTGACACTTGGTTGTATGTTGATCATAGAAGCAATAGGTTAGATTAGCTTGCGAATCTAAATTGATAAGTATTATCTAATCAACCTAGAATTAAATCAACGGAATATTTAATTTCAGCCTTTCCAGTTAAATGTTCCGCCTAATTCTCCCTAGAACTTAATGCAGTTAGGGTAAACTTTATTTTTGCATGCCATTTGTCGGTTCAATTTATCTTAATTCGCCGATTAGGACGATTTAATTAGTCTTTCTAATTAAATTGATTAGGTGCAAACTACAATTAATTCAACAATGATGACTCGATAATTAAGAACATTGAGTAAACAAAATTTTGTTGTAACCCAAGCTAGGCCTTTTTTTTTTTTTTTTTTATTTTATTGTTATCACAACTTTTTGTTTTTTTTTTTATTTCGTGCAATTTAATTTCTTGCAAATAACCATTTTAAAATGCCCCTTCAATTACCTTGATTTGTCAACTACTTAAGTGAGAAATATTTGTGCTTCCTGTGTTCGACCTAGCCTTGTCACTATTATGGTTTGGTAAGTATGGTAATTATTTGGCATGGAATTGGGCGACGAAATCCATCTACCAACATTCCTAGCATCTTGTTTCTATACGTAGACACAGAGTTTGCAAAAAGCTTCATTCTCTACTCCAATGGCAGAATTAATCCCAACCTCACTCCCAAACCTTAATAATCAGATCCACTTCTCTTCCTTTCCTCCCATCATCTCCTTCCAATCATTCCTGGTCACATCGAATTGTTCTAGTAACATGGCAGAAACATAAGTAGAAGATTAGGGTGGGATTCATATCTATAATGGTGTCGTTAGTAACTACGTTGTCGATGGAAATGGCGAATGCTAATTTGGATTTAAAGTTAATCGCGGGGAGGTGGAGAGGTGGCTGGTGGCAGATGGTGTGCTAGTTGGTGAAAGAAAGATGGGGAGCTTTGTTGCGTTGCAAAGAAGAAGTACAAGGGTATTTTTGAAAAATAAAATAAAATCTAAGTGTATTATTATAAAATATATCAACTCAGTTAGGTGAATCAACAGTATAAATAAGTGCATCATTATCAAGTTTATTAACAATATATCAATTATCAAGTGTATCAGTAGTATATCAATCAAGTGTATCATCATTATAAAAAATGTACATCATTATCAAATTTATCAACAGTATATCAATCAAGTGTATCATTATCAAGTTTACCAATCAAAGTATATCGAGTTTATTAACAGTATAAATAAATGAATGATTGACAAACGTATTAATGGTATATCATATACATATATCAGTACGTATCAAAAGTATATCGACAATATATCAGTTCATATCATGATATCAAACAACTTTCAAGAATATGAATAGTGTATCAGGTGTATATCATATATTAATTAATTTTTTATATCAAACAACTTTCAAGTGTATCAATAGTAGATCAATTCATATCAAACAATTTTCAAGAATGTTAATAGCATGTTAGCAATATATCACATATCAATCAACATATCAAACAATGTTTTCAAGTCTATCAATAGTATATTGGGAGTATATCATATGCCAATCAACTTTTAAGGACTTATAAGTATGATATTTCACGTCTATCAACAATATATCAGATATGAGACATGAGTGTATCAGATATCAATCAGCATTCAAATTGAGCAATGAGTAGCAAAAAACATAAGTGTATTTGCAAAATTTAGCAATGGTTTTCTAAAATTGCAAATATAGCAAAATATTTAAACCTAATTTTCGATTTTTTTTATTATTTCATTTTTAGCCTCATCTTTGTATCAGTAAGTATATCAGATATACTTTATATTTTAAGTTATCAGTTGACTGATATACTTTATATTTGATATATGAATCAACTAATTTACTTTATTTAAAGAATATAATTCATACAATTATTTTCATTCAATTAGTTCGATTTTGATGGTCTAATATGAAAAAGTTGTGAGATGACCCGTCAATCAAGTATGGATGTTAAATAGAAAACACAGACAAGCACTTATCATGCGTCTTAGAGATAAGATTAATGTGGCGTCGAAACATCGAGAGATGGATTCACAAACTAAGTTGGTAGGTATGTAATTATACTTGGATATGCTTAAGTAATCAACTAGCTCCTGCGTTAACTCTATTTTTATCGCATGGTTCCATTCATTCTCAACGCATGCTATCTGACACTAAATGACATTTGACTAACCATCACTGCGTCCACCTCATTGTTAGTTGTAGGAAAATTTATTCATTCTTTATATATAGTTTTAGACACATACAACCAACACATGCACATATTACATGTACAGTTTACCGCATAGTCATGCATCTATTCTCAACGCCTAGTTATTACAAATCCTTGTGTTCGACCCTGGACTCACCAGGAAACCGATAAGAGCTTATACTTGAGCTTTTTATAGGAAAACTTGCTTAATCATGATCATACTTGAGTAATTCTCGACGCATCTTTGTGCTGAAAGTATAATATCTATTTTTTGTGCAACAAGCTATGAAACTCAATTTAATTCAAATAGAAATCAAACAACACTCTTTCTCAGCATAACCATGATAGTCACCTAGGCTCCTTCTAGATACTAGACTCCCTCTTCAAGCTTATATGATCAAGACGCTTATGCCACAGGCTGGCTTCGTCTTGTTTAAAGAAATGACAGATTAAAGATTCATTTGTAGGATTCCTCAGGTAACAGTTGTCTAAGGATCGCGTCCCTATCATGACAAGAGAATGTTTCAGCAATGCCATAGGATTCAATATTTTGAGCTCTGACAAATTCAATCTTTTGCTTGCCTTTTGATCGCGAGTGAGAATTGTACTGTCCTCTGGATTTTGAAAAACCAAGACCAGAACTGTCACCTACAGTCTTATATTTTTGCTCAAGGAGTCTTTCTCAGTTCTGTTTTGAGACAGTTCACGTTTCAAATCTACTATAGTAGACATGAATCTATGGTTGTCAGCTAGAAAAGCCTTTATTCTTTATTTTTACACATTCAGAACTTTTATGTCATCTTGCAATTTGTTGAACGAGGCTTGATAAGAGGGATCATCCGAAACTGATTGAGGAATATTGCCAATGTGATCAATATGCACGTCATATTCAAAGATCTCAGCTAACGAGGTGTCAGAGGAAATGTTGCTGACAAGTGCTTTGACATCTTCTTCTGACTTACAGCTGTCTTCAGAATCATTGTCAGACAAAGTTAGAACATAACTTCTATTCTTCTTCTTTAGAATTCGGACATTCTACTTGATAATGACCATATCCTTCACACTCTTTACATTTGACATATGTTTCTTCATGAAAGGAGGAATTAGTAGGTTTTTCTCTGTCTTTCTTATTGCCAGAAGTTTTGAGCTATTTTGTTGTAGAATTACTTGCAAGTGTACTTCTAGACCTCTTACTGAACCGTTTAAGAACCTGGTTGAATTTCTTGGAGAGTAAAACGATGGATTCCATGAGAGACTCCTTTGATTCTTTGCCAGTCACGCCAATTTGTTGCTCAGTTAGAGATTGCAAGGCAATACCCTTAGTCATTTTCTCAAGTTTCCCTTCTTGAGACATTTCAAAAGTCAGTAGAGAACCAAATAGTTCATCCACTTTCAAGGATGATATGTCTTGAGCTTCTTCGGTAGTAGTGACTTTAATATTGAATTTCTTGGGCAAAGATCTAAGAACCCTGCAAACCAGTCTTTCCTCTGAGATCTTCTCCCCAAGGGCAAATGATTCATTGGCAATATCAAGTAACCGAACATTAAATTCAGCTATGGACTCTTCATCATTCATTTTCAAATTCATGTCAGCAATTGAAGTCTTGACATTTTGACTTTAGAGGTTCCTTCATGGGCAACAGATAAAATATCCCAAACCTCCTTTGCAGAGACAAGTATTAATCAACCGAAAATTGTTGCGATTCACACCATTAAATATGGCATTTAAGGAATGAGAGTTTCCTAATGATGCTTCATCTTCAGCCTCTAACCATTGTAATTTCAGATTAAGTATTTCCTTTCCATCTTCAGATTTAGTAATGAGATAGGATCATTCGGTGACAACTGCCTTCCATGTGTTGCTATCAATAGATTTCAGGAAGGTGATCATGCACGCTTTTCAATAGTATACCAACACTCATGATCTAAATATATTTCAAGTATAGTATTAGTGCATTAGTTCTATATCCATACTCATTCAAAATGTAGTTTAAGTATATCACTAATATATTAGCACTCCCTCAAAATTCAATTCCAAATATATATACCATCAGCGATTCAGGTAGTTTAAACTACATATTAGGTATATCAACTAGTATACTATTGATATATTTATTTAATAATATACCTAAAATAAAGTATATCATATGAGTGATATACCTAATATACATTCTATCAATAATATACTAATAATATTTATCACAAGGATAAAAAGATATACCTAAGATAAAATGAAGTGTATTAGTAGTATATCAATGAATCAGTAGTGGATTCGTGTGCCAGCGAGCTTTTGAACCACATCTCAAAAATAATTCTTGGTGATATAGTAAATTAGGAGTTGATGGTGTTGCAGTCGCTGCAGGGTTTGAGCTTGCACTGCCAATTCCGGCGGTAGTGGTGGTTGAATAAAACTCTAATTCTGATTCAAATTCAGATTGGAGTGAGTAGAAAACCAAATTTGGGCTTCTTCATGAAACTAGGGCTTGAAATTTTGTGAGAAAGCTTGTGAGGTGCTTGAGATATTGGTCCCTGCCTGTGGAGGCCATACTGCCGCCATTATTAGTAGCATAGAAATCTCCCATTAGAGAAGGTTGACAGCTTTTCTCCATATTTCATTTAAAAAAAAAAAAAATACAAAACCCAAATAGCCAAACCCCTCTTCTTGCTGAAAACACAACTGCGGATCTAATCTAATTCAAATGATCTTGTAAATGTGAGGGTTTGCGTGAAATGAAGATGAAAACATGGCTTTTTGGACTTTTCACTTTTAGTAATTAGGATGACGGAGTTCTTTTTGATATTTTTGCAAATTTAAAAAATAGGGAGACATAGACTTAGCTTTTGTAATATTAATAGTGCAATTGCCCGATAAAACCAATATAGTTTGTAGCATAAACTAATTAAAAGAAAAACACACGTCCTAAAATTTAAAGATATAATTGAAACATTTTAAGTAAAAATCAACTTAACAAAGCACACTTATATAAATCTACACATTAAAGTATAGAATATAGGCGTACAATATATAAATTCCACACACTACAGATACATCTACTAAAATCATTCTTTAAAATATTTAAATATATCTAATAGTTTGCATTAACTAATTATAATAGAATTATATCATACCATGATAAGTATGGCCAATATCAAATCGGCTAAAAATATTATTTAATATAAAGTTGGCGTTCTAAACAAAAAGGCTATAGTTTAAATAGTGATCTTTAGTTGGTATTTTAAATAAGTTCTCTTTTTCCTTTTGGTTCTCATTAACAAATTTAAGATCCTGTTTGATGGGTCTTTTTCAAAAGCGTTTTTTTTTTTTTTTTTAAATTAAGATGTGAATTAAAAGTTGTTGAGTTGACTAATGATAGTCGGTGATATTGCATAATATACCTATTTAGGAGAATTTGGCCATGTTTCTGGGGTGTTCTAATGAACCAAAGTAGGACCATATGATTAATTCTTTCACAAGCTTTAAAAATGAATGAGCTCATTGGGTATTGATTTTTTAAAGTACAATTAGAGGTAAAGACCACAGATCTCGTGATTACTAACACACTCAAATGTCAATTGAACTATGCTCGATTTGGCGGTGAGAATATTGAATTAATTCACTAATAATTCATAACATTTCAATTAGATGTATGCTTGAATCTATAAATAATGTTAATCATATAGTAGTTTGCTTTTTTTAGAAAACAAATTCTTCTGCTTCATTAAATGTATTAAGTCGGTCAAAAAAGTCATATTGAAGGTAACTTTTCATCGCTATGTTCAACCGCAAATCAAACAAAATTACTAGAACAGAGATTTTGTTATTTGTATTAATAGCTCCTAAATTTTTCTTATGATGATTTTATTCATGGGGTTTTTCTCTTTTAGCTAGATCATTCGGAGATGTGCTGTTGTGAGAAATGTTTTTTTTTTCTCATAGGGACTGCTTCAAATCAGACGCACTTAATTAACCTTGAAATTCCCACAATTAAAGCTACTTGGTTGGTATTAGGGTAACAACAATCATTTATGATAGATTGGTGATTGGCGTTATATTTTTTTAAGGCACCAATGATAGTTTTGTGGTTGTTACAATGGTTGTTTAGAAGATGTCACAAAAGATGTTATCCTGCAGTATTTTCTCTTTCCTTATCTAGAAAATTCTACAAATTTAATTTCTCAAATATTTTCTTTGTTAAAGCGTTGTTGGTTTTGAATGGGGTTCTCTTTCCTTATTCTCTGTCGTTTTTATAAAAGGGGAAATCATGATTCCCTTAGAGTTGCCGCTTCAATTGTGTTGTGTATGTGATTTGTGTTTGTGGACGATCTTTGCAATCCGTACGTTACTGTCTTTGCTCATTGTAATCCGTTGTGCAAAATCGTTGTTGAAGAGTAAAAGATCAAGAGGATAACTTTTATCTTAGGGGATAGCCTAAGGCATTGCTTCTGATTAGAAAATGGAAGATATCGTTGTTCAAGAGGGAGTCTCATACATTGTCGGAAGTCGAAGTGTTCTACACTAATATTAAGCACTCAGTCAAGAGAGATCCCACTAAGAGCATTCAGAGTTTTGGTTGAGTAAGACAATAGTCATCTTGAAGCTATCATCAATCTCTCAATGGAATCTGGTATGTTATTTATTCTTGACAATTTGGCATGAATGATCCTAAGTTAATCTATTTAATATAGATCTAAAGTAATTATGCTAACAAATGGTATCAGAGCTTTAATTTCATGCTGGATTGTTGGGTTATATTTGTTTTCTATTGGGATTGTGATTCAATTTTTGGTTTTGGTAAAGAAAAAAAAACTACCGTCGAAGGGCACGAACACCACCCAAAATTGAAACTCACAGTCGAACGGTGGGTGGGTCCAATTCTTGTCGTTGCAGCTGTCACCGACAATGGGTTTTAGTCGAAGATGTTGCTGGCTATGGATTCATGGGTTTTCAGTGGAATCGAAAATCTTGTCTTCTATGGTGGATTCAAATTGATGAATTCAATGGAGCAAAAATGCTAATTGTGCTATTGCGGTACATTACAAGTCTTTCGACACCCTCCAATGCTTCAGGTTTGTTAAATGTGTCTATTTAGTCTTGTATTATGGAATTGACACATTTCAATTCTATCTCACTGGGTACTCAACAGCTTCCTAAAGTACACTAACTTATCCCTCGGTCGAAACGCTGACACACTCCTCGAGATATGAATGAGGCCCTGGAGGGACATTTTCTAAAAATAATGTTATTTTAATAAAAAATGACAAAAATAGGGTTGGGTTGAAAGTATTGACAAAAATAGGGTAGCAAAATCATGGACGGGGTCCACGATTTCCACATGGCATGTAAATCGTGGACCTGGTCCATGATTTACCCTCCACATGACATGCAAATCGTGGACCCGATCCACGATTTGCCCACATCTCCAATCGATGGGGGTTTTCTTCTTTTTTTTTTTTTTTTCTCTTCTTTGGTATTCCCTCTCTTTCCCTTTCTTCCTTTTTTTTCTTTTCTCCTTCTTCTCCTGCATCTTTTTCTTCTGTGACTCTTCTTCTTCTTCTTCTCCGACATGAATGGTCCAAAATTCGATGCGACCAACTTCGGTGAGCAAGAGCGAGAGCAAGAGAGATAAGACCAATGGTGAGTGAGGAAGGAAGCAAGACGAGTGAAATAACAGAGACGAGCAAGACAACTGCGAGAGCAAGACAATGGCGAGAGCGAGAGAGATCAGTCTTTCCTCACTCTAAGATGAGCGAGAGCAAGAGTGAGAGAGAGCAAGAGAGATAAGACCGATGGTGAGTGAGGAAGGAAGCGAGACGAGCAAGACGAAAGAGAGAGCGAGAGAAATCAGTCTTTCCTCACTCACAATCAGTCGTATCTCTCTTGCTCTCTCTCACTCTTGCTCTCTCTGTCGCTCGTCTCACTCGTCTTACAGTGAGGAAAAACTGATCTCTCTCGCTCTCACTTTCATCTCACTCATCTTGCTCTCGCTCGTCTTGCTTCCTTCCTCATTCACCATTGTTTCTATCTCTCTTGCTCACCAGAGTTGGTCGGGTTGGATTTTGGACCATTCATATCGAAGAAAAAGAAGAAGAGTCAGAGAAGAAGAAGAAGATGCAGGAGAAGAAGAAGAAAAGTAAAATAAAAAAAAAGGAAGAAAGGCAAAGAGAGGGAGTCACGAAGAAGAAAAAAAAGAACAATAAAAAGAAAAAAATCTACGTCGACCGGTAATGAGGGCAAATCGTGGATCGGGTCCACGATTTGCATTCCATGTGGAAGGTAAATCGTGGACATGCCATGTGGAAATCGTGGACCCCGTCCATGATTTCTCTACCTTATTTTTATCAATACTTTCAATCCAACCCTACTTTTGTCATTATTTATTAAAATAACTTTATTTTTTTAAAAAATCGAATTTTAGTGAGTTTTTTTTTTTAAAAAAAAAAATAATTTTGGTGGATTTAAAGTTGAAATCTTTATTAACAAACAATCCAATTTTGATAAATCTAATTTCTATTGCAAATAAATCATTCGGTTTTTTTTTTCGGCGTTTCTTATTTGATCGTGCCAGTGGTTCTTGATCTTAATTATTGATAATTTTGTGAATCCGTTCTAATTTGGTTGATCATTATTATGGATTTAAGTTATAAAAAAAAATTGATTAATAATGTTGTGGATTCAATTTGAATTATCATGTTGTGGATTCAAGTTTAATTGATCATGTTGTGGATTTAAGTTACATTTGATTGATGCTTTTTTTGGACTTAAATTTGAATTTGATGAATAATTTGGTGATTTAAATTTAAATTTTATAGATTATTTGGTGAATTAGATTTAAATTTGATAATTTTTTGTGATCTTCTCTCATTATGTACAATAATATATTTAAGATTATTATATTATTCTATCTTATATTTTGGATTTAATTGGTCAAAATAATATGTTACCAAAGTACCCTCTGTTATCTAGATTAGTTTAATTCTGAAATATAAGATGTGCATATTCATAGATTTATGCAAATAATTATCGGCCCAAAGGAAGATAATTATTTGGCCAAATTATGGGTATTCATGTAGTAATGAGTGTGTGACAATATAAGGATTGCTCATGTGAAAAATAGTCAGTCCAAAGAAAGACTAGACAGAGTTTATTATCAACGTTGAGATTACCATTTACAGTTGGTGTTTTTGCCCAAAGGCTAGACATCAATGATGTGCTAGGTATCTTGTTAAAGTGGCCCACTATATATGTAAAATTATTTGTTCATGTTTAATTTTATGACATATTAAATTAATTGTGAGTATATGCTTTATTTACTTGTTCATTGTTTCAGTTGGTCGTACTCAAATATCTGAAAATCTAAGTTCAATCCCTAAGTTGAATGGATCGAACTTCAAAATTTGGAAAGAAAGCTTGAAGATACTTCTCAGGTGTATGGATTTGGATCTTAAACCTACTTCTACTGAGGAACAGTTCAATACGGCTAATATTGAGAAGTGGGAACGGTCAAATCGCATGTGTTTGATGATCATTAGGCACTCCATTCCAAAGTCCTTTCAGGGTTCTATCACGGAGAGTGAAAATCCCAAAAAGTTCCTTGCTCAAACTGAGAAATATTTTGCTGAAAATGAGAAAGGGAAACAAGTAGTCTTTTGACTTCTTTAACTTCCATGAGGCAAAAGGGCAATGGAAACATAAGAGAGTATATTATGGAAATTTCCAATCTCGTACGTAAATTAAAGGCACTAGATATCGAAATAAATGAAAATTTATTCGTACATCTAGTACTTATCTCTCTTCCTGCACAATTCACTCACTTTAAGATAAGCTATAATACTAAGAAGGATAAATGGAGTATTAATGAGTTTATCTCACAATGTGTGCAAGAAGAAGATAGGATTAAGAGAGAAATGACAGCAAGTCCTCACTTGGCAACTAACTCTTGTGATAAGAAGAAAAGGAAATCTACGGATGTCGCAGAAAAGACATCTCAGCAAAATAAAAACAAGAAGCAAGCTACTGAACATCCTTGTTTTTTCTGCAAAAAGAAAGGTCACTTCAAGAAAGATTGTCCCAAATATGCCAAGTGGTGTGTAAAAAAGAATAAACTTCTTACTTTAGTTTGTTTTGAAGTTAATTTAGCTTCTGTACCTACAGATACTTGATGGGTAGATTTTGGTGCTACTACTCACATAAGTATATCTATGTAGGGTTGCCTGTGGAGCCGGCCGCCAAGTGATGCTGAAAGATTCATCTATGTGGGCGATGGCACACTAGTTCAAGTTGAAGCTATTGGGAATTTTAGATTACTTTTAAAAAACTGGATGTTATTTGGATTTAAATGAGACTTTTGTTGTACCGTCATTTAGATAGAATTTAGTTTCTATTTTCAGTTTGGACAAGTTTGGTTTTTCTTATTCTTTTGAAAATAATAAAGTTAGTCTTTTTCAAAATTCCAAGCTTATTAGTACCAGTTCTTTAATTTATAATCTATATATGCTTGATTTCTTTACTTCATTTATCAAGATCTGTTATATAATTCATGTGGTACAAAACATAAATTAAAAGATAATTCTGCTACTTTATGGCACAAGCATTTAGGTTGCATCTCTAAATAGAGAATTGAGAGACTTGTATCAAATGGAATTCTTAATTCCCTTGATTAATAACTTTGAAGTTTGTATGGAATGTATTAAGGGAAAACAGATAAACATAAGAAAATTAGGTGCCAACAGATGCTCAGACGTCTTAGAACTAATACATACATACATTTGTAGTCCATTCCCTATGACTTATTGGAATGGACAATAATATTTTATTACATTCATATACGACTATTCAAGATATGGGTACCTATATTTAATTCATGAGAAGTCTCAATCGTTAGACGTTTTCAAGTCTTTCAAAACTGAAGTTGAACTTCAACTTGGAAAGAAAATAAAGGTTGTCAAGTCTGATCGTGGTGGTGAGTACTACGGTAGATATGATGGATCAGGTGAACAACATCCAAGACCCTTTGCCAAATACGTAGAGGAATGTGGAATTGTTCTGTAATACACTATGCCTGGAAAACTTATCATGAATGGTGTGGCGAAAAGGTGAAACAGAACACTTAAGGATATGGTAAGAAGTATGATTAGTCATTCTTCTTTACCAGAATCTCTCTGGGTGAGGCACTAAAGACTGCAGCATATATCCTCAATAGGGTACCTAATGAAGTAGTATCTAAAACCCTTTATGAGTCGTGGACATGAAAGAAACCTAGTATTAAACATCTTTACATTTGGGGTTGTCCAGTTGAGGTTAGGCCATATAGGCCTAATAAAAGAAAATTGGACTCAAGAATTATTAGTTGCTATTTTGTTGAGTATTTCGAGCGCTCTCGGGGTTTCAAGATTTATGATCCCACTTCTAGATCATTGTTTGAGACAGAAAATGTTAGATTTCTTGGAGGATGTTGAGTTTGCGAGGAAAGATAACATAAGAAAAGTTGTCTTTGAAGAGAAATTAGTTTCTTTTCCTAATGTGGTTATAGATGATGTTCAAGCTCCTATTCTTGACTTCACTATTGAACCAATTATTGAATAAGACAATACTATTGTCCCTGTTGTTGAACCTGAAGTTCAAACTCAACAACCTCAAGAACTGCCACTAAGGAGAGCTACTAGAGAGAGAAGGAAGTGCAATTCCAGATGATTATATTGTGTTTCTTAAAGAACATCAGGATGATATGGGTGTAATTGAAGATGATCCAATCAACTTCCAACAAGCATTATAAAGTTCTAACTCTCATAAGTAGATAAATTTTATAGAAGAAGAAATAAAGTCCATGAAAGACAATGACATTGGGGAACTTGTCGAATTGCCATCAGGAGTGAAACCCATGAAACCCATAAGTTGTAAATGGATTTTAAAACCAAAAGGGATTCACACGGCAAAATTGAAAGATACAAGACTCGTCTTGTTGCAAAGAGTTTTACTGAAAAGGAAGACATTGATTACAAAGAGACTCTCTCTCTAGTTTCATCAAAAGACTCTTTCAGGGTAATCATGGTACTTGTAGCTCACTTTGATTTAGAGCTATATCAGATGGATGTAAAAATTGTATTTCTCAATAAAGACATTGATGAGACGATTTATATGGTGCAACTAGAAAAATTTTTGTCTCGTAATTCAAAGTCTATGGTGTGCAAATTGAAGAAATTCATCTATGGTCTCAAGCAAGCCTCTCGTCAATGGTATCACAAATTCGATGAAGTAATTACCTCCTTTGGGTTTGAGGTAAATATATTGAAAGATTGTGTATATCACAAGTTTAGTGGGAGTAAATCTATCTTTCTGGTGTTATATGTCGATGACATACTCATAGCAAGTAATGATGTAGGTTTATTGCATGACACTAAGAAGTTTCTTAAAAAGAATTTTGAGATGAAGGATCTTGGTGATGCTTCTTTTTTATTAGGAATTGAAATACTGCGAGATTGTTCTCAAGGTACTTTGAGACTGTCACAAAAGAACTATATTGAAAAGATTTTGAGTAGATTTGGCATAAAAGATTGTGCACCAGAAGATATCCCTATTGCTAGAGGTGATAAATTTCATTTAGGTCAATGTCCAAAACCATACTCGAGAGTAAAGAGATGCAGAAAGTTCCCTATGCATCGACTATTGGAAGTCTAATGTATGCTCAAGTATGTATGCAACCAAATATTGCATTCATAGTTAGAGTGTTAGGCAGATACTTGAGCAACCCAAGGATGGATCATTGGAAAGCAGGGAAACGGGTTATAAGGTGTTTGCAGAGAACAAAAGATTATATGCTCACTTATCAGAGATTACAAGTTTTAGAGATCATTGGGTATTCTGATTCTGATTATGCTGGGGGAGTTGTAGCTTGGAAAAGTGTTAAACAAACACTAGGGCTTCTCCTACCGTGGCTGCGGAGTTTATAGCATGTTATGAGGCATCCAATCATGGAATATGGCTGCGAAATTTTGTCACAGGGCTGCGGATAGTGTTAGGTATAGAAAGACCACTAAAATTATTTTGTGACAATAAGTCGACAATGATGTATTCCCACAACCACAAAAGCAATACAAAGTCAAAGTATGTAGACATAAAATTTCTAGTTGTGAAAGAAAGAGTTCAGAATGGTCAAATTTCAATAGAACACATAGGAATAAACTCTATGGTGGCAGATCCATTAACTAAGGGTTTACCACCTAAAGTTTTTCATGAGCACATTGCTCACATGGGTGTCAGTCACTTTTCTGATCCTATTGTTTAGTGGGAGTTTGTTATTAAGGATTTTCTTTAACCTTAATTTGTTTATTTTCTATATACAATAAAGTTGATGGTTTATGTTTTATTATCTGAACTTGTTTATCATGCATGCGGTTTAGCAAATGCGGTTAAGCATAAAGTTTTTTAAAATGGTCTCACTAAGGAATTTGGACCAGTTGGAAACAAGCATGACCTAGATCACTTTGCACGTAGTTTCCATGCTATCCATCCATACTTGATCTATGTCATGGAATGTATTGAAACTGGTGATCAAGGAAGGTCTAGTTACGAGGGTAGTGACAAAAGTTGCTTTGATTCTGTGTTGATACATGAGATGGACCAAATTGAACTGAAGGAAATTCTATTATTGAAATAGCCTTTTTATGCGCACTTAACGTTCATGTGATTTAATTATATCAAGTACACAAACATAGCCCAAGTGGGAGATTGTTAGACGCATTTTAAATAAAAATACATATAATTAAAATATGGACTATGTATGTGGATTAGTATTTTATCACATTGAGTTATTTTATTAGATTGGCCCTATCACGTAATCTATTTAATTAAAGGCCCTATATTTCCAATTGAGTATGGACTTAATGGGTAGAAGTCTATTCCTAAATTGATTAGGGTTTGATGGGAACCCTAATTAAACTAGTATATAAAGAGACCTTATGGCTATGGTCCCCAACATACCAAAACAATAAGCACTCAGTTTTTCTTGAATCCCATCTAGAGAGATCACACTAAGGGCATTCGGAGTTTTGGTTGAGTAAGATAATAGTCATCATGAAGCTGTCATCAATCTCTGACTAGAATTCGGTATGTTCTCTTATTCTTGACAATTTGACATGAATGATCCCAAAATAATCTATTTAATATAGATATAAAGCAATTATGCTAACCGAGGTCACATGAAGTATTAGTAGCATTCCTTATCAATGGAAGGTTCAAATGCCCCTAGTAAGATGGAATAACAAATTAGTGCATAGGATTAAAAAATATATATTTTTATTATCATAGATTGACATTTTAATTATTAGGGTTAAATTATCAACCCTCAACAACATCGATTCAAAAATCCATCAAGTCATACCTTATATAAAACTTACTTCATCTACTAATTCAAGAGAAGCTTATAATATTGATTTTGCAGAACATATATCACATGGAAACCTAGCAATTTTTAAAACATTAAGAAGAAAACAAGTAACTTGTTTTGGAGGATACAGTTATTGATCATATGTAATAAGGTTAAATATTAGACATCTAATTTATTCAAAATTTTAAAAATATTAGAGACAAATTAAAACTAACAAATTCAAACATTTGGTAAGAAAAAATCTATTTATCGACGCTCACAATTTGACTTAAAAGTGGGTATATTTGAAAAAATATTTGAAGTTCACATCATTAAAGAATCTTTCAGCTCTTAGGATTTAGTAAAAGTTGTGTCAATTCATGATGACTTTTTAGTTAGTTTTAGGGGGCCATTGTGACATTCTACCCACCATTTAGAAGAGAATATTGGTACGTAAACCCATGTTCCAATTGTCTCATTTTTCTAAATCTCCTATGCCTTAAAATTGACTTATATCTACCACACTTTAATTTAAATGTAATTGAATATGAAAAAGGACCTTCATTGTTTCCCCATCAAAGCTATTTTCTTTGGAGATGGTGATTACTAAATTAGGTTAGAGAGAAGTTTTCCAAACTCTTGACATTCCAACTACACGAAAAAAACTTCATTCAAAAAATTCAAACTAAACATGTCATCCTTCTTATTAATCGACTTATTGAAAAAATTTTATCAATTGAATTGACAATTTTGGCATACTTAATGCCTTCCTAAACGAGTTCAAATCCTCTCACTCTATGGAAAAAAAATCATAAACCAATCAAAATGAGGAATTTGGATTAACTTTTCTTTTGAAACTTTAATCAACTTCTTGAAAATGATTTTTTAATCGTAGTTTTCATAATTCAGCCAGTAAAATTCTTAAGAGCAGACTAAAAAACAAAATGTTGCTATTAAACCATCTTAAAACAATTTAATTCTGTATTGGAAGATACTTGGGTGCAGTATAGACTGCATCTATCTATTGTGCAATTTATTGTAGATCGTGATGCGCCTAATCAATGCACACTAACTTCAATTTCAATAGTTCCTCCTTTCCTTTAGATTTCTTTTGTTCAAACAGAATTCAGATTGACGATTATATTTATAAGTTAATTAAGTTACATTCAAAATTGACTACTCATCTCAAATTATTGATGGTTTCATATCATTTTTTTTTTTTTTTTGACCAAAATGGTTTGAAAACATTAATGTAGTAAGGCGAGAGAATGTATTATTTGACAAAAGGGTTGAGGAAATTAAAAAGTATACTGAAGAGACGAAGGTGGATGTCCTTTTTGGTTCAATTCTCACGTTATTGTTCATTTTAGAAGGAAAACAGTGCAAAGTCGAGAATTTCTCCACAAGGACTATTTTATTCTATTTATTCGAACTAAGGTTTGGTTGACAATTTGGGTTGGTTGAGATGGGAAATGTGTTTGCATCCATCTCTAACTCATTTTTTTTTTTTTTCTAATTAACTTAACTGGTTGAAACATATGTTCTCTGTGAAATATTCCAATCATCTTATTCTAAATATTGGGAACTAAAAAAAAAAACTCACAAATCTTTAATCTCCATCTCTGTTCCATTTTGGTATTACCCAAAAAGGAAAATCAAACTTAAGAGTTGAACAATTCCATTCCACTATCAGGCGATGTTTGGGGCAAAAGGTAAAGTTATTTAATCTTGAGTTGTTTTGTTTGAAAAGTTAATTAATCGGGGAGTTATTTAATTTATGTTTTTGTTAGAATTTTGGTATTGACTATATTTTTTAAGGTTGTTGTGGTTGTTCCTTGAGATGTTAGTCATCATATCTTTTGTCTTGTCCTAAAACGATGTCTCTCCTAATATTGATTTAATTTGTACTTATGATTCTAAAATTAATGAAAATGATTCATTTATTCTTTATCATGAGCTAAATCCATTAAGGGGTTCAATTATGTAGATGCTCTAGGGATTCATGGCTTGAGCATTCACCAAAGTATTATGTCTTGTATTACTTGCACTTTTCTTTTGTTGATTTCATGGAAAGCATTGTTAATTTGAATTGGTCATTTAAGTTATCAATATAGTTGAGTCATAATGTTCAAAAGGTTAGGGTGTAAGCGGATTTTACAAGGGAATATGGCGTTAAAGCCTAGAAATAGGGTAAATATTATGCACAAAATTAATCTAAGGTTTAGCTAACCATGGAGATATAGGATTAGCTCATTAGACTCTTAAAAGTTCTTGAACCAAGATTGAACAGGTGAAGATTATGCCCATGTATAAGGCAATGCGCCAACTTAATATAGTCGCATGGCTCAGGTTTTGATAAACTTAGGCAAAAGCTGTTGTTTATCTTTATCTTTTTAAGCATTATTTACACCAACTCACAACAATTTCATCCTGATTATATTAGGTCACTTGTTTGCATTGCTTTAAACAAAAACCAATTAGATAGCTAGGTGAAAAGCACTTGAAAAGTGCTTTTTGGCCTTTTAAATCACAGATTTTTTTATTAGATTTCATGTGTTTTCTAGTGGTTTTCAGGTAATTATGAAGAAATTAAGTGTCAAAGGCCAAATAAACCAAACCCACCCAAAACTGGACGAAAAATAGAAGAAAAGATGGAAAAATCCTGAAAACAGGGTAGCGCAGTCGAGAGCATCGCTATGTTGCCCTTGGCGCTCTCGATCGAAAAGCATCAAAAGTTGGAAGCTGCATGAGCATTGCATCATTGAAGCACAGCGTCACAGCGCTATGAAGAGAGCGTCCGCTACACTATGACTTTGCGCTTAAAGATAGAAAATTATGATAAATAGAGTCGCAACGCTACCCTAGAGTGTTGCTATGCTGCCCCTTTTATGACGGACAGTGTCACTGCGCTCTCTAAGAGTGCAACGACGCTAACTTTCCTTTTTTGAAGAATTTACAAATTTGGAAATATTATGGGCGGCTACTTTTATAAATTGAGTGGTTTTCAGCAACTCTAGACACAAGAGGACACGAAAAAATTAGAAGAAAATAGAGCCTAAAAGAGTGAGTTTGCTATCACAAAGAGAGGAAAGTGTTGGAGAAGAGTTGAAGACCATTCGAGATCCCGAGGTGCCGACCAAGAGGAGATTGAAGGAATTCCATGCTGAGAAGCAATGCAAGAGTATTTCTTCCTAAGTTTCTCTTTCCCTTATACTTTTATGCTTGAGAACTCATATGAAAGTATGTATTTGATGGCTATGCGTGGCTAAACTCATTGTTTTAAGGTACTGAATGAGTTAATTGTGGATTTAAGTTAATGATGTAGTGTTTTTCATCGATGTTGTTGAATGATATATTTTTCAATGTTGTTGTGCTTTATTCTTTATTGATTGATCATCAATAAGTGTGAGATTAGATGTATGATTGAGTGGTTGTATGTTTAATTGGACTTATGACATTGAATCTCTATTAATCTTTCATGAAAATAGCTAGGTTATTAGAGAAAACTGATTATGACTATTCTTAATGCTATGCCTCTTAATTTGATTTCAAGAGATTAGTAATCGATTAAGTTGCATGAAACATGACTATTTTTGTGAGAAAATAATCTGCATATTAGTTTCTAAACTTAAACATATTGTTTGCACATAATTCCATGAAAACCTAAAGCCTGACTTAATGAAATAATTAATAACATCAACACCCTAGAACACTCTTACCCCTTGAATTTTCACTTGCTTTTATTTTTTTTTTGTTTTCAAAGTACAAAATCCAAATTCGATTTCCATTCCTTAGATAAAATCAACTCAATTCTTAAATAGATAAGTGAAGATATTAAATTCAATCCCCGGTGGATACGATACTCGGACTTAAACCGTGTTATATTATAACTTGACTCATGCACTTGCGATTTCGCGCATCACTAGTCTCGTGGGATTCAAGTCTTGGAATACTCCAAGATTTATTACTTCATTGATAGTGTATGCTTGCATTTAGACCATATTTATTCTCATTTAATCATTCATACACATTTGGTCGATCAACTTTTTGGTGCCATTGCCGAGGACTAGATTAGAAACTACCCGCACAACTGCATACCAGATTGCATTCAGATGATTATTTGTTCCTAATAAGCTTGTGATAGTGGTAGTACCGGTCGAACCTCAAGGAACCATTAAGTTTCTCCAATTTAATCCTTAGCACTTCAAGGTAACAAAATAATCTCAAAAGTGTTCTCTTATGAATGAGGGCTTCTAGCTTGGATCATATAGAAACTCCTTCTAACTATGAAAAATTTGATCATTGAACCTATCAACCGATTTGATTTGTATTTTAGGCTTAGCCTAATTAATTATCCACAATTAGTTAATTATCCAAGAATGAAGAGATGAGATGCATGCAATTCAATTAGGACAACCGCATTACGTTCAAGATAAAACTAGGTGGAACAACTAATAGAAAAGCCTAGTTAGATGCTCAATTGCTTTCTTCAACTTAGTGGGTTAATCGACAGTCGTTAATTAGATGCCCAAGAAACTTATAAGTTAACCTCACTAATTGCCACAAAATCAATTCAATACTCAACAATTACAGATCAAGTTGAATCTAAAACAATATACCAATCCCAACGAGTAGATTTAGTGAAAAAGTTCAGAAATACAAGATTCAAGTCAGAAATACAAGATTCAAGTCAGTTTGGAATACAAGATGGATCTCACAAGTTACACAAATTAGAAGAAATTCCTAAGATCCAAGCTATAAATTACCAGATTAGCCGAGAATCATCTTCAAAAGTGAATCCACAAGATAAATAATCATAAGAATACAAGAAATTGAGTAAGAAATGATGGAAAAACTCTATATACCAAGACAGAATGGGGGAATTCGATCTAATCCTCAAGTTGGCAGCTAGGTTCAAAAATAAAAAAAGGTGCTCCGCTTCAGCGTGCGCACTCGTCTGTCCAAGTTCAGAGCGTCACGACACTACAACAAGGCTACTACCTCTCTGCGCCTAACACAACGCCACTAGGCGCTCTTGGGAAGGCTTTCTACTGCCTTCAAGCGCCTAGGTACTAGCCTTCTCACTCAATCTTCATTCTTCAAGCCCTAGTTGTGGCTCTAAACCTCCTAATAAGCTCGAATTAGAGCCTAATTCTATCTCTTAGATCCTGAGACCTGTATAGTCAATAAATAAACATGTAAAATCAAGGAAAAAACCCAAATTAAGCAGGATAGGATAGAAAATTTAAGGTGATATCAATATGATGACTCAGTTGTCAACGTAATTAGCAACTATGACCAATTTGCTGAAAACATGGCCCGAAACACTAGAGCAATGACCAACCAAACCAGTCTGGCCAATGTGTTGAATCAAGTAGCCACCATAAGTTGTGTATCGTGCAGTGAACCATATGATTATGACATGTGCCCCCACAATCCACAATCAGTGTATTTTGCGCGCAACGATCTTATGAAAACACAACAATCCAGGATGGATAAACCATTCAAATTTTTCATGGGAGGTAATCAACAATGGCAGGCACATGGTGGAGGCCATCCACAGCAAGAAAATAGAGGAACACCTTCCGAATTTCACCAAGGTAACCAAGGCCACCAACAATTGCATCATAGGCATTAGCAGTAAGCCTTTAGTTCATCTGTGCATTCATCATTATAAGTATTGTTGCAATAGTACATAAAAAAGAACGACACATTACTTTAGAGCCAAGTGTCGTCAATACGTAACTTAGAAGTTTAGTTTGGGCCGATTGCAGGTAAAATATAGAATAGATCGCATGGAAAGTTGCCAAGTAACACAGAAGCTCCCAAGAATGCAGGGAATAATGGGAAGGAGTAATGTCAAGCGGTGACATTGCTGTTGAGAATTGTGCCCTTAATTGATTAGTTAATTAATTTAATTATTAATTATGCAATATTAATTTATCCATTGACGAAAAAATCCAAGATTATTGCTTGAAATCTTGAACATGTATGTCGTTGACATATGGGTGAATCATGTTCAAGGAATAACCTAAAGGTCTATAGTATATGGATAAGGTTGGATGCCTTATCCCCGTGACACTGTGGATACAGCCCACTTTGTAATAGTTACAAATGGTTTGATCTAAACCGTTCATGTGGAGACATGTGAGTGGGGGTATCCTATACAAAGAGTTTGTACAAGATCAGACTGCAAATATTTAATCTCTCTTTGTAAATCCATTAATTGATGAGATTAATATTTCATAGGATGATCATGTGCGACTCAATCTTAATCCTGAGTGACTTATGAACTCCTGTCTGTGAGATCGGTCCTTTGATTTGCATGGGTGAGAGTGGTTTGAGTTGCCGACTCAATAAGCCTACCATTTTGGGTATTTGACTAAAGAGGGAGCTGGGAACATAACTTCACAAGATGTAACTCACTCCTTCCCAGATAGGGTAAGTAGATTAGTAGTTCCCTTAAGTGCTGATTTCGAGTCTTGAACAAGGGGCCCCACCCTCTCATTGGCCCAAGAGGGACTTAGTTTATGGTTAGACCATAAACAAATTGTTCATTAGAGAAATCAGTGGTACTTAAGGCTAAGAGGTAAATATAGAGGTAGAACGGAAATTTGACCCGGCTGTAATTATGAACAACTGGTGAAGGATCGACTTGCTTATATTGATTATATCCATGGACACAACTTGTCCTACAGTGCATAAGAGTTCAACTTTGGGTCTATAGTGGTTTGCCCTATAGTTAATGAATGAAGATTAATTTAATTAAAGAGTTTAATTAATTAATCTTGGATCATTGGAGCTTATAATCTGCAGGTCCATAAGGTCCCATTGCTAGCTCACCACGGACCAACAAGTATCAACTATGTTGAAGAAAAATTTGAAATGTTCAAATTTATGAGGGAAAATATTAATTGTATTTCATATAATTAATTACATGATTTATTATAAGGTTTATTTGAATAAGATTCAAACTATAACTTTATAATATGGAGAATTAATTTATTTGAACATGATTCAAATAATTAATTATTTATTTGGATGAAAACCATATAAATAAATAGAGAGAGAATTAAGTAATTAATTTGAATTGGATTCAAATAATTAATTATTTAATTTGGATGTGATTCAAATTAAAGATTTTGCAGAAAATAAATATTTGAATAATATTTAAATATTTTAAACCATTTAATATGAGATATTATTTAAATAAATATTTATTGATATTGGATATTATTAAGTATTTAATTTAAAATCTCTGTAGAGGGTTATCCTAATAGGATTAGGAGTAACCTATAGAGTTCTATAAATAGGACCCTTGGGAGCCCTCATAGAATACACCTCTCTAGAAGAATAATCTCTACGATTACTCTAAAAGTCTTCCTCTATAAATTTTCTCAATTTTTCTTAGAAAAGTTGTAAAAAAATTCTTCTTCCTATTCCCTTTATTCTTTCAAGAAGCGGTTCCCACAAACCGGATCCTTGTTAGAGTCATATCAAGGAAGATCTCTTAGAAAAGGAAGACTACAAAGAGAAGACTATCGGTTCGAGGAGAGATTTTGCTGAAATTATAGATCGGCAAAGGTATGTTGTTTAACCTTTCTTAATTTTTTGTATTTTTAATTCTTTCAATAAATCAAAGAACGCGATCACCCACTTTCACCGGGATTCAATTCACTTCAATTGCAAAGTAGAAAAACCTTACCCAAGTTAATGGGAAGGAGTAATGTCGTGCACTAGAGAAGGAAAAGACCAAGATAGATGAAATAACTAAACAAACTTCTAAAATTACCAATAACCCACAAAACTCATCTTCAATACAAAAAAATTAAGAAAAAAGCACTCAAACAAAGACATCGGCTGATGATAATATAGAGCACTTGACTCTGCGTCAATCTCAAATTAGGTAGATGTAACACATTCCATGTGCCCAAACCCATCGTTTACTCAACGGTTGAAGAAAAAGAAGAATAATGAAGGCCAATTTAAGCAATTTTTGGATGTGCTTAAGCAATTGCACATCAACATTCCTCATGTAGAAGCATTGGAAAAGATACCTAGTGAAAAGCACCTAAAAACTGTTTTATTTGTCTTTCATTTAGGGATTTTTTTTTATAGGATATAATGTTTTTTGCTAGGTAAATGAAGAAAATAAATTTTTTAGGACAAAAGAACCAAATTGAGCCAAAATCGGATAAAAAATAAAAAAAAAAAAAGGTCAAGAACTTTGATAGCTCTCAAAAAGAGCTATTTTTATGTCCTTAATTCCCTTTGCTTGTTAAGTTTTATATGATTAAATGTCTATTTTTTTAGGAACTCGAGTAAAGCATGCATAACAGAGTGTTACGTGCCATTCGAGGTTGATTTGGAGCTATCGAAAGTGAAATTGGGCACCTGGAGCTCAAGGACATAAAAATTACAAAAAAAAACCCCTAGGGCCAGCACAGCTGCACCCTACGCTTAAAGGCAGAAAGCAAATATGGCGAGAGCGTAGCTGTGCTCCAAACTTTGACCGAAAGGGTCGGAGGAGCGCGCTCAACGACGCTACGCTCGAGACTTACACTCTGATTTCTACCCAGAGTGCAAACAACGCACTAACTTAGCATAGCGACACTCTCCCCAATTCTATATATAAACTTCTTTTTTTCCTAGGATTTTTGGCCTGTTGGATCTCATGGAGGCCGAGGAGACCATCAAATTTTCTTTTTCTCCTTCATATTTCAAGCATCTTAGCTTGGGAATTTTATTTTCTTTTGGGTTGTAACTCATGGATTGGATCTTTCCTCTTTGCTTTGTTTATGAATCAATGAGGTAACCTTTTTATTTAGTTTTGGGAGCAAAGACTTATGTATTTCTTAAGATTTTCTATGGATTTGGCTGATTGTATATTGAATTTATGCTTCGTTTGAATCTATTTTAATTTCTAGATGCACGTTTGTATGTTGGCTATCCCTTATAAGCATGTGTTGCCTCCACTATTTGATTCGTAACTTCGTCACGTTCACACTCGAATGTCTAGCTCAATCACCTAAGTAGTAATTAGTTAATCATGTATTTAATGGCTATCCGAGAATGCATGTATTAACTAGGTTCAAAGATAAAATTGATTAATTGATTAGGTTATCCAATAGGTTAATCAACATGGAATCCTCGATTTAGGAGCATGTAGTTTAATTAGGGCATTGCTATAATTGCTTTAATTAATATTTAGGATGCTTGCTTAGTTTAATTGAGCTTTTTGGTTGTCTGAAGCGTCGTTGAGTTAGGTTAGACTAAGTAAGTTGTTGTGCGTGCATAAATTGATTGCATGTTTAATTAATGGAAATCAATGATCGAAATTACATAGGAATCTCCCTTGCTCTTGAAACTAGATAAATCCAATCCTAGGTTACATTTACTCGTTTTTATTTTTCTTGCGCACCTATCACACTATCCACACCAAAATCTCTCATTCACCGTCCTAATTGGTTAATTAGCTTTTCGAAAAACTCATACTAGCGCTTACCTGCGGATCGACCCGGACATGCCACTATTGCTACGCCATTGTAGTAATAGAAGTAGGAATCGGTATTATAAATTTTTTTACATCGGCTTCCTTTTAGGAAATAAAATGACGCTAAAAAATACAAAACAAAATATATATATGAATCATGCGATGCAAATGAGTGACTCTATTTTCAAGGCTAAAGATAATAAACAATATTCACAAAGCATGCACTCAATTAGGAAATTTAAAATTAATTCTCTATCCCCTACGTGTGTGTGTTCTTGGCCAATCCTATCTAGATCTTTACAAGCTCGGGAAGGTTGTGTTCGAACCTCCTCTCATTTTCCCCTGCTCTAGCTCGAAGGCTCTGTTGGCTTTTTGGCCCTTAATCCCAAATTAATTAATTAATATTTTGATGATAACAAACCTAAATTATTTATTAACAACTTTAGTGTTTTGAGGTGTCTATTGTGTGGAGTTTAGAACAATGATTCCAACGTAATTTGAATCACTCAAATCAGAGTTTAGATGAAAAAGATATGGCCGAAAAAAGCTTAACAGAAAAATCCCGAGCTGATGACGTAGCAAATTTTTTTCATCAAAGATAACCAATTGAAAGGTGCCACTTGAAGCAATGGAGAAGTGACAATTGGTGAGTTTTTTATTTTTTGGTTGATGTTAAAAATAAAATGATTTACAAAAAGAAAATTAATTTAAAAAGAAGATGAATTTAATATTATTATATATGCTTGTGTCTAACGGCTAGTTGCTTTTAAAAAGATGAATTTAATATTATTTTATGTTTTTGTCTAACGGCTAATTGAGTTTAAATCTCCACCATTCAATTTTATTGTTAAGGATCTAAAGGCCCAAATTGAATTTGGTTTCCACCTACTCTCATCTCTTTTTAAACATGTATTTCATCTTCTCCAAAATTTCACAACTTTTATTATTTTCAATCCTCCATAATTCACCAAGCCACCATTGTTGCTCTCTCTCCAAGCTTCAATTTTTCTTCTTTTCATATAATTCTTGAGAGATTTATGTATGGTGAGGATTGATTTGTTGTGAGCGTGTAAATCTACTATTTGAGAGAGTTTTCTCATCTTGTTCTTTATTTCCAAACTTTTGTGAGGGTTGCTTTTGATCCCCAAAGTGTGCAATTGTAACAGTTTGATCGTTACACGTGGAAACAATTGAGTTTGCTCTTGAACACGCAAAAAGAGCGTTGTAGCGGTTGGGCTCTGATCAGTGGTAACAATCGACAAGATTTCTAGTGACATACCCAAGAGGAGCTTGGGAAGTGGACGTAGGCCAGTTGTGCCGAACCAGTATAAAATTCATAGTATCATTTTCTCTATCCCTTTCCTAATTTACTTTTGCAATTAATTTTTGTTATTATATTTTATTGCATGAAATTAATTGCAATTTTTAATTCTTGAGATTAATTGCTCATATTTGTATATTTTGATTGGTCGTTATTAATTTTCTATATTTATTACCAATCTTTTTATAAAAATTAAATAGGGTGCTTTAAAGTGTGATTGTTTTTAACAAATCCTATTCATCCCCCTCCCCCCCCCCCCCCCCCCCTCCTCCTCCTCCTCCTCCTCCTCCTCCTCTAGGGTTGCCATACCAATCCTATAGGATCAATAGTCAAGCTTCCTAGACTTAAAGTGGCAATGAAACAAAACTTTTATTGCTTTTGCTTTTCTCCTTTTTTTCTTTTTACAGAAAAGAGAAACCTTATCAGGACCATGCTACCTTTGTTTTGGCTTGCCCACATGGATTACGTGAATGACATCCAACTACAAGCATCATATTCATTAAAGGTGTATAAGCTTACTTATCCCTCAGGGACACTTTCGGCGTGAGAGAAATCATGAGTTACCTGACCGCTCCTGGCAACTTGTACCCATAAGAAAGAGGAGTAATCCCCTTCAAAAATATCATACAAACTTTCTATTACTCTACAACAAGTTTTGTCTTTTACAACTTTCTTTTATTTACTTTACACTACATTTTTACTTTACAATAAGAGTTTGGGAAAAAACCTAAGCATGCATTACTAAATTCAGCTTTAGTTACTTAAAACTATCACGTAGGCCTTTCCGGGTGACAATAAGTTTATGGACCATATAATGCATATATGTTCATGATTCAAAACAAACTGAATAAAAGTTATCTAAAGCCTATCATAGAATTTTCAACATCACATTACAAGCAGCACAATCATCATATCATCAAATAAACCACAAAGTCTGAGCTCAAGTGCTTAAGGACTTGCAAGACATGCGCATACAACCAACCACCCCCAACCTAAAACGATACATTGTCCTCAATGTATCTTAATCAGATAAGAAAAGAAATAAAGACAAGGAACATAAAACCTCCCCTGTAAGTGTTTTCGTGCATGGGTCTTTGAGGTGTAGTAGAAGGACTCACCTCTCCAAGTGATGCTCTTCTTCTTCTAAGGGGTCCCTACAAAAGAAAAACAAGAAGCTAATCTAGGAAAGCAATAAAAGAAAGAAGTAAATTTTCACATGGCTCCCTCTAGGAAGGGCAAATTTTTAATGCCGGTTGCTCGACGTGACCTGTCCCCAAGGTACAAAGAAATTCTTGTATTTCTTTGGTCCCTTCTTGGATGAGTCAATATAGCCCGGTAAGGCTATAAGGCTTCTCATCTTCTAAAGAGAACCAAACAACTCGAATTTGGGTTTTTTAATATATGGTAGAAAAGGGGAAGAAGAAAGAATTAAAAGACTCAACTGACTCAATTGAGCTTAAATAAATAAAAGACACAACAACCTCTTGAGAGCAAGAAGAGAAAAACTAAAAACTATACGAAATACCAGATGACGGCATTGGGCGAGGTCTTTAAACCTCTAACTCTAACACTTAGGATTCGTGGGGTGTAAGGTTGGGTTCTTCTTCTGCCTAGACTATTGGTCCCCATGGCACAAGGTCCTCCTCATCCTCCTCATCATCAAAGTACATTACCTCATGGTGGGGCGCCTCGGTAGTCTCAAGGTGATGAAGCTCCAGCTAAGATTCTTCTAGCCTCTTAATTGAGTTAGCAATTTGAGCGAGTTGATCACTCAAATGCTGCATCTCAGCTCTAGTCTCTGTCGTGAATCAAAGATTGTCCTGTTGGAGTCTAAAGTTCTCATGTTGGATAGAGAAATTATTGTTATGTAATTCTCTAACTAAATCATCTAAAGACATACATTGATTGGCCTTCTAAGTAAACTCCGATGACTTGAAAATGGCAGGATGGTAGTAGTATTATGGTTGTGCTTGGTAATTACCATAGCCATAGGAGTGAGGGTCCACCCAAGTTGGGTGCAAGGCTTGGGCTTCCAATGACTATAGTGATCCCCCAAGGCATGGCTCATTAGAATCAGGCTCCTTTGTAATTGCCTTTCAGCTAACAGTCGAATGGACGTGACAAGATCGCCAAGCATGCTTCTGAGCTCAAAAATATGCTTGGCCTATTCTTCTTCTCATTCGATAGCTTGCCTTGCGCACCACGAATGGTTTATATTGTGCACTTTATTAGCCTTGATAACCTGACACAAGAAAGAAAACAGATCAAAAACAAAAGAATGCCCTAATTAGCGACTTAATTAGACAAAAAACAAACTAGCTTCACCAGCAACGACGCCATTTTGAAAGATTTCTTTTCAGTGTCATTTTATTCCCAAAGAGAACCAATCAAAAGAAATTTATAATACCAGACTTGCCACTATTGTTATGTCATCGTAGTAATAGGAGTAGGATTCAATATTATAAATTTCTTTTGATTGATTCTCTTTAGGAATAAAACAACACTGAAAATAAATCTTTCAAACTCAAAAATAGGGCAGCGCGGGCACAAAAACCCAAGAGAATAAAAAATGGAACAAGATGAGAGTGTCGCGGCACTGTGAAGAGCGACACAGTGCTACACAAGGAGCATTGCAATGCAGTGGAGGTGCTACGACACGACACTAGAGGGTAGGATTTAATGACAATCAGCGTCATGGCGCTGAGTTTTTTGCTCAAGCTTTCTTAAACAAATACTTCCCACCGAGGAAGTCACAAAGATTTAGGACAAAGATTGGCACATTCCGTCAACTTGAAGATGAGCAACTTTATGAGGCTTGGGAGGGGTATAAGGACCTTTTGAGATGATACCCACAACATGGCTACTTAGATTGGTTGCAAATCCAATTGTTCTACAATGGATTGACAAGCTTTACAAAGTCCATCTTGAATGCCACCATCGGAGGTTCCATATTCTCTAAGACCGCCCGAGAAGCCTACACTATACTTGAGGACTTGGGCAATACATCATACAATTGGCCTTGTGAAAGACCATCTTCAATCAAAGTCATCGGAGTGTATGAGGTGGATGAGGTAAGCTCTTTAAAAGCTCAATTGACTTCTCTTACTAATTCTTTGTTGAAATTATCTATAGGAGGTCAAGCCCAAGCAAATCCACCATCCATAGCCTCCCTTAAAGCCATGGGGAGTCAAAAAGAGTAAAGTGAGTTAGAGATGGCCAACTATGTGGATAGAGGACAATATTGAAGCCATCAACAACAATATCCCACTCATTACCATTGAAACTTGAGAAACTATGAAAATTTCTCATATGCAAATAACAAGAATGTTTTACAAGCACCCATGGGCAAGGAAAAAGCATCATCATTAGAAGATTTGATGCTAGAATTTGAAATGGAACCAAGGTCAAGAACCTCGGTGTTGAAAAACTTCATACAAACCATTGCCAACATCCTACAAAGTTAAGGCAAAGCAATTCAAAGCATGGAGGTGAAAATTAATAAAGTTGCTACACATTGCAAAATGGAAAATTCCCAAATTGCCCGAAAAAGAATCCCAAAGAGGACTACAAAGCAATCACCCTTCGAAGTGGCAAGAAGTTGAAGAAGCCTATGGTGATTGATGATGTTAAGCCCACACAAGAGATTGAGGCCACCATGGAGGAAGAGCCAACAAAGGAAGAGCTTGCCCCTAAGGAAAAGGAAAAATAAAATGCCAAAATAGGCAGTACTAATTCTCTTTCTTTTGTCTCCAATACTTTATCTTTTCTACAAAGATTTCAAAAAGTTACAAATTAGCATTTCCATTGCAAAGGCATTAGAACAAATGTCAAAATACGCAAAATTCATGAAGGATATTTTGTCTAGGAAGAAAAGATATGGAGATTATGAGATGGTAGCATGAAAGAGTTCTCTTCGAGCGTCGTTTAATTTCCAAACATAAACCATCAAAAGACATTTATAGTACCAAATCCTACTCCTATTACTACAATGGCGTAGCAACAGTGGCAAGTACGGGTCGATTCGCAGGGACTATAGACTTTGTTTTGTTAAGCAAGTTTCCTAATTAAAGCGATAAACGTGGGGGGTTTGGTGTGGATTAGAAATAGGCATGAAATCAAATGGAAGAAAGTAAAATGACGAGAAAATGTAATCAAGGGTAGAAATTCTAGTCTTAGGAGCAAATTGGGTTCTTTTGTAACTTCTACCATTGAAGTATTTTAATAAACTCGTAATTGATTATGCAATCATAACTACTTACTCGATTCGTCCAAATTCATCGACACAATAGGCAACCTAATCATTTGGAATAAACTGAGCAAGCATCCTAGCCATTAATTAAAGTGTTAAGCCCTAATTAAACTACAAGCCCTAAATTCTGATTGGGTTCGGTAGTGATCAATTAAAACCAAAAACAAGCTCATTAAGCCCTAGGATTCAATTGTGTGATTAATTAGCAGGAAAGCCCTAACTTAATTAACCAAGTTTCTTTGAATCTAGGTTACGCATATATTATAAAGACTATGGATAGCCTATATTCCAGCATGCATACATTAACCCTTGCTACTTATCAATTTTGGGCATAGACGAACACAAGGAAACGTGTGAGCAAAAAATCGATAGCTAAGACATACATTCAAGGTAAGGTGCGTCAATCCAACTAAAAACATACATCAAGAAATAAGAACATATTCAAAAAGACATAATCATAATATGAATTCATTAAAACAAATCTCAATAATTACACAAAAGTTGCTCCCAAAAACTAGAAGATTACTTACCTAATCAACTTCATTGACAAAGATTGAAGAGGAAGGAGCTTCCATTCCATGATTACAACCCAAGAAATGGAGAAAAACCTAAGCTAAAAGGCTAGAAATATGAAGGAGAAGAAGAAAATTTGATGAACTCCTCAGCCTCCATGAGATCCAACCCTTAATACCTAAAAAACGAAAAGATTATATATAAAATCAGGGAGAGTGTCGTTTCGCTCAGTTAGAGCATCACTACGCTCTAGGTAGAAATCAGAGTGTAGGTCTCGAGCGTACGTGCGCCTGCCTTTTCCGTCAAAATTCGGAGCGTCGCTACGCTCTCACTGAAGCTGCTCTCTGCCTTTAAGCGTAGAGCACAGCGTAGCTCCGATCTGCTCTGCGCTTACCTTAGGGGTATTTTTGTAATTTTTGCATCCTTGAGCTTCAGGTGTTCAATTTCACTTTTGATAGCTCCAAATCAATCCCAAATAGCACGTAACACTCCGAGGTGCCTGACTTCCTTGAATTCCTACAAAAATAAACATTTTATCATATAAAACACAATAAGAAAAGGAAACTAAGGACATAAAAATAGCTCTTTTCGAGAGCTATCATAGCATTAACAAAGGAATGTATTGCAGTGCTACAAAAGAAATTGCCTCAAAAGTTAAAAGATCCAGGGAGTTTTTCTATCCCTCATCATTTAGGAAATAATTCAACTAAAACATTATGTGATCTTAGAGCTTCAATTAATCTAATGTCTTTGTCTGTTTTTAGGAAGCTTGATAGCGGAGAGGTGCAACCAACAACCATATCTTTGCAAATGGTTAATCGATCAATTGCTCACCCTTACGAAATTATGGAGGATATGTTGGTTAAGGTAGAAAAGTTCATCATCCCAGCGGATTTTGTGGCACTAGACATGGAGGAAGATATTGGCATCCCAATAATCCTTGGGAGACCATACTTGGCCACTTGAAGGGCCGTTAATGATGGCAAGCTTACATTTTGACTTAATGATGAGAAGGTAACATTTGACATCTACAAAGCCCTCAATCATCCGGATGAGGTAAGTCATGACCAAGGAATGTGCAAAATGGTAAGTTCCTCCTCTTCCTCGAAAAATTGCTCGTTGAATGTTTCTTCTTCTAAGTGTGGGAAAATTAATATATGCCTAGCACATGTAATCTTAGTTTAAAGAGTGAAAAAGAGAGGAATCATGCTACTAGTTTGAATAATGCTCCTAGTTCTTGCATGGCTTGAAAATCTAAATTGGCATATGAGAAGGTGATGGAAAAACATATCAAAGAGGCAATGGCTAATCCGATGTTATCCCATACCAATGACTCTTTGATGTTGCTCGACTATGTGAATAAAGGTGATGTGGAAATTGACAATTTGAATGGCTTGATAACTGGCAAGGTAAGCTAGAATGAGTTTGTATGTGATGCCAGTGTGTGCAAAAAACTGAAAATTCAAGGTGGTTCAAAGTATGGAATGGAAAAACCACCTTGGGATCCGGCTTGACTTATAAGCCCCGTCTAGCTAAGAAGACGTTAAGCATAGTACTTTTTGGAAGGTAACTAAAGTTTATTGCTTTCTTTATTTTAAGTATTGTTTGATTTTTTTTTTTTTAGGGAACGCATATGCCTTCAATTACTTTTTAGGAAACTAATATGCAAAGTACTCATTCCGCCAAGCTTGTTTCGTGGACTCCCACACAATCCCAAGCTTGTATTTCTTTGCTCTATTCTCTTATGCATTGAGGACAATGCATCATTCTATGTTTGGGGTGGGAGGCATACTTCATACTTTGTTTTGGTATGATTTTATCCTGTTATGCATGCTAATATTGTTTTCAATGAATTTATGCATGTTAATTCGAGTTGAAATTTTGGGTAAAATTTTTCGATTTAAGTTTGAAAGATGAGGGGAATATTTTATGGTTGTGTGCTCTTCATGTTGATTAACTATGATGAGACTTGAATATGCATGATGGATGACTTATTGTAGAAATATGATAGCATTATCTTGAGTTTTGATTTATTTAAGTCCCTCTTGAAGTCTCTCACATTCTTGAGCACATAGTCACTTTGATTTAGAAACTTTAACTTAGAAAAGGATTAAGTTGAGTGTATTTAGTTTTCACTTTGAAAGACCCCACTGGTTAAAAAATTTAAATGCATGATGATTTGTAATGTTAGACTAGGGAAAAAGAAAAGATTATATATGCTTTTTGAAAAAAAAAATGGAAATGTGCGCTAAAATATATGAGTTGCTGCCTATCTTTTGCACCATTCAAAATTCGTTAAACTTGTAACGTGTATGCATAGATGGGGTAAAAAGAGCTACCTTTACTTTGATCGGTAAGAACGCTGGGGAATTGACTAGGTACAAGTTCCTACTACAAATGTGTGAAAGTTAGTGCCCCTAGGTAAAAGAATGCAAGTTTAAGTCGGCTATGAAAAACAATTGAACTTCAAGGCACTTTAGTGGACATATTACTTGCTTGAAATGTGTGGATCCTTGAAGATTAGTGCATGAGCTAGAGTAGGGGGAAGACTAAAGAAGCTCTCTTAAGTCCTAATTTGAGTTCTAGCATTTTGAATTAAAGGAGACTTGCACACACACACATGGGGGATGGCAAGATTTGGTCTTAAATGATTTTAACAATATAGATATGCATGAATGTCTCTACTTAAGCCCCTAATGCGCCACTTTGAGTGTTAATCGCAAGTGTACGGATCAAGTTATAATATAAAACGGTAAAGTCCCCCGAATATCGTTCCACTAGAGATCCAATTGTGAAGGCTTAAGTTACTTAGCTATTCTAGAGTTGAATCGATTTTATTTAAGGATTGGAATTAATATTGTGAGTTAGGGCAAATATAAACCAAATAACAAAAGTAATAAAGTGAGAAACACAAGAGTCAAAGTGTCATACCCTTTTTCTAAGACCATTTCATGGAAGAGCCTATAAAGGGAAGAAGTAGGACAAGAGCGGTTGTGCTCAAGTGTTGGTTTACATAGGCCATAGATGAAATTTGAATTAGAAGGATTTGATAGAAAGGTTGCGTTGAGTGAATTCTGAATCTTGGAATCAAAGTAATTCTTGAAGTTGAGAATTCTACTGTGTAGGATAAACAGATCAGGAGAACGCAACCATGATTTTAAGCTTAGAAGTAAGACCTATGGAAAGAAAGAAAACCTCATCAAGTGATGGACAGGGTTAAAAAGAATAGCTGAGAGGTAAGTGAAGTTGGACGCATACTTAGTGGAAGGCCATGTTGGACGCATGGTAGAGACGAAGGAAACGCATGATAAAGGTAAAACACATGAGGTAGAATCTTGGAAAGAGGCAATGAAAATCTATGGTAAACGCACAACTCCTATTAGGGAAGATTGAGAAGTAAGCCTAAAGAAAGGAGGCTGGAGATGGATATACGATAGGATTTATCGTTGAGGAAATAGCTCACATAAGGAAGAGACTTGGAAACATGACCTTGGAATACAGCACAAGGGTGCATAAAGGAATAATCAAGGAAACCCTAAGGGTAGGAGGAAGGTCTTGGACACAGAACGACATAAAGGTAAACGCAAGGAGTGTGAACGCATAAAAGAAGGCATGATGGTATGTAATTAAAGCTGACGCATGGTATTATGCGGTAAAGAACAAACGCATAGAAGTATGTGTTTGAGACTTTAATGTCGGGTAGTATGCAGTAGAGAAACGCTGTAAGCCCCTACCTAACATTTGGGAGTTGGCAAGTTAAGAAGAAACTATGAAATTGGCAGTGATTAGAGAAAATTGGCTGAGTAGTATGGGAGCAAAAGTGGCTAAGTGTTGGTCATGCATTAGTGGGGCTACGTGTTGAGAATATGTTGGAAGCCACGAGGCATTGAAAAAGGTAGCTCGGCATGGACACGTGATTGGAAGCCACAAGGAGTTGAAGGCCACTAGGCGTTGGAAGCCACTATGCGTTGGAAGCCACTATGCGTTGAATGCCACTATGCGTTGGAGACTACTATGCGTTGAAGGTTGGTATGTGTTGGTACATTAGAAGAGTGGCCGAGAGGATCATGCGTTAATCGGCTATCCAGCAACTGGGCGTTGAACAATTGTAAAACAGCAAGTTGAAGTTATGTGTTACTGAAGCTTTGCACGGAAGGTTGCGTCGGCCAACCTAAGTAAGAAGGTGATGGCCGTACTGGTGAGTCGGTGGTATATATATAAGTAAGTACACCGACTAAATAAACACTTTAGACATATTTTGAACCCAGATTTACCCCTTCTCGCAAAAGAACAACGAGGAGAGGTGGAAGAAGCTGTTTATGTCGAAGTTAAGTAGGAACCAAATCACTTCCATGCTGAAATTGAAGCTGGAACCAAAAGCTTGACTGTTGATGATAATCTAGACATCATTCAGTGTTTGAAGAAGAGTGAGCTGGGGAAGTCGAAGCTAGGGCGAAAATTTTAAAGGTGAGTGAGTTAATTCTTAGCAACTTCTATAAAGGATGTTTAAGCCAAATTTGAGCAAGAGTATGTTAAATTTTAGGAAGAAGTATTCGGAGTTGAGCTACTACATGAGCTGCTAGTTGATTCGAGGCAGCTGGAGTTATTTGAGAATAGTTCTCAAACGAAGAAGAGCTAGGGTTTGAAATCTTGAGGTAAGTTAGAAAGCTCACTTCTTTACAAGTTTGTAGAAGAGAGAAAGTTCTAATTTTGGCTGGACTTCGATGTTTAGCTAATTTAAGAACGGGTTAGAAAAAGAAGGAAGAAAACACTAGCCATCGGGGGTCGCTAGGGCAGAAGTATCGCTAAGAGCTGGAGAGCGATCAGCGAGACAAGTGCCGCTGGTAACGCAAAAGGCCTTGCGTCTCACAACTCTCGTTGAATCTCGCTGAGTATCGCTTGTTAAGGTAATATCTCTAGTCTCGCGAAGCTGGGTATCGCTGATGCCGCATGGTTATAAGTAGTTCAATCTAATAATCTCGTTGATACCTGTGAATCTCGCTCATTATTGTAAGTTGTAAACAAGAGAGGGACTAGTGATGAAAATCCATGTTTGAGATATTTAAGCAAACATAGTGAATATAAAGAGGAATATTAGAAATGTCTAACACGAAAAAGGTGTGTTTACAGGTCAAGAGGAGCTAGGGAAAGCGTATAACCCGCTCGGAGCCCGGAATAAGTCGTTAGTGACTTTATGGTTTGAGATAAGCTAACCTGAATATTATTTTCTATATGCTTAATAATATCTTTGAAGCATGAGTTGAAGTGTACTTCTATGTATGAAACTAGCACATATCTTATATGTGGATAGAGCTTGATAATGTATCAGTTAATGTTCTAAGTTTTACCAAGCTAGTTGCTAGATGAATATTCTGAGAATTCTAAGATATCATGATTATAGTTAATTTATGATAAATGTATTGTGCATGTCTGTGCACTAGAAAGATTCGAATGGGACCCAATGCTGAAGGACACGTGAAGGCATATGGGCAGCCCTAGTATTTTATGAAGTCTGAGATATTATGATTATTGTTAAATTATGATAAATGTGATGTGCAAGTTAGTGCTCTAGAAAGATTCTATTGGGACCCAATGCTAAAGGACATGTGAAGGCATATGGGCAGCCCTAGTATTTCTATGAAGCTCTCACCAAAGGATATAAAGACGGTGATTGAGTATTTTCCCTGGGACCCTAGTACCGAAGGACATGAGAAGGTACACGGGCAGCCCGAGATCAGACAGACTTATAAGTAGAATAAAAGGCATCTGACGCTGATGTGTTGAGACTACTCCACACAGCTAAGGCGTATTGACGTTGGGTGCGTTGAGTTCACTCCGCCTCAACAAAGGTTCAATGAAAAGATATTCATTTACGTAATGATAGTTATTTACAAGTTATAGTTATTTACAAGTTTATGAAGCATGATTTGAAGCATGATCAAGCAGTTCATACAAATGATTGTAGTTATGTTTTTATTGAGTTTATACTTTAGTTAGTCACTCACTGAGGATTGTAGCTCATAGATTCTTGTTTCTCTGATGTTTTCTTTCCAGGTAGCAAGCGTGTTCGGGGTGCCTAGCCTACCATCAAGATTCGTCTGAGCTAAATTAGAATTCTGTATTTGGAAAATTGTAAACTCCATTCCCATGTAGAAATTGTACTTATTTTGAGTGGCATTTATAAGGATCACCAGGCATACCTGTAAACTTTAAACATAGCCTTTTAAATCTTACTTATGATGCTATCTTATCAGGAAATTTTTGCATAACTATTGTAAAGGCTAAGCATTTTGCCAGCTGGTTATGATATAGAAATGTATATATAACACTCTTTAACAGAATACAGACTAGGTAACACTCACTCCTAGATAAAGATATAGATATATATATAAATATCTAGGATGGGGGTGTTACACAAAGAGAGTTCTAGGGTAATGAATCCTTGTTTATTTCATCATGCAATATTATAGATTTCATGGATTTTATTGTCATTCATATGCCTAAGTCTAGAAACTTAATTCTAAGTTATTTTCTCTCAAAAGCAACTCTTTCTCATGCAACTCGATTGATTACTAATCTCTTGAAATCAATACAAATTACATGGCATTAAGTATTCTTTAGCAACTTTTATTGTCAACCTAACTACTCTCGTGATAGATTAACAACAATTCATTATTATAGATCAAGTTAAACACACAATCTCTCAATCATACATCTAACCTAAGATGTAAAGATGGCCAATCCACAAGAATTAAACACAATAACAATGAAAAGCATAATCATTCCAACAAAACCATGAAAGTCTACAATATCAACATGAATTCATAAAGAAATCATCAAGACCCTAAAACTAAAGAGTTTAGCCACTCATAGCTTGAAGCAACATGTTTAAACAAAATAAACAACGAAAGAGTGTAAAGAAAGGGAAAATCTACTGAAAAGAGGCTCTTGATTGAGGTAGCACTGTCATGATCTTCTTGGCTCTCACGTTGGAACTCAAATGGCACCACGACTATATTGAACTCTTTTCCTCTTCCTTGCAATTAACTCACTCTTTGAACTCTTCTACAAACCCTCACTTAATTCTCTCCTTCTTGTGGCTTTTTAGGTCTGTAATTTTGTGCTCTGAATTGTTATTAGGGCTGCTGGAAACCCCCAAATTTATAGAGTATTCCGCCCAAAAAATCTTTCCAAAAATACATTTTTTCATTTATGGTAATCTAGCGCCGCGGCGCTTTCTATAGCGTCGCGACGCTATTGAAGTTATGTAGACGGCGCCGCAATGCTGCGGCATATTTTTGCGCAGACCCTCTTGGGTTTTAGCGCCGCGGCGCTGCTCCAATTTTTGCCATATTGATTTTTTTTCTCGTTTTCACTATATTCTTGCTCGGTTTTGATCTTTTGGTCTTTTCTTCTAATTTTTCTTATTTTAACCTGAAAACCACTAGTAAACAAGTGAAATATAATATAAACTCCCCTAATTTGAGAGGATAGAAAGCATTTTTCAAGTGTTTATCAGCCCCTTATATGTTATTCTCTAAGGCATGAATCAATAGCACACTTATTTGAATTTCCCTATGGTTTTCTTTTGTATTTGCTCGTGACTAGCAAATCTCTAAGTGGGGTGGTGAAAAGAACTTAAAAAGTGTTTCATTTGTCTTTCATTGAGGGATGCTTTTATTGGATATAATGTTATTTTCTATTGGTTTTCAGGTAATTATGAAGAAAATAAGATTTGAAGTACAAAAAAACCAAACCAAGCCAAAGTCGAATGAAAAATAGAAGAAAAAGGTAAAAAATAGGGCAACGGCGCGACACTATCAACACTACCATGACGCAAAAACTCGAGAGCATAAAATATCGGACAAGTCGAGAGCGTTGCAGTGCTGTGAAGAGCGTCTTAGTGGTACACAGGGAGCACCACAACGCAGATAAGGTGCTATGGCATGGCAATAGGGTGTAGGATTTAATGACAGTCAGTGTCGTGGCGCTAGCCTTCCATATTTGAAAAATTATGAATTTTTGAAAGGTTCCTAGCCCCCAAGTTTATGAACTTCTATAAATTTTGAGGTTCTCAGTAGCTCAAAGCACAAAATCTCAGAGGAAAATAGAGCCTAAGAGAGTGATTTTGCTATCTAAAAGTGAAAAGTGTTGGAGGAGAGTTGAAGACCGTTCGAGATCTCGAGGTGCTGACCAAGTGGAGATTGAAGGAATTCAACAACCGGAAAGCAATTCGAGAGTTTTTCTTCCTAAGTTCTTCTTTCTCTTTTACTCTTATGCTTAAGAACTCATATGAAAATATGTATTTGATGGCTATGTGTGGCTAAACTCATAGTTTCAAGGTGTTGGATGATTTAATTATGAAGTTAAGTTAATGACTTAGTGTTTTTCATGGATGTTGTTAGATAATATGTTTTTCAATGTTATTGTGCTTTCTTCTCTATTGATTGATCATCAATAATTGTTAGGTTAGATGTATGATTGAGTGGTTATATGTCTAATTAGATCTATGGCATTGAATTTTTATTAATATTTTATGAAAATAGCTAGGTTAGTATTGAACGTTTTTAATGACTATTTTTAATGTTATGCCTCTTAATTTGGCTTCAAAAAGTTAGTAATCAATTAAGTTGCATGAGAAATGGTTGTTTTTTCAAGAAAATAATCCAGACTTTAGTTTCTAGATTTAAATATATTGTTTACACATAATTCTATGAAACCTAAAGCTCCTAACGAAATAATTAATGACATCAACACCCTAAAACACTCTGATCCCTTGAAGTTTCACTTGATTTTACTTTCCTTTTTTTGTTTTAAAATTAAAAAAAAAAAAAAGAAATAAATAAATAAACCCCTATTTTGATCCTTTGGATAAAATTTATTCAACTTTTGAATAGATGGGTGATTATATTTTATTCAGCCCCCAGTGGATACGATACTCAAACTTAAACTATTTTATATTATAACTTGACCCGTATACTTGCAATTGTCCCTATCACCCAATTGCATGAATTTTTTTAAAGACATCCTATCAAAGAAGAGAAGACTAGGAGTTTAAAATAGTGGCCCTAAGGCAAGAATGCAGTGCAGTTAAAGAAAGTATGCCTCAAAAGATGAAAGATCTTGGCAGTTTCACCATTCCATGTTCAATTAGAGGAATTGATGTTGGTCATGCATTATGTTTCTTTGGAGCCAGCATTAATCTTATGCCTTTATCTGTTTTCAAGAATTTTGGCATAGGAGAAGCAAGACTAACCATAGTCAGACCACAACTAGCAAACATATCCATCACATACCCAGAAGGAAAAATAGATGTGTTTGGTCCAAGTGAATAAATTCATTTTTCCTACTGGTTTTATCATCCTAGGTTACTAACCAAATCATGAGGTCCCTATTATTTTGGGTAGATCTTTTCTATCTACATGAGTATTCTTGATAGACATTCATCAAGGGGAATTAATAATGCATGTCAAGGATCAATAGGTCAAATTCAATGCATTCAACTCAATAAAATACCTTGATCAAATGGACGCATGCAACATGATGAAAGATGACCAAGTGTATGATGGTGATGATGTTGAACGCACTGGGATTGAGCAGATTGTTGATGATCACATTGAAACTGTCTACATGTTGAATGGAATTCAAACCAATTTCGAACCTTTGAATCTTAATAATAGAGAAATTAAAGCAACAAAGCCCTACTACAAGAACCACTTGTTTTGGAACTTCTCTATGCCCATCTAGAGCTTGTCAACACTTCCTTGGTAAGGGATGGTGTATGAGCGAGACTTGTGACACTCTAACCTTTGACCTAGTTGATTAAGACACATAAAGAAAGGATACTTGGGTAAAGGGTGTAAACGTGGATCACAAGCCTGTGGAGTTAGAAACATTTTGAGGCAGAAAATTTGAGCTTGTGGAGTTAGCCAAATTTTTGCCAATTTAGAAGGCATTATGCGTTGAGATGTAAGGAGGAGGAAAAAGTGTTGTATCAACTTGAGTTTTGGGTTAAGATTAAGCTGTATGTGAGTTTGGAAGAAAATCACATTAAGTAATTTCGAGTCTTGAATGACAAGGTGGCCTATGAGCTAAGAAAATCTTCTAAGTGTCACAACTATGCTTGGAGAACTCAACTATGCTATGAGAAGGCAAGGCTTGGACACATAGCTTGGAGAAAAGAAAGAAAATCTCACTAAGTGTTAAAGAAGGAAGAGTTGGAAGCACAGTTGGGAGCTAGTTGTGAGTTGGACGCATACTTGGGAGGAGAACCACCATGTTGGATACATGGTTGGTGAGTGTAGACGCCTGGTGACTATTTTAGGAGGAAATTGGTTAAGTGTTGAAGTGTTGGAAGGAAACCTAGGTCTTGGAAAAGAGGGAGAAACGCAAAGGGCAAAGTTGAAGAAGAAACCTCACTCTACCTAGGATTGGACGAATAGACCAATCTTCTCGGAAGAATTGGCTAAGTGTTGGATGATTTGGAGAGTTGAGAAGCCACCCTAAGAAAGGTAAAGTTGGGTTGGAAACATTCTAGGGAAAGATGGTCGAAAAATAGCTTAAGTATAAAGGCATAAGAGAGGAAAGTTGGAAGCATAGACTCAGGAGGCACACCATGGACGCATAGGTGAGGAACTAAGGAGTCCATGGGGGCCATATTGGGAGTCTTGGACACATGGATCAAAGAAAAGAAAGGAGTTGGACGCATAGTTAAGGAATTTTGAGGAAACCACACACATAGTAAGCTTTTTTAGTAGAAATTTGACTAAGTGTGGGAACCTCGGGACAAGCTGGATGCATACATCCTAGAGAAGGAGATTTTGGCTAAGTGTTGAACTCTTGAAAGAAGCTTGGATGCATAGAAGGGAGTGTTGGACGCATAGGAGGGTTTTGGCAAGGAAAAAATGACTAAGTATAGGAAGGTTGGAAGAAGAAAAGAGAGCAAAAGAAGTCAAACCCCAAAAGCATCACCATGGAGGCATGGTTGAGGGAAGCTGGATGCATGGTCCCTATCCCGGGACTAGGTTGGACGATGAGTATTTTTGGTGCTAAGTGGCTTCATTTGGACATAACACTTCATAAGTAGAAGGTGTCGGGATGTATGACAAGAACACATGCAAGGAACCACTTGGTTGGACGCATGGACACTTCCCATGCATGGTGACATGTGGGAGCATAGATGTCAACCCTGGAAGCAAAGGTTGGATGACAAGGCTTACCATCTAACTTCTATAAATAGGACCAAAAGGGAGGACGAAGCCTCATACCACCAAGAAATCTGAAAGTTCATTGAGAAAAAGGAAGGAAAGAAGGTTGGATGAGGGAACTTGCATCCAAGGAAGGTTGATAGGCATCCAAGTGTTCTTTTTCCTGACGAAGAGTTGTTTGCATCTATAAAGGTGTCTCAAGCATCCAAAAGGCTGAGCTAGGCATCCAACTGAGTTGTTTGAGGTGTGGAAGTGTTGCCTTGCATCCAGACTGTGCTGTCCTGCGTCCAAGGAAGACGTTTCTGGCATCCAGGGAGCTGTTTTAGGGTTTCTGAGGTTTCTTAGTTGTTGTGACCTTAGTTCCAGAAGCTCAGGAGGATTTAAGAAGGTTCAGAACCCAAAGAGAAAGAAGAAACCCTAAAGTTCAAAAGTTATTTACTCTGTGAGTGATTAATTTCCTTTCGCGAGAGAACTAAATTATATTTCTTATGAATACTTGTTAATAGCACGCTTATGAGCTTATATTTGATAGCATGATTATGATATGTTATTAATGTGCGTGCTATGGTGAGATAATGGATAGTATATATCGAGCATGATAGCATGACGTAGTGTGCATGCTAGGATAAATTATTGAATAGTATATAGTATATCGAGCTTGTTGGATATTAGGTTCTAATTCCGATGCTGAAGAATTATGTGAATGCATCAATGAAAAAATTGTATTACAATGCTGAAGGACCTTGAGAAGGCATTGATGACTATGGTCGTGACTGGGACCGGATTTCGACACCAAACAGGATGACCAAAAGGTCCGAACGATCTAGCATCTAAGCCTGTGTCGGGAAAAAAAAACCTTGCGGGATGGTCAGAGGGTCGACAAACCTAGCTTCTGATCCTCAGAGATAAGGCCAGTGCACATAGAGACAGAAGATAAAAAAATTTGTTGAGTCAGGTAAGCCAGCAGGGAAAAACCAGTCAGGATTGCTGAGCCATGTAAGCCAACAGGATAAACAAAGGTGATGTTGTGCCGAAGGTGCCAGCAGGAAAATAGATTCGGAGAAAGACCCTACAAGGGAAGTTTGAATATAAGCTCGATATAGTTGTAGATATACTTGTGTATGATTCGTATTATGGTTATCATGATTATTATTATACTGAAAGGGTTGATTGAACCCTAGTTTAGTCGATCACTCAATGGGTTTCGTGAAACTTATTCTTTTTGTATGTTTTTCTTTCCAGGTAGCAGTCGAGTTTTCGTTGCTATATAAAGTCAAGGTCTGCAGAGAAATTATGTGCACTTAGTTGTAGACGACAGTTTAAATAAGAAACTAGGAGCATGTCTTCTGCAAACAAACTTGTTAAACAGTTATAATAATAGAGTTATGCATATTTATTATGAGTTAGTTTCTTTCTAACTAAGTTACACATGTTAGTTGGAAAGGGTAAAGGTTTAATGGTAGACATCGCAAAAGGGTCGGTGTCTGCTATCGTCACGCCCCAACTCGAGCTACAGAAAGGGGTGGCTCAGGGCGGGGTGTGACAAGACTTCTCCATGGTTAGAGGTGAGAAGGTTGCCTTCTCTACTAAGGAGGTCAACTCATTATATTGGTTTCCCACTGAAGGCATTGAGGGTAGTTATGCAATGATACATGCTTCATTTGAGGAGCAAATGGAAGACGCCTTACGAAATGGTGGTTGTAAAGGGAGCTGAATGGATTATATCACTTATAGGGTGCCACATACTACAACCATGTGATATAAAGGAGAATCTAGTCATATGGCGTTATTTTGTTAAATAGAGGATCATGCCCACATCCCATGACTCTACTATATCTCTAGAAAGGGTTATGATTCTTTGCTGCATCATGAAGACTCTACCTATCGACATAGGTAACATCATCAAGCAAGAGCATGTGGAATATGGGCCTCGAACCAGTGGGAGGTTATCTTTTCCATAATTCATTGCCAAGCTAAGTGCCTGAGCAGGGGTGATAGTTATAAATGATGGGGAAAGGTGCAAGATTAAGCCTGTTATAAATCTATGAATCATTAAGAAGCTTAAGGGCGACATGGTAGAAAGGGTAGATCCTATATAAATAAGGATGTTGCTTCTTTGCCATTTGTAATTTAACCAATTCCTAAGGGCCATTCATCTCTACTATAAGCCAATCTATCTCCTCAAACTCTTGAGTATGAGTTTTCAGTTCATGAGGACTAGCCTCCAACTCCTAAGATGCAGACTCCAATTCAACCTCCACACGTTGCAATCACGTGTTCTCAACAACAACCATTTCGAGCAACTGCCCCATCTCTCCATGCCTCAGTTGTGGTGGGGTACTTGTTGGACTTGTCAGAGTGCTTCATAGCTTAGTCTCAAGCTTACTAGGCCTAAGCCAAGGCCTATGATGAGACTTTCAAGAGATTCTTGTGCTCAGTTGTGTCAGGGCATTATCCTGTTGTGTAGTCCTTTCCTAACCATAACCTTCATGCCCAAGAAGAAGAAAATGGTGATGATGGAGCTCCCGTGCATGATTACCGGAGTTCTCTGTTTTCTTTATTGCTTTCTAGTTTTGTTTTATTTTATTTTATGCTTAGTTTTGATTTGTTTTCTATTAATAAGTTAATTTAGGATTACTTTGATAAAAAATCAGACAAACAAAAACATTTTTGCTAATGGTAGTTTTGAGCATGCTTGTCTTTGGTTGCGAAGTAATGCTTAACGGTAATAACTAGGGCCTATTTCTCACTTATAGTTGTACTCTTTTCTCTTTGTAGCCAATGAAGACATTGACTCTCAAGTTTGGGAGGGGGGGCGGGGGAGGAGTTTTCCATTACGTGTATATCTCCTTGGAAACATTTTTATCAAGTTATAGATGAGATCTTTTGTTTGTGCGTTAGGCCATTCCAACAAAGTCCAATGACTAGTAGTTTGTAAGTCCTAAAACTTTTCTCATTTATGCTTTAAAGTAGGGTTATTTATGTGTTTGAATATATAAAAAGGGGAAATTAAATGGTCAAGTTTGTGAACCAAAGGGATTGAAGTTGGAAGATCGTGGTTTTGGTTATTTTATGATAATAAGAATAATAACAAATAAATAAATAAGTAAAATGTTAAAGAAAAAAAAAGAAACAAAATTAAAATAAAAGAAGAAATTGAAAAAGTAAATGAAAAAGGAAAATAAAAAAAGAAAAAAGAAAAGAAGTTGGAAATGGCAAGTGGGGTGAGGTGGCCTAATATTAGACTTTTAAAATCAAGTAGGCAGTGATCTTCATTCTTTTAGCTTCGTGGGTTGAATGTGAACAAACTCAAGCATTTTTCGAACTTTTTCAACCAAGCTGCAAAGGATTAAATGAAGTTGATCATCTTGGGTTGCTAAGAGGATTGAAGCTCGAAAACTTGATGAAATTCGTGGTAGAAGAAGTGTCCAGAGTTGAAGCAATCTGAGTAAGTTGTGGAGTTAGGATTATTAGCGAACGAAGATGAATTTGAAGCTGGAATTTTGAGTTTATTAAGTTAAGAGAATTCTTAACATTTCTTAAGTAGGATAATTGTACCAATAATAAGTAGAAGTTGGTGAAATGAGAGGAAGACCAAGGTGGTTCAAAATTTTTTATGAAATCTAGAGCAAACTTGAGAATTTGGTAGATTCAACACAATCCAAGGGGAATTTGAAGCTTAGTTTTTTAGGTAAGTAAGTTAAGACATTCCTTAAGAGATTTATGGAAAAATTTTGAAGTAATTTGGTTAAGAAATGAATGAAATTAAGTTGGTTTTGTAAGTGATGTTTTCTATCGAAAATAGGGGAGCCAACCCAAAGGCTCACAGCCTCATGCCCAAAGCAATATCTGCCAATCCCTAGTCGGCATGGCAGGGTGGGCAACCCTTAAAGCAACATCCACCAATCCCTAGTCGGTATCATTTATGGTTGAGACTAGGATGGTATTTGATCGTCTTCGAGCCTCCAACTTTCGTTCTTCATTAATGAAAACATACTTGGCAAATGCTTTCGCAGTTGTTCATCTTTCATAAATCCAAGAATTTTACCTCTAACTATGAAATACAAATGCCCACAACTCTCTCTGTTAATCCTTACTCCAATCCCGAAGGCCAACAGAATGGGATCGAAATCCTATGATGTTATCTCATGCTAATGTATATAGAGTGTAGGCTTGCTTTGAGCGCTCTAATTTCTTCAAAGTAACAGCACCGAAAGTACTACCCGGCCAGTTAAGGCCAGAAGTGCATCGCCAGCAGAAGGGACGAGCCAACCAGTGCTCACCATAGGCAAATCGATCAACCCAATCCAAGGTCTAACTACGAACTTTTTAACTGCAATAACTTAAATATATGCAATTGAAGTTGGAATTACCGCGGCTGTTGGCACCAGACTTGCTCTCCAATTGATCCTCATTAAGGGATTTAGATTGTACTCATTCCAATTACCAGACTCGAAGAGCCCGGTATTGTTATTTATTGTCACTACCTCGTCCTATCAGGATTGGGTAATTTGCTCACCCTTTGTGCACGACATGCCTCACACCATTGGATTGATCCTTCAACGTAGTTTGCAAAAAAAAAATTCAAAGCAATCCGAGCATTGGAAGATAAGAGACGAATGGTGACAATGCAAGCCTGCATGAGGGGGGGCATGGGTGTACATCTGTTTGGGTCAGCGTCAATCCAGCGAGGAAGGTGGCAATGACACCTAGCTCCGTACTACACAACATGTTGCTGATGCGCACTTTTAGTGTTAACCGCAAGTGTACGGATCAAGTTATAATATAAGACGGTGAAGTCCGAATATCGTTCCACTGGAGATCCAATTGTGAAGGTTTAAATTACTTAGCTATTCTAGAGTTGAATCAATTTTATTTGAGTATTGAAATTGAATATTATGAGTTATGGAAAATATAAATCAAACAAGGAAAGTATTAAAGTGAGAAACACAAGAGTCAAATAGAGTTCTAGGGTAATGAATCCTCGTTTATTTCATCATGCAATATTATAGAATTCATGGAATTTATGGTAATTCATATGCCTAAGTCTAGAAACTTAATTCCAAGTTATTTTCTCTCAAAAACAACTATTTGTCATGCAACTCGATTGATTACTAATCTCTTGAAACCAATTCAAATTACATGGCATTAAGAATAGTCTTTAGCAACTTTTATTGTCAACCTAACTACTTTCGTGATAGATTAACAACAATTCATTGTTATAGATCAAGTTAAACATACAATCTCTCAATCATACATCTAACCTAACATGTGAAGATGACCAATCCACAAGAATTAAACACAATAACAATGAAAAGCATAAACATTCCAACAAAACCATGAAAGTCTACAAGATCAACATAAATTCATAAACAAATCATCAAAACCCTAAAACTAAAGAGTTTAGCCACTCATAGCTTGAAGCAACATGTTTAAACAAAATAAACAAAGAAAGAGTGTAAAGAAAGAGAAACTCTACTGAAAATAGGCTCTTGATTGAGGTAGCACTGTCACGATCTCCTTGCCTCTCACGTCGGAATTCGAAGGACACCACGACTATCTCGAACTCTTTTCCTCTTCCTTGCAACTAACTCACTCTTTGAACTCTTTTATGAACTCTCACTCAATTCTCTCCTTTTTGTGCCTCTTTAGGTCTGTAAATTGAAGGTTGATTCCTCCTTGATTTTCTTTTGATGATTAGGGCTGCTGGAAAGCCCCAAATTTATAGAGTTTGGCCGCCCAAAAACTTACCAAAAATAACAAATTTTCATTTAAAGAAAACTGGCGTCGCGGCGCTAGGGTTGTGTCTAAAATTGTTGCTCTCGGGTTTTAGCGCCGCGACGCTGTGATGCGTTCAAAATGTTGTGTCGCATTTTGGTGCCGCGGCAGCGCAATCTTGACGCCGCGGTGCTATGATGCGTCCAGAACATTGCGTTGGGGTTTTAGCGCCGCGGCGCTATCCCAAATTTCACCCTTTTGAATTTTTCAGCTCTTTTTCGCGGTATTCTTGCTCAGTTTTGATCTTTTAGTCTTTTCTTCTAATTTTTCTCGTTTTAACCTGAAAACCACTAGCAAACAAGTGAAATCTAATATAAACTCCCTTAATTTGAGAGGATAGAAAGCACTTTTCAAGTACTTATCAGTTGCCCACGTGGAGGATCTGCGCGCTCGGTGATGCCTCATCCCCTCAACACGAGCACTCGTCTCATAGCATCGTCACCATTGTCGCCCTCACCCTTGTTTCCTCGGCCACGCCTACCATCACTAGTGCTTTAAGGGGAACCAACCCGAAAGCCCACGGCCTCACACACCGTCACCATTCGTCTCCTATCTTTCAATGCTCGGATTGCTTTGAATTTTTTTTGTAAACTATGTTGAAGGATCAATTCAATGGTGTAAGGCATCTGAATTGACACTGACCTGAACAGATGTACACCCATGCCCCTACGTTGAAGGATCAATCCAATGATGTGAGGCATGTCGTGCATAAACGATAGTCTAAGGGTGGGCATTAACGCACACGGGGGTGATTTGTGGGCATGGGGCACGGAGGGGTGCAAAGTGAGTGGGCATGGCATGTGGTCAGCGAGGGCGGGTTGGGCATGGCACGTGGGCAGTGATGGCAAGGTGGGCATGGCAGGCTCGCAGGGATGGCGTGCGTAGGGGGGGCATGGCAGGCTCTCAGGGATGGCAAGGTGTGCAAGCTGGGCAAACAAAAATAGGAGACAATATAGGCCCGAAGGATCGAGAGGGATCTGTGAGTGACAAATTTTATTTAAAATATTTCCTAAATGATTATAAGGATGTTTTTCCATGCTGAATGAAGTTTTTTATGCTTTATTAGACTTTCCATGTTTTGGATGAGTTTTATAATCAAAATGTGATTTGAATTGCAAGCTTATAAAATGATCTTTCTACGACTAAGGATATCGACGTTGAGTGTGCTGAGCTTGCTCCACCTCAACTAAGGTTTGGATATGGTTATGTGGTGGTTATCTAATTTATACTTGTTCCATATATGTTTTTATGACTAAGAAAGCCAAGTATGCTAGTTTTTCTAACATGTTATTGATGTTGAGCTTTTGAAAATATTGAGATTGTTTTGTTAACAAGTTTTCCAAGTATGTTTATTAAGTATGTTTTGAACTGTTGATTAATGTTTACAAGCATGTTAAAGGTTTTCTAAACTCGTCAGTCATCGAGCACTTCCAGCTCACCTTTTCCATATGTTCCCCCCTTCCCCAAGTAGTAGAGGAGTTCTAGGGACCCAGCCGCCACGAGCACATCTGCCACCGTCATCAAAATTTCATTCTCTCATCCTCATACATAGTATGTTTGTAGATTTTGGTTGGCATGTACATATGTAGTTGGTTTATGGGCTGTATAACGTAGTTATGTGGTTGTGACACTTCTAGTAGGGTTTGTAGCCTCTATACAGGTGTATGTATATATTCTCGATGTTGGTTGTTCTCTTTTGAACTTAAGCAAGGTTAGGGCTCATCTTTCAGGAGTCCATATGAATGTCTGTGTTTCTGGAGTTTTGTTAGGATTTGAATGCAGGAATAGTATGATTTATTATCTTGTTTATCAGGTATGTCAGGAATAGTACAAATGACGTGTGTCACAAGAGGGGTGATGCTCGTCATCTTCACATCTTCTTCTAGTTTAGGAGGGTATCGAAGAGGAGTGTGACATAGTTAGGTTCATGTAGCATGTTCGCTAGTTAGTTAAAGGAAGTCGAGCATTAAGTGAGTAAAACTATTGTGAGAGCCCATTTAGGAGTCTGAAGGAAACTATTGTGAGAGCCCTTTTAGGAGCTTGAAGGAAATAAGCCATTAAGGTTTGAGACCTCTCTTTCAAGTTACATTCTTTGCATTTTCACTTGATTAAGCATGTTCATTTACATTCTTTATCTTTATTGGGTTTTGTTTGCTTGAGGCCAAGCAAAGATGTAAGTGTGAGGGTGTGATAAATGTCACATAGTGCACGATTTTGATATATATTTTGGTACTTTTCTTTAGTAAAAGTAGAATTTCACATATTATTTACTCCTTTAAATGGCGTAAATCGGATAAAAGGAGCAAGCACATGTCCTTGAACTATCTAAAGTAAGTTTTTGTTGTTTGGGTTGATCTTATGAGTTTTTATATAGGAATTTCACTCTTTTGTAGAAAATCAAAGTGATGCGCCCAAATCAGTGGAGTGATGTGCCTACATCGAAACCCTAAAATTTCAAAATTGTCTAGCCATTTGTGATTGTTGTTTTCTTGGTTTATAGCCATTTTTCACTGTCGAAATAGTCTAGAGGTTGTTTATAGCTAGATTTTTTGCCACCCTTCAACCATCTCGGCCTATCTAAAGGAGTGGAAGCCTCTTTCTTCAATAGTTTTTACTCCTAAGGAGAAATCTCACCACTTTCATCTAGAATCTCTTCAAGAATGAGAGTTCCTTCGAAGAACCTTAGATCTAGGTCATCATATCCTATGAGAGCATGTGTAGAGTGAGGATTCACCCTTGAGAAAAGTTGAATCTAAACCTAGAGAGCATTTTTGAGTGAGATTATGACTCAAGGAGTCTTATTACTGTTAATTTCCAATAGTTACTTAGTTCTTTCTTTGTTCTTTCAATTTTTTTTATTTCCTATTCTTTGAAAGTTGATATTGTAACTCATGGATTTTGAATGAATGAAATTCATTCATTTTTTTTAGTTATGAATTAAATTTCTAAGAGATTCAGTCATGTAGATATCGTAAGACCTTATGGCTTGAGAAAATACTAAAGATCACATTGTTTTGACTTTAACATTTCCTTTCTTGAATTTATTGTTATCTTGTTGAGTTGAATTGACCACTTAATTTAACATGTTAGTGGAGTCTTAATAATAAAAAGGTTAAGATAAAAACTTATTTCATAAGGAATATGGGACTACTAGCCTAGAGATAAGATTGTCATGTAACCTTAGAGATAAGGTACACCATAGGACTTGGAAATTGCATAAAAAGATTTAAGATTTAGGTGACCATAAAAATATAGGATTTAGCTACTTAGACTCCTAAAAAAACTTGAGAACAAAGATTGAATAGGAAAAATTTTTGTCCATGTTTAGCCACCGTTGGTGTGATGTGGCCACATAGCTCAAGGCATAAAGCCTAACTATTAATGATTTTAAATTCCTGTTATCGACTATTGTTTACTATTTTACTTAGTACACTACCAAAATCATCTCCACATACATTTGCTACCATTGGTTTGCATTGCTTGTATTATTTAAGGAAAAATTGAGTTGCATCTATTCTCATGGGATACGATCCTTGAAATACTCTCAAGTTATTACTTATTGTACTGACAGTATATGCTTGCACTAGACCATCCTTATTTGCATATTTATCTTTCATAATTTGATCGATCATGTTGTTTAATTTCCTCTATATTGTCTTTTGGCTAGCTCAATTATTGTTGTTCTTGTCTCTACATCTTCAATAACATATTGGTTATTATCATTTTTTACTTGCTCTGTGTTTCTAGCTTATTATGGTTGGTCTTCTGCTTGGTTATCTTGTCTGAAAAAGTAATAGCTAAAGGGGGAGCCTACTAAAGGTTTGGTGTTGGTTATCATTTTTAAGGTTGTTCTAGCTGTTGTTCCTTGAAATGTTTTTGTTATCCTGTCCATTGTCTTGTCCTACAAGATGTCTCTACGAATATTGATTTTGTACAAATATATTTTTCTAATTTGAAAAATTCTAGGTGATTTTTTCTCAAGATTCCTTCCTTCTCAGGGTTGACTAGCCTTGGTTCATATATCCTTTAATGTCATGGATATATATGGTGCCTTTTTGGTGGTTTGTAGGGTTACACCTTTTGAAAATCTTTTGAGTTGTTTTATGATTTTGTTTGGAGAGGCATTTTTCATGAGTGTCAATCTCTGTGATTGTGAAGCTTTTCTTACTATTGATCTTGAGGTGTTCTCTAGATTTTATATTGTAACTTTCTACTACATCTTGAGAAGGAGTTCTCACACTTAAGGGAATCTAAGTTTTCTAAGTGAATTGGTCTTCATTTGAAGGTTCAAAGATAGAATTTCTTGTCGAGAGGGAGTTGAAAAGCACCTAAAAACTACTTTTATTAGTCATTCATTTAGAGTTGTTTATGCTTAATATTGTTAGATTTGATGTTGTTTGCTAGTAAATTTCAAGAGTGGTGCACAAGAATGAGATTGGACGCTAAAAAGAGTTAAAATGGTCCAACTTTGCATAATCAAGAAAAATCGAGACCAAATATACCAAGTATGGAGGAAAAGAGGTGTTTTTGCCTTAAAAATGGAGATTTGTGGCGCTGCACAGTGCTACACATGGTGCCCCAACTCGAGATCTCAAAGAAGAAGGATGTTGCAGCGTTGTAGCACTGTGTACAATGTCACACTGCCGCGACAAACAAATAATATCGAGGAGAATTTTCATCACAATGTTGCGATACTGTTTTGTGACACCAAGCTATGTATGGAAGAATTTTGACATTTTTGGAAAGTTTTTTCTATTTAATCTAGGGTTTTTGGCTAGCCAAAATCATCAAGTTTTGAAGGTCTTAAGGCATAGAGATAGTGTTTCTAGAAGAGTACCAAAGTCCTTGATGTCGGAGTTGATTAGAGAATGTTGCGGGGTCGATTTCAGAATACAGACGAGACACAAACGCCAGAATCACCTCCTTTCCCTTTTGTATCTTGGATCATTTTTGTATTTTTTTTCATTCTAATGATGGCTTTGTCTATGGAAGCCATGTTAGGCTAAATTCTCATTGTTCTACGATTAGATGGATTTTATGGAGTATTGCTAAACACTTTTGTGGATCTTGAATTTAATTTACATTAATACTTTCTAGCATGATCGTTCTTAATGCTTTTGAATGTTTGATCAATATTTGAATGATTTCATTATTTAAAATCTTGCTTTAACAAGAAGATTTTAGATTATGCATGCTTGCCTATCGTTTGAATACACTAGAGTAGGCGGATAATAGTGGAGATTGTTCATGATGAGTTTTAATGCTTTGATTAATTATCTAGTTTCAAGTTAGTAGTAATTAGTAATTAAGTGAAAGAAAAGATTTTCTTTTTTAAAAGGACAATTCAGATAAAAGACTTTTACATGTAGGTGTTAGTGTTAATTGGTTCAAGAGGTAAAACAATTGAATTTAGTAATTCCATTGATAAAATCTATTCCCTAGAACGTCTCTTTGTTGATAATCTCCATACTTGATCACTTCTATTGCTTTCTTAGTTTAGTTTAATTAATTTACATTATAAATCAGTCTCCTAAATAAAATTGAAACGATCTCTAAAATAGATAAAATATTATCAAACTTATTCCTCGAGGATGATACTTGGTCAAGGCCATTTTAACTATACTATTACTTGACGTGTACACTTGCGCTTACAATAGGAGTCTCACACTTGGGGGAACCTAAGGATTGTTCATTCACTCAGTTAAGTTGTGTGAGTGTCTCTGTAATTAGAAAAAATTCTACTCCTAATTCATATATCAATTGGGAAGAAAATTTTGGAATAAGAAAATTTAGCCCTAATATAATTTCCTACAATTCTGGTTAGGAAAATATGCTAGCTCCAAATCTATACGTCATTTTGAAGGAAAATTTTGGTCAAAGTACAAAAGTTAAAATTTTGACCAAAATTATGATAAAAATTTTGGTTCACAATTGCTGCTTTTGCAAAAAATTAAAAAAATTTAAAAAAATTTAAAAAAAATTTAAAAAAAATTGTCAAAGGTCATATTTTGGCTAAAACTAATATCAATATAATTTTTTTTCGAAAATCATGCACGAAAATCATGAAATTCGAAAAGGGACATTGTTGATTAAGAAATTTCCGCCAATAACCAATTGCTACGTCAGTAATTTAAATTAATGATTGATAAATTTGATATCAATTACAAGTTTACATGTGTCCTCAAATTAAAATTAAAGACATGAAAGTTGGCAAATCAAATGACTCCACTTGCCTAAGCATTGATCCATCGAGCAATGTCAGCTCGTCTAATTAAATTATGCCACGTGGGGTTTAATAAAATAAATTGGGTCAAACTTAATAAAAATCTATTAAAAAGTTGATTTAAGTTCAAGCCCAAAAGTTGGACCCAAAATAGATCAAGCACAAACCCATATGGAGCCTCCCAAAACTCTATAAATAGGGGAAGTCACCCATCATTTGAAGCATTTAGGAGTAAGAGATTTCAAAGAATTTCAACACTCAGAATTCAAAAGATTCAAAAACTAGATGACTTCTTCAACAAATTGAGCATCTCTTCTCCAACGAATTGATTACTCTTTACCATCTACAAATTTAAGACTGATCTCCTCTGATCTGAGAACAAACTCGCCAGCTCTCAAGTCAAAGTCAACATTTGAAAGAAAATATCAGAGGATTATATATTAGAGATGGTAACATTACTACAAATTAAAAAAATTAAATTTCATTCCACGAATTAATTCTTTTTTGGCGAAATCTTGTGTGAACAATAGCAAAGTTAAAAAGAAAATATCATATACCTACGCTAGTTTAATATGATTAGTTCAAAAAGAATATCATACAAATACTTTTCTTCAAAATACCATATATGGTTGTAAGAATGCACTATTTATTTTCATTACTTTGCAATATGATTAATTTTCAAATCAGCCTTTTTTAAATATATATATATAAATATGTAAACTTTTCAATACTAATTACCTTATTTTTAAATAAATATTAATTATTTTAAAACAATTATCCTAAATTAGGATTGTTTTCAAATTTAGCGAAATGAACTAAAATATATACAAATATAACAAAATATCACTATGTATCGGTGATAGACAATAATAGACACTAATATAGGAAAATATCACTATCTATTGATGATAGACAACAATAAACACTGATAAACATTGACATTTTATTATATTTGAAAACATCTCAAGTAATTTTTACATTTACAATATGAATTAGTCTTATACTATAAATTAGTTTAAAATGAATTATATATATGTATATATATTATTATTATTATTATTCAAAGATATTGAATTACAATAAAGAAACTAAGAGCTCGTAACCTAAGTTCAAAACATAAACAAAATATAACCACAAAAGCTATAAGATGAGGACAAAGAAACCAACCAATTTTTCACTCACTCCAAAAATACACAATTGATCAAGGAAAAAAATATATTCGAAGGACATAACATGAATCTTCTCAATGGAAGCCATAAACCACTCTTATGGCAACAGAGGAACACATTAGACTGAAGGACTTCAAAACAACACTAGGGAGGACAAGAGTAGCTCCATGGGCAAACAATTGACGATTAGACTTACGTGGTTCACTGATTTCGTGTTAGTTGGAAGGGAGAGAAACTATTTAACTATCTTAGAAGCAACAAAGTACAGAATACTGAGAGATTTTCAACTAAAAGTTAAAGGGTTTTTATATACGACATCCCTCTTAAATCCTAAACATAATAAAACCAAAATAAAATTCCATGACGAAAGCAAGACCCATGATTTGATCATTTAAAAAGCTAAATTATAGATCATTTAAGACATTTCAACAACACATCATGCAACTCTTCCAAACTTTTCGACGAGCAATTGCTTGCACTAAAATGATAAATGTAACTATCCAATCAAGTTCTATGTTCCACTAAGAAATCCAATTAGAATAACCACTACACAAGAGTATATCCCACCACTAAAAGATCCAATTCATAAATGGTCTCAAAACTCAAACTCTTTGAACATATGTACATATGATATATAATTAACTCTCTCAATCACCATATAATGAAGCCAATACATATATTTAGAGATATTTGAAGACGTTAAGAGTGAAACACATAACAAAAATCAAAGTTTAAAAAATCTAAACCAATTTAGAGATGGATGAAACAAATTGAAAGGGCAAACAGGCAAAGCATGTTTGGTTTTCATTTTTGAAACCAAATTCTTCAGTCCCAAGAGAGAAATAGGGAGACATTAATGATGTATATGGTCAAAAAAATGGAGTGTGAAATAAGAATAGTGGCAGCAGAAACAGAGAAACTGAGATGGGCAGGTTAGGGTGGACAAAATAGTAAAATAATAAATAATAAAGAAATAAGAGAGTGAAGGAGAGGAAAAAAAAAAAAAAAAGAAAGGAAAGAAGATTGCTCTAAATGTGCCTGCCAAACTGTTAAGCCTAAAGCCATTATTCAATTTTATAATCAATGAAAGCTTTAAAATATCATTTTCTCTCTATCATTTCATATTTCTTCATAATACTTTAAAATGTAATCTTAAAATTAGTGTCTAGAGGTTTTTTTATTATTATTATTATTCTTCCCATATAAATTTTGTTTAAATACAATTTGGGACTATACTTGGAGACTTTTTTTAATTTTAGTCTTTTATCTTACCAGAGAAATTCTTGTCACCATAATTTTAACGGTTATTATTTTAGATGACAAAATTATTGAAAATATTTTTAAATTTAGCAAAATGTTATTATCTATTTGTGATAAATAGTGATAGACTATCAGTGCTTATTACTGTCTCAATACATTTTGTAATATTTGTAAATATTTTAGTTCATTTGTTATATTTGAAAACAACCCTAATGTTAATAAATCTTTAAATTTTTCCTTCAAAGATGATTGAAAAGGTTAAATAATAACAATAATTTTCATAAAAGAAAATACAATATGTGAATATCTTCTAAAATATAAGCAAAAATACCATATGTAACATTTTGAATTCTAAGAACCAAATAGAAATTTGACTCGAAACTTAGGGCTCTCTTCAAATATAGCAAAAGGAACTAAAATATTTACAAATATAGCAAAATTTCACTGTCTTTCTATGATAGACCGCAATAGATCACAATAGACTATTATCTGTGTTAGACACAAATAGTAGTCTATCGCGGTCTATCATAGATAGACGGTGTATTTTGTTATTAGTTGTAAATATTTTCAACAGTTGTGTCATTCAAGATAATTTTCCCAAAACTTAAAGATAAAAAAATAATTTTTTATTAATTATAATTATTTTAAATTTATTAATATAGACATTGCTACTAAATACAAAAAGTGATTATTTAGTTAAAAATTGAATTGAAAGTATAAATCTTGAAAATCGAACCAAATTGAAATAATACTCAAATTTTAAAGATAAAATGATAAAAGTTTGAAAGTTAGAGACTCAAATTGAAACTAAATTAGAAACTTAAAAGGTTAAAATATAAAATTTTAAAATGGGAGATGAATTAGAAATTAAACTCAAAATTTAGAGGAAAAAAATATCTTTTTTTGTTAAAAATATATATGATCTATTTATCCCTAGCCATTGCTCTAATGTTTTATAGGATCACGCGCAACCCCAACCCGCACGCGCACTGACCATACACACATACAAAGATATTTGTTCTTTGATGTCTAATCAATTTCTTTGGTTATAAAATATTATAGTATTTTTAGTAAACCTATGATATGGAGTATGGACAACCTAAAATAATAATAATAAAAGTTGATACTCATTTCTCAATCTATTTTTAATTCCACAGCTTTTATGTTGTTTTGTTTTTAACAAAAAGTATTTGAGTGAAATAAATTAATACTTTTAAGGATGAAAATCGAAACGTTTAGCACAATACCAACGTTTCTAATGTTTAATATAATCTTTTTCTCTAATCTATTCTAAAAAAAATTAATCAAGAAAAAGAAAAACAATGAAATAATTCATTAATCTCATAATGTCGTAGCACTTAAATTGTAAGACTTGACAAAAGATAATAGTTTATGAACAATCACATAGAAAAAAGAAAAGATCATTAAAAGATTCTATGCGTAAAATTTGGAAAAAACATGTTTTTTCATCAAAGATGTATCCTTAAAAAAAAAAAAAAAACTAATTTTATTCCTAGTAATCTCACCTACTTTTATTAATTCCTAGTAGTCCCTATCATTCTAACTTTATCTCACATTATTATAGTTACACTATCAATAGTATATGATATCTTCTCTTAATACCAATATCAATATTGATGTTAATCTATTCCTAGACACTTTTGTCAATTCATCCTTTTTTATGTATAAAAAATATTTGGGTGTATTTTAGGCTACATTTACTTGTGCAAGCGTATAGTGCAACCTACCCAAAAGTCTTTTTTTTATAATATATATTATTAATACAAAAAATCTGGATAAAAAAAAAATGCATCTAACCTTCATATGACGGCAACAACAAATTTATAATTTGAGGAAGAACTTGACCTATAAGATGAAAAGATGTACACACTAGGTCGAGGCATGCATGAGGTTGAGGCCAAACCAACCTATTCTCCGTAGCCCATTTTGGTCCTAGGTTGTTACTTTCATTCCAAATCAAACTATCTTCTTAGTTTTATTGTCCATGTTCTTGCTAGATGTCATTTATGTCCTTTGATTCAAAATTGCTAACAATACGCATGAGTTTGTATATATAAGTTTAATTTTTCTATAGGATTGGAGAGGTTGGCAAGAAGATAAGTACAATCATAAATGAATTGTATGCACTTTTTTTTCACTTTTTATTCTCCCAAAAAGCTCTCTCGATACTGTACCATTGCTTTCTCCGAATACTATATATTTTTAATTCAATGTTAAACCACAAATAGCACAACACAACTTGTGTTCTTTTAAACCTTTAATTCATTTTATGAAATGGAACAACATGGAAGAAACTGAATATGATTATTTTTCAACCAAGTTTTTACTTTTAATATTTAAAAAAAAAAAAATCAAAAACAAAAACAAAAAGTAGAAATCCAAAATCATTGTCAGAAGCTGTTTCACATACCTATTTTGCATCTTTCTCTACGAGTCATAAAATCTCAATTTTAATACTCTGTTAAAAGGCTGACTATCTTTCCCATACTTCTTTTTACTCTGAGCATTCATTTTCAAGGTTAAATGACATTTTTAAATTCTACCCTTTTAACCTTTACTTTCGATTCCCTTTAGGAATAATAGGACAGAGGTCCAAATGGAAAGTAGATCCAAATTTCAAAACAAATGAAATTTGGCCTATCATCCTATGAAATTACTATTTTAGGCTTTTTTTTTCTTTTTTTTTTCATCTTTCAGCATTTTTTCTTCTTTTTTCTTCTTTCCTTTCTTTTTTTTCTTTGAGTATTCTTTGATTTTCTTCTTCTAACTATTCGTTTCTTGTTGGTTATGTGTCGTTGTTGTCTTCTTCTTCTTATTTTTCATTTTTTTATGCGGTTCTTATTCATCTTCTCTTTTCCTACACTTTTCTTCTTCTGCTTTATTCTCCAAAAAAAATTCTCTCTTCCTTCTTCGTTCCACAGTTTTTTTCTTGAAGAAAAAAATTGCAGTTTTGTCTAACAAGTAACAAAAGGAAGGAGCGAGAAGCTAGAGGAAGAAGTGAGTGGAAGAATCTAAACAAGAAAAAGGAGCAAGAAACTAGAGTTGTGTCTGATGAGGTATAAGAAAAATGAGCGAGAAACTAAAGTGAGAAGCAATAGGAAGGATATGAACAAATAAAAAAAAATAAAAAAAAAGTTGTAGTTGTGCCTTATGAGGAAAGAAAGAAAGAGCGAGAAACTAAAGCGAAAAGCAAGAGAGAGAGGAAGGAACGAGAATTCGTTTGAGCACTAAGCCTTCATGCACAATTTAAGGGCAAGATGGTACTTTCACACGTGACTAACATAAGCAAAAGACCATTTTTCAAACAAACTTGAATTAAATTTGGCCCTAAAAATGTGTCCTACAAAATCCCACATCTTTTAATCTCAATGACTAAATATATATTTTAGTCCTAATATTATTTAAATTTAGATATTCATTTTAGCTCCTTATTTTAACATTTTTCAATTATATTCACTAAGTTTTAAAATTGGTTAATATGACACTTAGCTAGTGGTAGAAATTTAAAAAGAAAATTAGGACATTACAGACAGAAAAGTTTCTAAAGTTTTCTTTCTTATTTCTATGAATTTGGTAGAAATTTTGACTTTTCATCACTTTGGAGTGACATAATTTTTCTTTTTGATTTCTAACATTTCACTGAAATATCATACCAGCTAAATTTATAATTAAAACTCATTGTTTGGTAATCATCTAATTTCTTGTTATTAAAAATTTAATTTATAAATATTTATTTCACTTCTAAATTTATTAGTTTGTTATCTATTTTTTACCGATATTTTAAAACTAAGGCAAATTTGTAAAAGAAAATAATTTTTAAAAATTTGTTTTTATTTCTGAAATCTAGCTAAAAAAAACCATTCTATAAAAAAATATATAGTTTTTAAAATATTTAACTTGTTGTCACTCATATGTACGAGGACAAAATATCTCATCCTCAACCTATCACTCTCACAAATAACTTGTCGCATATTAAATTTTTAATACATTTCGTTTAAAGATATATTATATAAAAGAAAAGCATAGATAATATAGCTGTAGTTTCATCTTTAATCTTTTAAAATAATGGGTTAATTATTTCATATACTAGTTTCTTTTTAGGTTATCTTAAATGGCAAAAATGTTAAAAATATTTACAATTAATAACAAAATACACAGTCTATTCGGGATAGACCGTAATAGATCGCAATAGACTACTATATGTGTCTAGTCTATGCAAATGGACAATAAAATTTTGCTATATTTATAAATATTTTGGTTCATTTTGCTATATTTGAAAAGAGCTCTTATGTTAATTGAAGCCCCTTTTGCCCATTACAAAAACATCAAAAGAAAATAATGATAATATCTTTTAGGGAACTATACTTAGTGAATATAATCAATATCTCAAAATGGATAACATGTAACAATGTACTTCACAATTTTAAACAATTTAGTCTATATCATAAAAATATTATCAAGATTTAATGAAATTTCTTACTCTTAACAATAAAGATTGATAAATTAATTAAAGATGAAGTATATCTATACGTTTTAAAGATTAAGTAGTTACATAGTTATAATTGACAACTAATTTTGATGATAATTTTCATATTAAAAACTAAATTAATAAAAATATAAAAATATAAAGACTAAATTGTTATATAATAAAATTTTATAATTCTAAAAATACAGAAATTAAATCATTTAAAACTATCATTTACGAGGTAAGTCGTTACTTTTACAAAAATTAAGAAATCAACATATTTTTAATAAAAAAATATATATTTAAGAATGGTGTAATGCAAAAATAATACATTGTTTATTATCATATAAAATATTAAAAAAATATTAATAAACTTACTAAAACGAATATAATTCAATTTACAAATATATGTCTTAGCGGAAAATTGGCGGTTAAAAACGATTATAAACTATGTTGAAAAGACATCGTGATGATTGTTGTTTTGTCTCTGTTATAAAAGTGATGAAATTGGGAATACAAAAGTAAGGGTTTTTATCAAGGGGAGTGAGTAAATGAAGCTTCTGAATTTCAATTATAGAAACTTCTTCACTGTCACTAGAAACAGGCTACTCCGATTGCCCTCTAAATATATGATAAAATTAGTAAATTTAGACTTTTGTTTAATAACATCTTGTATTTTATTTTTCGAAAATTAGACTATTTTTATCTTTAAATTTTTTTATTTATTATCTATTATTTTACCAATAATTTAAAAAATCAAGCCAAATTTTGAATGATAAAAAAAATTACTTTTTACTTGTTTTTTTTAAATTTAGTTAAGAATTCAACCATTGCACTTAAGAAATATGCAAATCATTATAAAAAATAAAGAGAAAATAGACTTGATTTTCAAAAACCAAAAATAAAAAACAAAATTGTTACCAAATGGAGCCTTAATTATTTGATTCTAGATTTTTTAAAAGAATTTATGAAACTCATCGTAAACCTATTAGACATACCATTAAAACCTATTTATTATAGAATTAAAACTTGCAAGTACCAATAAAAGCTTTTTAAACTTCAGAAATTATTTGTATTTGTGATAAATCAAGAAATTAAAAATTTTATTAAATATAAATGAAGGTTTACTAATCTTTGTGACATCCCATTCTAACTAAAAACAATTTAAAAAAAAATTGTTATGCAACAAATCATGTTTATCATATTGGATGAAGGGCATATATATAGATCATAAATGTAGCCTAAAAATGCACTTAAACATTTTTGTAACTTATTTCTAGTATTACTTTATTAGTTTGTTTAATTTTAGTCCAATTACATTCAATAAATTTTAAATTTAGTTCATAATACTAATTTATTGTTGATTTTTTTTTAAAAAAATTGTTATTTATATCATTTTTACCATAAATTTTAAAAATATATTCACATATTCTATTTTCTTGCATGAAAATTTATTATTATTATTTAGTCATTTTCGGTAAAAGTTATCTTTAAAGGACTAAATTTAGGATTTATTGGAATTACAGTAACTAAAATTGAACAATTGAAAATATAAAGACTGAAATTGAATAATTTTTAAAATATGGAGATCAAAATGGTATTTTAACCTACTTTATTTCATCTTGAAAACACCCCTTTTTATATACTTTGTTCGAGAGGTAGAGATGTCCACGAGGTGGTGGGATTGTGGATGACTTCCTCGTCCTCGTCCCCACTATCCATGTCATTCTTCATCTCTACAAAATTCTCCATTTAATTTTTTAAGCATCAAGACAGGATTCTCCCTCATATATATATTTTTTTAAAAACCAATTAACTTAAATAACTACTATTAATCAAAAAGGTAAAAAATTTTACTAATTTTGGTTGTACGATAAATTTCAACTAGACAATTTGAATTTCAAGAGAAATTATTTAAACTTCTTAGTAGAAGGAAGTAATTATCTATCAAATTATTCATATATATATATATATATATATATATATATATATATATATATGATCTAAATTATGTTCGACTCAAACATATCCATTATCTTGGGTTATAAACAATAAAACTAGAAATTTAAATATAGGTAACAATAGTCATCATAATAAATTAAAGAAAAAGAAGCAAACGAGGTAGAGACAGGGAATGCATTCTCTATCTCCATCTCAGTTTAACTTATTGGAGAGTTATTTTTCCACTCCCTTTCTTATTCCTCCACCAAGGATAGGTTCTACGAGAAAAATTAAATATCTCTATCTTAGATGCTATCAATTAAAAAGAAAAATAAGGTTGAAATATTATATTTTGGTTCCTATACTTTGGAGTTTGTTCAATTTTAGTCTCTATACTTTCGAATGTCTAATTTTAACTCATGTACTTTCAATAAATCTTAATTTAGTCTCTACTACTTGTCTATTATGGTTTTTTCACTAATATTTATTTTTATTAACATTTTCGCTATAAAATTTGAAAACATATTTGATTGAAAATTATTGTGACTATATAATTAATTTCGATAAAAGTTAATTTTGAGAAATTAAATTTAAGATTTATTAAAAATACAAAGATTAAAATTAAATATTAAAAAATATAAATACTAAAATAGAAGAAATTGCATATTATAAACATCAAAATAGTTTTTTAACCAAAAATTAAAGGAAAAAAAAAACCCTTAAATGTGTTATATTAAATATTAACATTTATTAATGTTATGGGGAATGTGTAACATTTGCTGGAACTGGAATCAGACGGCAGAGGGAGTGGGCGTGATTGATCTGATCAAGTGGATCCCACCTATGCCACTATCTATCCACTTTCTTTCATGAACTGTCTAAGAATATATCATTTTTTTTTTTAAATAATTGATCATTTTTAATGATATAACTTATGATGTTTAGAGGGTTTTCTTTTTCCTTTTCTTTTCAATTCAGTAAAATTTTAAAGTAAACATTTTAGTTGGTGATTGTTAAAGTTATTATTTTTTTTTTTTAATTAATGACTTTTATGATATATAGGAGTTAACAATATAGAATTAAATTTTCATCCACAAATATTTTTATATTTTTATGAATTTGATTTTAACGTAAGAGATGAATTGACATTTTTATTATATGTAGAATAATTCAAGAAACAAAAACAGAAAAAACAAACAAGAAAATATCACTAATGTAAATATAATATAAATAATAGACTTTTAAAAATTATAAACTATTTATTTATTAATTTAAATTTATTTTTTATTTCTTTTAAAAAATATTCATAAAAATAATATTTTTATCAAAATTTTTATAAAATTAAGATCTAATATTTCTAACTATTTCCGATTTGGTTAGCCAGTTAATATAAATTTATATAGCAGCATAGCCCTCGAAATAGAAAATTTTGACATTGCATCGCTTTTTTTTTTTTTTTTAAGTACCATTGCATGGCTTCTTAATTCCTATATGTTTTCACAAGATTATGTCCTAAGAAATTACCATCCCTTAATAATTAAAAGCAATCAAAACATGATTGGTTAAAAAGTTTTTTTTCGATTAAGAATTAAAAAGCAACACAGAGTAGTAACTTAGTTCGGTGATAACCACCTACATCTCGGAGTCAATGTGTCTAGGAAAGATAATCCACTAGTATTAAAGAGTCAAACATTTACAATGTAGTACTAAGTTACACTGATGATATTATCTCCCCCTTTATTAATGAACTTCCTTCACTGATGTAATTTAGGCTCACCCAAAGTTGTAGAACTCCTTGAGTAAAGAAATTTTAGGCTCATCTTAAGTTGTCAAAATGCAAAGTCTAGCTGCCACAAAACATAAATTCTATGAAAAGAAAATTAGAAGCAACAACCCTAAAAAGAACAAAACTTTTTCTTTTATATACACGACAAAAAATAAGAAAATAGACCCATTCAAAATTTGCCGAGTTTAAACAAGGAAAGAATCCAACAAAATAAATATACAAAATTTTCTAAATAAATAAAAAAAAATAAAAGGCAGGATTGACATCTGACGGTGCTAGAACATCCATGAACCCAATTTAAGCATTCTTAAACAAATATGTAGCCAAATAACAAAACTGTGACGTTTTTATGTTGACTAAATTTAAATAGGAAAGAATTAAATTGAAATACATTCTAACACTATGGTTTAATTAATTCATATAAATTTTAGCTACACTTTTGTTGACTTCAATATTAAAGTATTTTAATATTTTACTTGGTACATCAACTTGCAAGTAAATTAGGTCATTTTGAAAGGTTAGAGTACAAGTGTTAAATCATCCCAAACAGAGAGAAAAAAAAAAAATTGTGGAGGTGCAGATCTATGCATTTAATTATGTGTTTGATGTATTCATTTCACCAAATTAAATTGTGCTTAAGTTAACTATAATTTAAGTAATGATTTGACTTACAAAATTTTTATATATAAATTTTAAATTGCATATATGTTGTTATTTGATTTTTATAAGATAGCTTTAATTAGTTGTGTTTTCGCTCATTACTTCTTTTTCATTTCAAAAATCTCGAATTTGTTAACAGTATATTCCATGTACTACTAGTGGAAACGTAATGAAAAATCATTTTAACATAGGGCAAGGTACGCTTTAGAAAAAAAGTATTTTTGAAAAAACTCTTTTTTACTTTAATCCTTTTGATAAAAATTGTTTAAAATACAATTTAAAATCTATTTTGAGTAGTTGCTAAACACCCTAATTTTTTTCAAAATTACTTATTTTTAAAATTAATTACTTAAAAATGCATTCTAAACATACCCTAAGTAATTGACATATACTACTACAACAAATTTTTAGGTAACAACAAAATAACGTTAGTAAGATTTTGTAGCTAAAGACAATTTTGTGTAATTTGTTTATTGAAATATCTTCCTATTTTGGTAGTTTGTAAAACAAAACGGTTACCATCCATTTAATTATAGGATTCTTTTCAACTATAGCAAAAATAACCAAAATATTTACAAATAAAGTAAAATTTCACTGTCTATTGCAGATAGACTTGTATTTATTAGTAGTTGTAAATATTTTCAACAATTTTGCCATTTAAGATAATTTTTCTTAGTTCTAATAATTTTTCTAATATTGTGGTTTTTTTTCTTTTGAAAAATTTCTAAAATGTTGTTAAATCTTTGCATTGAAGGAAGTTTTATACTCGTGTGAAGATTATATGTTATCAATTTCAAAATACATCTTTAACGGGTTTATTATTATTATTATTATTATTATTATTGTTATTATTATTATTTTGGCATAACAAATCTAAATTATTGATTCACATATAAAAATTTAGGCTTTTAATTAATACAACTATTAGTTTAGAATCAAAGTATTTATGGATACAACTCTAAAGTTAAACTCTAAACTTTCTCTAATTTACATTAATTCTTGCATCTAAATAAATCTTCTACATGTGTGAAAGTTATTCTTTAGCGGTTTAAAATAAAATTATGATGAATCATAGCATAAATTGATTCACGTGTATGATTCACTTATAGAAGTTTAAAGTTTAATAATTAATACATTTTGAAATTTTAATTTGATACGATCTCAAAATTTAGGTTTATCAATTGCTATTTAAAAGCTGAATGAGACTTATTTTGCATGGAACATTTCATGTGAGTTTAGAGCTACTGTAAATGTTGAAACTTTATATCATTAATCATAGTGAAAAACAGAAAGGGTTCATAGTTTTGCTAATTTTATGATTGCTAACAAGTTTTTGTTGCAATTCTACTGTTTTTGTTCAATTGTTTTTCATTCTTTCCCCAAAATTTCAAGATTGTCCAGGGAAACAACTCCAAAAGAATAAAAAAATCAATTTTACTTAAACCTCGGTTTGGTAACTATTTAGTTTTTGGTTTTTAGTCGTTGAAAATTAAGCTTACAAATACTCTTCATAGATATAAATATTTTGTTATGTTATCTAACTTTTACCAATATTTTAAAAAATTATGCCCAATTTGAAAAATTAAAAAAAGTAGTTCTTAATAACTTATTTTTATTATTGGGTACTAAGAATTCAACTCTTACACTCAAAAAATATGAAAATTATTATACTAAATTGAGAGAAAATAGGTTAATTTTTAAAAATAAAAAAATTAAAAACAAAATAGTTACTAAATGGACCTTATCATTTACATTGAAGTTGTGAAAAAAAGGGAGAGTTCTATGCATCTATCCTTAAGCTCTTTTATAATACTAATAATATCCAAAAATAAAAATTAAGAGGCGATCAATTTAAAGAAATATTTAATGATTATTAAAAGAAACATGAACAATTTTCCAATTAGTACAATAATAATAATAATAATAATAATAATAATAATGAAAGAAAGAAAAATTAGATGTAGCTTGATTACACTAGTTTGTACCTAATAAAAATCTGCCACATGACAATTCTTTTTTAAACACTTTTTTTTTCTCTTTTTATTTTATATAAAAAAGGCGGCATAGGGAAGGTTGTACCTAATCATTGTCTTTATACAAATCCTAAGTGATCGAGAATTTATTGGAAGAGGCTGCTATAATTATGTGGTTGATATAGTAGTTTTACCATGTTAGATGGATGAAAAGAGAACTAGTAAAAAATATAACGGATTTGTATTATTGATCATTTCACTCTCCTTTGGCTTTCAAAATAACAATTATTAAACTGAAAAAAAAAAACATGAGCGAAAAATTCTTATCTTCATTCCAACCGATACGCCCAACTATAAAATAATTTTTTAGGAAAAGAAGAGTTTATATTAATTCATGTAATTTTTTAATTTTCAATGTGGCTCCTATAGTTTGAATTTAATTCCAATTTGGGCTGAACGATTATAAATGATGATTAAATTTGGTCTATGTAGTTTGTGTGGATCACCATAGTTTAGTTAAAATCTCGCATGTTTGTTTTATCCACTAGAAAAATCCAGTTATTGTCTTTTATTTTATACACTAGCCATAAATACAACCAATAACTAAAGACAAATACTCAAATAGAAAATAGTCTCAAGAAAAAGAAAAGTTGTGGATATGGTAAAAATATGAATAACTTGTGCCAAATTTATAATTTAACTCGATTATATGTTATATCCCTATAGACTTAAAGTTGTGTTTTTTAAAACTTATTTAAATCTTATGAATGATTTGTATCAGAAATAAATGATATTAATCAATAGAAAATTAGCATTACTTGTACAAGAATTGAATTGACATGAGATGAGTATTAAAGTACAATTTTGGATGTGATGATTAATGAATACACAATCTAAGATGGGGATTAATATATAGTCAACAACTCCACTCCCATATATGTTACTAATATGTAAAAGAAGAAAAAAAAAAAAAAAAAAAACAATAATTTCATGAAATTAAAAAAAAAAAAAAGTTTTTGATAATTTCTTCAAAATGGTTGGTTTTAGATTCTGCAATCTAGACAAAGCCAGATACTTGACAGAACAACTGATTCCCTCCTTGTGTGATTTAATTAATATTTCTTTTTCATTATAAAAATACCATCAAAATTCTTCCTTTTTAATGAAAATTTTGAGATAGATTCTCTCTTGTTTGTTTGTTTTTTTTGGTTATCTCCTCTCTATTTTCATCTAAAATTAAAATATAATTAAATCACACATTTAAATGGACATAATTAGAAATAAGAAAGTATCATTGAATTCTTAATCTCACCTAAATGGGGCTTGGTTAGATTAGATTCTCTCTTAATTTTTCAATTTAAAACTAAAAAAAAAAAAAAAGAAAAAGAAAAAAAGAAAAGAAGAAAATCCTATTGATTCTTCTCAATTTAATTTAAGATTTGAAGAATTTTACAAACCCATCATAAATGAACCTAAAGTTTTTGGAGAAGAGGGAAGACACTCTTTTTGCTCTAAGGTCTATTAAATGTTCAATCCTTTGGTCCACACAGGATTCTCTCTCTCAAATTAACACAAAAAGACTAATTTTGTACTATATGCATCTCAAATTCAAATACCAACCTTTCTATAAACAATTTTTTTTTTTTTTTTTTAAAGAAATATTACAAGATTCACTTCCTTGCCTGATATTCCCACTCTTCACACTTCAAATGTGATTAAAAAAAGAGAGAGACTTGGGATTCTGTTGCTTCAAATCTTTTTTTTTTTTTTTTTTTTTTTCTTTTTTCTTTTTTCAAATGGCTCCCTAAAAAAAGCCAAGGAGAAAAATAAAAAAAAATAAAAACCTCAAAATGGTTCTCACCCTCATTTTGATAGCAAAAACATCTTGGCAAATGGGATTTTTTTTTCTTTCTTTTTTTTTTTAATGGGCTATTTAGCAAATGTAAGAGAGAGAAAGAGGGGGCAAAAAGGGAAACAAATTTTAAAAAAAAAAAAATAGTAACTGCCATAGCTGGAAAAGGCTGGAAACCTACTCCTCCTGAATGAAATTCTTCACAATCTTTACGCTTGGTTCCACCACCTGTGCCTCCCATATTTCTGACCGTTTCTCCGCCGTTTCCGACGCCAGGACCGCCTCAACCGCCGCCGTGGCGTCCACTCTCTTCAGGTCCCACCCAGCCCTTTTGAGCCGTTCGATCTTCCACAACTGCCTTTTCGTCAGCTGCCACGTGTTCTCCTTTATTTTCCTTACCGCCTCTTCGTATGCGCTCGCCCGTAGCGGATCCCCCTCTCTGTAATCCTTCCCTTTTGGGTGATGCCGCCGGAAAAACTCCTCGAATTCGGGCACTCCTATGGCTTTCCTCAGCCCGATTCGGGGCTCCGACTCAGCCATTTCCGGGTCGTAAAACTCCGCCAACTCCCCCACCATCCCAGCCTCCAACATGTCGTCCACCCGCTTCGACAAATACCGTTTCAGAACCGGAAACGACACGTCGACCCACAGAAAGCAGCACCGGTACCGAAACTCTGCCGACACCCGATTCCGAGACCCGCGGAAAACATCCTGGGTGGCATCGAAATCGGCGGTGACCAGAGCATGAATAAAGGAGTTGGAGCCGCCGACGACGAGGGGAAGGTTGCCTCGGGAGAGGACGCCGGAGATGACGGCGGAGGCATGAGAACGGAAGGCAGCAGGGGAAACCTCGCCGGCAAGAGGGTCGAAATCGCCAAGGAGATGGTGGGGGACGGCGCGGCGGTGGGAGAGAGGGAGCTTGTTAGTGGTGATGTCGAGGCCCCTGTAGAGCTGCATTTTGTCGGAATTGATGATCTCGGAAGGGAAGCGGGCGGCGAGGTCGATGGAGAGGGAGGACTTGCCGGAGCCGGTAGCGCCAAGGAGGAGGAGGAGGGAATCGGAGGGAAGAGAGGAGAGAATAAGAGGGCATCGGGGACGGCGGGAAAGAGGAAAAGAGTGGGAGAAAGGAAGGGAAAGTGTCATAGAATAGGAAAGAGAGGGAAGTGAATGATGAGGTAATGTTTTTTGTTGTGAAGAGACATATACGGAACGGAGGAATATCAGTCCTTTCCTTGACGGTTATCCTCACAGAGAGAGAACAAGAAACAGAGCCACGAAGAAGGTGGAGCAGAGCACAGGACTCACTTCCTTATTTTATATTTATATATAAATCTCTCTATACAACTTTAAATCTCTCTTCTATATGCCTCTCTCTCTCTCTCTCTTCAATGAAATTTTCCAACTTTCAATTTTATTTATAATAACAAAACTATAGCATGTGTACATTCATTTCTTTTTCTTTTTTTTTTTTTTCCTTCAAATATCAATTCACGTCCCACATTTTATCAATATTTTTCTAAAATTAAGATTTTGATATTTTCATAGTAATATTTTAAACGTTGGCAACGACTATAAATTATTATTTTTTTAAACAAGTAGAATATATTAGAGACCAATTAGATACAAAATTAAAAGTTTAGAATTTGTTAGACACAAAATTTAAGAACATATTATACACAAAATTTAAAGTTTACAAACCTATTAGTCGGTTTTTAAAAATTTAGATATCAATAAATATAAAATTGAAAGTTGAAATTAAATTTGTTAATTTAACCTTTTTTTTTTTAATTTCATAACTTTAAAGATATTTTCTAAATATCAATTTTCAGGAGAATTAATAAGTTAGATTTATTCAAAGTAAGATGGGAGCTACACAAATCTTTAACTATATATGTATATCTGGCCATATGAGTTTTGCTATGTGAGGATTGAAATGTACTCCTACCTGAGGTTAGGAGTTCAAATCCTCGTACTCACATATACTAAAAAAGAAAATTGGGGTTGGTAGAAAGAAAAAAAAGGTCCAAAAACATTCAACATTCAAAGTTATTATATGAGACAATATTGAAAATTTTATTATGTTTATACCTTTGAAATTCTAGTATAATCTTTATCGTCACATCTACCTATTAATAATAAAAAGAAAAATCTAAAACGACCCATTTAATGTGTGTTTGGAATACATTTTCAAATATTTAATTAAAAAAAATATTAAAAAAATTTGGAGTGGTTGGCAACAACTCAAAATAGCTTTTAATGTGTACTTTAAATAGTTTTGATCAAAAAGTGTTTAAATAAAAGTGAACTTTTTGTAAAATTTTTTTTTCTCAAACCAATCCAAACGGATAAATCTTGTCTTATCTTAGTTTTTCTCAAATTATTTTTCAGTAATATCTTATCTTAACTTACTATCTTAAAACGTGTCTTATGAGGATAACTATTTTCGACTATTTTGTCTAAATGTTAATTTTGTAATTTCAATTGTATTCCTGAATTAATTATTATTTGTATATTTATTTTATTCCACCTCCCAATTTAACTTTTGAAATTCTTTTCTTCCATCTATCTATTCAATAAAACTTAATGTATATAAAGTAGTAGAAAAAAAAAAAAAACATTTAGACACTCACATAAACCAGGAACATTATTTATTATTATTATTATTATTATTTTAAGCAAAAGATAATGTCATACATTAAGAGCAACTGGGCAAGTTTGAAATACATTTCAAAGTGTTTAATTTAAAAAGTAAGTCTTTTTAGAAAAAATTCGAGTATTTAACAACCACTCAAAATAGATCTTAAAGTATATTTTAAACTATTTTTATAAAAAAAAAAAATTTAAATAAAAATAAAATTTTTTAAAAATATTTTTTTTACGTCAATCCAAACAGACACTAAGAAGAAAAACCCCATGTCCTACAAGAGAAATCCTAGGTTACATAGAAACAACCCACTCAGAAGAATTACATAACCATAATGATGGTAAACCTGCAAAACCTTACCAGCTGGCCAAAGCATGAGCTGTGGAATTAAACAATGAAGGAACATGCGGAATGAAATATTTTTGAAAAGAAGAGCTACTACGAGAGATATCCACCACAGTGATAGCCACCTTGCCTTGGATGGCCCTACACCCCTTGATGATCATCTGAATAACTGATAGAGAATCAGAACATGTGAATTACAACCCTTTCGTTCAGCCAAACAAAGACCCTCATATATTGCCAATACTTCAGCACAGAGGGCAGAAAATTCTACTTACCTAAACCCATGAAATGCCACATCCCTCAATGAACCCATATTAGAACCAACAACACAACCATTAACCGACACAATTATATCCCACTTTACAAGTTGCATCCACATGAATAATAGTAGCATCCTTCCCTAGACAATTCACAGGTAACGACTTAGCTAAAATGGCTACACCACTATTCAAATGCTAGGAAGAAATCTTAGATTCATAGTCAACAATCCATTCATATATGCTCTCAATCAATGGAATAAGTTGACGCGGATTAGTTTTATCTCGATCATTTAAAATGGCCCAAGTCACCAAGCAAACCCTAGTCAACTAATCCTCTATAAGATAGTCACATGACTCCAACCAAATATCGAGACATGTGTGACGTTTAAAAGAATCCCTCCACACACTTTGGAATATTGTAGTCTAGATTTTTGTAGATCTGTGACACGAAAACAAAGCATGCTCAACGAATTCTGTCTTACATTTACATATCGGGCACACATTTAATACTGTAATATTTCGCTTCCTTAGAGCGTTCATGGTAGGCAAACAATTATAACACACCCTCCAAACAAAAATAGCCAATTTACTTTGAATTTCTAATTTCCACAACTTTCTCCACCACTCATGGGGCAGGATAGAGTCCCGACCACCATTCGAATAAGGGTCAGGCATATGACATTTGTACTAGCTTTTAACCCTATACTCACCATACTTGTTGTAGTGCCAAATCCAACGGTCCTTCATACTTGAGTGACTGATAGAAAATTTTACAATCTGTTCAACATCATCATACAGGAAAATTTCACACAATCTCTTCAAATCTCATTGTCCATGTGGCAAGATGAAGTCTGACACCCAGATAAGACAACTCAAACTAGAAGGAGATGTGACTTTAAAGGTTGATGAACATCATTAATAACATTTTGTTCGTCTTAATATCATCTTTAAACTTTTAAAAAATAAAAGAGTATTGAAAACATTATTTTCAGAAGTTACATATAACAATATTGAAAAAACTACCTATTCATAAAGATTATCTTAGAATTGAAAAAGGCTTGAAATACTAAATATTACTTATTCCTACTATAAAATAAAAGTTTGTAACTCCTCAGTTTCTGCTATTGTAAATATGACTTATTTTCCATCCTTTGATGACAATGCACATAGGTTAATCTTATTACTTTACTTAGTTTCCTTGATGATGATCACAGTTCATTAATCTTAGAGTATTAATTTTTTCTTCTATGTTCTAAATATATCCTCTTCCATTAGTTGCACATCTAGCAAGTAGAAATGTCTATTTAACCCATAGGTCAATCAAAACTCCACTGAGACTTGTTCTAAACAAGGTGAGAAATGGAAGAGAGAGTAAGGAGAATTTTCCCCCCGTTGACTAATCGTGACTAGGATGAAGATGGAGGCGAGCATTATATTCCTCGTCTCCGTCCCAATTAATAGATATTATATTAAGTTGAAGACTATAATATCTTGGTGTGATATTTAAATTTAAATTTTTAGAAATTATTATTCGTTATCTTCAAACATGGAATATTATTGCTTTAAGTAGGAAATTTTATACTATTTTATTTAAATAAAAATTCTATTGGAAATTAAATAACCTATTTAATATTGAAAATATCAAAATTTTATTTTGTTGAAAATATATGAAAATATTGTTTAAAAATAAATAAACTAAAAAAAATTGAGCCTCCCTGTCCCCGCAAACATCTCTACTAGCAACTTTATTTAGCAATTGCAATTGTATTTTTTTTCCTTGTTGGTGAGTAGAGAATCATGAATTTTACCCTTTTGCTGAGGAAAACCTACCAACCTTAGAAAATGAGAGGATTGATAAGCATCTCCACATATCTCTGCAATTATTGTATGATATTGTCTACCTTGAACATAACCATAATCAATTTGCTTTTGGTACCCCCAAAAGGCCTAATACCAATGGAGATAATTGTCCTCACTTATACACTCACGAACATTCTCTTCTCTAACCAATGTGGGACTTTGATTACACTCTTAACAATTCTCCACTCGAACAAAGTACCACTTTGAGCATCCCCTCGAATAAATCCATCCACTCCCAATGATGAGAGTCTGCTCTAAATCCCGAGGCACCTCAAGTTCATCCTAGGGCACTTGGCCTTCATCTTGAGACACAATAGTTCATCCCAAGTCAACTTGCTCTTCTATCCTGAGGCACATCCCGTTCATTTCGAGTCAACATCCAAATAGAGCATATTAACACAAGCATGTGGATCACACTTACTCTTGTCAAGGTAGGAAAAACCACAAGGATAACCAAATAGAGCACGAATGAGGCTCACTAAATTTCTTTGTTTGGAACTTGAGAACTTCACCCACAAAGTTAGGTTTAGACCAAGGCTTTGATACCAATTGATAAGGACAATAGATCTCCACATATCTCCAAAATTATATGATATTATCCACTTTGGGCATAAACCCCTAATGACTTTGCCTTTGGTACCGCCCAAAAGGCCCCAGATCAATAGAGATAATTATTCTTACTTATATACCCATGATCATTCTCTTCCCTAATCAATGTGAATCTTTGTTTGGACTCCTAACAGGGATGTCTGAGGCGCTGAGTTGGTTACTATAGTTTGTAAGTTATAATAGTATGTAGGTTATAATAGTTTATGTTTGGGATACAAACTTGTAATAATTTGTATTTGGAGTGCAAACTATTTTAGCTGAAAATAGTAAACACTATATAACAAAGAGGGAAAGAAAGGATGAATGGAAATTATAAACACAGTAATAAAGAGAAATTTAAAAGAGTAATACTACAATTAATTGAAGGTTATAATAGTTGGAAACATTAACAATAATTGTGCTCCCATAAAAAAAATTAGGTTAATTTTTTATTTTATTTTATTTTATTTTTTTACCATATGGAGTAGAAGAATTGAACCTTTGACATTAGCATTGATAACATAAGCTTTATGCAAGTTGAGGCTATGAACATATTGGCAAAATAAACTAAACTAAAATAAAAAAACACAAAAAATAAATCACTTTTGTTTTTGAACTTTTATAAAAGTAGTGGTTTAGTCCATGAACTTTAGATTGTAACATTTTAACTCCTACCGTGAAAAATCTTATCAAAATTAAGTGTCATTTGTTAATACTAAACTAATGTAAACTACATGTATTCCATGGATTAGGCAAAAATTAAAACATAACTTAATGAGTAGATCAGAAGATTCTTTAATAACAATAGAAATTTTGAAACTAAAGTGATTTCTATACTTTGGATAATACATATTTCCTTATGAGCAATAATTTGTATGCATTTTTCTATTATTTCTTTTATTAAACTTTTTATTATAATTAAACATATAGCTTACTCTGAGTAATTAATTGGTTAACAATAATGTTGAATATGAAATTTGCAAGTTACATTCCAATTTTAACCTAAGATTTTATAAGGTAAAGAAAAATCTCTATTGGTAACAGGGAAATAAAATTAATTATCTGTGCTCAACTTAATTTCAAAGTCTCTTGATCATTTTAGGGACTTCCTGAACTTTAATTAAGGACACTATAAACTTTCTTAATTTAGCAGCAAAATTGTAAGGTGAAGAGATGTTGATCTATATTCCTCTCCCACAATGAATGAAAAAGGATAAAATGAAATGACAATGTTTTTTTTTTTTCTTTTTTTCATGAAATTGCATCAAGATTATTTTAATTCTTACTGATGGTCATATTACTGAAAGAGACGACTACCGCTTGGTTTATTTTATAAGCATATCCCCGATTGAGTTTTCTTTTGTTTTTTTTTTTTTCTTAATAACAAAATGTAACCCTTCATTAATCAAAATGAGAAGTAACATCATGCATTGCAAAACAATGCGTATCCAGAATACAAACTAGAAATCAGCTATGATAGAAACTTAAAAAGCCATAAATAAGACAGATTAGAAGATTGTAACCCCTATAGGCCAAACTATTAGCAATTTTGTTTCACTGCCTGGGGACAAATCGAAACTTTATCGATTCAAGCAACCACTTGCAATTTCAAAAGTCTTTCTAAAGACCCAAAACCTTGATCAAGGTATTCTTCGCTTTATTAAACATGGTCACAAAACTCAATGGAATAGAAGTGATTTCTACAAGACTTTTGCACCACAAAAGAGTTGGTTTCGACATTCCCCAAACTCATCCTTTTATAGACCTTGATGAGAGAACATGGAGAGAGAAAGGTGGGGTGAGTGGGCTTAGTGGGGGTGGCAACCGCCCACTCACCATGATCTTGTAACTATCCTACATCTTAGGAAACTACCCCAATCATGCCCACAAATGAGTAACTATCTACATCTTGGGTGTTTTACTCCACTCTCTTACTACTTGGTAATCGCCCACTACTTGAGTAACCACCCTCTAATCCACATTTTTCGGGTAGGATCTTGGAAATAACTTCCAATGATTTAGCAAGTTGCCCATTTAGGCGTAACTACCCATAATCTTGGAAAAAACTCCCATATAATCATGGTGGCAGACTAAATTCGTCACCAAATTTTGTACCAAATAATTTTTCGTACTTACCAAATCTTAGTAGTGGCAAGGTCGGGTTGAATACAGGGAGCACAAATATTTCTCACCTGCTAAGCAATTAACAACCCAATAGTAACAAGGGGTTGTGAGATGATTGTTTGCAGAGAAATTAAATCGCATGAAATAAATAAAGCAAGAATTAAAGGAGATGAAATCTAATTGAGAAAGGCCTAGCTTGGGTTATTATGGAATTCTCTTTATTCAACGTTCTTGTAGGATCGGTATGGTAACCCTAGAGGGGGGTGAATAGGGTTTATTAAAATTAATTTAAACTTTTTACTAATGTAGGCCCAATTAAGCGAATTAATAAACTCTTTGCAAATAAGTAGTTTAAACAATATTTTTTATGCAAACAAATTCACTTTGAATTAAACAAGAAATTAACAATCACACTTTAAAGCACCATGTTTATTTCTAATAAAAAGATTGGTAATGAATATAGAAATTTAAGAACAACCAATATGAGCAATTAATTTCAACAATTAAAAATTGTAATTAATTTCATGCAATAAAATATATTAACAAAAATTAATTGCAAAAATAAATTAGGAGAGGGATAGAGAAAATGACATCGTGAATTTTATAGTGGTTCAGCAAAACCGGCCTACGTCCACTTCCCAAGCTCCTCTTGGGTACTTCACTAAAAGTCTTTGACTCTTTCTACGGCTTAGAGTCGAATTGCTACAACGTTCTTTTTTCGTACGCAAGAACAAACCCGATCCTTTCCACGGTTAAGGATCAAACCGTTACAACAACTCTTTTTCTCGGGATTAAGAGTCAACCCATACAAAAATTTGGAAAAACAAAGAGCACACTTGACAAACTCTCTAAATAGAGTGGATTTACAAGTTTAAGCACTTCACAAATAAATCCTCACAGTACAATATATCTCTCTCAAGAATAAGATGAAAAGAAGAAAATTGAAGCTTGGAGAGAGAGCAACAATGGTGGCTTGGTGAGTTATGGAGGATTGAAAATAATAAGAGTTGTTATAGAATTTTGGAGAAGATGAAGTGTTTAAAAAGAAATGAAAGTAGGTGAAACCAAATTAATTTGGACCATTAGATCTTTGTAAAAGAAAATTGAATGATGGAGATTTAAACTCAACTAGCCATTAGACACAAACATGTAATAATATTAAATTAATCTTTTTAAAAAGCAACTAGCCGTTAGACACAAACATATATAATAATATTAAATTCATCTTCTTTTTAAATTCATTTTCTTTTTAAAATCATTTTCTTTTTAACATCAATCCAAAAATAAAAAACCCACCAATTGTCACTTCTCCATTGCTCCAAGTGACACCTTTCAATTTGTCCACTTTGATTAAAAAAATTTGCCACGTCATTAGCTCGGGAATTTTCCATTAAGCTTGTTTCGGTCATATCTTCTTCGTTTGAACTCCGATTTGAGTGATTTAAATTGCATTGGAACCGTTGTTCCAAACTCCACATAATACACACTTCAAAACACTCAAATGATTAATAAATAAAATCAGGTTTGTTATCATCAAAATACTATTAATTAAAATTAATTAATTTGAGATTAAGAGCAAAAAAGCCAACAGTTCTTAATCATTGAGCCATCATCATCGAGTTTATTGTAGTGTGCATCTAATCAATTCAATTAGAAAGACTAATTAAATTGTCCTAATTGACGAATTAGAATAAATTGAATCGATGAAAGACATGCAAATTTCAAATTTATCCTAATTGCATTAAGTTCTATGGAGAATTAGGTGGAATATTTAACTGGAAAGGGCAAAATTAAATATTATATTGATTCAATCCTAGGTTGATTAGGACAATACTTATCGATTTAGATTCACAAGCTAATCTAACCTATTGCTTCATATGGATCAGCCTACAACAAGTGTCACAAATCGTATATCAATCTAAAACAATGATCATAGTGTTCATCAATGTCCACAAAGATGATCGTAATATATACAAATTCATAATTGAATCACGCATACAATAACATTCAGTTCAAAATCTCGTAAAAATGTTAAAGTAAAAGAAAATTCCTAAAACCTAAGCTAAAACTAAGTACCCTAGCCTCAATACATCATAGTGAGCATCCAAGCATAAAGTTTGATACAAGAAATCATCAAAAAGGACAAAAAGAATAGAGAGAATTCTCAGAAGAAATTGGCCGGTGGTTGCCTAATGACCGTAAAAATCGCAATTTTCCTTTATAAAGCAATTGGAGCGTCGTGACGCTCTTGGGCAGCGTTGTGGCACTGTTGCGCTTTGCCAACAATCTTGCCCTCGGGAGAAAGTGTCGCGACGCTGCCTAGATAGCGCCATTGCGCTGTGGCTTCAGGGGCAATTTGGTCTTTTTGGAGCTCTCTTTCCCAATTGATGCAATAGAATTCCATTTCAGTCCGTTTAGCTCCAATTTATTGCTAGCACCCCATTCTACCTCAAAGGTGCTTGATATCTTTAAAAATAGTCAAATAAACAAGTAAAACCAAGGAATAGTCTCGGATTAAGTGGAGCAAGATAACACATTTACAGTATTATTACATGGATAACTACCTAGTCATGCCATTAAAATTTATAGCCACTTCACCCAAGTTGCATGCCATTTTCAACTAACCTCCAAGTATCCTTATAGCTTTGTCGGACAAGTACACTTAATGATAATCTTCTATAATCAAGTGCCTCACAAAATTACCTGCCACGTGTCATGCATCTGAGTAATCTAGTTCGGGGTTTGATGGGTTGCACTTTTAGTCACCTTGGACTAAGCTTGACTCACACCAAATGCACGCTCGACTGCTTGTGCCAGATTTGCACCAAGGTAGCACCTCACATGCACATGATGTTTGTGCGTGCCTGTGCCTCGCTAGCTTGGCGCACATCTGCGACCCCCTTGTGTTTGCTTGACCTTGGAAGTGCCTAGTGCTGCTCGTCCGTGGAGTTGCATCGCTACCCATTGAGCCATGCCCACGCTTGCACTTGTTTGCTGCCTGTGTACGTTGCGCGGGCACGCTTGAGGCACTTGTAGGGTCTCACGCGCACTAGCCCATGCCGCTTGCCCTAGTCTTCACTTGTGCCCTACCGATGCACACAACATGACATCAATTGGTGCAAGGACAACCATGTCAGTGCTTGAGGATTAAGATCTTGATACATGGACACTAAGGACAAAGAATTAGACATAATAGAGATAGACGTCCAAGCTAGTTGGCCAATTTCAACCCCTTAAAATGGCCATGACCTCGTCTTCCAACGACGAACGATGGGGAGTGTAGAACCTATAAGAAGTTAATTGAACCACTACAGAATTATAAAAAATAACAATTCCAAAGCCAGTCACAACACTTCGTTCATAACAAGAAGCATCCACACAAAACACATCGGAGCAAGCATGGAAATGAGATCCAAAAAAGACAAACTAGTAAAACTCAAGTAGTCAAAGATCCTCTAACTTCATATATTTATAGGGGCTACTAAAGAATGGTAAACAACCTTATTCTTGTCCGCCTATGTAGCCAAAGCCCCTTCAAAAGCGAGAACAAAATTATTCGAAGGAAACTTTAACAATTTGTCAATCCACCCCTTACAATCAAACAATCAAAACTCAATATTAGATCAAGTAGGAATAAGAAAGAACCAATTTGCTTTAGCTTTATCATACTCAAACAACATGTGTTATGTTAATTCTGCACGAGAACCACATAAATGACAGAGTCGAAACCTCCATATGCCCCAGTCTCAAATAGCAAGAGTTGGTTGGAAATCAAGAAACACATGCCAAATAAAATGCAATTCTTTTATTTATCTATTTATTTATTTATTTTGGCAGAATATAAGCTTTCCAAAATTTCCTCCATCAATTGGTCCAACCATCTCCACTAGAAGAAGAGATCAAAGACTCATTCAACATCACTAATTTATAACCACTCATAATCGAATACAAACCTCGTTTATCATAATTACAAAAACACAAATCATCTCCAACAAAAAGCTTTAACAACACATTAGTCAACATCAGGAAAAAAAACATATCTATAACCTTTTGGGCATTGCACTGGTGATAAAAGGTAACCAAAGTAGAAATAGGACAATCAACATTTCAAAGATTTGGAGTAATAAGGTGGAATGAGTGTGGTCGAGGAAGCTAAGGGTCCTTAAAGACTTAGATGGACTCACCATTCCCAACACGCTTCTTCCGCCTTTGCTTAAAGAGCCTAAACCCTCAATGGAAACATTTCCAAAAGTAGGAACTCCAAGGAGCCACTGAAGCGTGCAAAAGAGAAGAGAGAGAAACAACGACCCTTTAACACCTGAGATAACAATGACAAGAAATGGCACATAATACACCATACCAGTTTAGCCAAAAGTGCTTGATCAAAAGCTTCTAGATCCGGAAAACTCAAACTGCCACTCTTCTTAGGGAGACACAATGTAGAGTAGGAGGCTCAATGAATCTTGGATTTATCCAAGGTTGAACCCTACCCCAACCTTGAAAAAGCCATATAATATTTGGGTTTTGTGCCTTATGACTTTAGAATTGCAAAACTTAAATCCTGTAAAGTAAAATCTAAGGTTATTTAATGAAACTTTAACAGTATGTGGTAGACATACAGGTGGATCATGTTCAAGTAATAACCTAAAGAGTCTATAGTGTATGGATATATAAGGTTGGGTGCCTTATCCTGGTAACAATATGAATACAACCCACTTTGTAATCGTTACAAATGATTTGATCCTAATCGTTCATCTAAAGACATGTGAGTGGGGTTATCCTATACAAAGAGTTTGTATAAGACCAAACCACAAAATAATTAAGCTCTCTTTATAATACCGTTGACAAAAGAGATTAATGTTTCACAAAATGATCATATGTAACTCGATCTCAATCTTGAGTGAGTTATGGACTCCTGCCTATGAGGGCTTGTCCTTTGATTTGTATGAGTGAGAGTGGCTCGAGTCGTTGACTCAATAACCCTACATTTTGGGGACTTGACCAAGTAGGGAAATGGGAACATAACTACACAAGATGAAATTTACTTCTTCTCGCTTTAGGGTAAGTAGATGAGTAATTTCCTTAACTGCTGACCTCAAGTCTTGAAAAATGAGGTTCCACCCTTTCACTAGCTTGATAACACTGGAAATGTGCTATCTTATTTCACTTAATTTGAGGTTGTTCCTAGATTTTACATGTTTATTTGGCTATTTGATAGGTTTCGAGCACTTAAGAGGTAGAACTAGGCGGTAGAGCTGAAATGGAGCCAAAACGAGCCAAAATGGAGCTTAATTGCACAATTGGAAAAAGAGAGGCAAAATGACCATTTTGCATTTGAAGTCGCGGCGCATAGGCGCCGCTTAGATGCCATCTCAACACTTTTTCCTAAGAATGAGTGCTGGTAAAATACAAGAAGCATTGCGGCGCTCCAAAGACAGATAAGTGAAAATTTTCGCCGAGCGTCGCAACATTATTGTGATTTCATAAAAGAAATCTTCAGCCACCTAGGTTAGATACTTGCCTTTCTAGCTAAACTTCTACTATTTTCTCTCCACTTTTCTTCTACCTTTTGATTCTTTGATGTACCATAACTGTACCTCGTCAATCTCCATGTCGATGATGGGCTAGGTGAGTTTTTCTAGCTTAGGCGTAGAGTAGTTTTCCCGTATCTTGTAACTTGTGAGGTTTAGATCTTTTGATAATACCTCAAATTATTCTTTGGATTCTCCTGTTGTGATTAAATGAGTACAATTATATTCCGGCTTGAAGTTGTATGATCATTAGCTAGGTTTCGAATTACGATACATGACATGTTGTGATTCGATTAAAGTAGCAAAGGGTTAGATTAGCTTGTAAGTTGTAATTTTACTTCAATAAACATTGTTTAATCAACCTAGGGAGAATTACGATGAATATTAATTTAAGCGATTCCTAGTTGATATTCACTTTAGTGGGATCTGAATCTGAATTTGGAATGTAGTTAGTCCAAATTAATTAGAATACATTTCATCTAATTAAATTGACTAATTAGATTAATTGGTCTCTCACCTAGCTTTTCTAGGTGAGTTGGCTAAACTTAGAAAATTGAGGAATTAATTTGATGGACCCTATGATCAAGTTGCAATTGGAGAATTAGCTCAAATGCCTAAGCTAGGTTTTAATCATTGAATTTAATCTGTAATTTATTTAATTTATCTTCTTGCAATTCAAAAAAAAAAAAAAAAAAAAAGAAAACTCCAACCCCACCTTTCAGTTACGCTTGGACTATTCACAATTTGATTGAGACATTCAAGGGCTCCTTATGTTTAATCCGATCTTCCACTACTACGATTTTGGTGAGAACGATAAATCAATTGGAGTGGAATTGGGCGACGAATTCTGGCTTCCATAAACCGAGGGGGACTTGGTTTTTGGTTGGATCATAAACAAATTTCTAATTATAGGACTAGGGATAGTTAAGGAAAAAGAGGCAATTACAAAGGTAAAACAGTAATTTGATCTAGTTGTAATTACAAACAACTCATGAAAGATTGAATTACTTGTAATGGTTATATACATGATGCAACATATTCTTTGAGATTTGTGCCCTAAAGTCTCGTAATTAATTAGTTGATTAATTTAATATACAATATTAAATTATCCATTACCAATAAAAATTCAAGGTTATTATATGTAGTCTTAAACAGTATGTAGTTGACATATAAGTGGATCATATTGAAGAAAGAACCTAAAAGTCTATAATATATAGATAAGGTTGGGTGCCTTATCCTTGTGACACTCTGGATACAACCCACTTTGTAATAGTTACAAATGGTTTGATCCAAATCATTCATGTAGAGACATGTGAGTGGGGGTATCTTATACAAAATACAAAAAATTTGTATAAGACCGAACTAATAGTTAATATTTCTTTGTAAATTTGTTAATTGATGAGATTAGCATTCATAGGATGATCATGTATGACTCGATCTTTAATCTTGAGTGATTTATGAACTTCAGCTTGTGAGGTCAGTTCTTTTGATTTACACGGTGAGAGTGGCCTGAATTGCCGACTCAATAAGCCTACCATTTCTTGTAGATTTGACTAAATGGGGAGCTGGAAACATAACTTCACAATATGGAATTCACTCGTTCCCATATAGGATAAGTAGATGAGTAGTTGCCTTAAGTGCTGATTTTGGTACTTGAACAAGGGGTCTCATCCTCTCACTGACCCAAGAGACACTTAGTTTATGGTTGAACCATAAATAAAAAGAGAAATCAATGGTATTAAAGGAAAAAAGGTAATTACAAGGGTAAAATGGACATTTGATCCATCTATAATTATGAACAACCCGTGAAGGATTGACTTGCTTAATAGGCTTTTCTTCAAAACAAACATAAAAGTCTTAATAAGTGTCTCGATAACTTATGCAACTTATACATTCAACATATAACTTCTACACTGTTCGAAGGTGCTTCTAGCATACGATGTAAGCCCCACACTTAGCTTTGGAAGTTGGCAAGCTTAAGGTGGTGATGTATTATGTTTTGGTGAAGAGAAAGGTGGGTCGAGAACAAGAGTGTGAGAGCTAGCATGAGTGGGAAGCTATACCATGCGTTTAAGAGCAATGCTATGCGTTTATGGGCAATACCATGCGTTCATGAGCAAAGGCTATGCGTTCATAAGCTATATTATGTGTTGGTGGGCTAAGGCTATGCGTTGGTGAGGTTGAGAAGAGGTGCTATGCGTTGGTCAACTTGTTTATAAAGAGAAAAATGAGTAGCGGTTAAGTCGGCGGCCTATATAAGTGAGTAAGCTGAGAGTTTAATCATTCTAAACACGACCAAAAGCTTAAATCGGTTCTATTTTATGGCTGAGGGACGAAGAGAGGTAGGAGAACATGTCTAGGGTAAAGTTGTAGAGGTTTCGGGTCGTTTCCATGGTGAAACCAAAGCTGGAATAGAGAGCTTGGCTGCTGTCGCGCAATCCAAGCATGGTCTGGTGTTTGGAAAAGAGCGAGCTGACGAGATCAAGTTTTGAGCTGAAATTTTGAGGTTAGTAAGGTAACTTAATTTCTAACAACTCTTATGAAGGATGGTTGAGCTGATAATGAGGAGAAACATGTAAACTTTTAGGCGGAAATGACTGATACAGAATTGCTGTGCAATCTGGAGTAGCGTAGAGAAATTTTGGAATATCTGACGAACGAGGAGGAGTTAAGCCACGAAAATTTAAGGTAGGGTAAGCTAGAAAACATATTTCTCTACAAGTTTGTAGAAGGAAAGAAGTTCTAAATTTGGCTGGAAATATGACTTTTAACAGATAGAAGTGAGAACAAAAAGGAAAGGAGGAAACTTTGCTGTTGGGTGTCGCTAGGAAGCGGGTGTCGCTGAGAAATTGAAGTGTAAGTAGCGAGACAAGTGTCGCTCAGGCGCAGGGGGGTTTTTCGTCTCACAAATCTCGCTGGGTCTCGCTAGGTCTTGTTTCTCAGGTAAATCTCGCTAGTCTCGCTCATGCTAGACACGCTAGTGCCGTGTTCTGTTGTGTGTTTTCGCTAGTAATCTCGCTAGAAATGTGGAATCTCGCTGGTAATCTCGCTAATGACACAAAATCTCGCTTATTATGATTACTTTGGGAAAAAGGAGAGTCTCGGTGATGAAACATGATTTGAGTTTAATTATGCACACTTAATGATCATGGAAAGGAAATTTAATGAAAGCTTAACATGAGAAATGTGTATTTACAGACCAAGAAGAGCTCAGAAAGGCATATAATCCGCTCAGGGCTTAGGAAAAGTAGTGATTGACTCTCTATTTTATATAATGATTACTCTTAGCATGTTTTATTAGCAATGTGTGAGTGGAAACTATCATATCCTATGGAATCCTAACATTTACGCATGATAGGGGTTATGAGCTATAAAATGGCTAAGTGCATGAGAAATCCTATATACGTATATCTCCTGTTGAATATTAAGTTGTGCAACATACATATGGTATATTCATTGAATATCTTGTTTTGTGCTGTGAAGTTTAAAGAATGTTATACGTATTATCTAAATGCAACCCATGGCCGAGGGACCACGTGTGAAGGCATATAGGGAATACGATATATGATACTCAGTGCTGAGGAACCACGTGTGAAGGCACTTGAGTAGTTGATCCATGTTAACTCAAGGAAGTTTATTAACAATTAGTTAAATTCAGTCACTCACTGGACATTAGGCTCACGCTTTCTTGCTTGTTTGTTTGCTTGTTTCTGATGCGAACTTTTAGTGTTAACCGCAAGTGTACGGGTCAAGTTATAATATAAAACGGTTAAGTCTGAATATCGTTCCACTGGAGATCCAATTGGGAAGGTTTAAGTTACTTAGCTATTCTAGAATTGAATCAATTTTATTTGAGGATTGAAATTGAATATTATGAGTTATGGAAAAATACAAATCAAGTAAGGAAAGTATCAAAGGGAGAAACACAAGAGTCAAAGAGAGTTCTAGGGTAATGAATCCTTGTTTATTTCATCATGCAATATTTTAGATTTCATGGATTTTATTGTAATTCATATGCCTAAGTCTAGAAACTTAATTCCAAGTAATTTTCTCTAAAAAACAACCCTTTCTCATGCAACTCGATTGATTATTAATCTCTTACAACCAATACAAAATTACATGACATTAAAAATAGTCTTTAGCAACTTTTATTGTCAACCTAACTACTCTCATGATAGATTAACAATAATTCATTGTTATAGATCAAGTTAAACATACAATCTCTCAATCATACATCTAACCTAACATGTGAAGATGGCCAATCCACAAGAATTAAACACAATAACAATGAAAAGCATAATCATTCCAACAAAACCATGAGTCTACAAAATTAACATGAATTCATAAACAATTCATCAAAACCCTAAAACTAAAGAGTTTAGCCACTCATAGCTTGAAGCAACATGTTTAAGAAAAATAAACAAAGAAAGAGTGTAAAGAAAGGGAAACTCTACTGAAAAGAGGCTCTTGATTGAAGTAGCACCGTCTCGATCTCCTTGGCTCTCACGTCGGACTTCGAAGGGCACCAAGACTATCTCGAACTCTTTTCCTCTTCCTTGCAACTAACTCACTCTTTGAACCCTCACTTAATTCTCTCCTTTTTGTATCTCTTTAGGTCTGCAACTTCCTTGCTTTGCTTGGATTTTTCTTCCTGAATTGGACTGCTGGAAACCCCCAATTTTATAGAGTTTGGTCGCCCAAAACTTTTCCAAAAATACAAAATTTTCATTTAAGGAAAGATGGCACCGCGGCGCTAGGGCTGCATCCGAAAAAGTTTGCTCTCGGGTTTTAGCGCCGCGACAGCGCCGTCCAAGCACCGCAACGCTAAAATGAGTTTCAGAAATATTGCTTTTGGGTTTTAGCGCCGCGACGCTGTCATGCGTTCAACAAGGATGCGTCGAGGCAGCGCCATCTTGGCGCTGCAATGCTACTCTGCCTCCAGAACTATGCGGTTGATGTTTCAGCACCGTGGCTGCGCCGTTTCGGCGCCGCGGCGCTATCCCCAAAATTTGCCCTTTTTGGTTTTTCAACTCTTTTTCGTCATATTCTTGTTCGGTTTTGATCTTTTAGTTGTTTCTTCTAATTTTCCTCGTTTTAACCTGAAAATCACTAACAAACAAGTGAAATCTAATATAAACTCCCTTAATTTGAGAGAATAGAAAGCACTTTTCAAGTGCTTATCAGTTTCAGGTAGCGAGCGTGTCCGGGACGCCTAGCCTACAAGAGATTCTCGTCTGAGCCTGCTTCGGATTAGTTCTCTGGGATAGTTGTAAATACACAGTTTATGTACATTTTTTTGTCATGCATGTTCCTTGGGGTATAGTGAGAGTTGGTTTTGTGGTGTATATAATGAATACTTGTTATGATGAGTTATGATTTAAGCATCTGGCTTGAGCGATTATGTTTAACTTATGGAGTTTTGCTGGCATATAGTTAAGTATAATTGATCTGGTGTTGATTAATGTTATAAGTTATGCGGGAACGGGTGTATACAGGTTCACACTCACTTCTAGGTTAGGAAGGGAATCTAGGAGGGGATGTGACATATCAATACTACTTTCAATACAAATCATCATGTATTTGGAGACAGTGATTATGGTTAAGAGTTTCACAAGAAAAGTGGGGGGAGGATAAGAGGATACATGAGGGACAAAAGGTTGTCGAGGCTTTCAATTAATCAAATAACATTTATAATTTCCGTTCTAAAACATCAACTAACAAGTAGTCTTAGTAGAAAGATCGGGTTGAACCATAGGGAGCCTAAGATAAAATCTCTCTAAGCCAATAGCCTTTGGAAAGCTGTAAAAGCGCATAGTTTTAGTTTTGGGTTGATAAAGAAACTAAATTGCAGGATTTTAAATTGCAAAAAAGTAAAATACATTGAGAGAGAGAAGGCGATACATGATATTACCTTCGTTGATTAAGAGATTGTTGGGCTATTTCTTAATCAAATCATTGATTTAATATGTGAATTGAGTTCATGGCTTATCTAATTATCGAGCCAAATCGATGTTCTAGTAATGCTAGACAGACTCCCTATAGAAAACCAATGTGGACGTTGTTTCCTAAATTAACAAGCATTATCATGCAAGCCTATTTACTTAGTTAATCGCATTAAGCTCATGGATTGAGGACATTATATTAAATTGGCAAAATCTAGCCTAACACTTGTCCAATTCTTAGGTTTTGTTATTGATCGGCCATGTCACACCCCCTCCTATGCTACCCTCTTTAACACGAAAAGAGGCATGATGACAATAGACATCGACCCTTTTTCGACATTTATTGTCAGCTTACTCTTCTCAAGTCCTTACCAAACACTTGATAACAAAGCTATAACTCACATCCAGACCATATGCAATAATCTTAAATTTATAATAATATCAACAGAGTTTTTACACACTTCCACTCCTTACACCCCGATATGTACAATGCTAGGTCTAAGTATAATTATTTACAATGTTCAAACTAAGTAACACATCCAGACGAGTTTGACGAGTAGGCTAAGCACCCCAGTTCCGCTCGCTACCTTGGAAGTAGAAAAACATTTGAAAACATGAGCTAGGTTGCCCAGTGAGTGACAAGTTTATAAAAACTATGCTTGGCTTAAAAGTTCAACGATATCATGCTTCAATATCAAATAGTAAGCTTTTGAAAGCTTATAAACATTTGTAGATTTTTTAAAGACTTCCCCTTAGTTGAGGCAGAGTAAACTCAACGCTGCTCAACGTTGAAATCAACCTTAGTCGGGATGGAGTAATCTCAACATACCCAAAGTTGAATTACCTTAGTTGTGTAGAGTAATCTCGACACTACAACGTCAAATTTCCCTCTATATGCACATAGGAATTATAATCGGGCTGCCCGTGTAGCTTCTCTAGTCCTTCAGTACCAGGGTCCTAATATTAAGGCTGCCCATATGCCTTCTCTATGTCCTCCGGCATTGGGGACCATCTATTGTATTCAGGTTGTCCATATGCCTTCTCCATGTCCTTTGACATTGGGGACCATCTTTTGAAAATAAAACATGGTTTCTAATAATTAAATCATTTGTTAATACGAGATAAACAATTCTTCAGAATTTTCAAAGTATTTCTCAAACAACATGCTTTTCACAAAGCTCGACATCATAAACATCATGCTTAAACTCATGTAAAAGCATGTTCAAAATCATATGAAGAAACACATGCTTCATCAAATTCAACTCATGCCAAAAATCTCATATTTGATAATAAATCGACCATACTAGAAACATCGAGAGTATAAATCATTTTAAATGAAATTATGTCACTCACAACTTGTCCTGCGCTCTTAATGGGTTATATGCTTCCTCTAGCTCTTTCCGGCCTGGAATAAATTAATTCTTTTGTTAAATATCCTTAAAATTCCCTTTCATGGCATAACTTAAGTTAATTTAGCTCAAAAAGGCTCACGCACAAGCAAAAAGTAACCAAAATGTCCAAAAGTTGCAAGCCGCCCCTAGGCGTGTCCAACAGCCCTACAACATGCTCACCCAACCTGCCTAACCTCAAATGTGGGGCAATCCTCGCACAGGCACGCTGCTTTGCATGCCCAGCCACTGCCTTGCACACATTGCCCCTCGTGGGCGATAGTTCCTACACACCCACTGCTGAAATAACCTCAGAAGAGGCAGGGCGCGCACGCGTCTTGTGCTACCTGCGTCGTGTGCCTCAGCGAGACTAGCGAGCCTTGTCTCGCTCAACAGTTGCATGCACGTGATGCACACTTTTCGTGTTAACCGCAAGTGTATGGGTCAAGTTATAATATAAGACGGTTAAGTCCGAATATCGTTCCACTGATGATCCAATTGTGAAGGTTTAAGCTACTTAGCTATTCTAGAATTGAATCAATTTTATTTGAGGATTGGAATTTAAGTTCTGATTTTGAAGAAAACCTAAAAAGGAAAGCAAATAAATAAGAAACACAAGAGTCGTAGAGACAAGAGTCAAAGAGAGTTCCAGGGTAGAGAATCCTTGTTTACTTCATCATGCAATATTCTAGCATTCATGGATTTCATTGCCATTCTTATGCTTAAGTCTAGAAACATAATTTCAAGATATTTTCTTTAAAAAACAACCTTTTCTCATGCAACTCAATTGATTACTAATTTCTTGAAATCAATACAAATTACATGGCATGAAGAATAGTCTTTAGCAACTTTCATTGTTAACCTAACTATTTTCATGATAGATTAACAACAATTCTTTGTTATAGATCTAGTTAGACATACAATTATCTCAACCATACATCTAACGTAACATTCAAACATGGCCATTCAACAAGAATTTAAGCACAATAACAAAGAAAAACATAATCATTGCAACAAAACCATGAATAGTCTACAATATCAACATAACTTCATAAACAATTCATCAATACCCTAAAACTAAAGAGTTTAGCCACTCATAGCTTGAAGCAGCATGTTCACAACAATATAAACAAAGAAAGAGTGTAAAGAAAGGGAAACTCTACTGAAAAGAAGGTCTTGATTGAGGAAGAACCGTCAAAATGTCCTTGGTCTTCACGTCAGAACTCGAGCGGCACCACGACTCTCTTGATTCTCTTTTCCTTGCTGCTAACTCACTCTTTAGACTCTCTAATGAATTTTCTCTCAATTCTCTTCTTCTTGTGTCTCTTGGTGTGTAGATTGGTGATTAGGGCTACTAGAAACATGTTGTGCGACAGCTTTGAAGTTCTAAAATTCGCTGCTGTGTTTGTCTATTATTATTAAGCTTCCTATGCGTTTAACATACTATGCATTGAACATGCTTAATGTTATGCCTTTGTGATCTGTCAAGTTTTCCTATCCTTTACCCAAGTATAAGCAAAGAAATAGGTTTTCTCGGTGAGTCCGAGGTCGAACACAGGGACTATGCTGATTGTATAATTAATTGGATTATTAGAGTTGGAGTGGTAACAAAAAATATTCAAGATGGGATGCATCTAACTAAAGAAAGCGATAACATGTACACTAGACTAAAATGTGGTAGATGGTAAGGTATGCGACACAGCAAAGTCAGCTAATGATTTATGTGAATGGGTAAAAACAGGGTTCGGGTTGGTCAACATCTAAAATCAGAACGCATGGTGATAGTCTATTCATACTTGCGACTCTTCTCTCGGTTGTCAGCCGCTATGTGTTATATGTCTATATCGCATAAGAGAGTGTTAAGTACCAAGGTTATTCCTATAGACAGGTAACACTTCTTGGCCTTGTCAATTGAGTTCCACAATCACTTACCTTCTCGAGCAGTCTGATTATTACCTACTTATATCAATTAGCTAGATGAACATAAGCATCGGATTAAGATTACAATTGACAAGATGCAATATTTATACTATGGTTCTTATTTAGATGCTAACGCAACCCGTGACCCTTGAAAGATTAGTTACTCATGGATTTAAAGTAATAAGCGGAGAGTGTAGAGAATTGGATAGACATGGAAGAATTGTAGATTAATGAACGAAATACAATTTTAGACACCTCAATGTCTTGACACAAATCTAAAATAAAGCTAGAAAAAGAGATAGAAAGTAGGAAAGGCGTCAATGTCTTGAGTCGCCGGAATGGAAGCGTGAGGTTTTACTGTGAAGTGGTCAGGCGGAGGGAAGACTCTTCTCTCTCGAGCTATTCGTCTCCGGTTGTCGTCTGGAGAGAACTCTGCTGTCACTTAGGAATTCTTTCGAGAATCAACAACGCTTTTTCATCTTACAGGTCTGCCTTTTTATAGACGCTGCGTTCGTAATCAGTGGAAAATCTACGTGATTGGAGGCGCAATTGATGTCGTGTGTCTATCTTGCCTAATTGCGTAATTCTCGGTTCAATTTAGATCCACCACTTTAGCCACAGATCATGCATGTCAATCTTCCGACAATCTCTCAAGATTCTGATTTGATTTTCTGCTGCCTTGCGTTTCTTGTCGTTATGCGTCCATGGAGAATTTGGGTTCATGCGTTCACTTTTGTCGACGCATCCATATGTTCTAACGCATCATCCTGCGTTGAGCGGATGTCAACGCGTCCACAAGTTGCCAGCGCATAGTCTTACGTTACGAAGTTGCCAATGCATCTACATGTTACTCACATTCCTGCGTTAAAACATGCGTTTTAGGCTAAAAAAGTTATAAAATAATTATCTTCATCAATTTACAATAGTAGAACGCATAAGAAGATTTATCAATAGAATTTAACTAATACTACCGCATAATTCTCTATTTAATCTCTATTTTTCTAAGAGAAAGACTATAATAACTTGTATTTCTACAAGTTATCACACCCCCAAACTTAGAGAAATGCTTGTCCTCAAGCATAACTTCTATCTAAGAAGCTTCAATCAACCTTAAAATTTTCTCAACGCATTGACTAGTCTGTCAAAATGCTATACTCAATCAGCTACCCGTCAGTTATATTACTTTTCTACCTCTATATTCTTTTCTTTGGAACGGGTCTAATTTTTATGCGGCAAGCTTTCTTTTCAAAATTATTTACTCGTTATTCACAAATTTTTTGTTTTTTCTTTTAACATTGAGTCTGAAAAGATGAAAATATAAAGTTCCTTTTTCTTTAATTTGTTTTATTATTTATAAATTAGATTACAATGCGTCGAGTAGGGTTACCCACCTTCGTTTTGACATACCAACGATGAGGTGCATGGAGGCAGCCAACTACGAGCAAGTGCGCTTCTCGACTAAACTCTTATCTAAGTTTGGTTTCCTCACTAGACATTGGAGTTTGTTATTTATCTATGCGTCGCTGATTACGATTACCCACCTTCATTTTGACACACCAACTATGGGGTGCATGGAGGCGGCCAACTATGAGCAGGTGTCGTTTTCAGCTAAACTCTTAACAAGATAAATATATTAGTCTTGCCAGCGGAGTTTTATGTTTAAAAGATTTTTTTTAATTAATTTATTTTATTTTATTTGAAATAAGTTCCTCATATTTTTATCTTTGACAGTTCAAACCTCTTCCACCCCCAAACTTGAGAGTAGCAAGGTCCTCATTGCTTAAATTGTAAACAAAGATTATGTTGCAATATTTTGTAAAAGAGGTTTGAATTGGCCGCTTGCATACATGCAAAGTAGGTTTGTGTTTCTAAGGAATAGTATGCAGACGCATTGAAAGTAATCTAACTGAAGAGTGTACAAAAAGTGTAAGCATGATTATCATCATAGTGACTAACTTTTCAACGCAAAGATAAAAGTTGGGAATAATTAAATGTACTCATAATGAATTTACAACAAGGGAAAACACAAAGAGGTAATTAGAAATTTAATGCGGCGAAGAAATGATGAACGCATACAATTATCGTATGACTGATGATTGTAGAGTTTTTAGTTCAAAGTATGCGTTGGAAGTTAAATATTATGCGTGTAAGCCCCGTACTTGACCTTGTGAGAAGGCAAGTTAAGAAGAGACTAAGAGATGGGCATTTTGTAGGAAAAGTTGGCCGAGTGGTGTGGGGGCAAATGGCTAAGTATTGGCCATGCGTTGGTGGCACTATGCGTTGATGAAAGTAGTTTGGCGTGGACGCAGAGGTGAAGGAAGGCCACGAGGCGTTGAGGGCCACTCTGCGTCGAAGGTCACGAAGCGTTGAAGGCCACTCTGCGTCGAAGGTCACTATGCGTTGAACGCTACCATGTGTTGAAAGTGGGTACGCGTTGGTGCATAGAAGAATGATCGAGAGGACCATGCGTTCGTCAGCTATCCGGCGATGGGGCGTTGGGAAATTGTAACACACAAAACCAAGGCTATGCGTTGCTGAAGCCAAGCACATAAGGTATGCATTGATTAGATCAATATATAGAGACGAAGTGGAGATTAAGTCGGTGGTATATATATAAGTGGACTGAGTATTCAATTATTTTGATCACATTTCAGAGCTCGAGTTGATCCCATTTCGAAGCTAAACAATGGAGGAGGTAGAAGAAGGTGTTTATGTTGGTTTGGTGTGGAATTCTCGTCGTTTTCGTGGAGGAAACTTGAGATGGAATGGAGAATTCAACTGGTGTTACTTAATCTAAGTATCGTTTAGTGTTGGGGGAAGAATGAACTGTGGATGCTGTGGCTAAGGTCGAAATTTTGAGGTTAGTAAGTTAACTCGATTTCTAGCAATTTTCATGAAGGATACTCGAGCAGAATTTGAGTAAATGTGTGTTAAACTCCAGGTAGAAGAGATCAGAGCTGAATTGTAGGACGATTAGGAGCAATTCGGGGTTGTTTGAGGATATATCTCAAACGAAGAAGGCTTCCATCATGAGACTTTAAGGTAAGATAAAGGACTTATTTCTTTACAAGTTCATAGAGGAAAGAAAGTTCTAATTTTGGCTGGAATGCGATGTTTAGTAGGTTAAAGAAAGAGTTAGAAGGGAAAGAAGAAAACAATGGTTGTTAGGTGTCGCCCAGACTGTAGTATCGCTGACGAGCTGAAGACTGTGTAGCGAAGCGAGTGTCGCTGGTAGCACAAAGGGTTTTGCGTCTCACAGATCTCGCTGAGTCTCGCTGGGTATCGCTTTTCAGGTAATCTCGTTAGTCTCGTGCATTTCGGTATCGCTAGCGTAGTGTCTGGTTGAGTGTTTTTCGCTGGTAGTCTCGCTAGGGACATAGAGTCACGCTAATTATGAAATTTTGGGAAAAGGAGTCTAGTTAAAGGAGCAATAATAGAATTTAATTATACATATTTATTGATCATGGAAAGAAAGTTCAAGGAGAACTTAACATGGGAAATGTGTATTTACAGGCCAAGAAGAGCTCGGGAAGGTGTATAATTCACTCGGAGCTAAGACAAGTTGTGAGTGATTTCTTGTTAATTCAACAAACTCACTTAACCTGTTTTAATAATAATGGGTATGTGAAATCTGTCATATGGAGTAGTTATGGATTGATTTGTGTTGTGCTGTAAGGATTAAAGATTGTATATGATATTCAGTGCTGAAGGACCATGTGGGAAGGCACTTGAATAGTTGGTTGATGTGGATTCCAATGCTCAGGGACAATATGTGAAGGCATGCGGAAACCCAATGTATGTGATAGCTCAGTGCTGAGGGATCACAAGTGAAGGCACTTGAACAGTGGATTGATAGGGAACCCAGTGCTGAGGGAATTAAGTGTGAAGGCACATAGGAACTCTGTTATGATAAAACTCAATGTTGAGGGACAATATGTGAAGGCACTTGAGGGATTATAATATCGAGGGAAGAGGTGTGGAGGTATTCGGATGTGAATGTGATGAGAATTGGTACAGGAAGTTGTGTGCGTTGAGCGTCGCTCCGCCACAGCTGGGAAGGAATAATTGTATTAATGGTTTTCTATAGCATGAGTTAACTTTGAAATTTCTGGTTATATAGATATGTGGTGGTTTTTAATGTTTCATGCCAATTCAAGTAGTGTAGTAACAGTTGGAAATTTCCATCACTCACTGGGCATTAGGCTTACGCGTTTCTTTTGTTTGTTTGTTTGTTTCAGGTAGCGAGCGTGTCCGGGACGCCTAGCCTACAGGACATCCTTGTCTGGGTTTATTTTGGACCAGTCTTCTGGGATAGTTGTAAATACACAGTATATGTACATGCTTCATTTTGTTAAACATGTTCTTTGGGATTGTAGTGGGTTTTGTTTCTGAATGTATATAGAGAACACTTATCTTGATGAGTCTTATTATTCTATGAAATCATATGGCATATAGATAAGATTGAATGAACAGTAGTTGATTGTTAGATAGTTACTTTAGAATACAGATGTGTGCTGGTTCGCACTCACTCCCCGAGTAGTAAGGGTAATCTCGGAGGGGGTGTGACAATGCGTTTGAAAAAATTACAGCTCTGACCGCACTTCTAATCTTAACTTGATAAACATAAAGATCATTTATCGATGAATGCATAGTCCAATTATGCGTTGGACGCGGGCATGAATGACAGAGTATGCGGTGAAATCAAATAATCTGCATGGAAGCTCGACGCCTAATTTCATGCTTATTAATTTACACCACTCCTAAAACTGAATTCAAAGAATGACAAACAAATACTAAAAAGAAAGTACGAATAGAAGAAAGAAAGCAAGGGTAAAAGAAAGCGTCCTTGGAAAAATAGGCGTTCAAGAATGTAGGGACCTTTTGACGCAAGATTAGTCATTACACTTACGTGGGTCATTGGAGCCTTTATCGCGTTCAGGGTTCAACGCAAAGGAGACAATGAATTGTAGTATGACCTCCCTCAAGTGCGCGTACTTCGGATGCGTTGGTTTGGTTTCTAGCTCATGCATTGAAGGCTCTTTTAATAACAGCTCGATCTTTGCCGTGGATCTGTTGCTCTGGTCTGATTTCTCTAATATACGATCAGAGAATAAGTTGATTTCTTCTCCTCCACCATCTTCATTGTCTTTGAGGATTTCATCTCTCAACGCTGCATTTGTCGGTCTTGTCTTCTCCTTGATATTCGCGTTCATCTGACAAGATTTAAAGTCATCAGGATCTTTCAGTGCGATAACTACATCAAATTTTACCTGATCACCCACGCGGGGTGTTGATATTCCTTCTTGGACGTCAATCAGAACGCGTTCAGGAGTGGTATCTTTATATATAAACGCAGGTTCTGCCTGCGTTGCTCTTTCTCTTCGCTCTATATTTTCCTCTTCTTCTGATTTAGTGGCAGATGATGGTTGGTTGACTTTATTTATACTACTCTCCATCGGTTGACTCATTGTTGGAGCGTTTACAGGTTGCAAGTTTCCTTGCGTCCTCTGATCTTGTGCTGTGGGTTGGGTAGTTACCCCACTTATTAATGTCACATCTTGACATTGTTCTTTTAAGTTCCTTCTTGGAACTTCGGTTGTACTTGGCAATGCTCCTTGTAGTTGGTTTTTGAGCTCACTCGCAATTTGACCCATTTGAACTTCTAAATTGCGAATTGTAGTGGCTTGGCTTTGGAACATCGCTTCATGCGAATTGTGCGTTGCTTCATTCTTACTGATATATTCTCGTAAAAGAGATTCAATGGAAGACGATGAGGGTGATGCGTCTGCTTGCAGATCCCTCTGAAACTGATGATACTGGCCTTAATTCCCTTGGTTGAAACCAGGAGGGTTGCCTCTCTGCAGCTGTTGCTCAGCCTCGTACGTTTGTTGTTGATTTCCACCCCATCCGAAGTTAAGGTGGTTTCTCCAACCCAAATTGTACGTCTCACCATAAAGGTTGTTTTGAACATCACAGATTGACTGAAGATTGTAGGGACACATGTCATACAAGTGCCTTGCACCACACTGTGGGCAATTCACCGATGCTATCAGATTCACTGTGTTCATCGCATTCATCGCAGCAACTGATCCATCTTTATTATTCAAGGCTATCGTCTTCAGCAGAGATGTCATGGTTATCATCTGTGCTAAGAGATTGGTGGTAGCATCAGCTTCAAGCATTCCAGCTTGTGTTTGCCTTCTATCGGTGGAGCGGAATCCATATCCGTCGTCCACCCACTCATTAGATTGACAATAAAAGTTGCTAAAGACTATTCTTAATGCCATGTAATTTGTATTGGTTTCAAGAGATTAGTAATCAATCGAGTTGTATGAGAAAGGGTTGTTTTTAAGAGAAAATAACTTGGAATTAAGTTTAAAGACTTAGGCATATGAATAGCAATAAAATCCATGAAATCTATATTATTGCATGATGAAATAAATAAGGATTCATTACCCTAGAACTCTCTTTGACTCTTGTGTTTCTCACTTTAATACTTTCCTTATTTGGTTTATATTTTTCATAATTAACAACTTCCATTCCAATCCTCAAATAAAATTGATTCGATTCTAGAATAGCTAAGTAACATAAACCCTCACAATTGGATCTCCAGTGGAACGATATTCGGACTTCACTATCTTATATTATAACTTGACCTGTACACTTGCGGTTAACATTAAAAGTGCGCATCAAGTTTTTGGCGCCGTTGCCGGGGATCCAAAGAACAGTTTTTGTTATTTAATATTCATTAGAATTGATAGATCTTAATTTGAGGTGTATATTATTTGGTTGATTGTTTATTTATTTATTTATATTTTATTTTATTGTATTTTATATTTTATATTTTTTATTTTATTTTATTTTATTTTATTTTATTTTTATTTATTTATTTATTATTTTTTTTGTCGGTGTATGCCTCGAGATAATACTAACATTCTCCCCCTTGATCCCGAGATTGAAAGGACGTGTAGAAGAAATCTAAGGGTTCAGCACAACCACATAAAGATGAATGGTGTTTCTAACAATGCAATTAAACTAAGACTTTTTTCTTTCTCTTTACAGGACCGTGCTAAGGATTGGTTGGAAACCATACCTCCGGATAGCATCACAATGTGGGAGATCTTAGCTCAAGCTTTCTTGAACAAATATTTTCTACCGGCTAAATCTCATAGACTAAGGACGGAGATTGGAACATTTCATCAACTTGAGGATGAACAACTTTATGAGGCTTGGGAGAGGTATAAGGATCTCTTGAGAAGATGCCCTCAACATGGTTACCCGGATTGGTTGTAAATTCAACTCTTCTACAATGGATTGTCAAGCTCAACCAAATCCATTCTAGATGCAACCGCCGGATGCTCAATTTTTTCAAAAAATGCTCAAGAGGCGTATACCATACTAGAAGACTTGGCCACTACATCGTATAATTGGCCATGTGAACGGTCTTCTCCAATCATCCCAAAAGCCACCGGATGATATGAGATGGACGATGTAAGTTCTCTAAAAGCTCAATTGGCTTCTCTCACTAATGCTTTATTTAAATTTTCTCAAGGAAGCCAAGTTCAAGCAAGTCCATCATCCATAGATTCCCTTGCGGCCATGACGAATCAACAAGAGCCAAGTGAGTTGGAGGTAGCCAATTATGTGGATAGAGGACAATACCGAGGTCAATAACAACTTCCAACTCACTATCATCTCAACTTGAGGAATCATGAGAATTTTTCATATGCTAACAATAAGAATGTGTTGCAAGCATCTCAAGGATTCAATGGAGCGAGAAATGCAAAGTCATCATCACTAGAGGACATAATGCTTGACTTTGTCAAAGAGTCAAGAGCAAAGACAACCACAGTGGAGAATTCGGTCCAAGCTATCTTAAGCACCGTTCAAAGCTAAGGTAAGGCACTTCAAAACTTGGAAGTTCAACTTAGTCAAATGGCAACTTCCCTCCAAACAATGCAAAAGGGTAAGTTCCCTAGTTGTCCCCAGATAAACCCAAGGGAGGAGTGCAAGGCCGTGACTTTGAGGAGTGGAAAAAAGCTATCCACTCCCTTGATCAATGATGAAGATGATGAGCTTCCACAAGAAGAAGATGAAGCCATCATAGAGGATGTTCAACAAAAAGAGAGTACATCTAAGGAAAAGGAGAAATCAAAGTTCAACATAGGGAGTACTTCTAACTCTACTTCTTTTATCCCTAATACTTTACCTTTTCCTTAAAGATTTCAAAAGAAAAAGATTGATGCTCAATTTTCAAAATTCTTAGACATATTCAAAAAGTTAGAAATTAACCTTTCTTTTGCAGAGGCATTAGAACAAATGCCTAAGTATGCCAAATTCATGAAAGATGTATTGTCTAAGAAGAAAAGGTATGAAGATTATGAAATGGTTGCACTAACCGAAGAATGTAGTGCGGCACTACAAAGGAAATTGCCTCCAAAACTAAAGGATCCAGGGAGTTTCTCTATCCCTTGTCATTTAGGCAATAATAAGGTTACTAAAGCACTTTGTGATCTTGGAGCTTCTATTAACTTAATGCTTTTATCCATGTTTAGGAAGCTCAATGGAGGAGAGGTGCAACCAACTACCATATCTTTGCTTTTGGCCGATCGATCATTTGTTCATCCATACGGCATTGTGGAGGACGTCTTGGTCAAGGTAGGTAAGTTTATCTTCCCGGCGGACTTTGTGATATTAGACATGGAGGAAGATGCCGAAGTCCCCATAATCCTTGGGAGACCATTCTTGGCCACCGGAAGGGCTCTCATCAATGTGCAAGATGGAAAGCTCACATTCCGCCTTAACGATGAGGAGGTAACATTTGATATCTATAAAACCCCTAAGCATCCGGATGTGGAAAGGTATGAGCATCATGAGCCAAGCACAAAGGTAACATCGCCTCTCTCTTCAAATAAAAACTCTATGCATGATAAGTCTCCTTTGAATGGTAAGACTAATGGCATGCTTGATGTTAAAGTAGAAAATTCTATGAAGCATGTTTCTAGTTGTAACAATTCCCCTAGTTCTTCTTGCACGCCTCCCAAACCTATAATGAATTATGAACAAATCATGGAGAAGCATGTTAAAAATGAAGTGGTGAGTCCGGTAAAATTTAAGCATGATGAATCTTTAACAATACTTGACTACATTAGAAACGATGATGTCCAACTTGATAATGATTTGTTGACTAACTCACTAAATGCTAATAAATATGTTTGTGAGTTGAATGTGGGCGAATACTAAAAGTTGTAGGTGACCCAAAGCATGAAAGGAAGAAACCACCTTGGGATCCACCGTGATTCGTGAGCCCTATCTAGCTAGAAGACGTTAAACCAAGTGCTTATTGGGAGGCAACCCAATTTTATTGCTTTCTTTATTTTTCTTTTTATTTTATTTTCTATAAATCTTTGAGTCACTCATATGCTTTATCTCTCAAGAACGTGGTTTATCACACAAAGTACTCCTTACACCAAGCTTGTGGCTTCTCGCTTGCTCCCAGGCTTGTTCTTTCTTTGTTAGACGCTCTTATGCATTGGGGACAATGCATGACTCTAAGTTTGGGGTGGGAGGTGTCTCTCATACTTATGTGTGTTTTCTTACCCTGCTATGCATGTTAGTGAAAGTTTTAATGATCATATGCATGTTAATTTTGAATTTTTTTTTTCTTTTTGAAAATTTTGGAGCTTTCAAAGTTAAGGGGAATGTTGTTTATGGTTGTGTGCCTTGATGTTGATTGCCCATGATGAGATTCAAATTTGCATGATAGATGACTTATTGTGGAAATAAAATAACACTATCTTGAGTTAAATTCATTTAAGTCCCTCTTAAAATCTCTCATATTCTTGAGCACGTAGCCACTTTAATTTAGAATCTTTAACTGAAAAAAGGATTAAGTTGGGTGTATTTGGTTGTCACTTCGAAAGGTCCCATCGGTTAGAGAGTGGAAATGCATGATAACTTGTAATCTTAGACTAAGGAAAAGAAAGAGTATACATGCCTTGAGAAAAGAAAAAGTGTACACAAAATGTATGAGCTTTATTTGTCTATCTTTTTAAATGTTAAACTTGTAATGAGTATGCATGGATAGGGGTAAAAAAGAGCTGCCTTTGCTGTGATCAGTAAGGACGCCTGGGAATTGACTAGGTACGAGTCTCTACAGTGAATGTGTGAAAGTTAGTGCCTCTAGATAAAAGAATGCAAGTTTGGGCCCATGAAAAAGGCACCTTAGTGGACATATTACTCACTTGAAATGTATGGAAGCTTGAAGATTGGTGCATGAGCTAGAGTAGGGGGAAAACTAAAGAAACTCTCTTAAGTCCTAATTTGAGTTCTAGCATTTTAAATTGAAGGAGGCTTGCACACACACACATGGGAGATAGCAAGATTTGGCCTTGAAAGATTATAACAATATAGATATGCTTGCATGTTTCCACTTAAGCTCTAAATGCTATTCTCTAAGACATGAGTCAACTGCACACTTCTTCATCTAAACTCCATATTACTGGATTTTATTCTTTGCTCGGGACTAGCAAATCTCTAAGTTTAACGCTTTTTCATCTTGCAGGTCTGCCCTTTTATAGACGCTGCGTTCGTAATCAGTGGCAAATCTGAGTGATTGGAGGCGCAGTTAATGTCATGCATCTATCTTGCCTAATTGCGTAATTCTCGGTTCAATTTAGATCCACCACTAGATCATGCATGTCAATCTTCCGACAATCTCTCAAGATTCTGATCTGATTTTCCGCTGCCTTGCGTTTCTTGTCGCTATGCGTCCATGGAGAATTTGGGTTCATGCGTTTGCTTTTGTCGACGCATCCAAATGTTCTAACGCATCATCCTGCGTTGAGTGGATGTCCTCGCGTCCACAGGTTGCCAGGGCATAGTCCTGCGTTACGAAGTTGCCAACGCATCTACATGTTGCTCGCGTTCCTGCATTAAAACATGCGTTTTAGGCTCAAAAAGTTATAAAATAATTATCTTCATCAATTTACAATAGTAGAATGCATAGGAAGATTTATCAATAGAATTTAACTAATACTACCGCATAATTCTCTATTTAATCTCTATTTTTCTAAGAGAAAGGCTATAATAACTTGTATTTCTACAAGTTATCAAAACCCTCCAATTTATAGAGTTGGCCATCCAAAATTCTTTCCAAAAATATAGATTCTTTAAAATAGGAAAGATGGCGCTGACTAACATTGAAAGGTGGCACCGTCGCGTTGCTGGATGGCGCCGTGGCATTGTGCATCATAAAAGTTGTAAGCACTGGTTTGCTTTGTCAAGCATTGAGGCACGACCATGCGTTTGTGGCTATGCGTCTCAAAGGGAGAAGTGGCCGAGAGCGAGAGGAAAGTAGAACTTCGACTGAGTATTGACTAAGTTTATGCGTTGGTGGTTAATTCATGGAAGTTGGTGAGCGGAAGAAGTTGCAGCGTTGATGGATAAGTAGTCTTGAAGGGGAGAGAAACGCACTTGAACCATGCGTCCAAGTCACTCTGCGTTGAGGACAGGATGGCGTTGAAGTTGATGCGTCGAAGATAGACATTCGTTGGGGCACCTGTGCTGAAGACAGAATGGTCTGCACGCATCGAAAGTAGAATTTCAGGATGGAAAGGAATGCGTTCAAAATAGGAGGCGTGTGAGGACAACCACTATGCGTTGGAAGAGGAGAACCCCACGCTAGTCTGCAGAGGAAATACGTAAGTAGCAGCCTAAGTCCTAGTGTTGGTAAGGTTAGGTCGGCAGTATAAATAGCTGAATTAATTAAATGTTTAATCATTTTAAGGACAATTCGAGGCTTAAGTCGGTTCTACTCTTCAGATAAACTCCAGAAGAAGATTGAGGAGGGTGTTCTTGAGGGTTCCAGACGAAGTTTGATTCACATCGAAGCTGGAAACGAAGTTGGAACGGGGGAATGACCGAAGCTACTTAGTTTTGTTGAGCAGTGACTGATATTCGGGATAGAACGTGAGGAATAAGCCGAGTTCAGAGCTGAAAATTTAAGGTTAGTAAGTTAATGCAATTCCTAACAACTTTTGTAAAGGAGGGTGTTGCTGAAATCGAAGTTTTACTATGTGAATTCTTAGGAAATCAGTGATTACAAGACTGTCTCGCAATTCGGAACAACAGGAGGTAATTTGGGAATATCGCGAGAATGAGAAAGAGCTAAACCCTGAAATTTTAAGGTAAGCTTTAGAACGTGATTTCCTATAAGTATGCAGAAGGGAAGAAACTCTGAATCTGTATGGAAATGTGGTTTTTCATAGGTTGAAGTAAGGACGAGAAGAAAGGAAGGAGTACAGTGCAGAGTGCCGTTGGAAAAATCAAGTATCGACACACTGTCTAAGAATTTGCAGCGAGACGGGTAATGGTGAGACGCAAAGGAGTTTTCCGTCTCACAAGTATCGCTAGATAACGCTGAGTATCGTTGCTCAGGTGGGTAACGCTGGTGCTGTTTAATCAAGTATCGCTAGCAACTGTGCTATTCTATCGGGTATCGCTAGTAACAGTCATTCTTGGCGGGTGTCGCTGAGATTCTCATTATAAGTCAGTAGAGAAAAGGAAAGGAAGTTAGTGTTGTTTAACGCAGGGTGTGTTTCTTGTGCAGGCCGAGAAGAGATAGGAACAGTGTATAAACCATATAAAGCCTAGAAAGAGTAGTGAGTGACACTTTTCTTGATTTAAAATGAAATTTATTGAAAATGTTTGGCTTAGTTTTCTTATGAATTATGGCTTTGAGATGAATGCTTTCTTAAAAACTTGATGTTTGATGATGTTTATAAGGCATGTTTTATGCATTTATATAAGATGTGCAATGGCATGTTTTGAAATATTGTTTATTGTGATCAATTGATTTTCATGTAAGATTTTTATATGAACAACTATGTGAAAGAAATTCTGAAATGTTTTAAGAGGAGGCTCAGTGCTCAAGGACACGAGAAGGCACGTGAGTTTCCCCGGGACCCAGTACTCAAGGACATGAGAAGGTACATGGGCAACCCGACCTATTCCTATGTGCACATAGAGGTTAAGCTGGCTAGTGCATCGAGCTTGCTCTGCCTGAAGCCAGGTATGATTTCGACGTTGGGTGCGTAGAAATATTCCTCCGCCTCAACTAAGGGAAAAGTTTGAAAACTGCTTGATGTTGATAAATTTCTTGAAAACACTTTGATGTGATTTTAGTATTGATTTGTGAGAATGATGAATTTCGTGAAAAGCATGTTACATCTGAATAAATGTTAAACTCTGATTTACTCATTATATGAAACGTGCCTGTTTTAAATGAATGCCGTTTTATAAAGAATTGTCACTCATTAGGCTATTAACTTATGTTTCCAAATGTTTTCTTTTTCCCTCCCCAGGTAGCAAGTACGTTGCTGGTGCTTCGCCTAATACAACTCATCCTGCCTAAGCCTCGATCATCAAGATTTAGTGAAATTTGGGAGTTGTACGTTGAATATACTTATGTGAATGGCATGTAGAACATATAGTTTTGAATGGGTACTGTCAATGGTGTTGCGAATGTTGTATTTTGGGATTTGCGGATGAATTCATGACATGCATTAAAGGTGTACCCTTATAGGAAAGTGTATCAGGTTATAGGCATGCGATGTATAACTGTGTTTTATGTTTTGTATATAAGTAAATGTAAGTACAGGAAAAGTTAGGGCAATATGCGTCACAAGAGGGGTGATGTTTATTGACTTCACACTTCCCCTTAGGTTAGATGGGTAATCTGGTGACAAAAGTCTACCCTCGACGTCGTACCGCATGCCCCGTCGGAGCTATTGCGTTGAAGTCGGAGGCTGCTCTTGGGAAATTGCGCCGCGACACTACCTGTTTTTGGCATTTTTGTGTCTTTCTTCTCTTTTCACTGGATTTTTGCTTGGTTTTAATCTTTTGGCTTTCAATTCTAATTTTTTTTTAATTTTTATTTTGACCTGAAAACCATTAGTAAACACGTGAAATCTAATATAAACTCCCTTAATTTAATAGAATAAAAAGCACTTTTCAAGCGCTTTTCACCACCCCAAACTTAGAACTTGGAGATTTGCTAGTCCCAAGCAAAGACATGACATTAAAGAGCTTAAATAGAAGCATGGAAGCATATCTATATTGGTATAATCATTCAAGGCCAAATCTTGCTATCTCCCATGTATGTGTTTGCAAACCTCATTCAATTTAAAATGCTAAAACTCAAATTGAGACGCTTCCTTAGTTTTCCCCATATTCTAGCTCATGCACCAATTTTCATGCATCCACACATTTCAAGTGAGTAATATGTCCACTAAGGTGCCTTGCAATCATATTTTTCATGGGTTTTAAACTTGCATTCTTTTACATGGGGGCACTAGCTTTCACACATTCACTATAGGGACTCATACCTAGTCAATTCCTAGGCGTCCTAATTGATCACAACAAAGGCAACTCCTTTTACCTGCATCCATGCATACTAATTACAAGTTTAACATTTAAAAAAGATAGGCATGTAATGCTCATATATTTTGTGTACACTTCTTTTTCTCAACATGTATACTCTTTTTTTTTTCCTTAGTCTAAGATTACAGACTATCATGCATTTCTACTCTCTAACCAGTGGGGCCTTTTGGAGTGACAACCAAATACACCCAACTTAATCCTGTTTTTAGTTAAAGATTCTAAATTAAAATGGCTACGTGCTCAAGAATATGGGAGATTTTAAGAGGAACTTAAATGAATTTAACTCAAGATAATGCTATTATATTTCCACAATAAGTCATCTATCATGCAAATTCGAATCTTATCATGGCCAATCAACATCAAAGCACATAACCATAAAAAAAACATTCCCATTAACTTTGAAAACTTTAAAATTTTCAAAAAAATTTCAAAATTTCGAAATTTACATGCATATGATCATTAAAACCTCACAAACATGCATAGCAGGAAAAGAAAACACACAATACGAATGACACCTCCCACCCCAAACTTAGAATCATGCATTATCCCCAATGTATAAGAGCATCTAACAAAAAAAGAACAAGCCTAGGAGCAAGTGGGAAGTCACCAAACAGGCTTGGTGTACAGAGTACTTTTTATGATGAACCAAGATCCTGAAATTAGTAAAGCATATGAGTGACTCAAAGATTAATGAAAATAAAAAGGAAAAAAAAAATAAAGAAAGAAATAAAATTGGGTTGCCTCCCAACAAGCGCTTGGTTTAAGGTCTCTTAGCTAGACCGAACCAATGGATCATTCGATAAAAGCAAGGTTCTCAATTTGGGTTCTTCATTGCCAATGTAATGCTTCAAATGTTGGCCATTTATTTTGAAGATTGTCCCATCACCGCTTTGCAATTCCACGGCTCCATGTGGGGACACCTTAACAATGAAAAAGGGTCCCGATCATCGTGTCTTAAACTTACCTAGAAACAAACGTAACTGTGAGTTAAAAAGTAATACTCTTTGTCCAGGAAGAAAGGTCCGTGGGGTGACCTTTTTGTCATACCATCTAGCAGTGCGCTCCTTGTAGAGTTTGGCATTCTCATAGACTTGAGCGTAGAACTCCTCCATCTCATTGAGTTCCAAGAGGCGTTTCTCACCGGCCTTCTCAAAATCCATGTTTAGCTTCTTGAGAGCCCAATAAGCTCTATGCTCGAGCTCTACCGGTAAGTGATAAGCCTTTCCAAACACTAACCTATACAGTGAAGTACCTATTGGGGTTTTGAAAGATGTACGGTAGGCCCACAGTGCATCATCAAGCTTAAGGGCCCAATCCTTCCTATTAGTCTTGACAGTCTTTTCCAAAACCTGCTTGATTTTCCTATTAGATAACTTAGCAAGACCATTAGTTTGAGAATCATAAGTTGTAGCAATTTTATGATTAACATTATATTTTTGCATAATGGATTCAAACAATTTATTGCAAAAGTGAGAACTCTCATCACTAATAATAGCTCTAGGTGTACTAAAACGTGAGAAGATGTTTTTACGTAAGAATTTTAAAATAGTGCGAGCATCATTGGTCCTAGTAGCTATGGCTTCTACCCACTTAGATACATAATCAACTGCAACTAGAATATATAGGTAGCCATCATAAGACATAGGAAAAGGCCCCATAATATCAATACCCCAGACATCAAAGAGTTCCAGTTCCAAGATAGATTTCATTGGAAGCTCATGTTATCTAGAAATATTGCCAGTATGTTGGCACCTATCACATGATTTGACAAAGGTATAACAGTCCTTAAAAAGAGAGGGCCAATAAAAACCTGATTGAAGTACCTTAGATGCAGTTCTTCAAAGTGACCTCCATAAGGGTAGGCATGACATGAATTTAAGATACTTACCACTTCTTCTTGAGGCACACACTTCCTAATTATACTATCAGCACAAACCTTGTAGAGAAGTGGGTCTTCCCAATGGTAAGATTTAACATTGTGCATAAATCTCTTCTTTTGTTGAGAGTTCATGTCAGGTGGCAAATGTCCTCCTACAAGATAGTTAACTATGTCAACAAACCAAGGTAAACTATCTTTTACCTAATACAGTTGTTCATCAGGGAACATCTCAACAATGGGGGGATATGAGTTAGCCTCCCCATTTTCAATCCTAGACAGGTGGTTTGCAACCACATTTTCACATTCTTTTCTGTCTTGGATTTCTAAATCAAATTCTTGCAATAATAAGATCCACCTCATTAGCCTATCTTTGGAATCTTTCTTATCAAACAAATACTTCAAAGCAGCATGGTCAGTATGCACTACTATTTTAGAGCCAAACAAGTATGATTTAAATTTATCAAAGGCAAACACAATAGCTAGTAATCTCCTGTAAAACCTTGCATACCCTAGGATACTTATGACTCCCTTCACATTATTGAGAGGTGGAAATTGTTCAATGGCGGCTATTTTAGCCCTATCCACCTCCAATCCTCTTTGTGAGACTTTGTACCCCAGAACGATGCCTTCCTTAACCATGAAATGACACTTCTCCCAATTCAACACAAGGTTAGCATCTTGGCACCTCCGCAAAACACGAGCAAGATTAGCAAGATAATAATCAAATGAACACCCAAATACAAAAAAATCATCCATGAAAATCTCCATTATGTCTTCAATGAGCCCTTGAAAAATAGACATCATACAACGTTGAAAAGTAGCAGGGGCATTACACAAACCAAATGGCATTCTCCTAAAAGCAAAGATCCCATAGGGACATGTAAATGTGGTATTTTCTTGATCCTCAGAAGCAATGACAATTTGATTATAACCTGAATATCCGTCAAGGAAGCAATAATGAGAATAACCTGCAAGTCTATCAAGCATTTAATCTACAAAAGGAAGAGAAAAATGATATTTTCTAGTAGTCTTATTCAACTTCCTATAATCGATGCATACTCGCCATCCTGTAAGAAACAATTCTAGCCATCATCTCATTTTTTTCCTTCTTGACCACAGTCATACCACCTTTCTTGGGTACTACTTGAATAGGACTTACCCATGAACTGTCAGATATGGCATAAATGATTCATGCATTCAAAAGCTTGAGTACTTCTTTCTTGACTACCTCCTTCATGGTGGGATTAAGTCTCCTTTGGTGCTCTACAGATGGGTTAAAGGTATCTTCCATCAAGATTCTGTGCATACAGACCGACAGACTAATATTTTTAAGATCCTCGATAGACCAACCAATGGAGGACTTATGATCCCTTAATACTCTTAACAATTTTTCTTCTTCCACAGAATTAAGGTCAGAAGATATGATAACAGGAAAGAAGGCAAATCATCTAAGAATGCATATTTCAAGTGAGGAGGCAACACCTTTAATTCAAGAACAGGTTTCTCAACATCTATAGCATGCAAAGGAGCTAGAGGCATAGATTTATACATTTTAGTGCATATTGACATGTTATCTAACCACTTAGCATACAAAGCAATTTCATCGAAAATACTATCTACATTATCAACATCTATTATGCTTTGTTCTAAATGATCATTAGCCAACATAACCTCTACATGCTCATAAATAGTATGATCAATTATGTCTATAGCATGGCAAGTACTACTCTCATCATGATGACTCAAAGACTTATAAATATTAAATACAACATTTTCATCATTTACCTTAGAGTCAAATTCCCTTGTTGGACATCTATGATAGCTTTCCCAATTGCTAGGAATGGGCGCCTAAGGATGATAGGAATCTCAGAGTCCTCCTCCATGTCTAAGACTATAAAATCTACAGGGAAGATAAATTTGTCAACTTTAACTAATACATCCTCACCATACCTCTAGGATACGTTAAGGATCTATCAGCTAGTTGCAATGTGATAGTGGTAGGTTGCACTTCTCCAATGTTAAGCTTCCTATAAACAAATAAAGGCATTAAATTAATAGAAGCACCAATATCACAAAGAGCTCTAGTAACATTTAAACATTTAAAGAATCAATAGTGCAAGACATAGTAAAACTCCCTAGATCTTTCAGTTTTTGTGGTAGCTTCTTTTGCAGCACAACACCGCATTCTTCAGTCATGCTAATCATCTCATATTGCCCAAACTTCTTCTTCTTAGATAAGACATTTTTCATAAATTTAACATAGTTGGGCATTTGCTCTAAGGCCTCAGCAAAAGGAATATTAATATAAAGATTTTAAAATAATTCTATGAATTTAGCAAATTGAGAGTTATTTCTTTCTTTTTAAAACGTTAAGGATAGGGCAAGGTATTAGGTACAAAAGGTAGAGGATTACATGACTTACTTGAAGATGCCAACTCCTTTACTTTTTCTCTTTTTCTAAGACCTCCTTGGATTCATCTACTATGGTAGGCTCTTGGATGGTCTCGTCTACCTCTTGCTTCTCATCCTCATCATCGATCAAAGGAGTGGACAGCTTTTTCCCACTCCTCAAAGTCACGGCCTTGCACTCCTCCTTTGGATTTCTTTTGGGGCAACTAGGAAACTTATCATTTTGCATTGTTTGAAGAGAAGTGGCTATTTGGCTAATTTGTACCTCAATGTTGTGAATAGCCTTGCCATGACTTTGCACCGTGCTCTCCAATGCGGTGGTCCTTCCTCTTGACTCCTTTATGAACTCCACCATCAAGTCTTCTATGTTGGACTTCTTCTCGGTGTGTGATGGGCCTACATTGGAAAAACCAGGAGAACCTTGCAAAATATTTCTATTGTTAGCATAAGAAAAGTTTTCATGGTTCCTCAAATTAGGATGGTAATGAGTTGAAAGTTGTTATTGGTGGCCTCTATAGTGTCCTCTATCAACGTAATTGGCTGTCTCATTGTCTCCTTGTTCCAACTCCTTTTGTGTAGACATCTCCGATGCCAAGGTGGCAAGGGATGCTATGGATGGTGGACTTGCTTAAGCTTGGCCCCTGTAGTCAATTTAGAATGAGAATTAGTAAGGGAAGCCATTTGAGCTTTAAGAGAATTTACCTCATCCACCTTATACAATTCGGCGGCTTTTGGGATGATTGGACTGTTCACACGACCAATTATAAGATGTAGTGGCCAAGTTTTCTAGTATGGTATAGGACTCTTGAGCATTCTTGGAGAAAATTGACCCTCCAGTGGTGGCATCTAGAATGGATTTGATTGAACTTGACAAACCATTGTAGAAAAGTTGGATTGCAACCAATCCGGGTAGCCATGTTGAGGGAACCTCTTCAAGGGATCCTTATACCTTTCTCAAGCCTCATATAGTTGTTCATCCTCAAGTTGGCGGAATGTTCCAATCTCTGTTCTTAGCCTTTGAGATTTGGCCGATGGAAAATACTTGTTCAAGAAACTTGAGCAAAAATATCCCATGTAATGATACTATTTGGAGGTATGGTTTCCAACCAATCCTTTGCTCGGTCCTGTAAAGAGAAAGGAAAAAGTCTTAGTTTAATAGAGAAACGCCATTCATCTTTACCGTTCTGCATATCTCTAAGAAAGCCCGTAGGTGCTTATGAGTATCTTTATTGGTCCTTCCTCTAAAGGCTAGCATCTCTAACCATTTGAATCAACCCCAGTTTTAACTTAAAGTTATTGACATTGATGGGCACATTCATAACATCGGGTTGATTTGCCGATAATGTTGGTTGAAAGTAATCCCGAATTACCTTTCGTATCTCCTCTGCCATCTCCTCGGTATAATTGTGTTGAGCTCTTAGATTTCTTCTATAAGTCCTATCAATCTCGGGATCAAGATGGAGGAGGTTAGTATTATAACGAGGCATAAACTGACAAAATTATCAACAAAAATAATATACACCTCAAATTAAGATCTATCAATTCTAATGAATTTTAAGTAAATAAAACTGTTCTTTGGATCCCTGGAAACAGAACCAAAAACTCGATGCGAACTTTCCGTGTTAACCGCAAGTGTACAGGTCAAGTTATAATATAAGACAGTGAAGTCCGAATATCGTTCCACTGAGGATCCAATTGTGAAGGTTTAAGTTACTTAGCTATTCTAGACTTGAATCAATTTTATTTGAGGATTGGAATTGAAGTTGTGATTTTGGAAATAAAACTAAAAAGGAAAGTAAATAGATAAGAAACACAAGAGTCAAAGAGAGTTCTAGGGTAAAGAATCCTTGTTTACTTCATCATGCAATATTCTAGCGTTCATGGATTTCATTGCAATTCTTATGCTTAAGTCTAGAAACATAAATCCAAATTATTTTCTTTCAAAAACAACATTTTCTCATGCAACTCAATTGACTACTAATTTCTTGAAATCATACAAATTACATGGCATTAAGAATAGTCTTTAGCAACTTTCATTGTTAACCTAATTATTTTCATGATAGATTAACAATAATTCTTTGTTATAGATCTAGTTAGACATACAATTATCTCAACCATCCATCTAACGTAACATTCAAACATGACCATTTAACAAGAATTTAAGCACAATAACAAAGAAAAGCATAATCATTGCAACAAAACCATGAATAGTTTACAATATCAACATAACTTTATAAACAATTCATCAATACCCTAAAACTAAAGAGTTTAGCCACTCATAACTTGAAGCAACATGTTCACAACAATATAAACAAAGAAAGAGTGTAAAGAAAGAAAAACTCTATTGAAAAGAAGCTCTTGATTGAGGAGGAATCGTCAAGATGTCCTTGGTTTTCACGTTAGAACTTGAATGGCACCACGACTCTCTCGAATTCTTTTCACTCTTCCTTGCAGCTAACTCACTCTTTGGACTTTTTAATGAATTTTCTCTCAATTCGTTTCTTCTTGTGTCTCTTGGTGTGTAGATTGGTGATTAGGGCTGCTGGAAACCCTTCAATTTGTAGATTCTGGCCAAAATTCTTTCAAAAAATATAGATTCTTAAAAATAGGAAAGATGGCATCGCGACGCTGACCAACATTGAAAGGTGGCACCGCCGCGACGCTGTGCGTCATAAACCCTCGGCGCCGTGCCACAGCGCCACGTTGGAGCTGTTGCGCTGAAGTCGGAGGCCGTTCGTGGGGAAAAGCATTGCGAAGCTGCCCTGTTTTTGGCATTTTTTATGTCTTTCTTCTCTTTTTTACTGGATTTTTGCTTGGTTTTGATCTTTTGGCTTTCAATTCTAACTTTTTTTTTTTTTACCTGAAAATTACTGACAAACACATGAAATCTAATATAAACTTTCTTAATTTAAGAGAATAAAAAGCACTTTTCAAGCGCTTTTCACCACGCAGCGCACCCCCTGCTCACCAGCGAGACCTCTCTCCCCCCACAGCATGCACACCAACAGCAGCACACCTCGCTTATCAGTGTGCATGCCTGCATGGCCGTGGCGTGTCGGCTTGCCTCTTTGACATCCAAAACATGTCAAAATAATCTCAATAGATTCTTACCTTCGATCACTGGTTTAGCTTGTCTGCACGCACAACTTCTTCAAAATGCAATCGACAGCCTTAAAAACACTGTCTTCAGTTCCAACTGCTAAAAGCACTTTTCAAGCGCTTTTCACCACGCAGCGCACCCCCTGCTCACCAGCGAGACCTCTCTCCCCCCACAACATGCACACCAACAGCAACACACCTCGCTTATCAGTGTGCATGCCTGCATGGCTGTGGCGTGTCAGCTTGCCTCTTTGACATCCAAAACATGTCAAAATAATCTCAATAGATTCTTACCTTCGGTCACTAGTTTAACTTGTCTGCACGCACAACTCCTTCAAAATGCAATCGGAAGCCTTAAAAACACTGTCTTCAGTTCCAGCTGCTAAAAGTAATGTTTTTAGCCAAAATTAGACTTGACTTCCTTACAAACTTATAGATAATTGGCTTGGCTAGATTACCTCAAAATTTCAGCCTCTAACTCTTTTTCTCCCCCCAAATATGTCACACCCCCTCCCGAATTATCCTCTATAACCTGAGAGGAGATGCAAAGACAGCAACCTTGACTCCTCTGTAAGGTTCACTGTCCAACCATTTTCACCAAGGACGACTCAGACGAGGTTCTTGTGTAGGCAAAGCATCCCGAACTCGCTCGCTACCTGGAAAAATTAGAAAAGATGGAAAACGTGAGTTAGAGCCCCGTGAGTGACAAGTTTTGTAAAATGAGCTTGTTTATAAAACAGACATGTTACATTTGTACACATAAAACAAGGATTCAACATAATAGTTCAACCAGACATATTTTGCACAAATGTATCAATCTCATAAATCCGATTTTCAAATTGTATATAATCGTTTTCCAGAAGGATTTAAACAGTAAACCGTTTGGTTCTCAATCTTTTCCCTTAGTTGAGGCGGAGCAAGGCTCAACGCTTTCAACGTCGAAAACAACCTTAGCTGGGGGTGGAGCAAGGCTCAACACACCCAACGTCGAAATCGTCCCTAGCTCGATGTGGAGCAAACTCGACGCACCAGCCAAATTAACCTCTATGTGCACATAGAAATATAGCAGGTTGCCCAAGTACCTTCTCTAGGTCCATCAGTACTGGGTCCCGTGGAAACTCACGTGCCTTGAGCACTGAGCCTCCTCTAAAACATTTTATCAATCAGTTTACATAAATAGTTCATATGAAACTTTTCCATGAAAAATCAGATATAACACCATAAACAACATTTCACAACATGCCATTCAGCATCTTATAGAAAACGAATAAAACATGCCTTGTGAACAATGTCATCAAACATCATGCTTTTCAAGAAAACAATTCATCTCGAAGCCATATCTCATAAGAAAAACCAAACTAGACATTTTTAATAAATTTCGTTTCAAAGAGAGAAAAGTGTCATTCACAACTTGTCCTTAGGCCCAGAGCTGATTATATGCCTTTCCGAGCTCTTCTTGGCCTGTAAATACACATTCCTCACGTTACGCTTCCCTTAAACTTCCTTTACATAATCATTAAATGTGCATACTTAAACTCTAATCATGATTCACCATCGAGACTCCCTTTCTTTTCTAAAATAAACATAATAAGCGAGATTCTATGTCACTAGCGAGATTACCAACGAGATTTCACCTTACTAGCGAGATTACTAGCGAAATTACGCAACAGATACACGACACTAGCGACACCAAAATAAGTGAGACTAGCGAGATTACCCGAGGAGCGACACCAAGCGAGAGTCAGTGAGATTTGTGAGACAAAAACCTCCTCTACACTACCAGCGAGATTTGTGTCGCTACTCACACTCCAATTTCTCAGCGATACCAGCTTCCTGACGACACCCGACAGCAAAGTTTCCTCCTTTTCTCTTTGTTCTCACTTCTGTCAGTTCAAAGTCACATTTCCAGCCAGATTTAGAACTTCTTTCCTTCTGCAAACTTGTAGAGAAACATGTTTTCTAGCTTACCTCAAATTTTCGTGGCTTAACTCATCCTGGTTCATCAGATATTGCAAGTTTTCTCCGCGCTACTCTAGATTGCACATAAATTTTGTATCAGTAACTTCCAGCTAAAAGTTTACATGTTTCTATTCCATTTCAACTCAGGCACCCTTCATAAAAGTTGTCCAAGATTGAGTTAACTTACTAACCTCAAAATTTCAGCCTTAGACTCGATCTCTTCGATTCACTCTACTCCAAACATCAGGCGTCGTCCAGTCTGTGCGTCCACGAATTGCGTTCTGTTCCAGCTTAGATTTTAACACTAACACGAGTAAATTCCCCAAAATCCACCGGGACACCCACTTCTACTTCTCTTTGTAGTTCGTCTTAAAAATGAAACCGACTCAAGTTCTCGAAGTGTCTAAAATGATTAAATATTTAATTCATTTTTCCTTTATATATATATCACTGACTTAAGCTTTCGGAGTGTCCAGAATGATTGAATATTAATTTATTTACTTTTATATATATATCACCGACTTAACCCTCCAAGGCAGGCTGGCGCACTAGGTTCTCCTTTCTTACTTCAACGCAAGGCACCCATAATGCCACCCTACCCTAACGCCTTCATCAATCAACCACACTCAACGCATGGCGCCCTCAACGCCTCCTATCTTCAACGCATGCAACACATTCATTCACACCACTATCTTCGTAGCGTCAAGACCACTCTGTCTTTGACGCAGAGTGACTTCAGCGCATGGCTGTCTTCGACGCAGAGTGACTTTAGCGCGTGGTTCAAGCACATTTCTTCCCCTGCCAATGATCACTTATCCTTCGACGCGGGCAACTACTTCAGCTCACAACCCTTCGTGATTCAATCAACAACGCATGGTTTCTCAAATAGTTCAACTTTCCTCTTCATTCACCAATGCATAATCTTGGCCAACACTTAGCCAAAATTTTGCTCTCCAAAAATTTTTTGCTCTCATTCTCGGCTACTTCCTATGCGTCCACCTTTACTACGCGTTACCTCAGTCTTGACCATGCGCCCAACATGGTCTTTTATTCCTTTCCTTCAGACTTTTTAACACATCGGTTTTTTTTTTTTAAAAGTTAGGTGTCACAAAATATCACTAAATCTTTCCACTCTACTTCAGTTTACCCGATAGCATGAGCAAGCTTAAGTTTCCGATGAAATCTGAGTTCTTCCTCAATGAGTTTCCTTTCAGTAGCTCTCTCGATGAAACTTGACTCAATTTAGGACAATTTGGTCGAAGAAAATTGCATATAGCATGAGTAGTTTGCACACATCAAAGTCATCTGCCTAACCCTTCTATTTATAGCCTCCACAGAAAACTGCATGTAAAGTCCTAGCTCGCCACCTCCTACTTGCATGCAAGCCCATGCCACACTTAACCCAATTTTGACACCTAATTTGGCTTTGCTTAATACTTAAGTATCAACTTTGCTTAATCAAGAAGGAATGGTGGACGCAACCTTGGCAGAATTTCTCCACGCATGATCAATCACTCATTTGAGGTTAGTTTGCTATCCTTCTCGGCTACCCATGCACGCAACCCCTTGGCTGATGGTCGCCTAGCTTGGACGCATAGCCACCATGTGTCAACCTCAAAAGCCTGTTTGGATGCATAGCCTCAACGTACCAAGCTCCCTCCACCAACCTCAACCAACGCATCAACACCTTTAACCAAGCTCACCATGGACGCATCTCTCACCAAGCAAGATGCATCACTCACACTCTCTTGGTGACTTGGCTACTTAAGGTCTCCCACACATGCTCCAACACTTAGCCACCTTTCTTGCTAGCCACGCACTACCCGACTACTCCATGACAAGGGCTCTTGGCTACCTCCATCTCACTACCCGCCTAGCCACTTGCTAGCCATCTTTCCCAAGAATGTTGAGAATGAAAGTAAGGCTTACAGACCAGATATGTATGGATGATAAAAAAAAAAAACAAAAATAAGAGTGGTCTAAGCGCAAGCATATACTGTCAACGGAGTAATAAATCAAGTGACCAAAGGCAACCAAGTGTAAATAGACAAGATTGAGTTGAATGCTATTAAAAATAGTAAACAAGAATGAGCGAACAGAGGTACAAGTATATTTCAACTAGTCGGGCAATATGCCTTGGGCAATGCGGCCACATCAAACTTGGGCAATGACTTAGTCATGGACAAAAAATTGCTCGTATTCGGTCTTGTGTCAAGTTTCTTTAGAAGCTCTAGGCAGCTAATGTCAATATTTCTATGGTTAGTTGGATATTAAATTAATGTTATGCAGTTTCTTTATCCCATGGCGTACCTTATTTCTAAGGCTACATAACAGACCTATTTCTAGGCTTTTAGTCCCATATTTCTTTGTGACCTCAGTTTACTTCCTAACCTTCTAATATTAAGACTACGCTAGATTGCTAAATTAAGTGGCCAATTTAATTTAACATTTTTTATCTATAAAATCAACAAAGTAAATGTACAAGTGAAAGAGGTATGAAGCACAAACATTGCTCAAGCCATGACACGCTAGGGTATTCACATAACTCAACCCCTTAGAGAAGTTAGCTCATAATAAGAAGAAATGAATAAATTTCATTAGATCATAAGTCAAGAAATAAAAGAAGAAAAGAAATAAAAGAAATGAAATAGGTGCTGAAAATACAGAAAATAAATTCCTTGGACAAATTTCTCATACTCTCAAGCTTCCTAGGTCGAATTCTCCTTTCTCAAGGATGAATCCTCTCTTTACTCTTGTTCTCATTGATGCGCACTTTGATTGTTAACCGCAAGTGTATGGGTCAAGTAATAATATAAGACGGTTAAGTTCGAATATCGTTCCATTGGAGATCCAATTGGGAATGTTTAAGTTACTTAGCTATTCTAGAGTTGAATCAATTTTATTTGAAGATTGAAATTGAATATTATAAGTTATGGAAAATACAAATCAAATAACGAAAGTATTAAAGTGAGAAACACAAGAGTCAAAGAGAGTTCTAGGGTAATGAATCCTTGTTTATTTCATCATGCAATATTATAGATTTCATGGATTTTATTGTCATTCATATGCCTAAGTCTAGAAACTTAATTCCAAGTTATTTTCTCTCAAAAACAACCTTTTCTCATGCCACTCGATTGATTATTAATCTCTTAAAATCAATACAAAATTACATGGTATTAAAAATAGTCTTTAGCAACTTTTATTGTCAACCTAACTACTCTCGTGATAGATTAACAACAATTCATTGTTATAGATCAAGTTAAACATACAATCTCTCAATCATACATTAAACCTAACATGTGAGGATGGCCAATCCACAATAATTAAACACAATAACAATGAAAAGCATAATCATTCCAACAAAACCATGAAAGTCTAAAAGATCAATATAAATTCATAAACAAATCATCAAAACCCTAAAACTAAAGAGTTTAGCCACTCATAGTTTGAAGCAACATGTTTAAGCAAAATAAACAAAGAAAGAGTGTAAAGAAAGGGAAACTCTACTGAAAACAGGCTCTTGATTGAGGTAGCACCGTCACGATCTCCTTGACTCTCACGTCGGAATTCGAAGAACACCACGACTATCTCGAACTCTTTTCCTCTTCCTTGCAACTAACTCACTCTTTGAACTCTCACTTAATTCTCTCCTTTTTGTGCCTCTTTAGGTCTGTAACTTTCTTGCTTTGCTTTGATTTTCTTTGATGATCTGGGCTGCTAGAAACCCCCAAATTTATAGAGTTTGGCCGTAAAAAAATTTACCAAAAATAACATTTTTTCATTTAAGGAAAGCTGGCACCGTCACGCTGTTCCATAGCGCCGCGGCGCTAAGGCTACATCCAAAATTGTTGCTCTCAGGTTTTAGCGCCGCGGCAGCACCATCCATGCGCTGCGATGCTGGGATGCGTTTCAGAAATATTGTTCTCGGGCATTAGCGCTGCGACAGGGCCGTCCAAGCGCCGCGACGCTGTCATGTATTCAACAAGGTTGCGTCGAGGCAGCGCCATCTCGGAGCCGGTGCTACTATGCGTCCAGAACGATGCGTTTATGTTTTAGCGCCGCGGCAGCGCCGTCTCGGCGCCGCGGCGCAATCCCAAAATTTGCCCTTTTCAGCTCTTTTTTGCCGTATTCTTGCTCGGTTTTGATCTTTTAGTCGTTTCTTCTAATTTTCCTCGTTTTAACCTAAAAATCACTAGCAAACAAGTGAAATCTAATATAAACTCCCTTAATTTGACAGAATAGAAAGCACTTTTCAAGTGTTTATCACTCATGGAATAGGGAGGTCTTAGCTCTAAGTTCTTTAGAGGAACTTTTGTTCTTAAAAAGTATTTTGGATTTTTGGGTGAGAATTCTCCTTAGGAGGTCTAAATTTCGATGATGATCTAAAGGATGAAGTCTTCATGCGCTTTTATAAGCCATGTTGATAGAAGAACGACCTAAATTCACATTCTAAGCGACTTCTAGTCAATTTCAGCACTAAAGAACGACCGAGGATCGAGTAAATAACAACTATGGAAATCGAGCATGATTCTGAACTTTAGGGTTTTGATGCAGGCGCATCATGTTTGGGAAATGTAGGTGCATCGAAGTCAAATTTACAAAAGAGCCAAAGTGTAAAAGCTCATAAAATCAGCCTAATTATCCTACCATGCATATTAAGGGTGTTCATCATTCGATTTGGCCTGGTTTTTACCAAAATCGATGACTGAACCAAACACCACAGTTCTTGAGTATTGTAAACTATGAAAAATGAATGTTTCCTTAGTTTTAAACAAAAACCAAACTAGTAGGTTTTGGTTCCTTGTCATATCATGTTAGTTTTAAGCGATATTGCATCATTGCTTAAATGACCAACGATGTGAGGGATGAAGTTGAAGGCCTGAAGCATGATGAAGAAAAAAACGTCAATATGAAGGAAGAGAAAATGCAAAAGATAAAGAAAACCTTAAAACGAAAAGCAAACGATGGAAAAATGAAACATCCTTCATGGAGAGTAGCAAATAGCAGTGAAAAAAAATACTAAAAACGGGTACCAATGAGATCTTGATGGGAAAAGGTGAAATAGTTAATGTTGGCTATTGGCTAGGAAGAATGCTTGTGAAATCATGAGAAAGGGGAAAAGTGCCTAATGAGAGAGAAAGAGTGATAGGAAGTTTTGGAAACCCTAAAAAATTAATTAAGCCTAAAAAACTAATTGGGATCAGTTGGTGTAGTGGGGTATTTTAATGGGCCATAAGTTGTTTTTTTAAAATGTATATTAGATGTGCGGTTCAGTTCAGTTTTATTGAATTTTTTAACAGCCAAACTGTATATTGAACCAAAAATCTCAACTTTATATTTAATTAAATTGAGAAATTTTTTTTTTTTTAAAATTAACCAGACCAAACCAGTTTTTTCAGCTGGGTTCTTCAGTTTGGGTCAGTTTTGGAACACCCTTAAAGCATATAGACTAAAGAAAATCGATTTTCAAGGAAAAAGTGCTTAACCTAGAAAGTGTTCGATACTTGTTAACCACTAGTTCAAAGTTCTTGAAGTGCTTGCATGATTTGAAAGTTTCCATGTGCTTTTTTTATGAGACTACAATATTGTACTGCAAAATCCATGCTTATATGTACGTAACCAATTCTTCCTTGCTTTAGCCCATATACTTAATTTATTCTAAACTCTACCATAACCAGTTAGATTTACTGTTCTTCTTACACTCTTTAGAACATGTTTTGGAGTGATTTAAAATAATTAGTAGCTTTATAAATATGGAAGTTGTTTTCTAGGTTAAATCATGAAATTCGCCACTCCACATCGAAATTTAGGGCCTAAGATTGTATTTTCTAGCTTAGGTTGAGGAAGAAACTTGTTATATTAAGTTGTGAGGACATGTATTTATGTTATTATCTTATGATTGTTGTGATTCTTGAATGTATTTGAATTTCTATGCTTGTGAATTAGGGTAATTGTTTTGAATGACAATTTGAACAATCGATAACACTCAAATTTCACACTGAGCTTTTGATATATATGTTCCATTACTAATTCAAGGAAAGAGGATATTAATTAGATAAAAAAGGATCCCATTTCGAAGAAATAATTCAAATCGTAGACAAACGGAAAAAGCGTAAGTTTCCAAATTCCATTTCCGGGGGAAGGAGCTTCACAACTCGACCGATAGGAAGAGGAGTGAATAATATAACAAAATGTTGTTGTCTGTCACTGATAAACAATGACATTTTGCTATATGTGTAAATAAGTTAGCTCATTTTGTTATATTTGAAAACAACCTTTTGGATTATGTTTGTAATGACCACCCTTTCATATTTTCATTGCTTTGCTAGTATTGACTCACAATCCATGACATTTAGTATGTGTTAACCTCTTGTAACAAAAATCAAAGCATACATGTATCACACCCCCTCCCGAGTTACCCTTTGTAACCTGAAAAGAGGCGTGAGGACAGTAGTTCGACATCTACTGTCAACTTATACTCTTTTCAAGACTTACTATGTATAGGGTAAATAATCAAATCTCAATACGATATTATTTAACATGTAGAATTTTATTTACTCCATTGTTTGTAGAGTTTGTTTACAAGTAACATAACCCTAGTTCGATACAAGCTTTTGCCAAATTTTGACCACATTATATCTCGGCAGACCTCATCTTCGCATAGCAATGAAAACTCCGCTACTACCTAGAAAGAGAAACATAAGAAAGGATGAGCTTCACAAAGTCTAGTGAGTCATCAATAAAACTAGGGTTCATATAACCCTTTAAACATAATAACTATAATAGAATTCATGAGCAAGCATATCTATATCGAGCCTATATTCAAACTTCCCACTTTAGGGTTACCTGCTAGCTCACACTGCTCAGCAATCCGACTGGTTTTCTCCGCTCACTCACCCAGCTTAGCAATTTTTCGTATTCTCTAACCTTTGTGCACATAGTCTTATCTCTGAGGATCAGAAGCTTGGTCCGTCGGCCCTCTGACCATCCTCCTGAGATACTTTTCGTAGGATTAGGAACAGTAGGAATCGAATTTCCAATGAAAGTGAGTAATCGTCTTGTGTCATTAAATTTGTTTTTGGAAAACCAAAATTACAGAGAACATACAACAAGGATAAACAATTAAATTAGCATGCTTTTGAGGAAAGTTAAGAAAAAGAAGTTTTCCTACCTTTGAAGATCATCTTCATTATGAGAGACTTCTTCTTCTCCAAAGGACAAACCAGTGAGAACTCCAACGAATGCAAGAAGAACTTTCCTTCTTTGGAAACACCACCACAATGGAAACCTCGTTATTCTCTAGCAGAACCAACAGAGGAGTTGTGGGCTCTCTTTTATTTTGGCAAGGAAATTTTTTTGTGTGTAGAAGAGAGAGTTGAAGAGTTTTTTTTTTTTTTTTTTTTTAATACAGAATTTTTCTTCCTTCCTGTAAACTTTCTCCCTCCCTTTTATGTAAAATGTGAGCGAGAGAGCAAAATAACTCCCATGTAGTAGGGAGTTATTTTTTAATTAATAATATAATATTGAATAAAATTAAAATTAATTATAGTATATTATATTAAATCATATTTAATAAATATAATTAAATAAAATCAATTAATTAACCATTAATTAATAAATTAATTAAATATCTTATATTTAATTTAAATTTGAATCATATTCAAATAATCTTCTCTCACATAACCTATAGTTTTTATACGAATCTCATTCATATAATTAATATTGAAATTTCATTTAAATATTTATCTCTCTTATAATATAAAGTGTAATCTTGAATGTCATTCAAAATAAACTTTATATTATAATGTATCTATATACATTATGCTAATTATATCACATACAATTAATTCCCTTATTAATTTAAACTTTCAAATTAAACCAAAATATTTGATTCTAATATTAATCCTTTATGAGCTAGCAAGGGGACTATATGAACCTATAGCTAGAAGCTCCAATGATATGAGATTAATCAATTAAACTCTTTAATTAGATTAATCAATATTCATTAACTGTAGGTCACTCCACTAAAGACTATAATTGCACTCTTCGCACTATAGATATATTTCTGTGTCCACATAATTTATTAATCAACAGTAAGTCGACCCTTCACAAATTACTCATAACTACAGCTTGGTCAAAATACCGTGTTACCCGAGTAGTTATATCTAACTCCTTAAGTACCGTTGATTCCTCTAATGAACAAACTGTTTATAGTCCAACTATAAACTAACCCATCTCGGGCTAGTGAGAGGGTGAGCCATCATTGTTCAAGACTCGGAATCAACCCTTAAGGGGATAATTTATCTACTTACCTTACGGGAATGAGTAAATTCCATCTTGTGAAGATATGTTCCCAGCTCTCTAATCAGAAAAATCCCTAAAATGGTAGGCATATTGAGTCGGTGATTTGACCACTTTCACCCATACAGATCAAAGGATCACCCCTCATAGACAAGAGTTCATAACTCAATCAGGATTCAAGTCGAGTTACCTATAGTCATCCTATGAAATGTTAATTTCAACAATTAACGATGTTACAAAGAGAAATTAAACATTTCGTGGTTCGGTCTCATACAAACTCTTTGCATAGGATATCCCCACTCACATGTCTCCATATGAAAGATTAGGATCAAATCGTTTGTAACACTTTACAACTCGTAACAATTACAAAGTGAGCCGTATCGGTAATGTTAGCAGAATAAGGCACCCAACCTTGTTCATATACTATAGACCTTTTTGGTTATTACTTAAACATGATCCAACCTTGTATGTCAACCACATACATGTTTAAGTTTACATAAAATAACCATGGAATCTTAGTTTATTGGATTAAGTTAATGCATAAAAAAGATAAAATAACTTCTTATTTTATTCGATAATTAAAATGTATACACAATTTACAAAATTACAAGACCCAAGAGATTTATGACACACCAGTCCCAACAGGAATTAGGTTCCAACACCCCCTGACCATCCCACAAGGTTCTATCCCGACACAGGCTCAGATTTGAAATATAACATTCTTTATTATATGTTTTTAGGTACGGTATTTGAAATGATGATACCAATCATGTAGATAATTCAATGAATTTCAATCTCACCAAACAAAGTTCTAATAAAAGATATGATCATATAAAGTCGAAATCATCTATAAGAATATGGGAAGGAGGAAAGTGGTGTTGAAATCACTTATGGAACCGATGTAAGATATTAAGCAAGGCAACATACAAAAAAAAAAAAAAAAAGTTTTAATAACATGTAACTTCAACTAATTGCAATCAATGATACTTTCTCTCAATATGCTTTCCTCGTTTGTGGCTACAAGGCTCTTTAGAGTTGGCTATTGCCCCACTATTGTCACAGTATAATGTGATGGGCAATTCCATGTTTGGAACGATTTCCAAATCATTCAAGAACTTTCTGAGCCAGACTGCTTCCTTGGCTGCTTCACAGGCAGCAACATACTCAGTCTCCATAGTGGAGTTTGCAATGCATCCTTGCTTGATGCTATGCCATACTACAGCTCCTCCGTTTAAGGCGAACACTGATCTTGACATGGATTTTTTAGAATCTTTGTCAGTTTGAAAATTAGAGTGTGTGTATCCCGTAAGGATCAAATCCTTAGCTCCATACATCAGCTTGTAGTCTCTCGTTCTCCTGAGATACTTGAGGATGTTCTTAACCGTAGTCTAGTGGTCTAACCTTGGATTAGACTGGTACCTATTGACTATTCCCACTGTATAACAAATGTTTAGCTTGTGTAAAGCATAACATACAATAAGCTACCCAGAGCAGAGGAATAGGGAATACGTCTCATATCCTCAATTTCTTGAGGTGTCTTAGGACACTATTCCTTAGACAAATGAACCCCATGCCTGAAACGTAATAAACCCTTCTTAGAGTTTTGCATCGAATATCAAGTCAACATTTTATCTATATAAGTTACTTGAGACAAGGCAACGTTCTGTTCTTACAATCCTTAATGATTTGGATCCTAAGTACATATTGTGCCTCTCCCAAATCTTTCATTTGGAATTAGGCTACCAGCCAATTTTTAACATCAGTAAGATACCCTACATCATTTCCAATGAGCAAGATGTCATCCACATAAAGTACTAAGAAAGTTACTTTACTTTTGATGATTTTCTTGTATACACAAGGCTCATCAACATTTTATTCAAAACCAAAAGATTTTATCGCAGTATCAAGTTTCTTTGCTCAACTACTCTTTAGATCAACAACTACGACATTGATGTTGTTGTAGTACTTTTTGATAAGCACTCGAAAAGTGCTTTATATTCTCTCAAATTAAGGGAGTTTTATATTAGATTTCACTTGTTTGCTAGTGATTTTCAGGTTAAAACGAGGAAAATTAGAAGAAACGACTAAAAGATCAAAACCGAGCAAGAATACGGCGAAAAAGAGCTGAAAAACGCATCCTTGTTGAAACGCATGATGCGTCGCGTCGCTAAGGCAGCACTGCCGTGGTGCTGAAGCAGAAAAGCATCAGCATGGACGCAGAGTAGCATGCAGCGCCGAGATGGCGCTGCCTCGACGCATCCTTGATGAACGCAAGACAGCGTCGCAGTGCTGGGACGGCGCTGCCGCGGCGCTAAAACCCGAGAGCAACTTATTTTTTGTCGCAACCCTAGCGTCGCGGCGCTATGCAACAGCGTCGCGGCGCCAGCATTAATTAAACGAAAGTTTTGTATTTTAGGTTAAATTTTTGGCGGCCAAACTCTATAAATTTGGGGGTTTTTCAGAAGTCCAAGGGGGGGAGAAAATCAAGAAAAGCAAGAAAGTTGCAGACTGAAAGAAAGATCCAAAAAGGTGAGAATTAAGCGCGAGTTCAAAGAGTGAGTTAGCCGCAAGGAAGAGGAAAAGAGTTCGAGATAGTCTTGGTGCTTTTCGAAGTCCGACGTGAGAGCCAAGGAGTTCATGACGGTGCTGCCTCAATCAAGAACCTCTTTTCAATAGAGTTTCCCTATTCTTTACACTCTTCCTTTGATTATTTTTGTTCAACATGTTGCTTCAAGCTATGAGTGGCTAAACTCTTTAGTTTTAGGGTTTTGATAAATTGTTTGTGAATTCATGTTAATTTTGTAGACTCATGGTTTTGTTTAAATAAATTATGCTTTTCATTGTTATTGTGTTTAATTCTTGAGGATTGGCCATCTTCACATGTTAGGTTAGATGTATGATTGAGAGATTATATGTTTAATTTGATTTATAACAATGAATCGTTGTTAAGCTATCACGAGAGTAGTTAGGTTGACAATGAAAGTTGCTAAAGACTAGTTTTAATGCCATGTAATTTTGTATTGGTTTTAAGAGATTAACTATCAATCGAGTTGCATGAGAAAGAGTTGTCTTTGAGAGAAAACAACTTGGAATTAAGTTTCTAGACTTAGGCATATGAATTACAACAAAATCCATGAAATCTATAATATTGCATGATGAAATAAACAAGGATTCATTACCCTAGAACTCTCTTTTGACTCTTGTGTTTCTCCCTTTGATACTTTCCTTATTTGATTTTTCTTTTTCCCAAATTTGAAATATTGAATTTCAATCCTCAAATAAAATTGACTCAATTCTAGAATAGCTAAGTAATTTTAACCTTCCCAATTGGATCTCCAGAGGAACGATACTCGGACTTAACCTTTTTATATTATAACTTGACCCGTACACTTGCGGTTAACGCTAAAAGTGCGGATCACTTTTCTATCCTAAAGTAAGACAAGTACGAAATATAGCAACCAACGCAGTTCAAGAGGGATTTCTTCTTCAATTTGAGGCACAACATTGAGATCATTTTAGTAGCAGCAACAATCACTCCTTCTTGGAGATATTCATGAACTACCTCACAAGCAAGAACATCCTATAAAGCATCACTTGCTAGTATTAAACATTCATCCTCTAATTCTCTTTTGGTAAATTAAGTTCAAAGCATCATCCATGTGGAAAAATAATCGTTATTTGTTCTCCAAAAGAAAATTAATTAACAAACTGATTGTTTATTATAGTCTAAAGATCAATACAATACATCAAACTTTCTACTTGTCTAAAAGTATAACATTAGGGATGAATGTAGGAGGAAGCTCCATGTATAAGTGATTAGAACTATCCCTTGTGTTGCAAAAAAAGGGTCATTTATCTTGCAAAAATCCATATAAAGAAGAATGAACATAACATAGAAGAACGAAAAAATCTATGTTCATGGTTAATCTCTCCCTAATTTGTATAATTTTTAAAATTACCAAAATGCCCTCACTTGTCCTCTTCCTCACTCGCACCATGTTGTTATGGCTACCACTGCCTTCCGTCAACCACCTCTACCAATCACAACACTGACAATCTTTTTCGGTTAAATTTCCAGCAACCAACTCTGACAACCTCCACTAGTGACCCCCACCGGGGACCAACTTCGTACGGCCACCTTCAGCTACCACCACTAACGGCCACCTCCAACGACCAACTCTGGTGATAACCTCTAGCAATCACTACTGTCGACCAACTCTTGATGCGCACTTTAAGTGTTAACCGCAAGTGTAGGGGTCAAGTTATAATATAAGACGGTAAAGTCCGAATATTGTTCCACTGAGGATCCAATTATGAAGATGTAAGTTACATAGCTATTATAGAATCGAATTAATTTTATTTGAGGATTGGAATTCAAGTTGTGAATTTTGGAAAATATAAAATAAAAAAGGAAAGCAAATAAAGTAAGAAACACAAGAGTCAAAGAGAGTTCTAGGGTAATGAATCATTGTTTACTTTATTATGCATATTCTAGGGTTCATGGATTTTATTGTTATTCATATACTTAAGTCTAGAAACTTAATTCCAAGTTATTTTCTCTCAACAACAACATTTTCTAATGCAACTCAGTTGATTACTAATCTCTTGAAATCAATACAAATTACATGGCATTAAGAATAGTCATTAGCAACTTTCATTGTTAATCTAACTATTTTCATGATAGATTAACAACAATTCTTTATTATAGATCTAGTTAAACATACAATCTTTCAATCATACATCTAACCTAACTTTCAAACATGGCCATTCAACAAGAATTAAGCACAATAACGAAGAAAAGCATAATCATTACAACAAAAACATGAAGAGTTTACAATATCAACATGAATTCATAAACAATTCATCAAAACCCTAAAACTAAAGAGTTTAGCCACTCTTAGCTTGAATCAACATATTCAAACAATATAAACAAAAAAAAAAATGTGTAAAGAAAGGAAAACTCTACTGAAAAGAGACCCTTGATTGAGGAAGCACCGTCACGGTCTCCTTGGCCTTCACCTTGGGAACTCGAACGACACCACGACTCTCTCTTGAACTCTTTTCTCTCTTCCTTGTAGCTAACTCACTCTTTGAACTCTCTAATGAACTTTCACTCACTTCTCTCCTTCTTGTGTCTCTTTTGGTTTGTAGATTCGTGTTTATGGCTGTTGGAAACCCTCCAATTCATAGAGTTGGCCGCCAAAAAATCTTTCCAAAAATACCAAATCTTCAATTATGGAAAGTTGGTGTCGCGGCGCAGGTCAATGGCACCGTGGCGTTGACCAATATGGAAGTTGGCGCCGTCATGCTGCTGAATGGCGCCATCGAACTGATTATCATGGAGTCCTCGTTGTGCCGCAGCATTGCGACGGTGGCTCTACGCTGAGACGACTTTTGCTCTCGGGAAAAAGCATTGTACCGATGTCGCGGCGCTGCAATGTTTTTGGTAGTTTTGGCGTTTCCTTCACTTTTTCACTGTATTTTGGCTTAGTTTTGATCTTTGGTCTTCACTTCTGATTTTCTTTATTTTGACCTGAAAACCACTAGCAAACAAGTGAAATCTAATATAAACTTCCTTAATTTGAGAGAATAGAAAGCACTTTTCAAGTGCTTTTCACCACGCCAAACTTAGAGATTTGCTAGTCCAGAGCAAAGAATAGAATCAAATGGAGGGGTTTAGATGAGGAAGTGTGCAATCGATTCATGTCTCAGAGAATAGCATTTAAGAGCTTAAGTAAAAACATGCAAGCATATCTATATTGTTATAGTCATTCAAGGCCAAATCTTGCTATCTCCCATGTGTGTGTGTACAAGCCTCATTCAATTTAAAATGCTAAAACTCAAATTGTGACTTAAGAGAGCTTATTTAGTTTTCCCCCTACTCTAGCTCATGCACCAATATTCAAGCATCCACACATTTCAAGTGAGTAATATGTCCACTAAGGAGCCTTTCAATCATATATTTTTTTCATGGGCCCTAAACTTGTATTCTTTTACCTAGGGGCACTAGCTTTCACACATTCACTTTAGGGACTCATACTTAGTCAATTCTCAGGCGTCCTTACTAATTACAAGTTTAACTGTTAAAAAGATAGGCATGGTGGTTAAACTTAGAATCATGCATTGTCCCCAATGCATAAGAGCATCCAACAAAGAAAGAACAAGCCTGGAAGCAAGAAAGAAGCCACCAAACAGGCTTGGTGTAAGTAGTACTTTGTGTGATGAACCAAGATCCTGAAAATTAAGCATATGAGTGACTCAAAGATTTATTGCAAAGAAAATAAAAAGAAAAAGATGGAAAGCTGATTGTGCCACTTTAAGTGAACCGCAAGTGTATGGGTCAAGTTATAATATTAGACGGTAAAGTCCGAATATCGTTTCACTGAGGATCCAATTGTGAAGGCTAAAGTTATTCAGCTATTCTAGAGTTGAATCAATTTTATTTGAGGATTGGAATTGATTTTGTGATTTATGGAAAATATAAACTAAATAAGAAAAGTAATAAAGTGAGAAACACAAGAGTCAAAGAGAGTCCTAGGGTAATGAATTCTTGTTGATTTCATCATGCAATGTATAGAATTCATGGATTTTATTTTAATTCATATGCCTAAGTCTAGAAACGTAATTCCAAGTTATTTTCTCTAAAAACCAACCCTTTCTCATGCAACTCGATTGATTACTAATCTCTTGAAACCAATACAAATTACATGGCATTAAGAATAGTCTGTAACAACTTTTATTCTCAACCTAACTACTCTCGTGATAGATTACAACAATTCATTGTTATAGATCAAGTTAAACATACAATTTCTCAATCATACATCTAACCTAACATGTGAAGGTGGCCATTCCTCAAGAATTAAACACAATAAGAATGAAAAGCATAATCATTCCAACAAAATCATGAAAGCAATATCAACATGAATTCATAAACAATTCATCAAAACCCTAAAACTAAAGAGTTTAGCCACTCATAGCTTGAAGCAACATGTTCAAACAATATCAATAAAGAAAGAGTGTAAAAAAAGGGAAATTCTACTAAAAAGGAGCTCTTGATTGAGGTAGCACTGTAACAATCTCCTTGGCTCTCACGTTAGAACTCGAACGACACCACGACTCTCTTGAACTCTTTTCCGCTTCCTTGCAACTAACTCACTCTTTGAACTCTTTTATGAACTCTCACTCAATTCTCTCCTTGTTGTGACTCTTTTGGTCTGTAATTTCGTGCTTTAGTTTATGATTAGGGCTGCTGGAAACCCCCAAATTTATAGAGTTGGCCGCCCAAGAAAACTTTCCAAAAATAAAATTTTTACAAAAATGGAAACTGGCGCTACAACGTTGGTCTGTAGCGCCGCGATGTTGCCAATTATGGAAAGAGAGCTCCGCGGCACTATTGGAGAGCGCTGTGGCACTGCTGCTGTGATGCGCAGACGCAGATCTCGGGTTTTAGTATCGCGACGCTATCCCAATTTTGGCAACTTTGTTATTTTCTTCTCTTTTTCATCGTATTCTTGCTCGATTTTTATGTTTTGGTCTTTTCTTCTAATTTTTCCTCATTTGAACCTAAAAATCACTAGCAAATAAGTGAAATCTAATATAAACTCCCTTAATTTGAGAGAATATAATTAAGTGCTTATCAAAAGCAATAAAATTGGGTTGCCTCCCAACAAGCGCTTGGTTTAACATTTTCTAGCTAGACAGGGCTCACGAGTCATGGCGATCCCAAAGTGGTTTCTTCATTTCATGCGTTGGATCACCTACAACTTTTAGTTTTCGCCCACATTGACACTTGCAAACATATTCATTAACATTTAGTGGGTTGGTCAACAATTCATTATCAAGTTGGACATCATCTTTTCTAATGTAGTCAAGTATCATTAGGAAGTCATCATTATGGGATTTTACCAAACTCACCACTTCATTTTTAACATAATTCTCCATGATTTGTTCATAATTCATTTTAGGTTTTGGAGACATGAAAGAAGAACTAGGAAAATTATCACAACTAGAAACATGCTTCATAGGATTTTCTAATTTAACATCAAGCATGCCAAAATCTTACTATTCAAAGGAAGATCATCATGCAATAGTCCTTATTAAAAGAGGGGGGGGGGGGGTGATGATACCTTTGCTTGGCTCATAATGCTCATACCTTTTTACATCCAGATGCTTAAGGGCTTTATAGATGTCGAATGTTATCTTCTCATCATTAAGGTGGAATGCGAGGTTTCCATCTTGCACATTGATGAGGGCCCTTCCGGTGGCCAAGAAAGGTCTCCCAAGGATTATGGGGACTTCGGCATCTTCCTCCATGTTTAGTATCACAAAGTCCACTGGGAAGATAAACTTGCCCACCTTGACCAATACATCCTCCACAATGTCGTAGGGATGAACAAATGATTGATCGGCCAAAAGCAAGGATATGGTGGTTGGTTGCACCTCTCCACCATTGAGCTTCCTAAACATGGATAAAGGCATTAAGTTAGTAGAAGCTCCAAGATCAGAAAGTGCTTTAGTACCCGAATTATTGCCTAAATGACAAGGGATAGAGAAACTCCCTGAATCCTTTAATTTTGGAGGCAATTTTCTTCAGTTAGTGCAATCGTTTCGTAATCTCCATACCTCTTCTTCTTAGACAACATCTCCTTCATGAACTTGGTATACTTAGGCATTTTTTCTAATGCCTCTACAAAAGCAAGGTTAATTTCCAACTTTTTGAATATTTCTAAGAATTTAAAAAATTGAGCATAAATCTTTTTCTTTTGAAATCTTTGAGGCAATGGTAAAGTGTTAGGGATAAAAGAAGTAGAGTTAAAAGTACTCCCTATGTTGGACTTTGATTTCTCCTTTTCCTTAGATGCACTCTCTTTTTGTGGAACATCCGCTATGATGGCTTCATCCTCTTGTTGTGGAGGCTCATCATCATCTATGATGATGTGCTTGTTCAACTCCTTGTCACTCCTTAGGGTTATGACATTGCATTCCTCCTTGGGGTTCTTCTCCGGACAACTTGGGAATTTATCTTTTTGCATTGTGTGGAGAGATGTGGCCATTTGACTATGTTGAACCTTCAAGTTTTGAATTGCCTTACCTTGGCTTTGAACGGTGCTTGCAATAGCTTAGACCAAATTTTCCAATGTGGTTGTTCTTGATCTTGACTCTTTGACAAAGTCAAGCATTATGTCCTCCAATGATGATGTCTTCGCATTCCCCGCTCCATTGAATCCTTGAGGTGCTTGCAACACATTCTTGTTGTTGGCATATGAGAAATTCTCATGATTCCTCAAGTTGGGATGATAGTGAGTTGGGAGTTGTTGTTGACCTCGGTATTGTCCTCTATCCATGTAATTGGCTACCTCTAACTCACTTGGCTCTTGTTGACTTGCCATGGCCGCAAGGGAAGCTATGGATGATGGACTTGCTTGGGTTTGGCTTCCTTGAGACAATTTAGATAAAGCATTAGTGAGAGAAGCCAATTGAGCTTTTAGAGAATTTACCCTGTCCACCTTATATTGTCCGATGGCTTTTGGGATGATTGGGGAAGACCGTTCACATGGCCAATTGTAAGATGCAGTGACCAAGTCTTCTAGTATGGTATAGGCCTCTTAAGAATTCTTTGAGAAAATTGAGCCTCTAGTGGTTGCATCTAGGATGGATTTGGTTGAGCTTGACAATCCATTGTAGAAGAGTTGAATTTGCAACCAATCCGGGTAACCATGTTGAGGGCACCTTCTTAAGAGATCCTTATACCTCTCCCAAGCCTCATATAGGTGTTCATTCTCAAGTTGGCAGAATGTTCCTATATCCGTTCTTAGCCTTTGAGATTTAGCCGGTGGAAAATATTTGTTCAAGAAAGCTTGAGCCAAAATCTCTCATGTAGTGATACTATCCAGAGGTATGGTTTTCAACCAATCCTTTGCACGGTCCTGTAAAGAGAAAGGAAAAAGTCTTAGTTTTATAGCATCGTTAGAGACACCATTCATCTTTATCGTTCCGCATATCTCCAAGAAAGACCGTAAGTGCTTGTGAGGATCTTCATTGGTTCTTCCTCTAAAGGCTAGCTCTCTAGCCATTTGGATCAACCCGGTTTCAACTCAAAGTTGTTGACATTGATGGGCACATTCATTATGCCGAGTTGATTTGCCGGTAATGTGGGTTGGAAGTAGTCCCGAATTGCCTTTGGTATCTCTTCCGCCATCTCCTCGGTTTAATTGTGTTGAACTCTTAGGTTTCTTTTACACGTTCTTTCAATCTTGGGATCAAGAGGAAGGATGTTAGTATTATCACGAGGCATCAACAGACAAAATAATCACCCAAACAATAATATACACCTCAAATTAAGATATATCAATTCTAATGAATATTAAATAACAAAAATCGTTCTTTGAATCCCCAGCAATGACGCCAAAAACTTGATGCTCACTTTAAGTGTTAACCGAAAGTGTACGGGTCAAGTTATAATATAAGACGGTAAAGTTCGAATATTGTTCCACTGAGGATCCAACTGTGAAGGTGTAAGTTACTTAGCTATTATAGAATCAAATCAATTTTATTTGAGGATTGGAATTCAAGTTGTGAATTTTGAAAAATATAAACTAAATAAGGAAAGAAAATAAAGTAAGAAACACAAGAGTTAAAGAAAGTTCTAGGGTAATGATTCCTTATTTACTTTATCAGGCAATATTCTAGAGTTTTTGGATTTTATTGTAATTCATATGCTCAAGTTGAGAAGCTTAATTCCAAGTTATTTTCTCTAAAAAACAACATTTTCTCATGCAAATCAATTGATTACTAATCTCTTGAAATCAATACAAATTACATGGCATTAAGAGTAGTCATTAGCAATTTTCATTGTTAACCTAACTATTTTCATGATAGATTAACAACAATTCTTTGTTATAGATCTAGTTAAACATACAATCTTTCAATCATATATCTAACCTAACATTCAAACATGACCATTCAACAAGAATTAAGCACAATAACAAAGAAAAGCATAATTACAACAAAACCATGAGAAGTTTACAATCATGAATTCATAAACAATTCATCAAAACCCTAAAACTAAAGAGTTTAGCCACTCATAGCTTGAAGCAACATTTTCAAACAATATAAACAAAGAAAGAGTTTAAAGAAAGGGAAACTCTGCTGAAAAGAGACTCTTGATTGAGGAAGCATCGTCATGGTCTCTTTGGCTTTCACCTTGGGTGTAACGATCTAACCTCTTAATATCTAACTTGTCGCTACAACATGCATGAACATTTACGTAAAAGCAATGAAAACAAGAAGACATGACATCATCCATTTTAAACAAATGAAATTTTACTTATAAAATGGCCAAATTATTGAAAGTTCATTTAACCAACATAAGAAAAGAAGAAAAATACTTTACCGGGGTAACCCTTATATTATTAGACAAAATCTCAAGGAAGGAATCGATATAACCCAAAACGTTTAAACAATAGTTTCATGAATTACAAGTGCAACTACCCTAGACTAAGGTGCGGAAGCAGTGTGACGGTCCCATGGTATGATCACGGATTTCCTCGGACATGCGCCAGGCCACCATGCTCCTTACCTGGAGGAAAAACATAGAAAAAGGGTGAGTAAAATATACTCAGTAAGAGACCCACTACTGGGCCTAGCTATTACCCCTTTTTGTCGTGTGCGGCCGCGTACCCAGCATAAGCATAAGCGTAGGCATAAACATAGGAAGCTCCCGAGGGTACGCATTAACTAACATTATAACATGAACATAGGTGGTGATCCCGAGGGACACCCTTCGTAGCATAGTACAGTAAGGGTACGAGGCACAACAACATGGCAACCTATGATGTGTCATGGCATAATTAATTTATAGTTGAGATTTCAGAGTCACAACACATAAGCATGAGAAATAAACCACAATACAACAATTTGACATGCTTGAATAATTATAGCAACAACATTCAAAACATGGGTTCATAGCGACATTCAAAACCAACAACGCCATTAGACAGTATACATCACTAAAAACCCGGTAGTAAGTCCCTTGCCTGCGAGAGCAAAAAGGATCGACACTGAGCGACACTGAGCAATATGAGCGATACTTAGCGTTACAAGCGATACTGAGCGTTACCAACGTTACCGAGCGATACTGAGCGTGTCCGCGAGGCAGCGGCTTCCTTACAATGCGGCAATGCGCTATGCAGGCTGTGACAGTGCGTCGAGGGGAGGACAGGCGACGCAGCGATGCAGGCTGACGATGCATCGCGGAGAGGACGGGCGACGCCGCGACACAGACTGATGATGCGTCGAGGGCTAATGATGCGGCAACGCGGACTGACGATGCGTTGAGACTAATGATGACCAAAATGCTGTGGCGCGACGACCAAGACGCTGCGGCGTGGCAACTATGACGATACCACAACGTTGAGCACTGCTACTAAGACCACACCGTGAGGGCTGGAGCGCTGGACTGAGTGACGGGGACAAGCGAGAATATGGCCGACGAATGGTGTCTCCAGAGAAGAAAACTAGACTGCCTCTTTTTTCTTCTGCCTCCCCTTCCTTCTCCTCTTCTAAAACGCCCCCCCTCCCCACGTTCAAAATTCAACCGGGGATCTCTCCACCAACCGAAAACGGCGCAGCCTTCTGCTGACTTTCAACTCCCTTCACGCTTCCCCCACTGTAAATATTAACGATAATTATAAATTTTTTTTTAATAAATTTAAAGGGAGGAAATGATTTACCGAAATTAGGGCCGTTACATTAGGAACTCAAATGGCACCACGACTCTCTCTCGAACTCTTTTCTCTCTTCCTTGCAGCTAACTCACTCTTTGAACTCTATAATGAACTTTCACTCACTTCTCTCCTTCTTGTGTCTCTTTTGGTTTGTAGATTCATGTTTAGGGTTGTTGAAAACCCTCCAATTTATAAAGTTGGCTGCCCAAAAACCTTTCCAAAAATACCAAATCTTTAATTATGGAAAGCTGGCGTAGCAACGCTGGTAAATGGCGCTGCAGCGCTAACCGATATGGAAAGTTGGGGTCGTTTCGCTGCTGGATGGCGCAGCGGCACTGACCGTTATGGAGTTCTACCCTCGATTGTCGTGCCGCAACATCACGACGGTGGCACTGCGCTGAGACAACTTCTGCTCTCTGGGAAAAGCACCGCGGCGCTGCCCTGTTTTTGGTAGTTTTGGCGTTTCTTTCACTTTTTCATTGCATTTTTGCTCGGTTTTGATCTTTTGGTCTTCACTTTTGATTTTCTTTTTTTTTACATGAAAACCACTAGCAAACAAGTGAAATCTAATATAAACTCTCTTAATTTGAGAGAATAGAAAGCACTTTTCAAGTGCTTTTCAACTTCTGCGGCCACCTTTGGCAATCTCAAGCCACCACCACTAGCAGCTAACTTCGGCGACTACGTCCGGCAACCACCACTACCAACTCTAGCGACTACCACCCTAGACGACCAACCCGGTGACCGTTATTTTATATTATTAGTTCATAATATTTTATAGTCATCCTTTATAGTAATTTGACATTAATAATTTAATAGAAACATTGTAATACACTAAACTTTGACCTAGTAGCTTATGTGGCATAATGAAAGGAAACTAGGGAAAATGAAGGAAACTTGAAAACAAAAGCCTGTTGAGTTAGAAAAATTTTGCGGCAGGAAGTCTGGGCTTGTGGAGTTAGCCAAATTTTTGGCCAATTAGGGGGTACTATATGTTGAGATGGTAATGAGGAGGAAAATTATTTGTGTCAACTTGAGTTTTGGGATGAGAATGAGCCATATAGGTGAATTTTGGAGAAAACCACGTTAGGCGATTTTTGAGTCTTGGACCACAAGGGGACGAGTTAGCTAAGAAAATTTTCTAAGTGTCACAACTATGCTTGGAGAACTCAAATATGCTTGGAAAACATAAAGCTTGGACGCATAGCCCTAGGAAAGGGAAATTTCACTAAGTGTTAAAGAAAGAAAAGTTGGAAGCATAGTTGGGAGATAGTTAAGAGTTGAGCACATCTTTGGGGAAAAGCCATCATGTTGGATGCATAGATAGGCAAGCTCAACGCATGGTGAACCAATTTTGGAAGAATTTTGGTTAAGTGTTGAGATGTTGGAAGGAAACCTGGGTCTTAGAGAAGAAGGATAAACACATGGTGCAAGTTGGAAAAGAAACCTTACCATACCAAGGGTTGAACGCATAGGTCCTACTCCAAGGAAGAATTGGTTAAGTTTTGGATGATTTAAGAAGTTGAGAAGCAACCCTAAGGAAGAAGAAGAAGGGTTGGACGCATACTTGAAAGATTTGAGGGAGAATGATTAAGTGTGGGATGTATAGGAGAGAAAAGTTGGAAGCATAGGTTTGGAAAGTATACCATGGACACATAGATGAGTTAAAAGGAGCCCATGGGGGTATGTGGGAAGACTTAAATGCATGAACCAAGGAACCTAAGTCAAGTGGATGCATACCTAAGGAAGAATAAGGGAACCCACACGCATAGCAAGACTTTGTAAGTAGAAATTTGACTAAGTGTGGGAACCATGAAACTTGTTGGACGCATACCTCATAAGGGAAGGGATTTTAGCTAAGTATTGGACTCTTGGAAGTAGGTTGGATGCATAGAAGGTATGTTAGACGCATAGAAGGGTCTTGAAAGCAAGACCTGGCTAAGTGTAGAAAGAAGAAAAAGAGAGTAAAAGAGATCATAGCCTAAAATCAATAAAGTGGACGCATAGGAGAGGAGAAAGTGGACGCATTTTCCATCTCCCGGGGCTAGGTTGGATGCATGGTTGAAGAAAAATTGGTGCTAAATGGCTTTATTTGGGTTTAAGACTTCATAAGAAGGTGTCGAGATGCATGACAAAGTCGCCATGCAAGGGAACAATTGTATGGACGCATGGTGAATTTTGTATTCATGGTGGCAAGTGGAAGCATAGATGGCAAGATTAGAGGCAAGGGTTGGATGACCAAGCATGCCATCCAACTAGGACTAAGGGGGAGAAGAAGTTCTCATTCCATAAAGCATCTGAATTTCACTAGAGAAAAAAGAGAACGAAGGCTGGAGAAGAAAGCCTTCCGTCCAAGGGATCTTGCTTGCATCCAGGACGGTGTTCTTCTGCTGTCAAAGAGCTGCCTTGCATCCAAGGGATCTTGCTTGCATATAGGATGGTGTTCTTCTTCTGCTGAAGAGTTGCCCTACATCCAAGACACTAGGCTCTGCATTTAAAGTCCCAAGCATGCATCCAACTAAGCTATGTGAGGAGTAAAAATGTTGTCCTGCGTCCAGATTGATCATCTCTGAGTCCAGAGTTGTGCCCTATGTCACAATCGCAACTTTCATGCCTCGCTAAACAATTGTGCAGCACTTGTTCTAGCTCACGAACAAGTTAGCCTGATCGAATTCTAATTGCCTATAGCATACCGAGTGCCTTTCGTAACCTCTGCCCCCATTCTGAGAGAAACTGGTTTTAGAAAACGGGTTAAAGGAAAAAGGTTTTCGTTTGAAAGCATGTTCGAGAAAATAAGATTTGTTGTAAGGCTAGAAAGCAATAAGGGACAACAACGACTTTATAGCTCACAACTCTGGATATGAGGATTTGATGATTAGTCTTATCCCCATATAGTACATTCTAAACAATTTTAGGAATGTCACCCTTGCACATGCAAAGTGGCACAAGCGGTCACTTACAAAGAAAAGTACTAGGAAAGTAAACTAACTAGCAAAATGAAATACATAAGGTGAAAGGATGATAAAAAGGGGTCGAGGCAGGCATGCAGCCATGGGCAACACACCCTGGACAAGCATGACCATGACATCCTCCCCTACTTAATTGGTTGATGTCCCTGTCAATCGTCTCTGCTCGAACTCAGCAATTTGTACGACAGTAGACTTCAGGTCTTCGACACGTTCCCAACTGATCTCTTCATCTGGGAGGTCTCTCCATTTTACCAGGAATTCATTCAGATTTCGTCTTCGTCTTCCCACGCGGTGGGTTTTGTCAACGAGTATCTCGTCGACTACTTTTTCTGCTGTGTTCTTCATTATGATAGAAGGGCAAGTCACCATATTACGTCGTTCATCATCGGGATCGGGATGGTAAGGCTTCAAGTTATTCACATGTATGACAGGATGAATCTTCATCCATGAGGGTAATTGAACTTGATAAGAGGCCTTTCTGACTTTCTCAATCATTTCCACTGGTCATTCGTACTTCCTCACAAGTCATTGGTCCCTTTGTCCTCGAAACCGAAACTATTCCGAGCGCAGCTTGATGAGAACTTTATCTCCTAATTGGAACTCGAGGGGCCTGTGCTTCATATCTGCCCACTTCTTCATATGCTTTGATGCTTTCTCCAAATATGCACGTGCCACCTCTGAGGACTCTTTCCACTCTCTAGTGAAGTTGTGTGCTTAAGGGCTCTTACCCACATAGGAGTGGTCAATGATGTGCGACATGAGTGGCTGTCTACCACACACAATCTCAAAGGGGGTCTTTCCTGTAGAGGAGCTCTTCTGGCTGTTAAAGCTAAACTAAGCCACATCCAACATCTGGACCCAATTCTTCTGTCTAATAAAGTGACGGAGATATTCCTCGAGCATACTATTGAAGCGTTCTGTCTATCCATCAGTCTGCGGGTGATAGCTGCAGGAAATATTCAATGTTGAACCCAACATCCGTAATATTTCTGTCTAGAAAGTTCCTGTGTATCTTGTATCGCGATCACTAACAATGCTGACAGGGACAACCCAAAGTTTCACAATGTGCTTGAAGAATAACTGAGCTGTCATTTCGGCCAAGCACAATTTCGGTGCTGAAATGAATGTAGCATATTTCAAAAACTTGTCGACAATTACAAGTATCGCTTCGAACTCTCAAACTTTTGGTAAATGTGTGATGAAGTTGAGAGACACACTCTCTCATGGTCTTTAAGGTACCAGTAGGGGTTCCAACACACCCACTAATTTCGCCCTTTCCACTTTGTCTTGTTGACAAATGAGACAGGTCTTGGTGAATTGCATCAGGTCATCTCTGAGGCTCTGCCAGTAGTAACCTTGTTTCAACAGCACATAGGTTCTTTACTGATAAGCACTTGAAAAGTGCTTTCTATCCTCTCAAATTAAGGGAGTTTATATTAGATTTCACTTGTTTGCTAGTGGTTTTCAGGTTAAAATGAGAAAAATTAGAAGAAAAGACCAAAAGATCAAAACAGAACAAGAATACAATGAAAACAAGAAGAAAAACTCAATATGGCAAAAGTGGGGCAGCGCCACGGCGCTAAAACCCAAGAGGGTCTGCGCAAAATCTGCCGCAACGCCGTCTACACAAATTCAATAGCGCCACGGTGCTATAGACCAGCGCTGCAGCGCCAGCTTAGCACAATAGAAAAAACTTATTTTTGGAAAGATTTTTTGGGCAGAATACTCTATAAATTTTGGGGTTTCCAATAGCCCTAAGAACCATTCAAAACACGAAATTACAGACCTAAAGAGTCACAAGAAGGAGAGAATTAAGTAAGAGGTCATAGAAGAGTTCAAAAAGTGAGTTAGTTGCAAGGAAGAGGAAAAGAGTTCGAGATAGTTGTGGTGCCATTCGAGTTTCGACATGAGAGCCAAAGAGATCGTGACGGTGCTACCTCAATCAAGAGCCTCTTTTTAGTAGAGTTTCCCTTTCTTTACACTTTTTCTTTGTTTATTTTGTTTAAACATGTTGCTTCAAGCTATGAGTGGCTAAACTCTTTAGTTTTAGGGTCTTGATGATTTCTTTATGAATTTATGTTGATATTGTAGACTTTCATGGTTTTGTTGGAATGATTATGCTTTTTATTGTTATTGTGTTTAATTCTTGTGGATTGGCCATCTTCATATGTTAGGAGATGTATGATTGAGAGATTGTATGTTTAACTTGATCTATAACAATGAATTGTTTTTAATCTATCACGAGAGTAGTTAGGTTGACAATAAAAGTTGCTAAAGACTATTCTTAATGTCATATAATTTGTATTGGTTTCAAGAGATTAGTAATCAATCGAGTTGCATGAGAAAGGGTTGTTTTTTTAGAGAAAATAACTTGGAATTAAGTTTCTAGACTTAGGCATATGAATTACAATAAAATCCATGAAATCTATAATATTGCATGATGAGATAAACAAGGATTCATTACCCTAGAACTCTCTTTGACTCTTGTGTTTCTCACTTTAATACTATCCTTATTTGGTTTATATTTTCCTTAACTCACAATATTAATTCCAATCCTCAAATAAAATTGATTCAACTCTAGAATAACTAAATAACTTAAACCTTCACAATTAGATCTCCAGTGGAACGATATTCGGACTTCACCGTCTTATATTATAACTTTACTCGTACACTTGCGATTAACACTCAAATTGTGCATCATTTACCAACCATTGTGTCCAGCCCATGGCGTATCGTGACACTCTTTTGTGATTGCCCTTGGTGAAGAGGAGGTCTTTTCCACCCAAAACTAACAAGTCTTACATTCTTTGGCTAACTGAATTAAGGCTTGGGCAGTCGTGTCATTGTTTAGGTGGATTTTTATGGTTTCCCAGATTGTTCCATTCAAGCTATTGGCTTTCAAGTGAGCGAACAAGCACAGGGTCGCATGTTCGCTCTTTCAACTGAGGGCATCTGCAGCTTGATTGACTTTACTCGGTCTATGTTCAAACTGATATTTGAATTCGGGAAGGCACTCTTGCCATCGGGCCTGCTTGGACGATAGCTTTGGCTATGTGAAGAGGTAATAGATCGAGCTGTTGTCTATCTTGACTACGAACTTGAACCCTAACAGATATTGTCTCCAAGCCCGCAAACAGTGAACGACTGCCAATATTTCTTTCTCGAATGCTACATACCTTCTCTCAGCGTCATTTAGTTTTCTGCTTTCATAGGTGATGGGGTGGCCATTCTGAAGGAGGACGCCGCCCAGGGAAAAATCGGATGCATCGGTCTCGACTTCAAAAGGTTTAGTCACATCGACAATCCCAAGAATCGGCCTCTCCATCATGGCTTTCTTCAAGCCTTTAAATGCGGCTTGACACTCTAGAGCCCAACTCTACTGGTGGTCTTTCTTCAGCAGTTCAGTTAGCGGTCCTGCCCTTTTCGAAAATCCCTCCACGAACCGCCTATAGTAATTGGCTAATCCGAGGAAGGAACGTAGTTCTGTCACAGAGGTCGATTGATAAGCACTTAAAAAGTGCTTTTTATTCTCTCAAATTAAGGGAGTTTATATTAGATTTCACTAGTTTGCTAGTGATTTTCAGGTTAAAACGAGGAAAATTAAAAGAAACGACTAAAAGATCAAAATCGAACAAGAATACGGCGAAAAAGAGTTGAAAAACTAAAAAGGGCGAATTTTGGGGATAGCGTCGCGGTGCCGAGACGGCGCTGAAACATGAACGCATCGTTCTGGACGCATAGTGGCATCGCGGCGCCGAGATGGCGCTGCCTCGACGCAACCTTATTTAATGCATGACAACATCGTGGTGCTTGGATGGCGCTGCCGTGGCGCTAATGCTTGAGAACAATGTTTCTGAAACGCATCATAACGTCGCGGCGCTTGGACGGTGTTGTCGTGGCGCTAAAACCCAAGAGCAAACTTTTCTGATGCAGCTCTAGCGCCGCGGCACTATGGACCAGCGTCGCGGCGCCAGCTTTCCTTAAATGAAAATTTTGTATTTTTGGTAAATTTTTGGGTGGCCAAACTCTATAAATTTGGGGGTTTCCAGCAACCCAAATCATCAAAAAGAAGATCAAAGAAAATCAAAGCAAAGCAAGAAAGTTACAGACCTAAAGAGGCACAAAAAGGAGAGAATTAAGTGAGAGTTCAAAGAGTGAGTTAGTTGCAAGGAAGAGGAAAAGAGTTCGAGATAGTCTTGGTGCCCTTCGAATTCCGACGTGAGAGCCAAGGAGATTGTGATGGTGCTACCTCAATCAAGAGCCTCTTTTCAGTAGAGTTTCCCTTTCTTTACACTCTTTCTTTGTTTATTTTGCTTAAACATGTTGCTTCAAGCTATGAGTGGCTAAACTCTTTAGTTTTAGGGTTTTGATGATTTGTTTATGAATTCATGTTGATTTTGTAGACTTTCATGGTTTTGTTGGAATGATTATGCTTTTCATTGTTATTGTGTTTAATTCTTGTGGATTGGCCATCCTCACATGTTAGGTTAGATGTATGATTGAGAGATTGTATGTTTAACTTGATCTATAACAATGAATTGTTGTTAATCTATCACGAGAGTAGTTAGGTTGACAATAAAAGTTGCTAAAAACTATTTTTAATGCCATGTAGTTTTGTATTGGTTCTAAGAGATTAATAATCAATCGAGTTGCATGAGAAATGGTTGTTTTTGAGAGAAAATAACTTGGAATTAAGTTTCTAGACTTAGGCATGTGAATTACAATAAAATCCATGAAATCTATAATATTGCATGATGAAATAAACAAGGATTCATTACCCTAGAACTCTCTTTGACTCTTGTGTTTCTCACTTTAATACTTTCCTTATTTGATTTATATTTTCCATAACTCATATTATTCAATTTCAATCCTCAAATAAAATTGATTCAACTCTAGAATAGCTAAGTAACTTAAACCTTCACAATTGGATCTCCAGTGGAACGATATTCGGACTTAACCGTCTTATATTATAACTTGACCCGTACACTTGCGGTTAACACTCAAAGTGCGCATCATCGATACCTTCCAATCTCATATCACATCGATTTTACTCTCTTCCATGCCAATTCGGCCACATTCAATCATGTGGCCAAGGAAGTTTATACGCTCCTGAGCAAATGAGCACTTTTCTATCTTCACATATAGTTGGTTTCGTTTCAGCTTTTCAAAGACCAATTGAAGATGGTGTTGGTGTCTCTCCATGCATGGTCACACTATAGACCACAATATCATCTAGATACACCATGACAAACTTGTCGAGATACTCGTAAGAAACCTAGTTCATCAGAGTCCAGAAGGTAGTCGGGACATTAGTGAGGCCAAAGGGCACTACGAGGAATTCAAAGGCCCCGTATCTCGTGACGCAAGTTGTCTTTGGTTCATCCCCTTCAACAATTCGCACCTGGTAGTACCCTGACCGAAGGTCAAGTTTTGAAAAATATTTGGCGCCATGGAAGCGGTCAAATAGGTTGGTAACAATGGGTAACAAGTACTTGTTGCGAATAGTGAGCTTGTTTAGGGCCTAATAGTCAATATACAATCGGAGACTTCCGTCTTTCTTCTTCTAAAACAACACCGGGGCTTCATAAGCTGCCTTTGTGGGACGAATGAACCCTGCGTTCAGTAACTCATCTAACTTCTTTCGAAGTTCTGCTAACTCATGAGGCGCCATCTGATAGGCATTCTTCACAGGCGTTTTTGCCCCTCGCAACAATTCAATTTCGTGTTCCATCCTCCTTCTTGGAGGTAAGAACTTTGGCAGACTATCTGGCATGACATCCCAATATTTCTCTAGGACCAACTGAATGACTTTTGGAACGGTCTCTCCTTCTGTTTCGACTGCCTCAACTAGGATGGCCACGAAAATGGCTTCATTGCGAGCGAGACTTTTCGTGAGTTGGAGGGCTGAGATCATCTTTACCCCATTAGGTTGCTTAATGTTGGTCTGAACCACCGTAGGAGTGGATCTCGTAATTACCGAACACTTTGCTAGCGGCATCGGTATCACCTTGTGTTCGAGTAAGAATTTCATCCCCAAGACTATGTCAAAATCATCCATCTTGGCGATCACAAAGTCAACATGTCCGCTCCACTCCCCCAACTTAACTACTACACTCTTTGTCACTCCCGTGATGGGTAAGGTTGTAGAGTTGACGACTTTCATCTTCCTTGCATCCCTCTCCCATTGAAGGTTTAATCGACGTGCTTCAGTTTCAATCATGAAGTTATGAGTGGCACCAGAGTCGACTATGGTGCTCTTGCCCGATCTTTGGTTAACCTAGGGGTCAACATACATGAGTCCTCGCTCGATGGTTTCCTTGGTCTCTCCTATCTTCGAGGGTTATCCCCCTCCTCTGTCGATGGGATCGTAGTCTCTAGTTGTTCATTCTGACTGCCTGAGTCAGTTGCCAGGGCAGCTTGGAAGGCATTAAACGCAGTTCTTTTCGGGCACTCACTCACCCTGTGTGGTCCTTTACATATGAAGCACTGTAAGGGACGGTAGTGATTGTTCTCCTGGTTAGGCCCCCGCCACGTGTTCCCGCTCCTCTATTGAGGGGGTTGATAGGGCTTTCAATCTCAACTCAAGTTTTTGTCTCCTCCCACATTTTGGGGAGGGCTTGCACGACTGTTCTTATTTCCCCCACTCAAGGAAGTTGATTGTCGTCTTGCATCTTGGGAGTCGTTACTGAGGTCAAACAGTCGTCTGGCGGCTGCGTAGGCAGATGTGAGGTCCTTTACTCTCTATTCATACAGTTTGGCATTCGCCCATGGTTTCAAACCTTCGACAAAATAAAATACTTTATCTTTCTCGAACATATCACATATGTCCAATATTAGTCCTGCGAACTGTTTCACGTAATCTCGAATAAGGCTCGTGTGTTTCAACTCTCGGAGTTCGTGCTAAGATCTCGACGTTTTCGGGGAAGAATTGAGAATGTAGATTGTGTTTCAGTCTATCCCAGGTATCAATAATGCAACGACCTTCTTGTATGTTTATATAGTGGGACCTCCACCATAACTTGGCATCGTCTGCCAGGTGCATCGTCGCTAGAGTAATTTCTTACTCTTCAGCAATCGTGTTTATGGCCCTAAAATACTACTTCATGTCAAATATGAAGTTTTCTATAGCCTTTGCGTCTCGAGCCCCACAGAAGGGCTTGGGCTCGAGTATTTTCACCCGATTAAACTGAACTGCACCCCCAGTTGGGGTTTGGTTTTCCACCGCTCTCATGGTGAGATTCATTCTTGTACTGACATCTGCAATCTCTGTCCTGATGACATCAAGTGTGGCTCTGAAGTCTTCCAACAAGTCGGTTACCATCTGGATTATTGCTTTTTGAGAGCTATCTAGCTCTTCAACTCGTTCTTCCATATGGGCTATAGAGCCCGACGAGCTATCTCCACGCTCAAAGCTACTAGGTTTTATAGCTTTTGTCTCTAGGGTCTCAACCTTAACATCAACTCTTTGACGGGCATTCTGTCTTAGCGACCAGCTACCACGTCAATCCCATTAACTTTCTCAGATATTTCTAGTACCCGTGTTTCCAGGAAACGGATAGCATCGGGAACTTTTCTCAGGTAGAGCATCTGCTCTTCTACCTCAACCAGTCGATCCGCTTGAGACTTGTTTAACTATTTTGTTGTCGACATGATTCTAGCCTTCTCTTTTTTTAGTCGACTTGGCTCTGATACCAACTGTCACAATCGCAACTTCCACGCCTTGTTGAATGATTGTGCTGCACTTGTTCTAGCTTAGGAACAAGTCAGCTTGATCGTCTACGGCACACTGAGTGCCTCTCATAACCTACACCCTCATTCCGAGAGAAAATGATTTTAGAAAACGGGTTTAGAGGAAAAGGTTTTCGCAAACGTTTGAAAGCATGTTTGAGAAAATAAGATTTGTTGTAAGGCTAGAAAGCAATAAGGGACAATAATGGCTTTATAGCTCACATCTCAGGATATGAGGATTTGATGATTAGACTTACCCCCATATAGTACATTCTAAACAATTTTAGGAATGTCACCCTTGCACATGCAAAGTGGCGAGCGGTCACTTACAAAGAAAAGTACTAGGAAAGTAAACTAACTAGCAAAATGAAATACATAAGGTGAAAGCATGATAAAAAGGGGTCGAGGCGGGCACGCAGCCATGGGCAACACGCCCTGGACAAGCATGACCGTGCACCCTGCATCCAAGGAAGAGGTTCTAGGCATCCAAAAGGCTGTTAGTAGGGTTCTAAAGGATTTTTAGTTGTTGTTTTCTCAGTTCTAGAGGCTAAGGAAGAACTGGGAGGTTGGGAATCCAAGCAGGAGGAAGGAACCCTAAGCTTTGCAACTACTTTTTATGTGAGTGGTTGATTTCTTTTCGTGAGTGATTAAACTCTCTCTCTTGTGAATAGTCATTAATAGCACGCTTATGATTATATATTTGATAGCATAATTATGTGATATTATTAATATGCGTGCTATGATGAGATACTGATTAGTATGGTGTATATTGAGCTATGATGAATCTTTAAGTTATATTCCAATGCTGAAGGACTATGAGAAGGCATTGATGAACATGATTACGGTCATGAATAGGACCGGGAATTGAGTCTGCACAGGATGGTCAACCCATCGGAAGGATCTAGTTTCTGAGCCTGTGTCGAAAATAAAACCTCGCGGGTTTGGTCAGGGGGTGTCAAAACCTAGTTCCTGATCATGTGAGAAGTACCTCAAGAGAATGGTCAGAAGGCTAACGGGCGTAGCTTCTAAGCCTCAGAGGTAAGACTATGTGCACATAGGGATATAGAGGAAAGGAGAATAGCTGAGTCGTGTGAGCCAGCAAAATAACTAGTGAATAGCTGAGCTACGTGAGCTAGCAAAATAGACAGAAGAATTGCTGAACTAAGAATGTTAGCAGGATAGTTAAATACTGAGGTTAAACGAAATGAGAGGTTTGAGTATAACTCGTCATAGTATGCTTAGCATTGAATTTTACTATATCTATTATGTTTAAAGGGTCGTTTGAACCCTAGTTATATTGATCACTCACTAGGTTTCATGAAACTCATCCTTTTCTTATTTGTTTTTTTCAGGTAGCAGCCGAGTTTCCGTTGTTGTGCGAAGTCGGGGTCTATCGAGATATAATGTAGTCATTTAGAACAAGCAGAAACTTGTATCGAGCTAGGGTTACGTCACTTGAAACAAACTCTATAAATAATTGTGTAAATAAAATTATGCATGTTAAAATAATTTAGCATGAAAATTTGATTGTTTACGTGTACATATTAAGTTTTGAAGAAGTATAAGTTGACAGTAGATATCATAAAAGGGTCGATGTTTGTTGTCCTTACGCGTCTTTCCAGGTTACAGAGGGTAACTCGTGAGAGGGTGTGACAAACACTTTTTGTATATAGCTCAAACAAACATGTATATAAAAACACTTTATAGTATATAGTATTTTTATTTTGAACATTTTTTTAGGGAAAATATTTAAATGGAAATGACTTTTTGAATTTTTTTTTCTAATCAATCCAAATAGAACGAAAATAGATGTAATGAAAAAAAAAACGATAATAATGAAGTGGGTAAATATAATTAACTTTTTATTTTGTTCAATTATACTATTTTGTGCCACCTATTATGCTTTTCCTTTAATAACTATTTAATTTTTAGTTTTTAGTTTTTAAACTTGTGTTTGTCTCATATCTTTTACCATAATTTTCATGAAAAAAATATTTGGATTAATTTTTAATCAAATTTAAAACACAACAATACTTTTTTTTTAATAATTTTCAAAAGACTTTTTTGTTTTGTATTTTTTTTTCATTTATTATTACTCTAACTAAAGAATACAAATATTTCAACGTTGAAACCTTTACCATTAGTAAACCAACATGAATTGCAAAATCATAAAACTAAAAATGGAATTGAGGCTTATATTATATCAACATTTAAGTATTGATGGTAAACCCATCAAAATCTATCAATTTAATAAGTTCAATCATATCATATGATAGTGAGGGATTCAAAACCTCTAACTTTTTTTATAATGATAAACGTCTAAATAAGTTGAGCTATGCCAAAATTGTCAACATCAATGTATTATTTTGAGATTTGAATCAAAATTAAGATTAGAGAGGTAACTAAAACATAAAAGAGTTTCTTTATAAATTGTTAGCCATTTAAAACGTTTTATTTATATATTGAAACTTGATAATTCTTTTTTTTTTTTTTTTTTGAAAGAAGAAACTTGTTAATTCTATACATGTGTCTACCACACTAATATTGCATATATTGTACACATTCCCTAATTTAATTAATAGATATAGCAGGGGTTCTTCCTGGATTAAGAATATAATTAATCATTTTTTTGTGACAAATGGATTAAGAAATAATAATTAACAATGATAATAATTAAGTTAAGTTGCCGTTGTTTAATGGAAAAACTCAACTTAAATTACATAATGGGGGCACTGTGCATGTGCCTAAACAGTGGCTGCTGCCATTATTGGACCAATATTTTCTCTCTCAAATCATAATCTAATCACCTTAATTAAAGAAAACAAATCAAATTTTGATATGGAATTAATTTTATTAAAAATCATTTTTATAAATATATAATAATAAAGACACGGAGTGAGATTTAAAGTTATTAATACTTTACTTAGCTATTTACAAATTGAAAATATAAAATTCATTTGAATAATAGTGTAAACTACAATATATAAATGACGAATGAAGATGTATCAAATTTAGTGAAGATTTCTTCATGAATCTTAAATTATTATGCATCTATGAAAATATTAATTAAATTTGAATATATATCTATATATTTTTTATTTGAACAGGTAATGCTTTTACAAGTTGGACTATATTTAAATTGACAAGATAATATTTGATTGTGTAATCTAGATTAATTTGTACTTAAATTATTAAAAAACGATGCGAGTATTAATGTATTTTGAGGCAAATAATATCCATTTTTACCTTAAAGAATAAAATTGGGGATATAAAAAGATTGAAGACAAAATAAAAGATTGACCTAAACAATAGTGGCAAAATGATATGTTTAAAAAATCTAATATTTAATGTTAGTTCTAAGAAGCATGGATATTCTTCACTCTTCAAAGAATCAAATATATATTCTTTCCATCTTCCATTACCATTTCTATTAAAGAAGATTGTGGCTGTTGATAACGATTGACATTTAATATATTAAATTTCTCAATCAATAATGACAACTTAAAGCTCAAAACATAGAATAAAAGAAGTGAGAGAATATTCAAACTTCTGACCTCTTAATTTAAAAACATATCTTAAGAAATTGAATTGCACTCGAGTTGGAAAGTTACAGATGTCTCTTGATCTTATCTATGCAAATAATTAATTATATGCTAGAAACTCGAGTAAAAGTTTTAGCATATTATGGTAGAAGCATATCCAACAATCTCTATTTTTAGCCAAGTGTACGAGTTCACTATTATTCTATTCATCATAAATCTGACTTTTTTTTTTTTATTTTATTGAAATCTACAAAATGTTGTAGAAGACAATGTGAAATTAACTATTCGTCATAATTATATTTATTTTTGGTACTAATTTTCATTCAATAACTTAAGATCCTCACCCTTTAAATTTGTAAGCTATTTTTCTTAGTGACTATGAAAGCTTATTTGAAGTCATTATTAATTCAATTTTTCTCTCCTGAGATGATATGGAAAAAGAAGCGGAAAAAAAAAGAAAAAAAAGGAGTTTCAACTTTCTAAGGTAGAATTTCCTAAAAATGCATGCACACATAATTATGATATCCACAAATAATAATCGAACTTCACTTTCATCAACTTTGTGTAAATTTTTCAAAAAAAAAAAAAAAAAAACAAAACAAAACAAAACAAAAAAAAAGGAAAAAAAATTGTCTAAATTCCACACATAAAAAGGTCAAGATAGCAATGATGTCCAACCCCTCTCTTTCTCTTCAAACTTTGATTAGATCTTTTAGTTGAAAAAGGGCAAATATGAAATGATGATAAAATCTATCCTTCTTTTGAAGAAAAGAACACAACTTTGAATATGCATAATATACTTACCAACAAATATCAATTTATATCTCTAAATTTTAGGAGTATATTAACTAAAGTCCTAGATTAGTAATTGTATAAGTATATCAATTTATACCCTCCTTCAGATTTAGTTAGACCAATATTATGTGAAATGCTTACGATTTGAATCAATTAAACTCCTAAATTTTCATAAGCCAAGCAATTTAGACATTTCATTAAGCTTACCTTTGAAAATCATCCGTACATTGATTTCCAAATGTGTGTAGACTTCTTCAAATGTTAGTTTTATAAAATGAACGATTAGAGTGAATTCATGCATGAACATACCCAAGGGAAAGTTTGACTAAAAATATTAATTGATCCATTTTATGAAATATGAGGGGTTTAATTGATACAATTGCAAGTTTCACATGAGGTTTCCCCAAACGAATGTAATAAAAGGTATAAATTCATACACTTACAAACATTTAAGGTTTCAAATGGATAGAATTATTAGTTTAGAGTTTAAATTGATACGAATCCTAAAATTTAAAGTTATAAATTGATATTTTTTTTTTTCAAACATTTATGAATGTCATAAAGGAGTTTACTTACCAATATAAAAAAGTAAGTTAAAAAAAATGTGAGAACTAATTTTCCTCTCCATCATAAACCGTTCATGTTTTCCATGTGACACATCCCAAATTTTCAGGTAATTTTTTTAAAAAATTAATTATCTTGAATTATTTAGTTAATTGTTTAAATTTTGAGGCTTAATTGGATTATGTTGAGAAAATAATTCAAAGTAATCGTGATAAAAGATTTAGATTTAATTCAATTAGTGGAAAATTGAATTTACTTCTGGGAGATTAAAAGTTGGATTTGATTTGGAATGGTGTGAGATTTAAGAATTTGATTAATTTTAAAAAATAAGAATAAGTTAGAATTGAATTGAATTTAAGTTGGAAAATTAATTTGTTAGGATATATTTTAAATTATTAAGTGGTGGTTGGAAAAAATTTGATTCAATGGTACAGTTTGGAGAAAAGAGACTTTTATATATATAGTTTAGTGGATTTTGGTCGGTCGTTTGCAAATCGTCGCGGAATCGCTCTCTCCCCGTTCAACTTTGTCGGCTTCGTACCACATACACCCGGGTGGAAGTGGATTCTTATTCATCTTTCTTTATATTTTCTTTGGAAGAATGGTAATTTGAAAGATGGTTTCAATTCTCCTCATTAATTCTTTGCTCCAATTAATAAAAAAATTGTCCTTATAAATGAAAGCTCTTGTTTATAGAACAATAAAGGATGTACTTGTGAAAATTTATTAGATAAAAATTTGGGTATGCTATGTTTGTTTATAGTTTGTCAATAAAAAATTGTCATAAGACAAATATTTACTGTTTCTCATTGGATTAAGTCGGAATTTCAAGATTTGGTTAGGTCTGAATTGTTTTGATAAGTATGTTGGGTTTTCTTGTAATTTCATGATTATCCATTGGTGATGTTTTTTTATTGTTGGTTACCTATTAAGTTTTGGTTTTAGATTCAAGTTTCGAAGGATTTTGGGACCGAAAGCAAAGTTTCGATTTTGATTTGATTTTGGTTTGACCCATTGTTTGAAGTTTGGAATAATATTGCGACTTAGTTGCATTTTGGGTAAGATTATTTGGTTTAATTGTTAAGTAAATTGTATTTGGAATCAGACCTAAAGACTTATATGTTTTAGGGTTTTAATTCAAGGATTTTGTGAGAACTGATTACTTGGTTAGCTATTTACACCAAGTCTCAAGCTAAGTAATCTCATTACTAGAATGGTCTTGTGTCATGCAATTTAGATAGCTAATTGAATTGTTAGTTTGGATGAAAATTGAAAAGCTTGACATGATTTATCCTATTATATGAGCATGTTACACTAGCTTGTGGTTGATGTGATTATGTGTGGGGCTATGAGGCATGTATCGTATTTTGTATTGAAATTTATTGAAAATATGTGATATCTTAATTAAGAAGTGGCGATTGCTCTCCTAACACTACCATGTTACCGAAAGCTTATGGGTTTCCTACTATGTTATCGGAGGCCTGTGGGTTCCCTGCTATGTTCCTGGAAATCGATGGGTTTCCTACTATGTTTTGGGTACCGACGGGTGCCCTACTATGTTTGTAAACCTTCGGGCCACTAGATGCGTGTTAGGCTAGTTAAATTGTTCACTAGATGGTCATCAAGTATTAGTTATTTATGTATGTTCCACTAGTATGATTCACTTATTGGATATAAATGTTTAGCCTGACCCCGGTAGTGAGGTTACTTATCGAGTATTTTGTACTCATTTCTTTCATGATTTTTTTTAAGGTAAGGAAAAGGACACATTGACGAATAACGAAAGAAAACCTTAATGGCGCCATGGGGAACTAGACCAATACTTATGCATGAGTTTTCATGTTTTCTTTCGTTTTAATACTTGGGATTTTTTATTGAAACTAAAACTATGTTTTCCTTTATTTATTTCTTTATACCAAATTTCCTATTTTAATACATTAATGTTTTAGGGTATCTCGATTAAAGGTTTTTGGTTTAACAACGACAAATTTATTTACCTTAATGATGTTTCCTCGATTTTTAGTAAAATTATGAAAAAGAGTTGTTTGACATGTATGCATGTATATAGTGACAACCTAGTTCAAGTTCTAGAAAGTCGGTTGGTTACATTCCAACTCCTTCCATAATTAAGTTCAAGAAAATTGAACAAAAATAATGTTTCTAAGATCACCTGTGTGCAGTTATATATATCTTTATGACAAAATTTTTATTCCATTTCACACTTCGTAAAAAAAAAGAACATTAATTCTCTTAATAACCCAAAAACACGAGATTGTTATTGTTAGAAAATTTGTCTTCATTCTTGTTTATAATTACCATTTTCCTAGCCTATAATTAACTTACATTATGAATTAGGCTTTAAATATATAGTTTGGTCCTTAAAGTTGTTACACACTTCTAATAATTAATCTCTTAACTTTTCTTCAATTTATATCCAATGCTTCACGTTCTTATTAATTATATCTAAATGTTAGTTTTCATCACGTCAAAATATAATTTAGCAATTATTGTAAATATAACAGTTTGAAATATATTATAGGTTTTTTTATGGTTGATTATCATTAAAAAGAAACTAAATATATATATATATATATATATATATATATATATATATATATATATATATACATATATATAATGTGGAAGATGATGATAGGAATATTATTTGCCTCCCACGTAAAGTATTTACGAAAAATAATCATTATGAGTTGGCGTAGTGGTTACAAAAGGATTAGCTTGTATGCCTTTTCTTAATATTCATTATGTGTTGGCCAATATGCACTTATGTGACTTTCTTTTCTTACTTGAAATTTTGACTAAATCAATATTTTCTCTCAATCTATGCATCAAATCTAACACAATATATCATGAAGAATGAGTGAACAAATTGTTAGAATGTCTTGAATATGTTATTTGGCGTTGAATAACCAAGCACAAGATCTCATTGATATTATTTAATTACAATCGATATTATCTAATTTTCTCTCTAAAAAAATTTGATCTCTCTCTACCCTTGAACATAGCTAACATATTATTAATGAAACATGTGAATTTCTATACTGATTTCTTTACTGTTTATTTTACTCGTTTTCTTTGATTTCTTCGATTGTGGATTTCATTTACACAAATCAAGTTACCTTGTAAAGAGATAAAAACCAATTTAAAATTTACTAAACGTCATTCAAAGAAAACGTCTTAAACTTTTATCAACCAAAATTAGAAATAGTAAGAAAATCACATACAAAGGCTGCTTGTGGTACATAGGATATATAATTATGAAAGTTGGAAAATTAAGTTAAAGAAAGAGAAACTTTTATAAGCATGAAAATAATTTTAGATGACAAATTCAGCTCTGTTTCAAAGATCTAACCTTCATTCTTTGAATTATTAGTTTAAGATCCTCTTTGTGGGCTCCCTTTAAGATTTGGTGACCATTTCTAGTTGAATATGAATGTTTATTAACTTATATTCACCTTTGATGTGAATGGGTTGATTTGAATATCAAATTGCTCAAGGATGTCATTGAACTATTTTTTTCAAGCATGAATATGTTCTAAAGAAACAAGGCAAATTACATTTTTAGTATATGAGTTATCATATTTGAATCTCTAACTTTTAAAATATTACATTTTAAATTTGATTTATAAGAAGAATCTAAACGATTAGATATAACATGGGTTTCATGTCAATGTGATTAATAACTTGTAGAAATACAAGTTATTTCTTCTCTTTTCCTAGAATATTTGAGGTTGTTCAATGAATATTGTATTATCTTTGATGGAAAATTATGCAAAAATATCCTATTTGCGTTCAGCATGTACAAAAGCTTAAGATGCGTAGCAATCAAGTCTAAGTATAGAGAAGCTCAAGGAATTCACACTAGAAGGCAGTGGCTCGAGAGAGATCACCACCTTGTTTAAGCTTCATTCCGTCGTCACAAAACCGATCAACAGTAGCAGTTTCCACTTTCTGTCAAACAAGACATTGTCGATGGGAGCTAGAACATTTGACATTTTTCTATTTATCATCCTCTGTATTTTAATTTTTAACGCTTAAGACTTTTTGTAGCTATTCTATTCATTTCTCAATACATCTATATTATGAATATCATTTTCTCCATCTTTTTTACTTTCATCTACATTTCTATCATGAGTAGTTGTAGGATGGAGTGAGTTGCAGCCTTCCGGCGAACAAAAACTCAAGTGAAGGTTCAATTTGGAGTGTGTTTGAACTTTTCTGACTCTTTATTCCATTTAGCTAATCGGATGAAGTGGTATCAACTAGCTGCTCAAGAGGGTAAGTAGTTGTGGATTTCACTAAACAAGGTAAGTAGTATCTTCAGAGATGAAGACAAACTTACGTCAGATTAACCTAAGCATTCACCATAAAAATATTATTAATGTGGGTAACTGTCCAAGAGGTTAAGGGCATAAACTAAAGCTTGATGTTTTGTTTAAAGGAAGGATATTACTCATTTCCTTGTCATCTATTTCTTCATTTACATATTCATTTTGCTGTTATACACCAAACACTACATCTCTATTGCCGATCACATTTTATATTTAACATTCATAGCATCTTGTTACTGTAAATGTTAGTAAGAAACCAGTTTAAATTAGTTGTGATTAAGTAAAATCCTTATGTTCATCTTCAGTACTCATCGAGTTTAACTCTTATTAAGTTTATACTTTGGCATTTTGAGAGGAAACTTGTAAATGTTCAATAGTTTTGATCCATAAATTTTTACCATAGTGGAAACAAAACAATGATACTTCTTTAATTTGGTTCAACATTTTTCGGTCATATTCCCATATTTGTTTTTGGACCGAATATATATTTGAGCTTCATGAGCTATGATACCATATTTGTATAACATGAGGTTCCATCTCAAAACAAACTAATAATGAGAGAAGTAACTCCACTATCTTATTATCATTGTGAAGCCTCTTGATCCTTTCAATGTAAAATCCTCAACACAAACTAGTCAACATCAATAATCACTTTTTTTATGGGTAAAAAATATCGCTAAGTATATAGCCTAATAAGGATCACCTAATGGGTCATTCAAAAGAGGAGTGTAATGCTATTAGTTCAATTTGTTAGTATGTGTTTCATCTAATTTAATTCGCTAATTAAATAATTAGGACAGTTGGTTAGTATTTCTAATCAATTGGGCTAGGCATAAACAAGAAGTTAAAATCAATACTTTTAAGAGTTCTTATGATCAATGGAAGAAGTGGAGTGGATCTTATCACCTAGGCTAGGCCGTTTATTTTATTTACTTGCACTTTTATTTTTTGCAATTTATAATCTACATTTTATTTTCCTCGCATACACACAAAACCCCCTCTACCACTTTAGTTAGAGACTTAACTTGTTCGAAACTAATCTTAGCTTCCCTGCGGATTGACTCGGTTTTGCCGCTAATACTACGTTTTAGTAGTAAGAGTTGTAGAGATTGATAATTACAAATATTATTTGATTGGGTTTTTTGGGAGCGACACCAAAAAGGCTTACATCATATATCCTCCCTGTTGTTGAGACTATTCAGCAACTAGAGGAATTGCAATGGAAAGTTCAATTGATGGACCAAAACAATGCTTATATAGTGGAGCTACTGTGTCAACCTAATCTAATTATCAACATACAATCTGACAATCTTCAAGCCTACGAATATGGGATAGGATGGAATAAGATCCACATTGAAAGAGTGATCTTCCACCTTTCATTCGATATTGAATCAAAGGAAAGGGTCCAATGGTTAAAGGAGAGGGAGAATCTCAAGTAAGGAGGTAACCTAATGTAGAGAAACTGAGGTTGGGAGGAATCAACAAACAACTATGTCATTCGAGGATATGAGAACAACAAACTCCAATTGTTAGTATTGAAAAAGAGAATAGAAAATAACACAAGATTTACGTGGAAAACCCTAGAACAGAGAGAAAAAATCACGATAGAACTTTTCTCTTTTTATTATTTTTATACACACAAATGTTACAAGGGGAAAAAATAAATAGAGACCAAATACCTATACAAAGAAAAGATATTGAAAAATATAAAATGAAAGAAATAAAATCTACAAAAACTCTCAAATATTCTCTTTTTATTTTCAACAGTTAGTTATTATATCCATCCTATACAAAAACTGTTCACCATCACTAAGCATGGAGCTTAACTCGGAAGGAATGATCACCACACTAAGTCAAGTGCGCAAATAACATACAAGCAGTATCCCTCGTTTGTTTGGAGGAGTATCTTGTGGGGGCTAGAGTTGTTTCAGGATGGATTTCCATGGATGGTGCACAATGGTTTTTCAATTAGTATCCAGGATGATCCGTGTTCCCAAAGAGGGAAACAATAAACCACTATGGGTGGCTAATTCTCTAGGAGGGTTATCAATAGCCTCATTATTGGAGGATTTAGGGACTTAGGATGAGGGGGTGGTCATGGGGTTTCTTCCTATTGATGTTGATTCCATTTTGGGCATTCCCATGTTTAGGTGCGAGGGGATGACAAAGTGTACTAGGCGCTAGACAAGAAAGAAATTTTTTCTGTTAAAAGCACTTACGGGTTAGGCATGGGGTGGACATGTGTTGGGAAGGGTCATCTTCTTCCTCGACAAGCACAATGAGTCTCTAGCAAGCGGGGTTGCTAATAAAGTTTAAGATTTGCAGTTGGCATACCCTGAATGATATCATTCCAACTCACACCAATTTGGAGCGAAAGGGAGTCTCTTCTAATCTCTTTTGCCCTTTTTACTGAAAACCCCTGAATTGACTATGCACCTCTTCTAGAAGTGCACAGTGGCTAAGGGGTTGTGGCACTCGTGTCTTTTTCTAGATGTTTGTTATTGTTGTTCTGGTTGGAATTCTTTGGGGTCATTGATCTTTTCGAGTGGTTTCGTTCATTTGCAAACAAAAACTTTGAGGGGTGTTTTCATGTGGTCATGTGTCAAGTTGTGGTGCTTGTGAAATTAGGTTGTGTTTAATGGTGGGGTGATCTCCCTTCCAGTGTTAATTGAGCCTACTCAAGAGTTGGGTGTTTCTTCTCCTCCCAGTCTAGAACTCAGATGCAGCGGGAGGTGTTCGAAGAGGAAGCTGGGTGGAGGCTGTGCTTAGTGACTAACCTTGCCCCACCTTTGTCCTGTTAGGTTTTGCTACTAGGTATTTGCCTTGTGATGCGTCTTGGTCAGTGTCTAGTGGCAAATGTGAGATTGGTTGGGTGTTTTGTGATGGCTCTAGGCAAATTCACTATGTAGGGTTTCGCTGATATCATGCTATCTCTCCGTTATCGCCTTGGAGTTGGTAGCTATTATGGAGATGTTGAAGCAATATAGTGCGGTCCTCTCAAATAGGAAAAGTTTTCCATGGATCTTTTAAAGAACGTGAGATCTAAAAAAATCTTGAAAACCTCATGTTTATCTAAATTGTGAACTCAAAAGGACATCATCTTAAGAGAAACCCATGTTTATCCAAATATAAATAACCTTGGCAACAACCCATTAGAAATTAAATATATTTTAGTTTTTGAGAGAATTTCAATGACTATTCTAAATTTTTTTCTAATAAAAATTCATTTTTAAGAGTCATAATCAAATAGATTATAAGAGTTTAGTTAATTCAACTCATCTTTCCTCTTTATGTTGAAACAAGTTTTCTTGTTATTTGAAATCTCTTAACAAGACAAATTAATTAAATATATGTTACCGATGTTCAATCTTTTATTGCTTCTATTTTTTCTCAATAGAAAGGGTAATTTAGTTTCACATGAACTAACTTTTTGGTTTGAAGACCATTCTCTATAGGTGAGTTTTGCTTTTATCACTATTATCGCATTTTTTACTGAAAAAGCTATAAGATGACTGGTCACTCAAATACGGATATTAAACAGAAAGCACAGACAAGCACTATAACAACCAACAAAATTAACAGTAAGCAAAAGAGAATTTACACACAGAAGTTCGTAACCCAGTTCAGCGATAAACCACCTATGTCTGGGGGCAGTGTGCCAAAGAAAGATAACTATAATAAGTAAGTCGATCCTTCACAAGTTGTTCGTAATTACAGCTGGGTCAAAATTATCGTTTTACCCTTATAATTACATCTCGTTCCTTAAGTCCCACTAATCCTTTAATGAACGATTTGTTTGTGGTCCAACCACCAAACCTAGTCCCTCTCGAGCCAATGAGAGGGTAGGGCTCCTTGTTCAAGATCCAGAGTCAGCAACAACTTCTCTACTATACTTAAATAAGGTAAGAGTGAATTTCATTTTGCAGGACTATGTCCCCAACTATCTGCTTGATCTTGTCCCTAAAATGGGAGGCTTATTGAGTCGGAGAACCTAGCCACTCTCACCCATGCAGATTAAAAGATAATCTTAAACAAACAGGAGTTCATAGTTAGCTCAGAATTAAGATCGAGTTACTTAGGTCATCAGGTTGAAATAATCAGTTTTAACCGCAAACGGTGTTATAAAGTAAAAGTGATTATTTTATGGTTCAGTCTTATGCAAACACATTGCATAAGACACCCCCACTCACATGACATGAACGATTTAGGATCACATCATTTGTATCAAATAATGGGCTGCATCCATAGTGTCCTAGGATAAGGTACCCAACCTTTATCCATATACTATAGACCATTTTGGCTATTACCTAAACTTGATCCACTTTTATATCACCACATAAAGTCTAAGTATTCACTATATAGCCAGGGGTTCTTAGTTTATTGGATTTAATAAGTGCAATTCATATATTTAATAACAATTATATTGAATAAATCTCTATAACAACTTTATTGAGAATAAGTTCCAAAAATTACAAACAACGAGTTTTAGGACATAAAACCTAACAAAAATATCATTTAAATATACTTCTGTTGAGATTTCCCAAATTAGAAAAAAAAAACATTCCACATATAAATTCTAGATTGGGAAAGAAAATATGTTTGACAAGAAATAGACATGTCTGAGGCAGATGATAAGACTTCATGTGTGACAACTGAGAAAACCACTAGAAACTACCTTAGTAAAATATAAAGATAACCAGCAAATCTCCAACACTAACTCGTTTTTTATTTTTTCCCATTTTTTCTCTTGCTAAAAATAATATATGGAGAGATTAATAACCTCTTTGAAAATCATAATTAAACCAGATCTAACCTAGCCACAAAAAATTATTTAAAGAAAGAATTATCTAAATTTATTTAGAAAAAACAATGTACAATTAAAAAACTTCGGGAGAGTTGTTCAAAAAAATATTTTCAAATATAGAAAAATATCATTGCCTACTAAAGATAGTCACTAATAAAAGTCTATCAATATTTACAATGATAGATAATAGTAGTCATGTTTATCATTTAAAGATAGTAAAATTTTACTATATTTAAAAATATTTTTAACAATTTTGTCATTTAAACTAATTATATTTTTTTATTTTACAAAATATCAATTTAATTAAGCAATCCAAGAGATTAAAAAATTTAATTAAAATGATTCTCAATAGATTGTTGAGAATTTCACGTCGAAAAAAAAAAAAAGAACTTACAACTTTTATAAAATATATGAGTTAGTACTCTTGTTGCAAATTAAGTTTAACATGAAATTCATGTTATCTAACATCCGTAGATATTAATAAACTTGATAGAACTTGATATAGAGTCCCAATTAAGCCTGAAATTTAAAGTGCAATTGATATTAACACACTCACCAATCACGAAAGAACTTGATATTATAATATTAATTTAACTATAATAGAATATATATATTGTCATGTCAAAAATATATATACACACTTATACGGTTTCTTACCAACAATATATAAGCAAGAGCAGCTCCTTGAGACCATGTATCATACCCAGAAATAGGCCACTAATTCTAGAAAATAGTAACTTTTAAAATCTCGTTTTTGTTTTTGAAACTTGAAAAAGAATTCAAAGAGTTAATTCACAAAAATTTATCTCATATTAATATAAAAATCCTATTGAATTGGAGTTAGGAACCTAAATGGATACGATTTCAACTCTAAAGATTGAGTTAGATACAAATTGCTTTAAGATCAAATCTCTTGCGACACATAACAAATTTATTTGTCTATTATTCAAACACTCTACAAGATAAGATGATGAATCATACTTGAATCTGTTCTTGGCATCCAATTTGTCACATAAATTAAAGGGGCACTTGCAAAAATAGCAAAACATGTTCTTAAAATTACAAATTTAGCAATAGTTAGTTTAAATTTTGCAAATATAGCAAAAAAAATAAAAAATAAAAACACTAAAGCAGATTTTCATTTTTTTATTATTCTAAATTTACCCTTATTGGCGTATCAACATATACATCAGCAGCATATCTATCATACTTTATATCTGGTATATTAGTCATATGATATAATTTATATTTAGTATATCAATTGACTGATACACCAAACATAAAGTATATAAGTTATGCAATTGATGTATCAAAATAATCATTCATATATCATATCTATTAGTTAATAAATGCTTGTACATTTGTTATTTATTCGTGGACTTTGATTAATATACCAAATACAAAATATATAAGTTATACAATGAAAATACCAAATTTACCATTCACAAACCATATTTATCAGTTAAAAAGTACTTGTTCGATTCCTATTATTCATGGACCTGATTTTAATTCTTATTCGTCTTATAGAATATTATTTTTTTAATACATTATAATTAGTTCATAGTGGTTCAATTCGTTATGTTAGTAACCATTTTGTGAATGTTGATAAACTCTTGATACATCAATGTTACACTTGAAATTTAATTTTGAACACATGTTGATATATTATTGATATGCTTCAACAAATGTATTTTTAAGAAATACTAATATACTATTGATACACTAACATTTTATACTTGAAATGAATTTTGAGTTGATGTGAATATAATACTAATACACGAATGTTATACTTAAAATTATACTTAGAATAAATGTTGATATACTATTGATACACTAATGATATACTTAAAATTAATTTTTTATGACCATTGATCAATATTGATAAACTAATTTGTACTTTAAATGAATTTTGAAGAAGTGTGCTACTACAACTATTGATGTATTAATAATCTATATACTTGAAATTGAATTTTGAATGAGCATTCATATACGACCAATATACCAATACAATACATAAAATAGAGTTAGATTCATGAGTGATACACTAAAAATGTAGATTAAATGAATTTTTAATGACTACGAATATATTATTGATACATTCATGTGATAGTTTAAATAAAATTTGAATGAGTGTTGATAAACTAATGATACACCAATAAATAATACTTAAAATGAATTTGGATCATGAGTGATATACTAGATACACTAGAAAATATATCTGAAATGAATTTTAATGACTATTGATATACTATTGATACATCTATGTTGCAGTTTAAATAAAAATTGAATGAATGTTGATAAACTACTAATACACTAATGATGTACATGCAATTCATTTTGAATTAGTACTAATATGCAATGAAAATATCAATGTTATACCACTAAGTATCATTCTTAATTAGATACTTCATACTTGGTATATCAACAATATCATTGGTATTTTTTTTTTCTCTAAATCAGATATATCGATCAATTAATATACAAAATATGAAATATTTATTATCTAATTTATATATCAAATTAAATATAAATTATATATCATTAAAATCGTATAGAAATTTTGAAAATAAAAAAGATTAACTAATCTTATTTATGTTTGGTACATCATTTGACATAATTAATGCATTTAACATATACCATCAATATTAAAATTGAACTAATTGGATGAAAATAATTCTATATAAAAAAAAAACAATATTTACAATAATCGAGCAAACAACATGGACCATAACATAATTAAAATCATGATATATCAGTTATATATATGATATTTTTTAAATAAAATATATTGATTGATTTGATATACCAAATATGAAGTATATCAGTTGGCTGATATATCAAAATATAAAATATATCAGATATACCTACTAAAACACAAATGAGAGTAAAATCGTAATAATAAGAAAACTGACAATTAGGTTTAAATCTTTTGGTATATTTTCAATTTTAGAAAATCATTGCTATGTTGGTAAATAGTGTTTTGTTTTTTGCTACCAATGCAATTTACCTAAATTAAAAGTATAATATAAACATTACATATATAGATTGTTTGTATTATTCCAAATATAAATTAGATGAGAAAATACCTTTTCAGCCTTAGGTTTTGGGTCAAATTTTCATTTGGTCCCTAGCGGTTTCAAAGTGTTACACTTTTAGTCCCTAAGTTTTAAGTTTGACTCAACTTAGCATTAAGTTTCAAAATGTTACAATTTTCCCACAGAGATTTGAGTTTTGTTTCAATTTGATCTCTAGATTTCAACATTTACACTTTTAACCTCAATTTCTCATCAAATACTCACTTCAACTTATTGATGTTAATGTCCTTTAATTAATTTTAAAAAATTAAAAGAATTACCAATTAAGTTTAACTATTTTTTCATTACTATCATATTAATTTTAAAATTTCACTTCATATTAATAGTTAATTAATTAATAGATATTAATGCCAAACCCTGAAGTGAATATTTAGTGGAAAAAAATGTTAAAAGTGTAATCTAGAAACAAATAGACCACATTAAAACAAAACTCCAACCTCAATTAAATTGTAATATTTTGAAACCTGAAGACCAAACGAAAACTAAACCCCAAAATCTAGGGACTAAAAGGGTACTTTTCCCAAAATTAAAAGTATATATTTTAAAAAGAATTTGGTCAACCATTTGACTTGAACCAAATCGATCATTACTTTATGCAAAATGACTCCAACCACTCTCCTTTCTTTTTTTCGATCTATCATGTGCACCCATAACTTAGAAGAAGCTTGTTACTTGAACCCCAGAGATGGAAAGTTTTGAAACTAAGGTGATTCATTATACAGAACACAAATGTTCCACAGATAGTGCTGACAATCAAAGAAACAACAAATAAAGTACCAACAGCTAATTGAGCAAATAACACATAGAGTTTGGTAACCCAGTTCGGTGATATAAACACTTACGTCTAGGTCGAGGCAGTATGCCTAGGAAAGATAAATTCACTAATATAAAAGAGTCAAACGTTTATAACATTATACTTATATGTATAGTAATGACAATTAAGTGATACACGTAGGGCCTAACTTATGTTGATCACCTAGGCTCCCCCTAGATATGAAACTCCTTCTCAATAGAAATTAGACTCCACCTAAGTATGTTAATGTTGTGTTAATATACAGTTTGAAAAAAGTGTGAATCTAGCCTTATGCTATATTTATAATGTAAAGAAATTTTCTCAATTAAATGCAAGTTTTCCTATCAAAAAACCAAGTGCAAGTTTTTAATAGGGTTCCAAGAAAGTCCAAGATCAAACGCAGGGATTTGAGAAAAATGAATGTTAAAATTTTGTCGATTTGATACAATATTCTATACAAATAATGTGTTGAAAAGTTTTACAAATGGATTAATTACAGATGAATATACAAAAGTGTGAAGATGGTTGGATGAACATGGAGAGTGACAATGCGTGGATGTGATGATAGTGAAAACGTAAGTACAAATACAATCAAGACAACAAGCATTGATAAACGTCAAAATCAATAGATAAAGTAGGATTGAGAAGAGTTCACTAATGTTTTCCTTATGCCCTAGATTGTAGTTAAGAATTAAGATTGGTTTGGCCCTCTGAACTGATGAGGTTAAATGCTAGATGAAACAGAAGTATAACCAGGATTTAAAGAAATTGTAGCTAGATAAGATGCCATCTCAGACACTCCAAATGCATTTTCATGTGGCCCTTTGGTCATCATGATCCCTGCTGGAGTTCCACAATATTTGGTTCATACCCAAATGATCTTAACAATTTCATCAATCCCTTTAAAACTCCATAGATCTCCTTGCTCTGAGAATGCCTCTCATCTAAGGAATAAAACTCAACTACGCTATCATTCACCTCAATCAAGCTACATCCTGGCAATTTTTTGGACCCGGTATCCCTCATTAAAATCTTCAGTCGTGCAACATCTTTCCATCTACCAAGATCTCCATATATATTTGAAAGCATGACATAGTTTGCAGGGTTTTTGGGTTCAAGCTGAATGAGTTTTTGAAGAGCTAACTCAGCCAGATCTATGTTTTTGTAAATCCTGCATGCACCTAGTACAGCAGCCCAGATGACAGCATCTGCTTCCATTGGCATCCTCCTCACAAACTCAATTGCTCGGTCCAAAAGACCAGCTCGGCCAAATAGATCGACCATACAACCATAATGCTCAATCTGAGGCGTAATTGAGTAGTCATGGACCATTGAGTTGAAATAAGAGATGCCTTCTTCAACTAACCCAAGATGGGTACAGGAGCACAACACCCCAATGAAGGTGATCCCATCTGGTTTTTCGCCAGTGATCTTCATTTGATGAAACAAAGTTAATGCATCTGCCCCACTTCCATGAGTTGCCAAACCACAAATTACAGAGTTCCAAGTAATAAGGTCTTTTAAATCCATGCTTCCGAAAACTTCCATTGCATTCTCTATTACACCACATTTTGAATACATGTCTATCAATGCGTTTCCAACATAAACGTTTCCTTTAAACCCAATTGTCGCAGCGTATACATGCACCCACTTTCCCAAGTCGAGAGCTCCTAGTCTTGCACAAGCGGATAGCACAGCGACAAGGGTGGCATCATTGGGAACAACAAGGCCATCGATTAGCATTCGTTTGAAACAACGCAATACTTCAAAGAAATGCCCGTTATGAGCATATCCTCCAATCAATCCATTCCAGGAGAAAACATTCCGCTCAGGCATCTCTTCAAACAGCTGCTCACAAGCCTCAATGTCCCCATTATTTGCATAACCATTCAACATAGTATTCCAAGACATTGTATCTCGGTATGGCATTGTATCAAACAGCTTTCTGGCAGCTTCCACATCCCCTATTTCAATATAACCAGAAACCATAATGTTCCACAGCACAACATCCCGTTCCGGTGCCAAGTCAAAAAGTCGGCGAGCATGTGCCACATCATTACACAAAATGTAGCCACTAATCATGGAAGTCCAAGCAACTATATTTCTCTCAAGCATTTCAACAAACACCTTGTATGCAGACCCAATGGCCCTCGCACCAGAGTACACATCGATCAGTGTGGTAGCCACGAATTGGTTCCCTTCAAACCCTCCCTTAATCACCTCACAGTGTATCTCTTCACCTTCCAAAAAAGCACCGTTCTTCGCACAAGATTTGAGGACAAGAGGGAACGTGAAGCAGTTGGGTCTCACGTCCATGCTCTTCATTTTCCCAAACAAGAAAATAACTTCCCTGTAAAACGCGTTATGGAAATACCCTCTGAAAGTTGCATTCCAAAGCGCTACTTTTGGGTCAGGAAAATGATCGAACAGATGGCGGGCATAAGCCATTCGCTTCAGACCAGCCCATGAAGATACCACATTTGGAGCTACATATTCATTGTGTTGAAAACCGTGGGTAATTATCTGGGCTTGAACTTTCTGAAGCAGCGCCACTGTCTTACATGATTTTAACAGAGAAATGAAGTGTTCTTCAAGGAGCCGGTGGGGATGCTTCTGGACCGAATCTAACAAGAGCTTCGCTATCTTTCCCGAAAGAAAAATCTTAATTCAGTTATTCAAACTCCAAAGGTCAGTTCAACGATCAAACAACAGATAATCAAACAAAAATTCCAGAATTTTACCCCTGTTTGAAGAAAAAAAAAGTTGTTATCAATTTTCGGGAAATTTGCCGGATGACCCAGTCAAGAGGGGATATTTGTACGGATGACCTATTTTGAGAGGTCCACTTGAAATTTGGCTTCACTTTCAAAAACACTTGAAATTTGGTCTTTTGTTGACGTCATCACTATGTAAATTTGCCACTTTACCCCCTCCCTTCTTTCTTCTACCTTTCCTTTTTTGCAACATTTTTCTTTTTTCTTTTTGCTGCTCTTCTTCTTCTCCTTCTTTCTTTTCGATTTCTTTTTTCGATGATGTTAAAAAAATTCTTTTCCAGAGATTTATGTTTATGTCGTCCTATTTTTTTTCATTTTCATTTTTCCAGTGAGATTTTCTTAATCAGAATGAAACAAGAGTGAATTTTCTTAATCAGATGGGAGAAGAGAACAACGTTACTAAGAGGAAGAAGCGAAGCTCTGACACGACCAACTCTGGTAAACGAGAACGAGAGCGAGAGAGCAAGAATTAGAGCGACGTTTAGAAAAACGTATGAGTTTCATTTTTAAATAATAGATCTCACTCTTGCTCTCGCCGAACTTACCAGGAATTACAACTCTCTGTCACTTTTCCCGTAAAGTGCTGATTAGAACTTTATGGGAAAAGTGACCAAGAGTTGTAATTCCTAGTAAGTTCGAGTGACAGAGAGTCGTAATTCTTGGTAAGTTTGAACTTCTAAGAGAACGTGAGCGAGAGCAAGAGTGAGAGCTTCTCTTTCATAATCCTATTTGCAATGCCTATGTGAGATGAAAGGCTAGTGGCTTGACCAAGAAATCGATCCTCTACAGCCATTTTAAAATTAGCCATTACTTACTACATCAAGCAAACAAAAAATAGTTAAACTCTCGCTCACGTCTCTCATTCGTGTGCCTCGTTCTCGCATTGTGAACGAGTGAGAACAGGCATTGTGAAACGAGAACAGGTAGCGAAATGAGAACAGGTAACGAGCATTGTGAATCGTTGTAGAGGATCGATTTCCCGATCAAGCCATTAGCCTTTCATCTCACATAGGCATTACAAACAGGATTGTGAAAGAGAAGTTCTCGCTCTCACTCACGTTCTCTCTCGCTCTCAGAAGTTCAAACTTATGAGGAATTATGACTCTCTATCACTTTTCCTGTAAAGTGTTGATCATAACTTTATGGGAAAAGTGATAGAGAGCTAATTCCTGGTAAATTCAACTTATTGGGAAGAAATTACGTCTCTCTATCACTTTTTCCATAAAGTGGTGTTCAGAACTTTACAAGAAAAGTGATAGAAAGTCGATTCCTCCAAACTTACCCAGAAGGAAGCTCCATGTCACTTTTCCCGTAAAGTACTAAATACCACTTTACGAGAAAAGTGACAGAGAGTCGTAATTCCTAGTAAGTTCGGCAAGAGCGAGAGCGAGAGAGCGAGATCTATTGTTTAAAAATGAAACTCATATGTTTTTCCAATCGTTGCTCTCTCTCTCTCGCTTTGATTCTCGCTCTCTCGCTCTCGTTCTCGTTCACCAGAGTTGGTCGCATTAGAGCTTTGACTATTCCCATTGGAGCGTCGCTTCTTCCTCTTAGTAATGTCGTTATCTCCTCCCATTTGATTAAGAAAATTCACTCTTGTTTCATTCTGATTAAGAAAATCCCACTGGAAAAATAAAAATGAAAAAGAATAGGACGACATAAACAGAAATCTCCAAAAAAGAAAAAATTTTGATATCGTCGGAAAAGAAATCAGAAAGAAAGAAGGAGAAGAAGAAGAAGAAGAAGAGCAGGTAAAAAGAAAAAAGAAAAAAAGAAAAAAAAAACTGCAAAAAAGGGAAGGTAGAAGAAAGAAGGAAGTGGAGTTAAAGTGGTAAATTCACATAGTGATGACATCAGCAGAAGGCCAAATTTCGAGTGAGCCTCTCAAAATGGATCATCTGTACAAATATCCCCAGTCAAGAGGCCTTAAATGTCAAATGACCCACATTTTAAAAAAAATATCAATTAACCTTCTGCTAACGTCATAAGTATGTCGAATTACAAAAGTGCCCTCACCTCAGAAACCCTCGTTCCTCCTTTCTCATTCCATGCGCTTCAAGTGTAATGGCTATCTCTCATTCTCTCGCTCTTTCGCTCTCTCTCTTTTCTATATTATGAGTTCTAAGTTTGAAATTCATCTGCTCACCTGCAAGCAAGACCGTCCATCCGTCCCTAACTTTCAAATCAAGCCGATAAGTACATCTTCAAACTCAACGACTATGAAGTGCACTAATATACTGTGTGAGTGCACTGATATAGTGATAAACATAACAAACGAGAGCGAGAGATAACAAAACAAGTGATAGAGCGAGATTAGAGAGTATTTTGTAATTGATTTGTAATAGGTAAGACTTGTCAAAGCGAGAGCGAGATTGAGCAAGACTAGCGAGCTCATGTAAATGTGTTGTAATTGTCTTAACTCAAAATTACATGAAGCGAGAGTGAGAGCGAGATTGAGACAGAGAGAACAAGAGCGAGACAAATGACAGTTCATATATACAGCAGACAGTATAAACATTTTGATCTATTTACAAATTGTGAGTATAAACATGTCTTGCTCTTGCTGGTTTCGCTCTTGTTAGTCTCATCTCGTTGTCTCTCGCTCTGTTTGGTATCTCTCTCTAATTATATTCATCTTCAACGCTCTTTCTAAATCTCTGATTATATCCATTTTCAACTTCAATGCTAGTCAGATGATTTCGAAAGGCAAAGACACAAATAAAACCCCAGAGAGACTACTGATTACTAAGCCCCCAACTGCGAAATCGATTGATTTCATGTGAACAACTAAGCACAAAAAACATGCAAATGGATACAGACCGTGGAATGACGAAGGAGGAACGAAGGGTTTCTAAGGTGAGGGCACTTTTGTAATTCAACATATCCATGACGTCAACAGGTCAATTGACTTTTTTTTTTGTGGGTCATTTGGCTTTTTTGGCCTCTTGATTGGGTCATTCGTACAAATTCCCGAGGAAATTTGTACGGATAACCCAAAAATTGGGCCAAAAATGTCCAATGACCTGTATTTTCAAAAAAATGCCAAATGACCATTTGCTCACGTCAAGTTTAGATGCAATTACCAAAATGAACTCGCGCATGTGGAAAAGTCGATCATGATCTTGCTCTCGCTCTTTCTCTCTTGTTGTCGTTCTCTCGCTCTTTCTTTCTTCCTCACTCACAATCGCTCTCTCTCTCGTTGTCGTTCTCTCGCTCTCTCACTTTCTCTTCCTTCCTTACTCACAATCCCTCTTATCTCTCTCTCTCTCACTCTCACTCTCGCTCACTAGAGTTGGTTGCATCGGGTCATTTCGTTCTCTTTGGTATAACCCGTCTCTCTTGCTCTTGCTAGTCTTACTCTGTCTGATATCGCCCTCTCTAGTATAACTCGTCTTCAACCTCAGTGCCGTCAGATCATTTCGAAACACAAACCCTAGAAAGACTACCGATTACTAAATCCCCAACGACAAAATCGATTGACTTCATGTGCACACCATGAAAAATCAAAGTTGTACAAATTGGAAGTCACTTATCAGATTGATTCGAAAGTCTGCGGCGGATCGACGGACAGCCTTGTTTGCAAGGGAGCGATGAGTTTCAAATTGAACGAGATCACTTTGGAAATCAAAAAATAGAAAAGAAAGCGAAAGAGCAACAGAAAGCCGTTAGGTTTGAAGAGCATGGAATAACGAGGAACGAATGGTTCATGAGTGGAGGGCACTATCATAATTTGGCATGCCCACGACGTCAGCAGAAGGTCAATAGACATTTTTTTAGAAATATGGGTCATTTGGCATATTGAGCCCAAAAATTGGGTCAATCGTACAAATTTCCCTAACTCTAGAGTCTGTATCTCAGCTCTCCTACGACCAATGCACTTCTCTAGTATGTTTGCTGTTATCCCAAGAAGACAGGTTTTTGAGACATGCCAATTCTCTTGGAAAATAGTTGCCCCAAAAAGCAAAAAATTTTCTACTACTAACATCTTTCTAAAAACTTGTTATATCTCTTTTGTTCTTCTCTTTCATCAACCAAAAAAACGAAAATTCAATGTCATTTAAAAGTGAAGATGCTTAAACTTACTTTACTCCTTTTATAAGCATTTTTGGAAAGAACACGAAACAACGTATGAAAACAAATGGTCATTTAGCTAAAATAGAGTTGTATCGACAAAGATATGATCAAAATAAATCATACCAGTAGAAAAGGTGTGTAATTGCTAACGTCATGATATGGTTATACTTCCCGATACACCACAAGGATGTGTCTCAATGATTCATGTATGGAAAAGGAATAACCTATTGTGCATATGGATATCACTCTACGCCAATATGACAATAATTGGAATATACGTTTGGTGATGGTTTTTCAAAGCTTATATTTTAGCTATCAATGTTATCTTTACAAAATTTCTAATATTTGAATAATATTGAATGTTTAATTGACATTGATCTATAGTACACTATTTGAGCTATGAACGTTTATTTAGTCTGAAGAAAGTTTTATTTAAAGTTGTTATGAAATTTACACACTAAATTTTTTAGCTTATTCTTTTATTTTCTTTTTCCCACCAAGTTGTTCTTGAGTTTCAATCAAAGTTAACTATGCTACCTATTTTGTCATGTGTCATATAACACAAGGTATGTACATTTAGCTAGACTTTAAGCGTAAGTTAAGAATGTATCATATGTCTATGTGAATGCTAAGAAAGTATAAGAGAAGTTAAGTTTAAAAGCAAAAAGAGTTTTGACAACATATACTATTCAACACTTGGAGTCTGTTATCGTCACATCACATCCTAGGTTCTATGGGTAATACAGGGTAGGATATGACAATAAGCTTGCAAGTCCCATATAAATTCTAAGTTTAACTTTTGTACAAATATAACAACAATTAGGTGCATAGTTCATTACAAAGGAAAACTACAGATGCTACAAAAGTGATAGTGATGACAAAGAAAATTATGATTACGAACAGTTCATTTTCAATATATACATAATTATTCTATTAATAATATAAAGTTTTATAATATAATCATACAAATCTTCGAATACAATAAAACTATATTCGATGTTGAAGTGGGTTCTCAATTCATCTCATATCGACTTCTTAATTAAAACATATTTTTTTTCTGTATAATCATATACTCGAGACATTTGGAATTCATGTAAAAGGATATGTTGAAGCTATTATCGGTGTATCTTCTGTGAAGATGCCTAGGTGCATCTACCAGCCCTTTACGTTTATGTTTTCTCCACTTGTATTTTGAGCAATAATCTCTTTTTATTATATCAATAAAAAAAATTGATTTTTTTTCAAGAAAAAAAAAAATATATATATATATATATAAAATTCAATGTTCATAACTAAATCATATTTTTATACTACTTAAACCACGTGCAGCACATGCACAAACTAGTTGATTAAAAAGCAAGGTTACAGCCATATAGTCATGTTACAAAATATTTAGTCAAGGGTAAGCTATCCTTGATGACTAGACAAAACATAACATAATATCCCCTGCTGCTCGTGCTCCCCCACAAACACTACACAGCTTCAGCTACAGTCTATCCTGACTAGCTGTTGGAGGAGAATTTCCATTTCTCCCCTTCCTAAGTATATATTTTAATAATAGTAGTTCCCAATCAACCCCCAAACTCCCAACAACATTTACAAAACCGATAGCACAAAAGAATTTCTTTCTGTCAGAACGTTCAAAAATATATGTAGGAAGTAGGAAGCCAACTTCCGATCCCGTACAAAACTATCTATAGTCACATAAGATCAGAGCAGGTGTTTGATGCTGTGGAGAAAATCCCAGTAATAATTAAGCATGTGATCTTCAGGTACTACTTCATTCCAATATCCAGTGCAGAATATTGCATGTGCATCAGCTCCATACCTGTCTCCAATCAAATTTAGCTTAACACACATCCTAAGACAAGTTGCTCTAGGAAAGCTGATAAATTTTGGTACGGTGAGGGCATGTATGTGGAATTTATTCATGTCAAGCAACATCATTCAGAAAAATACCAATACCAATATCATAATATATAAGGCATAATGAGCAATACAAGGAGAAATATAGAATCTGAAGTAATTCAAGTAACTAGATGCCTCCCTCAAGCAAATTCAACTCACTTTTGTCATATCCAAAATCACTCCGAACATGTCTTTACTCACGCAAAAATCAATTTAATACTTAAACTTTTCACTTTTAAATGTATTTTTCATGTCATCAAAATTGATTTTGAATGATTAAAAAGCATATTTTGAAGTGATTTTGACCATTTCAGAATTACTCCCAAACATGCCCTCACTATCCTATGAACAGGGCTTAGGCTTCATAGAGTTAAACTAACAGTCTGAGGAAACAAGTGCAAATTTAGGGGAAGATTCAAGAGTTACTTTCAAGAGCTTCCTTTCTACCTCAAGCTACTAACTTAAGCTGAAAGGGTACCTTCACATGAACCAAAACAAGATGATCTTTGCCACAAAATTATAAGTACTGTCTACTACTACAAGCATCCTCATTGTCATTCATGTGAGGTGTTCCATCTGAGTACGGGTTCCAATTCAAGTGATCTTTGAAGCTTCTTCAATTCTTTGATAGAAATCAAAACCGAATCAAATTATATTGAAATATAGAAGATAAACCAAGTAATTTGAAGAACATGAACTCCCTTTCTTGAGATCAATCTGATAGGAATGCTATTAGGATAGAAATAAGTTTGAAAATGAATAGAAAAATTTACACAAAACTTAGAAAGAGAACACCAAGAAGAAACAATGATCCTTGCAGCTTCAAAACGATCAAGTCAATGTAGGGATTTAACATGGAGTTCCCTTTGATTCCCCTTCAACCAAAATTCAACAAGGCTTTGACAACATTACACCATAGCAATTGGGAATGAGGCTAAGTTTGAGGACCAACTAGAACTTAAAAACAAATTCTTTGAAAGAGTCTCCAAAGTCCCAGTGAATATGAAAGATTGATAACAATTTCTTCCAACATGCTTACAAAAAACAGCTTTATAAACTTCTTTATCTATGACTTTTGTACTGTCAAGGACTGATATAACTTTGAATCTTTCAGATGAAACCAAACTCCAGATACAAAAATCAAGATGAGACTCCACTAATTTGCCCCATAAAGCATGTAATAACTGTTGAAACTCAGAAATTCCAGCATCTTTTATCATTCTTCAAAACTAAAAGCCCATGCTGAAGTTTCATTTTTATGCCTCCCAAACCAAGATCACCTTCCTTCTGAGAAATGGAGACCAAAACCCATTTCACTAGATGAATCACCTTTCTTCCTTTATTCCTTCCATAAAAAAGACCAGCCATCTTCCTTTGAACTCCAGATAAATTTAATAAGAATACCAACCACTTCCTCTTTCTTTGTTTCTTGGATTAAGACAACATCTGGATGCTGATTTTGGAGAGAACTTTTCAGGACAATCTGTTTTGATCTCATTCCAAGTAATAATTTCCATCACTTTTCAAAGCAAAACAGTCAAGGCTGCTGCTAAATATGATGAGGGGCTTTTCCAAACTTCAAACCACGATTCTCAATTAAAGATGAGATTACAGAAGGAATTAAAGATGATTCAATCAGAGAACTTAAATGATTGAGACTGATTAGACTTTTCTCCAGAAGAGTTTTGATATAAACTTGCAATATCTTCTTCAATGTATTCATCCACCACTTCTGGAACAGAGTTCAAAGCCAAGATATCAGGTTTTTCACTGCTTACACTTACATAAGCTTCATCGTCCAATTTGTCTTCAATCAAAAGGTGTTCTGAATTCAAGTGGCTGAGCACCTCCTTGATAAACTTATGTTTTGAATTAGGAAGTGAAATAACATAGGCATTGAGAACCTGAGTTGAGCGATGTCTCGAAGACCTTTTTTTTGTATATATTTTTTCAAAATAAAAGCTGGAAGTTGTGCAAAAACATAACTTTCTTCCATAACTTGCCAAAGCAGCCTCCTTGATGAACTTATGTTTTGGTTCTCTTGGCGTTGTACTTTTTAAGTTTTCCAGTTATTTTGTATACTTATATTTTGAGCGATAGTCTCTTTTCATTTTATCAATGAAAAGTAATGGTTCCTTTCAAAGAAATAGATAAAGATAAAAAAAAAAAGTGCATAAGGATAGGCTAAATTACTTGCCAACACCAGGAAGCTGGGTGACATGGCTCCAACTTTCTTTTAAATACATCTCAGATAAACGCTGCATTGTTCGTGATCTTTTTCTTTGTAAACCAAGAGGTCGAATGATATCTTCTATCTGCTCATGTGATACCTCCAAAGCAGCCTCTGCATTGGGACACAAACTGAAGAGTTTTGGTATTACTTCTTTTGCCTGCAATTTTCAAAATGACAGGTCACACATAGAGTCAAATTGAAAGTTAAAAAAAAAAAAAAAAAAGCAAAACCTATAGGACTAAGGGTGCATAATCAGGAAACAAGGAGATGAAATTATCAATTATGAGTTAACAAGTTGGCAAAGAAACAAGCAATGACAAAAGGTTAATGTAGTAATCAAACTGCTCCAAATTCTGGTTGTGATAATACATTGTTCGTTTGCGTTTCGTTCCCCCACGATTCCTTAGAACTCGGACACATTTGTACAATCTATAGAATAGATCTTGTTCAAGTAAGGTCGTAGCTCCCCCACCATTCATAAATACATGTAGGATCAAGAAGATGATAGTTCCAACATGCTTGTACGACCATGGACCAAAGACCAGGTATAGGAACTTCACTCTTTAGGGAACAAATATGTCCATCAACAATGATACATCAGATTTTTACACACACATATATATATATAAATCAGAAACTTCTACCTTCTACTCTCATAGAAGTAGGAACAAAATTTTTCAGATTTCCTTTTAAACACAAGACAAAGTTTACATTGATATTTGAACAGTCAACGCTAATATAAAGAACCCCCTTTGAGAGTTACAAGAAAGCAAGAGAACAAGAGTTCAGTTAATCAGACTTGAAGAATAATAACAAAGATTGACTAGAAGTAGCACACATAGTTGCTGTTTGACCTAATTTAGTTTCAGCCTATAATCCACTTCAATTAATCCTTGGTTTCTGTCCCTCCAAATTCTGAGGTAAAACAAAGCTTTATAAACTGATAGACACCCAGTTCTCAAATTGTATTCAAGTAAAAGTGAGGGGTGGGTCTACTACTTGGCGTTGTGCGTGTGTATTATCGTTGGACCCAGGAAATGCGAGTTAATTAGGTAGCTGACAGTAATGTTGTGATTTGGAAAGGGAAATGAGTGGTGGAGAGAGTAGGTTTTACGCCATAAGTATGTTGTGCTTGCCCCTTTTGAAAATCCTACTGCATAGCCGTGAGGTAGCAAAACTGTAATGAAAGCAAATCGAATTCATGTGCTATGGGGAAAATATGATACCGTGCAGAATTGGAAATTGCATACAAGATCAAGTAAATGTATAGCAGATGATAAATACCTGCTGCCCAGTTGTCCGGTTAAGGAGCATACATATGACTAGAACCCTCCAAGGGTCGTAGGCATGATCCTGTTGGAGAAGGCGAATTCCAGAGGGAGGAGGCTTCCATGTATCATCTGACGATTTCCTTCTATAAGCTTCCAAAAACAACTCTGCAGCAGAAAGAGTGGTCCGAGGTTTAGCAGAACTTGTTTTATCCCTATCTTTCCTTTCATTAACTGGTTTACGGACCCTTTTAACAGATTTCGCACGCTGATTTAGCTGCTCTGTAGCCTCTTGCTGACTGTTCACGGCTTGTTGCTTTGCTGATTTTTGAAAGAAACGTGAGACCATTTGCTCCGTTTGTTGATTTGATTTTGAACTTCGTAAGCAAGGTGAAACTTCTCGATCCACTTCAAGATTCTTTTCTGAATTTTGGAAATAGCGCGAAACAATTCGAACTCGTCTATCTGTTCCTGACTTCTGAACAGAGCGTGAAGCTTTTCCCATTGAATGTTGATTTGTTTTTGACTTATCGGAGCTGGGGGCCACGTATTTCCTCCTCCTTTTGCTGTAGCCTCCCACCATTGATCTTTTACTTGTCTGCTCTGTGAAATCGGCATCATCATCCTCATTACGGGCTGCTCGTTCCTTCTCCGAGTTTTGAAAGTATCGTGCGACAATTCGTTCACCTTGTTGGGTTGATTTTGAGTTTTGGAAATATCGCGAAACCACACGGGCCCCTTGTTGAACTGGTTCTAAATTTAGGTCAGAATGCGAAGTTGTTTGCACCATTTTTTGATCAAATCCGAATTCTCGGTAAAAACGTAACACTCTACGCGCCAGTGAAGGCTTTCTTGGCGGGTAATGGTCTGGTTTGGCATTTTGAAGATCGTCTAGTGTTAAAATAGGAGGCTCGTGCGCTTCAGAAGAGAGGGATGTTACCGGAATCTCACAGTTTGGACAGTTTTGAAGATCATCAGAAGGGCAAATGGAAATCTTGCGGGCTAAGGGTTTGTTCTGATGATTCTTGGATTCTGAAATTTGGAAATCCTCAAGAGTGGAAATTGGAGAGTGTTGGGTCATGAGAATCGTAGTGTTTTGGGTAAAATCCTGGGACGTAGGGTTTTGTTGAGTGGATTCTGAAGGAGGAAAGCAAAATCTGGAGCGCGAACTACCTCGAAAGGCGAATTGGGAAAACAAATCGTCGGGAAAGGAAGAAGAGGACGGAGGGGTGAGGTTAGGATTGATGCTTGCTGTTGCAGTCATGGCGGGATTTGCCACAGAACACCACGAAATGATCGCTTCATTACCTTCGCGCGCCTTTCTCCTCTGGGTTATAAATTTTGGAAAGCTGGAATGCAATACAATTACTTGGAATAGAGTAAGTAGTATTGGAATGCAATACAATTACTTGGAATAGAGTAAGTAGTATTGGAATGCAATACAAAAATGATTAAAAAGAATAAACAAAAATGATATCCTAAAACCTGATTGAGTTGAAAACAACAAAATGACTTTTATATTAGAAATGGAGGCTAAAATGTTGAATCCAAACATTGATTTTGGATTACATTATATTATAATTTCATTGCATTACAGTCCCTAAACAATCTTTTTTTTCTTTGAAAACTTTTTAGGATAGGTTTGAGTGGAAAATTTAAAAAAATATGGCAATTTAAAAAAATATAGTTGTTTGCAAATATTTATGGATATGTAGTTGTTTTTCTGGATAAAAGAGATTTTTTTATAAAAAAAAAAAAAAAAAAGAAAAATCTTAACCATTTGTCAGTCCGTCGCACCTACAAATTTTATGTAAAATTGGCTAAAATTGGTCACAAGTTCAACTTGCGAACTTTTCTTTTAAACACCTATTTTCTTTGTTTGAATTTTCTTTGGGGAGAAATTTCGTTTTTTCAAATCCATTTGAATCTAATTTTTTCTATAAATTGGTTAAACTAAAGTTCCAAATTTTTCATTCAGGTAGGTTAATAATTCAAAACTAATATTTTGTTTTGATTATGGTTGATAATCAAGATATGGGTACGAAAATCTAAACTTGCAAACTTAGATAATTCAAAAGATTTTAAATTATTTATGATAATATAAATATATAAACAATTTGATGTGTTTTTTATTTTGATAATCCCTATTAGTTAAAAAAAATATTTCTTATTTTGATTAGGATTATTTGATTATCTTTCTAATTTCAAATTTTAATTTAAACCAAAGTTTCTTTTTTAATTTCATTATAATCTCCTTTTAATTTCAAAATTTAATACTTTGTTAGTTAAATAAATGTCTTTCTCACCCATCACATCTCTAAAGCTACAATATTTTTCCAAATAATTTAAATTTTACAATATTTCTCTAAATATTTTCTAAATCTATAATTTTTTTTTCCAAATTATCCATATTTTAATTTATAAAATTTAAATAATAAGTATGAAAGATTTGTGTTAACTTTGACAAGACTACAAAGTTAGATATATTAGTAGTATCATTCCAAACTTGATTTTAAAAATTTAGGTTTGGATTGATAACTATTTCACTTTTTTTTATTTTTTATTTTCTATTTTTAAAAATCAGTCTATAATCACTCATTTCATGACCCATTTTAGCATTTGACTCTTTTCATTATATTAATGAAAAGTTTGTTTAAAAAAAAACTTTAACCCATTTTAGTTTAAGATATTTTGAAAATCTTCAGCCTCTCCATACTTAGTAGCATCCTTCATATTGAAGGCCAAAATAATACCAGATATCCACAACGATGAACACCTAGGTATAAACATAACAGTTGCAAGAAATATTTAAATATCATGGAATACTAACAAATAAAAGAAAGCCAACATAATGTTTCTTTTGTCAGTTAACAATCAAATGAGTTGTAGGCCTTGTTCTTGGTAATTTGGTTTGATAGGTCTTGTTTTTCGTTTTCTAGGAACTTTTCTCGTGATCTCACATGTTTTGCTTGTTTAAAGTTGGCTCGTCTCAAAGCCCCATTATGTTGCACTCTTTTCCATTTTTATCGGCTCCTTTATATTCATATTTCATGTAATATTTGGGTTGTTTATTTTCCTTTTATTGATATTCTCTCTTGGCATTCTTTTCTTTTCTTCCTTTGAGATTTATGTACTTTAAGCATTAGTCTCTTTTCATTTCATTAATGAAAATTTTTGTTTCCCATGAGAAGAGATTTGAGGATAGAAGCCTAAAGACCATACCTTGTGCCAGCATAATGACGAGAATGTCTAGCAATGAGGGTCAACTTAAAATCTCTCCCATCTAGAGACACTGTACCCTATAAGCAACAAAGAGAGGATCCTTTGTAAAATAAAATGAGACTCAACGAAGAATGAAATTGACAAGCATATTCTTCAAACAAAATGCGCTAGAAACATTTAAAGGGATCAGTGATGGGACCATTTACCAAACAATAAAAAAACAATGTTATTTGCCTTACTAGTGAGCCATATTGAACAATCACCATCAACTAAGATCATACGCTGCCAAATTTCAATCCAATATTAACAAATTCCCAACTCCTTGTTTGCTTAATTATAGAACAAGATTTCATAGAAGAAATAATGGAAGAAAAAAAATCACCGACTAAATAAGGCAAGGTCTTTTTAAGTCCACACACTAAACTATTTGATTCCTATGATATCAGAAGGCCATCCAGGAAGCACCAATTCCTCACCTGCTCGAAAAAGCCATAGACCAAAGCAACCGTCCAAATGGTGTTATGCAAGTGGTTTCGGATTCCACACAAACATAGTTTCGTAAAGGACATGACCTGTCTCATTATCACATGTATTCTTTTGTAGCTAAAGAAGAAGTCGTTTGTGAGATCCACCGAGCATAGGAGCTTCTTGTATCTAACATCACCAAGAAATGCTTACATTAATTAAGTCGTAATGCTTACATGGGAGGGTGAACAATGGATCCTCAAATTCTCTCTCCTCTCTCCTCCTCGCCCAACCTTCTCCAGATTCAGCTTCAAGCTTAAGTATTAGTCTCTAGTTAAATTTTCAAATTTTCTTTTCTTCATTTATTTGGATTCTGAATTTCTGTATAAGTGGTTTTTACGTCTGCATTTGGTTCAAAGACAAATCTTTTTTTTTTTTTTTTTATAGAAAATTTGAATAACAAGAAGTCTGTTCCTCTTTCTCCTTCTCATTTATGCTGGTTCAAGTTCATTAGTTGATTTATTGCAGCACACAATGTATTCGAATTTCTGGATTATTGAGTGTGTTGTTTAGCCTTATTCTGGTGGTAGAAAGCTTTCTTTTTCCTTCATTTTTTTTTTCTAGTAACAACAACTTTCATTGAGATAAAAATGTACAGAATTAAGACCAAGCTCACCAAAAGAGGAAGGAATCCCTCCAAAAAAAGGGACTGCAACTATAGAGAATAGAGCCTAAAAATTGTCTTTTTCTTTTTTTCTTTTTTTTTTTTTTTCTTTTTTTAATGAAACAACTCTTTTTATTGAAGTGATGAAAAAGAGAATAATACTCAAAATACAATATACTAAATAAAATTCTAACTATAAAATCAACTAGACCAATCCAATAATGAAGTGTTTAAGAAAAGAGCAAATACAAATATAAAAAAAGCATTAAGCTGGAAAAATAAATGGACTCCAATTTAAGCATAGATCTTGAATAGAAAAATCTACAAAAGACTTAGAAAGAGTGCACCAAGAGGAAGCGTTCATCCAAGCAACGTGAAAACGATCCATCCAAGCGAGGGATTTATCATGAAAGACCCTTAGTTTCTTTCAAACCAAATTTTAGCTAGAAATATTTTACCTGCACTAGACCATATCAACTGAGGGCTAGGCTTCAAGGCTGGACCAACCAAAATCTACACCACATTGTCTTTAAAATCATCACCAAACACCCAACTGATGTTGAAGAAAGAGAACAAATGCCACCAGCAATGATTTTCATAACAACAACCAAAGAAAAGGTGTTGCAATTCTTCACTTTCAGCCATACAAAGAGTACAAATAGAAGGAGACAATCAATGAGAGGGGAATGTTAGGCCATCTATATTGCTTACTTATAGTAGAAAGTGTAATACAGGAAAAGGGTTGGTGTGTGGGAGTGTGGCTACTGAGAGAAAGGGGTAATTGGGTTAGTTATTTTATTTATGTTGCATAAACGGGGAAAATTATAAGGGAGTGATGGGGAAGTTATTTGAAAAGTGTTTTTTATTCTCTTAAATTAAGGAAGTTTTTATTAGATTTCACTTATTTGCTAATAGTTTTCAGGTCGAATGAAAATCGAAGGCCAAAAGAACTAAACCAAGCCGAAATCAAGTGAAAAAGAGGAAAGAATCACAAAATTTCAAAAAAATAGGACAGCGCTGCGGCACCAGCTCGGCATTGTCACAGCGTTTTTTCTTGAGAGCATCAGTCATGCATAGCGCAGCAGCGCTGGTGTGGCGTTGCTGCTCGGCGCTGAGGGTGGGATTCAATGGCACACAACGTCGGGCGCCATCTCACAGTGCAATGACGCCACTCTTTTATGTCGGTCAGCACAACGACGCCAGTTTCTAGTGCCGCAGCGCCAGCTTTCATTATTTGAAAAATCAACAATTTTGGAAAGAAATTTGGGTGGCTAACTCTATAAATTTGAGGGTTTCCAGCAACCCTAATCATAAGAGACAGAAAAGAAAAATTGGGAGAAGAAGAATTGGAGAATTAGAGACTTAAAGGTAGGGTTTAGTGCAAGATATTAAGATTCCATGATGCCGGAAGGTTGAAGGATCGTCGGAAGGCCAAATCCATCCTAGAAACAAGCTTGGAAGCCGGATAACTTTTCTTCCCTTTCTTTATTCTTGGACTATTTGTTGTATCTTGTTCTAATGTTGGTTCTATCTATGGAAGCCATATTAGGCTAAGCTTCTCATAGTTTTAGGGGTAGATGAATTTCTAGGTTTAAATTGTTGAACACTTTGCTTCTTGAATGTTAATTTGCATTTATACTTTCTAGCATGATTGTACTTAATGCTTTTGAATGTTTGATCGACATTTGAATGATTCTATGATTTAAATCTTGCTTGAAAAAGTATGTTTAAGTTAGATCATGCATGCTAGACTATCATTTGAAAACACAGAAAGTAGTTAGATAACAGTAGAGATCGTTGACAAAGGTTTTTAATGTTTATTTAATCACCTAGTTTCAAGAAATTAGTAATTAGGGTTTAAGTAAAAGAAAAGATTGCTTTTGAAAGATTCAATCTAGATAAAAGATTTTTAGATCTAGGTGTTGTGTTGATTACTTTGAGAGTCAAGCAATTGTGTTTAATGATACCTTTGATGAAATTTATTCCCTAAAACGACTCTTTGTTAATATTTTTCATATCGTGATCACTTTTATTTGCTTTCTTAGATTAGGTTAGCGTAAGTGTCATTATAACTTAGTTCCCTAAATAAAATTGGGACGATCTTTGAATAGCTAAAAGAATAATCAAACTAATTCCCTTAGGACGATAGTCAGCCTTACAAGCCGTTTTAACTATATTATAACTTGACCAGTACATTTGCGGTAAACACGGAAAGTGCGCATCATCATTAGGAGTTAGTTTTTGGTGGTTGTTTCCATTGGTTGTCATCCTGCTTGGGCTGGTGCCTTATCCATTGGTTGTCATCCTGCTTCGAGAGACTGAATTGCTAATAAGAATAAGTGTCAATTCGCTAGAGAACGGGTGGAATATTTAGGTCATTTTATTTCAGGAAAAGGAGTTGAGGCAGACCTAGAGAAGAGAAGGTTCAAGCTATGTTAGAATGACCTACTCCTTCTAATATTAAGGAGGTTCGTGGATTTTTGGGATTAACTGGTTATTATAGACGTTTTGTTCAACATTATGGTGAAGGAATCAAATTTCATGCGAAAGCGTGTGAACGCGTGTACTTTTAATTTACGTTTTGAATTTACAGAAAATACAGAGAAATTTAAATATATTTTAATTAAGCATGTTTTATTTTGAAGAAATTTAAGAAAAAAGAAACTACCTTTGAAGAGTTCTTCAATTTTCTCCAATTTTTCAATGTTTTTCCGCAGCAAATGATTACGAACATCACAACTCTGGTCACCACCACGAGATCTTCTTCGATATTCTCAAGGTGAGAATCACAACAGAGTTGTGTAGGCTCACTTGGATTAAATTTGGGAAAGGGAGAAGACAAACTTTTTTTTAGAGAGAATTATTCCTTATTGAGCTAACGAGGGGACCTTATGAACCTATAGATTGAAGCTCCAATGATACAAGATTAATTAATTAAACTTTTTAATTAAATTAATCTCCATTCATTAACTACTGGTCACTCCACTAAAGACCGACAACTACACTCTTCCTACTATAGATGTATTTCTGTGTCCATTGGATATAACCAATCAACAATCCATTGACCCTTCACAAATTGCTTGTAAGTACAGTTGGGTTAAAATTACTGTTGATAACTTGTAGAAATACAAGTTATTATATTCACGATTTGAAATAATTAGAGTAACTTTAGGGCTAAACGTATGGTTTTGGCATTTGAATTGTGTAATATGTATCACCATGCGTTGACACCATTTATAAAAGAATATACTTGAGAAAATATGAACTTTTCTGCTCTTAATGCAGGATTAAGTAGAAAAGAAGCACAAATAACCCAAGTACCAGAGAGGAAGCTGCTGCGAGAACAAAAGAAGTAGAAACCCATGTGTCAAGCCCAGGCGTCAAGACCGTGCATTGAGAAGAAAAAGTAGTTACAGACGTCTGGGCAATAGCTTTTGTGTCAATATACAAAAGGATTACAAGTTATCAGATCATGGCAGAACCAATGGGCTGACGATGTGAAAAGTCTGCGCAGCAGATATGGAATTTAATGCAAAGGTGTCAGGTCATCATGAGTTTAATTTTTCGACACCTATAAATAGCCCAAAGCTTCTCAATTCAAGGAGGAGAGAAAGGAGTTCAAGAGGCGAAAGCTTTGCACAAATTCTCCCTCACCATGACCAACCTCCATTTGAAGCTCTTCTGTGAGAAGAATTCTGAGAATTTTCAGAGTCATCTCCTAGTGAGTGAAAACCTTCATCCTATGCCATTTATGTATCAGATAGCAACCACCTCAAGCCCCCATGAAGCAAGACATTGCCAGTGGCGGCTTGACGTCTTCCATTTCTGTTCTTTCTTCATTTCCCTCTTTCTTACTTATGTTTTGTTAATGACATTCGAGAAAATGATTTATTTACTTAATATAAGTTCGATTGACGATTATCTTCCATTCATTTCCATATAAATACTTTACACCATATTGCTTGTATGTTGAATGAGTAGATTTTAGAAGCTAGTTTTTCTTAAGCAATATTAAATATGTTTACATCTTGATTAATGTAGCTTGCATAGATTTGTCTGACAAACAAATTTAACAAGCACAACTATCTAGCTTGAGAGAGTAGATGGTTAATCTTTAGCATTTATCAAGACTAGATGAGTTTCAGAGATGTAGCTCATCTTTTGCCAACGCAAACTTACCATGCGTCTTAGAGATAATATTAATGTGGCGTCAAAACATCGAAAGATGGATTCTCAAACCCAAAGTTTGTAGGTATGTAAATATACTTAGATATGCTTAAGTAACGACTATCTCCTACATTAACTCTATTATATCACATGGTTCCATCATCATTCTCAACGCATGCTATCTGACTATAAATGACATGTGACTAACATTCTCCGCGTCCACCTCACCATGTTAATTGTAGGAAATTTTATTTAGTTTTAGACTCATAAACCCCTTGAACATAATACTTGTACAGTCATCACATAGATTATGCATCTAGTCTCAACGCCTAATTTATCACAAATCCCTATGTTCGACCCTAAACTCACCAAGAAACCTATAGAAGCTTACTCTTGGGTTTTTATAGGAAAACTTGCTGATTAATGAACATACTTGAGAAATTCTCAACGCATACTTTGTACTAAAATTATAACACCACTTTACGTGCAACAACTGTTTTACCCATATAGTTACATCTAACTCCTTAAATACCACTGATTCCTTTAACGAACAATTAGTTATGGTCTAACTATAATCGAACCCCTCTTGGGCTAGGAGAGGGTGTGGCACCACGTTGTTCAAGCCTCGAAATCAGCCCTTGAGGGAGCAATTTCTCTACTTTCCCTACCAGTAGGGAAGGAGTGAATTCCTTCTTGTGTAGCTGCATTCCCAGCTCCCCAATTAGATGAATCCCTAAAATGGTAGGCATATTGAGTTAGCGAACTGGCCACTCTCACCCATGTAAATCAAAAGACTACTCTCATAGGCAGGAGTACACAACTCACTTAAGATTCAAGTAAAGTCACCTATGGTCATCTTGATGAAATGTAAGTCTCTTTTAGTAACGGTGTTATAAAGAGAGAGTTAACATTTCACAGTCTAGTCTTATGCAAACTTTTTATATAGAATACCCCCGCTCACATGTCTCCACATGAATGATCAGGATCAAATCATTTGTCGCATTTTACAATACTTGTAACAACTACAAAGCAGGTCATATTCGTAGCGTCACCAAGATAAGGTACTCATCCTTATCCATCTACTATAGATCATTTAGGTTATTACTTAAACATGATCCACTTGTATATCTCCATATACATGTTTAAGTTATAGGTAATAACTTTGGATCTTAGTTTATTGGTTTTGGGCTAATGCAACTAAATGTTAAATAAAATAACATTTATTTTATTAAATAAATAATTTGTTTATACAAATAAAACTTACAAGCTACAAGACCATGAGATTTAGGGAATCAACCCCAACATATGGAAGAATGGTGCTCCTTTAAGTCAGTTGCTAAAAAGATGAGGTGCATTTAAATGGACTAAGAGGTGCAAAAGGCTTTTGAACGATTGAAAAGGGCTATGATGACTTTACCAGTGTTAGCTTTACTTGATTTTGATCAACCTTTTGAAGTGGAAATTGATGCTTCAGGGTACAACATTGGAGTTGTTTTATCTCAGCATAGGAGGATAATTACGTATTATAGTCACACTTTGCTACACGAGATAGGGGAAAGCCATTGTATGAGCCGGAGTTGATGGCAATGGTTATGGCGGTACAACGATGGAGACCTTATTTGTTGGGAAGAAAGTTTATAGTCAAAATCGATCAGCAGGCCCTGAAGTTTTTGTTGGAACAGAGGGTGATCCAACCTTAGCATCAGAAGTGAAACTGTTGGGATATGATTTTCTAGTGATTTACAAACCTAGGTTGGAAAACAAGGCTGCTGATGCGTTGTCTCGCATTCCTCCTATAGTGCATTTGGCTCATTTGTCGGCTCCTACTATCATTGATGTCAAAGTTATCAAAGTTGAAGTTAAGGCAAATCTAAAGTTGAAGGAAGTCATTGAGAAGTTAAAAGCCAATGTTGATAGTGTTCCAAGGCTTTCATGGCAGCAAGGTACGTTGAAGTATAAAGGTCGACTGGTGTTATCTAAATCCTCCACTTTACTTCCTATGGTATTGCATACTTATCATAATTCTATATTTAGGGGACATTCGGGTTATTTACGCACTTATAAGAGGTTGACGGAAGAACTTTATTGGGAGAAAGGAGATGTAAAACGGTATGTGGAAGAATATATAGTGTGTCAAAGGAACAAGTCATTGGCTTTGTCCCCAACGAGGTTACTCATGCCCCTAGAGATTCCTAATGTTATTTGGAGTGATATTTCCACCGATTTCATTGAAGGATTACCTAAGGCGGGAGGTCATGATGTAATATTGGTAGTGGTTGACCGATTGAGCAAGTATGGCCATTTTCTGGCTCTCAAACATCTATTTACAGTAAGAACCGTGGCTGATGTTTTTGTCCAAGAGGTAGTATGTTTACATGGATCTCCTACTTCCATTGTTTCGAATAGGGATAAGGTGTTTATCAGTCATTTTTGGAGTGAACTGTTTCGTTTGGCAGGGACGAAACTAAACCTCAGTTCCACTTATCATCCACATACGGATGGACAAACAGAAGTTGTTAATCGGAGTGTTGAGGCATATTTATGGTGTTTCTATGGATAAAGGCCTAAGGAACGGATCAAGTGGTTGAATTGGGCAGAATACTGGTATAATACCACTTATCAGAGTGCAATAGGAATTTCGCCTTTTCAAGCTATATATGGACATCAACCTCCACCCCTGTTGTACTATGGAGATACATCTACTACTAATTCTACTTTGGATCAATAGTTGAAAGAGAGGGATGAAGCTTTACAGGTTTTGAAGGAGCATTTGCGAGTGTCTCAAGATAAAAGGAAAAAAATGGTCGATAAAAAGAGGCAGGATGTGGAATTTCAAGTGGGCGATTGGGTTTCTCTCAAGATCCAACCCTACCGTCAATCTACACTTCAACAATGGCGCAATGAGAAACTATCTCCAAAAACTTTTGGGCCTTACCGTGTGAAGGAGAGAGTTGGAGCTGTGGCATAACGGCTGGAACTTCCTCCATCTGCCGCCATCCATCCCGTTTTCCATGTTTCTCAGCTGAAAAAGGTTTTGGGTCAGCACCAAAAGGTACAACAATCAGTTCAACAGTTGTCAGAGACTCATGAGTGGATCACTAAACCAGAAGAGATCTTTGGATATTAGAAGAACCCGATGACGAGAGTATGGGAAGTGTTAGTGGGGTAGAAGGGATTACCAACTTATGAGGCGACTTGGGAAATATTTGATGATTTCAAGCAACAGTTTCCAAATTGTCACCTTGAGGATAAGGTGGTTCTTGAAGAGGAGGGTAATGTTAAGCCACCTATATTGCTTACTTATAGTAGAAAGGATAATAAAGGAAAAGGGCTTGTGTGTGGGAGCGTGGCTACTGAGAGAAATGGGTAATAGGGTAATGTTAGGCCACCTATATTGCTTTTAGCATCTTTATCACTTATCTTCCTTTAAAAATCATACGATCTCGAATTTATTGATTTGGTTTGAGAATTTCACGTCTTTTTTCTTTGGGTTTCGTCGTCGTTTGTCCAATAGGGAAACAACGGAGGTTGCCTCTTTTCTTTCTTTATTGGAGACGTGCATCTTTAGGGAGGGGAGAAGGGATGTTCGCATTTGGAGTCTAAATCCTAGTGAAGGGTTTTCTTGTAAATCCTTCTTTAGATTGGTATTGGATCCCTCTCCCATTGGGGAGTCTGTGTTCGATGTGATTTGAAGGATTAAGATTCCTAAGAAAGTCAGGTTTTTTATTTGGCAAATCTTGCTTGGTCGTGTAAACACTATTGATAGGCTTGTTAGAAGAAGAACTTCACTTGTGGGGCCCTTTTGTTGTATCCTTAATTAGAAGCCGGAGGAAGAAGAATTTGAAATGTCTAAAAATTGTCTTTATAAGAAAGTCCACCAGAGGGTTGAAGCTTAGGAATTTAAGAATTCATGACAAAAAAAAAAAAAAAAAAAAAAAGAAAGACTTACTGGCAAAATGGCTTTGCGTTTCCGCCCTTAAGCCGAAGTCCCTTTGATGTAAAATTATCGCAAGTAAGTACAACCTCATCTCTTTAAGTGGGTTGTTGAATAGATTTAAAGGCACATTCAAGGATATTTCCCTTGAGCTCCGTCCTTCTCTCATCTTATCCATTGCATGTGTGGGGGAGGGAAAAAAATGTATATCTGGGGTGGGGGATAGACCCTTATGCATGTCATTTTCTCGTCTTTATCGTTTGATCACCTCATTCTGTGGTTAAGGTCTTAGTTTGGTTCGAAAGCTCTTTTCCTTTTCGTTAGGTTTTCATTGGCCTTTATCTGATAGGGAAACAATGGATGTCACCACCCTTTTGTATTTGGTTAAAGGGCTTGATTTTAGGATTGGAGAAGGGATGTTCATATTTGAAGCCCTAACCCTTCTGGAGGGTTCTCCTGTAGGTCATTTTCTCGTCGTTCATAGGACCCTTTCCCCGATAACGATATTGTATTCTCAACGCTCTATAAGATTAAGATTCTTAAGAAGGAAAAGTTCTTTGTCTAGTAGGTTTTGCACGATTGGGTTAGCACTTTGGATTGGCTATCGAGAAAATGGCAACCACTAATAGGCTCATTTTGTTGTACCCTCTATCAAAAGGCAAAGGAAGACTTAAATCACATCCTTTGGAGTTGTTATTGTTAGAATGTTGATAAAATACTAAATTTTGCATAACCCATCCGCTTAAGCTTTTCGGTTCATCGGTGATTTAATAGTGACTATGCGCTCCTTGTGTGGAGTTCTTTCATGGAGGTATTTGTTTTGCAATTTGTCGGCCATAGAGATTTATTTGGGATGATGGGGGAGTTCTCCTCCATCTACTTTTTAGGGGTAAGGCCACTTCTTGTAGCTTTCCAGGGTATGTATTTTATTGAAGGATTTGTAGGGTGAGAAGAACAATGGAGGAGTTAGAGGGTTAAAAAGGAATCCCCTAGAAATTTGGTCCCTTATTAGATTCCACCTTTGGGCTTCGGTGACAAAGACCTTATGTAATTACTCGAAAGGTTTTACTTTACAAGAACTAGAGGCCTTTCCTTTAGTAGCCTCCTTTTTTGTAGGCTTGTTTTCTTTTATGCCCATATATTCTTTCATTTTTTTTTTCTCATTGTTTCTTCATCAAAATAAATAAATAAATAAAGTTCCATAGGTAGCTTCTCTTCATTATTGGTTTTCAAGATCCATATAAATCATGTGAGCTATGGAGGAGAAAAGCAAGCCTTCTGATGTAGCTTAAGTAGCCTCAAGGAGTAATCCTCCAAGAACCAAGCTTGTGAATTTTTTATTAAGATGATAATGTGCCTAATACAAGAGGGAAGACTCAAATTTATAGAGTTTATTACAATGGGGGTAAAAAGGGAATTAATCTAGAATAATACCCAATTAACCCCATTCTTCCTACATCATTTTATCCTTCCAAAAAGAAAACTCGTCATCGAGTTTTAAAAAGAAAAATAAAATAATCAACGAATGAAATAAACTCCTTCAAGAGAGTATGATTGAAACAACTTCCTACATCTTGAACAAAAATATTATGATCAAAAAGGTAAATTCGAGACAGAAAATCCAATATTGCCTCCGAAAGATCATAAACCCAAAAAAAAAAAAAAAGTTTCCATCAAACTCATTCGAAGCCGTAATCGTAGGACCAATCACAAAAAGATTTAGCTTCCAAAGAGAACCCTTCAAGAATCACATCTTCATCATTTGCTTCAAGTTCTTTAACGTTGTGGTAATCGAATTCCAACGCAATCGGTGTGTCATTCTTGCTCGATTTTTTTATTTCTGCCTCGATATTTAGAGTTTTGAAGTTTGATACTTTTTTTTTTTTTTTTGAAATGGAAATTAGCCTATTCATTAATTTGACACCTCTTTTCTATCTTCTTCGTTGGATTTTTCATCTTTACTCATGACTACTTTCGAATCAACGTCTTCAAATTCTTCTTCTAGGTTCCATGTTCCTTTTGAGTTTTATGTCTTGTATGTTGCTTGCTCAATTTTACAATCTTGGTTGAGTTCGTGATTTTCTTGAGCAAGTAAATGTAGTTCTTGAAGGTTTCTTGAAAAATCTTGAAGATTATGATTCTACCTTTCTTGAATTTTCCCCAAAAGAACCCAAATTTCATCCATTCCCTTTCGGGAGCCCTTTTGATAGATTTTTTTATTTACATATTTTCGTATTGTGTAAAATTTTTCAACTCGAAATTGGTGAAGAGATGATTCATGGGTGTTTTTTGATCATAATATCTTCTTCTTCAAGTCATATTCAAATTGTCATGATGCTCTACAAAGCCTTCATCTGAAGATTTTGAATCTTCCATCATATATTCCGGTAATTGACCTAAACAATCTCTCCCCAGGTGTTGGTTTTCATTATGTCTAATGAGCTGATTAAAATGTTGGTTTTCTAATAGAGGATCTTGAACTCCTTGAAGTTCTTGAAATCTTGCCAGTTGGTTTCTTGAAAAATGAGTTGGATTGGACTGTAAGAGCCATTTTCGATATTGTCACCTTCTTATTCCATCCCAAATTGTCATAGAAACGTCTTCGGAGTCACTAGAATCACTAGAATCAAATTTTCAATGTCGATAAAGAAAGGGTTGTTTAAGAAAATCAAACATGGACAAAATTAGCATGTCGGAATTCTTCTTCTAAATCACTTGAGTCAGAATTCCAACATTATTTTTTGAAGTAAAATTGACCATTTTAAAGTTGCAAGACTCAACGCTTCTACTTGGTGTTCTCTTTCTAAGCTTTTTGCGAAGTTTTCTATTCAAGATATCTGATTGAACTGGGGAGCTTTTATCTTTTCTGTTTGATCATTGAATTGTCTTGTGGGCTTTGGTGGCTATGAACTTACTTGAAGTCGACAATAATTTGTAAGCCCAAACCTACAAAATGGATAAAATTTGTCACACATACAGTTTGCAAAATAAGATTACATTGACAATATTGACCAAAAAACCGTACCTAGAATGCAAGTGCAAAGCCCTTTATACAGTAATATGTGATATGTTTGGAATTTGATGCTTTCTTAATATGGTGTGCCTCAATCTTACCGTGCAAAATAGTCTTCATATTATTCCATACTCGTCGAAAGAGGACTAACGGCCAGTCATAATGTCGGAATACTTCTAGGTCATCAACGATCCAAAGTGTGTTCATATTGAACTGGGTTTTCTTTGTCTTTACCCATCATAACTTTTTCAATGAACAATGCTAATGCCACCTTCACACCATCTTCGTCATTAGTAAATCTGTGGCTTTCAAATGCGGTCTCAAAGTCTTTACACGGTCTTTCCTTCTCATTTGGGCCCTTCAGTCCAAGCATGAGTTATCGTAGCCTCTCACCACTTGTATCTTTTTCTATTGTTTCTTTAATCGACCACAACCCAGTAATCAAATTAAAAATCATCCTGGGTGAATGTTACCTTCTTGCCTAGTATATTAAAGCTTATAACGTCTGGGTTCTCATCCTCGACCTCCCTTAACAAAAAATGGTGGAAAAGTTTACCATTGAATACAAGGTCCACATCTAGGAGTGGACCAAAGCTAGTTTTCCTAAAGATGTCCATCTACTCTTTGGTCAACTTCTTCTTGATCAGTGCATTCATCTTGTGGACCATGCAAAAGACAGTAGTAGGGAAGTATCTCTCAGTTGGGACTGAATGCGTCATCTTAGCAAACTGTAACAAACATGGAAATTAAACAAATAAGTGATCGTGTATAAACAGCTAGGCGATCGTGTATTAAAAGCTAAGCGATCGTGTATAAACAACTAGGCGGTCATGTATTAAAAGCTAAGCGTTCTTGTATAAACAACTAGGCGATCGTGTATTAAAAGCTAAACGGTCGTGTATAAACAATCATGTATAATAAATAGCTAGGCAATCGTGTACTGAAAGCTAGATAATTATGTATTAAAAGCTAGGTGATCGTGTATTGAAAGCTAGATGATCATGTAGGAACAACTAAACAATCGTGTAGAAACATGTAAGCAATCGTGTATAAACCTAATTGATCGTGTAGAAACCTAAGTGATCGTCTATTAAAACCTAATCGATCGTGTATGTACAGAACTGAGTGACCGTGTACAAACCTAAGCGATCGTCTATTACATAATTAATCGTGTACAGTGAACTCTGCGATCTTGTACTAGAAGATAGGAGATTGTTTATACTGTATTAAGCGATCTTGTATTAAGCAAACGATATGCATTTCTAAAAGAAAGCGACGGAGAAGAGCAACATACATGAACAATGTCAATGGTGTAGAAATGAACAGTGAAATCGGAAGGAAATGCTTGGAGACGATGAGAGAAAGTTGGGGACAGCACTGAGAGAATCAGAGAGATGATGGAAGCGTAAGTAAAGGTGAACGATTGTTCACCTTTCTATAGTTTGCCACACACATTTTCAAATTGGGGGTAAAAATGGTATTTCACATCTATAAAAGGTCAATAACACTTAAGTTTTTAATAAGAGGTCAGTCACAACAATGTTTTTAGTTTTTGGGTTATTTCGTACAATTTTCCAGCTTTCTACCTCTCTCATTAACGCATTAATGCGTAATTATTTCATTTCTATTTCATTAATTAATATATGTTTCTCTATTGCCATTCTTTCTACCTTTTCTTATTGAATTACGTTTTTATTTTCTATGGTTCCTCCCTCGCCTTCTATTTTTGCTGATGCAAGAGGCTGTCAGTCTTTCCCAAACCAACCGGTAGAAAATAAAGCTTCTACTGTATTGCTCAGCCAACCACATTCTGTTAATGAGGAACAAATCCTCATACTTTGTAGTTTGGTTTGCATTGCTAATGGTGTTAGTGTTGTACACCTATTTTGCCATGTCATAGAGATAAGTGTCAAGTTGGTCAACTAAATATCAGATGGGAATGAACTCTTCATCTTGTAGCCGAAGCATTGGGTTACATTGATTTTGTTTAGAATTTAAACTACAATAAAGGGTCCGGCGGATGGATGACCCAAAAAAGGTGGAGAAAATGAAAGTTGCCTCACCTTTTAAATTTGAGGTTTTTTTACCATTTGCTGATGTCACATTCGAGTGAAATTACAAAATGGAACCCCATGCACGCATATTGGCTTTTACTCTCGCTCTTACTTTCTCAACCCTTTTCTTTCTATCGATTTCCTCTCTTTCTCACACTCTTGCACTCTCACTCTCTCGCACTCTCACTATCTAGATATTGCTATCTAACTCTCTCTCAGCATAATTTTGCATCACAAACTAAAATGAGGGAGAAGAAGAGGTCGACCGAAGTTACTCGCGTGGACTCATCAGAGAAGAAGAAGGAGGGAAAAAGCAAAGAAAAATAAAAGAAAGAACTTCATCGGAGGCAATTTCCACATCTTTCAATCCAAAAAGATGTTTAGCTCATAATGAAAAGTGAAGAACACAAAGCGCAAAGAATGTAATAAATCATCTATACTATTACTAAAAGGTGGCATGAGGGAGAAATTTTATCTTCCCATATTGCCCTTCAATTCTTTTTTTTTTTTTTAAAGTCTATTATACCTTCATATTTCTCACGGTTAGTTACCATTTATCACTGATTCTATTTGAAGAAATCGAACCATTTGATCTTGCAATGGAAGAAGGGAAGCTTTGTTTTCCCTTTAGAATAAAAACCATACAAAAACAGTAAGTGTAACCATATAAGAATCATACTTTTGTAGAGATGTAGCTGTAGAGAAAACCTTTTCCAATGGAAGTTATCCTCCACGAGGTCTTCCTTGCTATGACCTTAATAAGGATCTAACTTGTGGGAGCCTTCCGGGAAGAATTGAAAGAATTGAGAGGAGGGAAAAATCAAATAACTTTTCTCTATATTTTTGGGACGAAGGTTTAAAGAGATTTATGTAGGATTTTTGTGAAGAATGAACCCCTCTCCTATTCTGCCTTCTCTAATGTCCTTTATATAGGGACCTAATTAGGTTAATCCTAATAATAATTATAATTATTCATTATAATATCTCATATTAAAATGATCAAGATAATTAGGTTAATCCAAATGATAATTATAATTATTCATTTTAATATCTCATATTAAATCAGATTTAGATAATTATATTAATACTAAATGCTAATTATAATTATACATTTTAATATCTCATATTAAAATGATTAATCAATTGAATCATATTCTAATACATTAATTCTCTCATCTTATAATAATAAGAAAAATTATTTTAAATTATAAAAATGTTGAAAATATTTACAAATAATAACAAAACAAATAGACAATGAAATTTTGCTATATTTAAATATTTTGGTTCATTTTACTATATTTTAAAATAGGTCTAATAATAATGTATCGTAATACATTAATACTTATATAAATGGAAAATTATTATAAATAAAAAAAATATCAAACTATTTACAAATATAGCAAAATTTTACTTTCTATCTATGATAGACCGCAATAGACTCATATAGACATCTATCGAGTTTTTCTATTTTTGAAAACATCCCTAAATAAATTGTATCAAATACAATAAATATATTTTTTCTTAAATAAATTTGAACATTTCAAATTTTTATTTCAATACATTTGATCCTTGTTGGTCAGTTGTGAGCTTGGAAGGGGACTTTATGGACCTACTGACTCTAAGTTCCAATGATATTAGATTAATAAACTAAAATTTTTAATTAATTAATCTTTATTCATTAACTATAAGGTAAATCACTATAGACCTATAATAGCACTCTTATGTACTATAAGACAAGTTGTGTCAATGGATATAACCATTACAAGTAATTTAATCTTTCACGAGTGGTTCGTAAATACAATTGGGTCAAAAGTACGTTTTACCCCTATAATTGCCTCGATCTCCTTAAGTATCACTGATTCTCAAATGAATAATTTGTTTATGGTCTAACCATAAACCAAGTCCCTCTCGACTCAGGGAGATGATCGAACCCTTGTTAAAGTCCCGAAGTCAGCACTTAAAGGAATTATTCATCTACTTTCCCTACATGAGAATGAGTGAATTTCATCTTGTGAAATTACATTCCCAGCTCCCTATTTAGTTAAGTCTCCAAAATAGTAGACATATTGAGTCAGCAACTCAAGCCACTCTCACTCATATAAATCAAAGAAGGAGCCCTCATAAACCGGAGTTCATAACTCATTTAGGACTAAGATTGGGTCACATGTAATCATCCTGTGAAATATCAATTTTGATTTAGGAAAATGTATTCCAAACACACCCTAAATATTTGATTTGAACATTAATTCTTTTATATTCGACCAAAATATTGTTGCTGTATTTCTTTAATTGTTTTTTATTGTTAAAGTGAAAAACAAAACTAAACATAAAAGACTAAATAGGACAAAAAAAAAAAGAGAGGCTAACTCGTGGACCCCGTCCATGAGTTCTATGTGGCATCCTATGTGGTAGACGATATTTAACCAAATTTAAATTGAAGGAAATCATAGACCAAGTCCATGATTTCCTTATGAAACTCTTGGACCCTAGACACAATTTTCTCATCTATTTTTGTCAATCTTTCCATCTAACCCTAAATGAGACATTTTCCAATTATCATCTTACTTCTAGAAAGAATTTTCACACCGTCCTATTTTTTTCATTAAAAAAAAAAAAACAATATTATTTGTGAAATTACCCCTTACTCTATATGGGATAGAAAATATTGAGTTCCATCTTGTGAGATTATGTCATCTGCTCCTAATTTGGTCTAAGTCTCCAAAATGATATGTTTGTTTAACTGTCAACAAAAGCCACTTACTCGTACAAATTAAAGGATAGTTGTTCTTAAGTAGAGATTTATAACTCAATCAAGATTAAAATAAAGTTATATATGATTCTACGAATAAGAGAATATTTCATAATCCGATCTTATATAAGCTTATTGTATAGAAGCATACACATTCAAATGAGAGCATAAGAAGATCAAATGGTAAAGATCCAAGTAGATAAGTAGCTCAACGGAAGAGGAAAGAGTTTCTTTGAAAACATGAGTTACGCACACTTTCAGTTAATTAATTTTAAATAAATATGATTTGTATAGTGATAAAAAATTGATGAAAACTGATGTAATTATAATTATTTTGATTCCTTTACATGAACAAATAGAAAATCAGCACAAATGACTAAACATGAGCATTGGTATAAAATCACTGGTAAATGATCAATTATTCTCGAGAAAATATAAAAGATTAAGTAGGACTAAATAGCATCAGACTACTAGTAGTTACTAAGCATACAAAAGATTTGAGCGGTTAGCAAAGTGCACTGTGAAGGATAAATAATCAATTATTCTCGAGTAAATATTTGAAAGTAAGTTGTTTCTGTAAATATTATGAGAAAATGACATTTTGACTTCCCAATCAATGCTTCAAAAAAGAAAAGACAACAAGTGCAACTGTAAGTGAATCAGATATGTTTATCAAATATAAGATCATGAAGGCTAGACATAGAATTACAAAGAAACATATCATGGTCCCTATATAAAACTACACCTTCACACAAAGAATAAACATTTGTACAGAAAATCTGCCGATGGACGCCCCTGTTTGTGATAGAATAAAACTTGGCCGGCAACAATCTACAGGAGATTATCAAGTTGAATTTGCAAAACATGTATGGGAGTCATATTGATTGCTTCAGAAGAGTACTCTGTCTTTAGCAGATTTTGTACTTGTAGATGAGCTTCGACAATGTTGACTCTGCAAGAATCCGGAGTAACGTCTCAGCCGATTGCTCAGTAAGAAAAAGAGATCAAGGGATGGAACTAATTCATGCATATCAAACACGTTATTAATTTTACAAGTCCAAAAATTACTGTGACAGGAGTAAGGAAAAAAAATCAAGAAAAGGGCTGAGACAGTTGCATAAAATGCATGGTGTTGAATCGCTTATAATACTTAACCCAACAATCTGAGTTCAGTTAGCTTGGATAGCACAGGCTAGTCAACAATCACATGCTTGTAAGGCATGGAACAAAGGGTCACGAACCCCACCAAGTATGACTTGATATTTCATACTTGAATTGAGTTTACTCTTTTAACTTTGGTAGTAAATACTGTTTCTTATCCCAAAAAGGGAAAAAAAATGGTAGTAAAAAGGTAGATTGTGCTCTTAAGCCAAGAGACTCTTACAACTTTGCAATTAGGTTCTTGTACCACATAAGCTCAAAATATTTAATCGATCATCATATCTTGTGAAATATTCAAACTTCGAGCTAAGAAACTTGTAGTTTATCTCAAGTTGTGTTCAAGGTAATCTGCCATCTAACCCAAACCTTAGGATTGATTCTCAAGGGATTTGTAAGCTAAAGGTTCTCGATTCTGAGGGTTCTTATTTCAATATCCTATGGAGCTCATAACATTTCCCCATCCCATTGAGAACTGCAACTTTTACCTGGCTGCCTTAGCAGTCCATCTTTAGCTCTCCTCAAATAACTGTGCGCATCGAGTGCCAAAAATAATATATTTTTCGTCTTACTTTATCTCTTTAATAAGAATTAGATTTCTTAGATGGAAGAAAAATGTAAGGAAAAGAAATAAAATTCCAACAAATATAATACAATAATACAAAAGTATCAATTAACATCAAAGGAAATAACTCACACGGCCTAACATAGCTCTTCACATATGGTGGAATTTAGAAAAATTCATCTACGATTGCACTAACCCAATACTCAAAAGGGAAATTGCAATTTGTGAAAATTTTAAAATAATATTTTGCATGTGTATCATCCATATTTGTGATTTTGCAAACGTGACAAAAACTTTAAATTTACATTTTTATTTTTCATTCCAAAATTACCCCTGAAAATTCCACATGGTTGAATTTGGAAGGCTGCACCTCTAACGACAAGGCTATCATCGTCCATACCATCCTCTTTTTCAGTGTCTTCACCCATTCTCGGTTTGGCCGCCTTGGCCGCCGATATCCAAAATTTAGCACTGAAAATTTCCGCATGTTCGTTTGATTTTTAAATTTACTTCCTATCGTTTAATTCCTTTTTTTTGACCTTTTTCTATCTCCTTCAAATTCTTACTGAAGTACTATGTTGTTAGGTTTTTTACATTGATTTTGTTCTATTTTCATGTTGATTCTATTATTCTTTTTAATAAAATATAGTTGTATGATATACTTATACCTCTTATATTAGTATGATATACTTATACCTCTTATATTAGTAAACTGAAATACTTACATATAGTTATAAACTGATTTTAATATCATATCAATTAGACAACAATTAGATAGAAAATCAGTATCATTAGCAATTTGATAATAATTAGTATAATTAAGAATTAGCACCTAATAGAAATCAAATAGCAATCGGTATCACATAGTAATTAGACAACAATTAGATAACAATCATACATCAATCAAGTAGTAATCAATATCATTAACAATCACATAACAATTAATATCAACTAAAAATTAGACAATAATGAAATGGCAAATCAATGTATATTCTTAGAAATAAATAAAAGAGCAATTAGATAGCAATCATTATCAAATAGCACTCAATATCATTAAAAATCAGTATGTCTAATAGTAATCGAATACCAATTAGATAGCAATTGATATCATTAGTAATCAAATAACAATCAATATCAAAAACCAATCACACAACAACCAGATAGCAAATCAGTATCCTTAGCAATCAATATAAGATAGCAATAAGATAATCGATATCAAATAGTAAGTAATCAGAAAATCAATATTAGATAATAATCGGTATCATTGACAATCAATAGATAGTAATCACTATCATTGACAGAGCAATCAATGTCAAATAACAATCAGACAACAATCCAATAGAAAAACAATATCATTAGCAATCAGTATAAGATAACAATCATCATTGAATAGCAATCAGTAACAAATAGTAATCAATCAATATAAAATAGTAATCAGACAACATATATGTCATTAGCAATCAACATCAAACAATAATTAGATAGCAGTCAAGTAATAATCAAACAACAATCAAATAACAATTGATATTATTGGCAATCAGTAACATATAGTAATTAGATAGCATTCAGATAGTAATCAGACAACAATAAGACAACAATCCCAAACTACTTAGTATCAAATAGCAATTAGATCGCAATCACAAACTACTTAGTATAAAATAGAAATCATATGGAAATGAGATGGTAATCACAAACTACTTAGTAACAGATAGCAATCAAATGACAATCAGATAGCAATCACAAAGTACCTAGTATCAAAAGACAATCAGATGACAATCATATATCAATCGGAAACAATCACACATTTTTTACTGTGAGGGACATTATGGTCATTCGAGTATTTCAATTGGGTTGGGCTTGTTAATTTTGCCATTTCTGTAAACTTTAAATTGTTGGGCTATGGACTTAATTTTCATTTTTTATTTTGCCATTGATGCAAGTGGCCCTATTCTAAAGGGTCGTTGCCAGTACCTAATGTCAAATTCAGACAAGCATTTAAACCTAAATATGTGATATTTCTAATCAAGTCTGTCTGCTCCATGGCCTGAGTACATCATGTAAATCAAAATTTCACAAATTATAATCAACTTACTTTATAGGATTGAAAAGAATCATCCTTGTGGTAGGGTTCTGCAGATAAAGCTTCATTTTTTCCATAACCATAGGCAGCTGTTGCTGAATAGCAGTATTAACCTGTTTGAGAAGAAAAAAAATGCGATCAGAGAGGCTAAACGGCAATAAATATTTCTTCGATTCATTCTAATTCTTCATAGCTAGAGGGCACTATCAATTAAACGTCACAACAATATCATCTTGGGACGAAAAGAATAGATACGAACAGATCATGTCATCTTTATTTCACATGATCAATCGGAGAGATTTGCTTTCTGGCAGCACCTTAAAGACTGCATGTAAGCCCTTAAACTTGTTCTTAGTCATGTTAAGCTTTCTACTCGGATTGGTGTTGTGGACAATTTTTCATATTTAGGGCCAAGGATGCGTGGAAAGAATTGCTAGGTGAGAAGCAAAGGAATTGTCCTTAGCCGCAAGTTGGCATCATGAGTGTAGGCGCTGAGGTTGCTAAGGATGAGCCGAGTGTGAAGAAGTATTTGACTAGATGGCAAGGTATGGCAAAGCTGCAAGGTGATGGGCGTTCAAGGAAAGGTGTGCATGGAGGAAGCCTTAATAGTGGAGGCATTGCGAGGTATGGGCATTAGGCTAAGCTAAGAACCTCCAAGTGCATGTGTGCTATGCGTTGAGGAGTTAGACCAAGAGGTAGGCGTCCAAGTCTTCCCTAATTTTGATTATTATTATTGATTATTTAATTAACAATAATTAGGTGGCAAGCTAAGATTTAAAGTGGAGATTAAGAAGCAGGAGGTGACTATTGTTGGTGATGCATGAAGTCGGTGGTGTGTAGTATAAATAGAAGATCGGAAGAGAAAAATTGGTTTGCAAAATTTACTTGTCCTAAAGGAGAAATTCTTCGACCAAACTCTCTCAAAATCAGTCTAGTTGGAGTGTGAAGGCTGCCGAAGAGAAATTCTGTCGGCAAGAGTTTGAAATTTGAGGAGTAATAAAGGTTGTTCATGCTTTTGCGTGTTCTTGAGCAAGGGCTGAAGAATTGTTCATTCTGAGCCATAAAAGAAAGGACCAAGTGCTGAAGGACATTGAGAAGGCATTTGGGAAAACATGAATTATGAGGTCTTTAGGACCCATTTTGGCACACGAGGAGGCTTTGAACCGTGTGTCAAGATGCTAGCCCTTTTGGGGTATTTCTATGTGCACATAGGAGAAGAATGGTGACATTGATTGTATTGATATTACTCTACATCAGCTAAGGATTGTTTTCGACCTTGAGTGTATTGAGCTTGCTGTACCTCAAATAAGGTTAAATGGGTACAATGTTTAATGTTTAATGTTTAATGATTTTAAAGCAAACCATGTTTTTATGAGTTTTACTAGATATGACTTTTTTACTAATCAATGGTTATGAATCAAGATGATTATGTTAATGAAATTCTTTTAGTAAAGTGTTTGTTGAGTTATTTAAAGTACTCTGTCACTCATTGGACAACCTAGCTCACGGTTTTCCTCTGTTTCTTATTTTCCAGGTAGCCAGCGAGTTCACAGTGCTTAGCTACCCAACCTCGTCTGCTTTTGCTGCAAGTTCCAGAGTGTTTAGTTTCCTTGTACGAAGTGTAACCTAAAGTTGTCATGTACATATAGTCTAAGTTTGGGGGAGGATTGTAAACTTGTAAATATGGGTGGTTGTAAATAGTTATGTGGTGCATTGTAACTGAATTTAGAAGTTATTTTGTTATATGTGGAATATGAGATCTATGTTATTAGAAATGCATAAATTGTTTATCAGGTTTAACAGGTGGTTTAAGAAAGGAAATAGGTTAGACAGTAAGTGTCATAAAAGGGCCAATGTTTGCTCTCCTCACATTTTTTCTTAGGTTAGGAGGTAACTTGGGAAGAAGTGCGACCCTGCACATAAATTTAACAGCAGAGACCTATTGTATATAATTTTGTAAGACATTCTTCCTTTAATACTACTGCTTCTTCCACATTCTTTCAGTTATAAAACATACCTTTCGAACTAATTCGGCCACTTTATCTGGAGTGGCAAAAGCCTGATCCTTTAGTGGTTTCTCGAAGACCGGTTCTAACTTTTGGCTCTGATTTCCTGAAGATAATGCCACTTTGACGGCAGTCACCTAAAAAGAACAAACTAACAAAATTAAAAGTCATAAATATAACTTTATGATCCCATAGGTAAATACAACATAAAGAAGAAAATAAACTCACTGGAACGCTTGTATTATTCCTTTGTAATTTGAGTGCACCAATTTTTGTTTACTATCTCTTGTACTTTTTGAGCTTTGTCTTTTTCATTACATCAAATGAAAATTCATAAAAAAATTACATCACTGAAAATTTATATTTCCTTAAAAGAAAAATTACATCTCAAGCTATTATGCACAAGCAACATACATCTGTTTCTCAGCCCAAACCTTCTTAGTACGCTTTTGTAAGGTTAAGGTATCTCCTTAACTATATATTGACAGAATGAAAACAATAACATCCCTAGGGCAAACAAAATCCCCAACCTTGATGAAGCTAAGTATAGGAAAAGATAATTTCTCTTATTTATTGAGTGGTTGAGATAAGCTCAATATATGCAAGAAGAAAATCAATCGATGTGTTGAAATTAAACTATCAATCTAAACTTATATGGAAAGAAAGACAATTACAATATACAAGGAAATAATCTGAATTAATTCTCTAATTTAGAGCTGCATAATTTAGCTTGATTTCCTACCCTTAAGGTGTTAAGGCTCTCCCTCTCTCTCTCTAGATTTTCCTCAGTACAAACTCTCCCTCGCTACATGGTCCCTGCCCAGATAATTCCCAACCTCACTCAGCTATCACGCAAGAAACGAACTTGCCTCCCTTTCTTTTACCATCTTCACCCTCCAGTGATACTAATGCATAATTGGTGGCCTAACAGATTTCTCAAAATTAATTACCAGGTCTCTAACCTCCAACTGTTTGGTTAAAATGTATCCTTACTATCAAATAGAAGATTCAAATAGTTAGGCAGAAGAAATCATTTTAGGATTTAGAAGGAAAATTAATAAGCAAGAGAATGAATGCCAGACATCTTTTTGAACATCCTTTCTTTTCTAAAAGAAAATTATGGACGGGTAGGGCCAAAAAAACCCCCTCTCCTTATTTAAACATTTTCCATATGGTACACGTACAACTATTTCTTACCCCATTATTATTCACACACAAAGGAACAAAGGAAGAAAGAAAAAAGAAGTCATCAATAATAGCACAAATCCATATCAATCAGACATGGTCAACTATCCTAAAGCTTGAGAAGCATCCCCGGTTGGTATCTGTAACCGAATCCAGAGGTCCAGCCTAAACCAGCAGCTACGCGAGTTTCAGCATTTGGGAAAAATGACAAACCTTAGTCACGAATGAGAGCATAGGATCCACAACCAGCTTAGTGACAGACATAATAAACTCTTCACAAGTCGCTTTCAAGTTCTTCTCCAGGTCCTGCACAGTAAATAAATTGAAAAACTCATTGCATGGGACATAAATTTAATTACCATAATATAACCATAGCTTAAACATTATTAATGCACCGTTAAAGAAAATTATAACTACCCTGCCCATTTTTTTTTTTCAATGCAATGGACATGGTAACATCTACAAGGTTGCTAGTAAGAAAGGACATTGCTAGCAAAATGAATGTTAATAATAAATATAAATTTTGTTAAGTTCCACATGTGAGCTTTGATGGCTCGAAACAATTCCCATTTGGAAAGAAATAAATTACCTTCTTGGCATCAATTTGACTCTCCAAAACTCGAGGGGATAACGTCCTTGCCAATGAAGTTGATTTAGTCCAGTCAAACAGAGAGGCTTGACCTCTAAGAATCCTTCTAAGATGCTCCTGAAAAAATTATAGTCAATTAGTATTGTATACAATCAATGACAATTTAAGTCAGCTAAAAAGTTATATATCAAAAGAAAATTAAGAATCCAATACATACTAAACAGCAAATTCACGCCAAAATATTTGTTCTGTTTGTTATTGGTTTGTTAGGTTTATAAGGTTTTGCTGATTGGGAGATGTTTATGATAAATTACCAAGCTAATAGAGGCAAATTTAATATCATATCACTAACGCTCCCCCCTACGCTTGAAATATGAAGGACCAACAAGTGGAAATCAATTAAATTGAGAGGAACAACAATGCAGGGTGCTTGAACACACGACCTCCCTTGACCACCTACTCCATACCATGTTAAATCACCAATTGACCCAAAAGCTTAAGCTATGGGTGAAAGCAAAATTAATATTATATCACTAACAATTTACATTATATTTCATTTATTTTTCTCTATTCCTCTCCCCTCTTAAAGATTTTTGTATCTTCGAGCATTAGTCTCTTTTCATTTTTTCAAAGAAAAGATTTGTTTTCTTTTATAAAAAAAACAAAGAAAATAAGTATTTGACTTGTTGAACACTTTTGATAAGAATTGATGCTTTTCAAAATCCATTTTGAGTTGTTGCCAAACACTCGAATTTCTTTCAAAAGGACTTAATTTTTAAATTAAACACTTGAAAAGAGATTTCAAACACACCCTGATAATGATTTCTTCTGAGTTGTCTTCTCTACAAATTTTGAGTCCACAAGTGATGGAAGTATTAAAATATTCATATATTTAAATTTTATAACTTTTGGTGATTTAACCTAATAAGATTTTAGCCACACAAAAAAAAGCTATTTCTTCAATTAGTGAAGAACAAAAAAAGCAGACAGAGCGTTTTCTAAAAACAAGGATGAACAATTAAGTTTTTAACAAGGTCAAGAGTCATCAAACGTAGAGGAAAAGTTTGTCTCAAAGTTACCAACCAGAACATGAGAGAAATCGAGTTCCTTGTGAGTTGCCGAAAATTCTACATCAAAACTCGCAATCTGGAAAGCAAAATAAAGAAGTGAAAAATAAAATAAGTCAGGTCGAAGAAGAGGGTAGGCCTAGAACTAGAAGATACCTGCTCCCTTAGAATGAGGAAGTGCTTTATCAAGAAAAGTTGCCCATCCATAGGTGACGATCTTTTTGCAATAAGTTTACTTGCTTTCTGGAGTAGATAAAAGGAAGTACATCATGAAAAAAGCATAGAATTTGCTGGATAACTTGGGGGAAACCAGGGTAGAAATCATGAACACCATCAGTGAAATCAGATCATAACAAAAAAGGATCAAGTCTCTTCTATTATAAGATTTGAATGTCTAATTTGACCTTCGAAAAAAATTTATTGGTTGTCTTACTTGAATAGATGTAGAACAAACTTCCACAGCTTCCTGGAAAATATCAGAACAAACAGTAAATCAAACCTGCCAGAATACCGTAGGAAGTTAAGGCTGATTACTTGAGTACCTGGGCTAAACCAGTGAATACAACTGGTTCTAGACAACGATACAACTTTGAAAGGTATGATAAAGTTTTCTCTAGAGGTGGATACCAAGCCTTAGGTGCACCTTGATTCATGCCAACCTACAATAGGATAAATCACAGTGGGGGGGGAAATATGTTGAGGTGCATATATACAAATTAAACTGAACTTTGATTAAAAGGGCAAGGAAACCAATTTGAGGAGCCTTATAGCATTACCAAGTTTTTTTCAATATCAAAGAATTTCATCAATTAAATTAATGATACTATTGAAAGATTTAATTGAAACAGATTACAAAATACTTCTCAAACTAGAAAGGAGATAATTTAAAGAGCCACAAAAACAGATGAATCAAGAATTTGTTGTGGACCATTTTCCTCGTCTTAGAGAATCCCAGAGTTCCATTCATTCTAGGTGGGTCCCACCACTAACCCAAACATTTTCTCTCTATCTTTTTCATCTCTCACTTTCCTCCCTACTTCAACAATTCTCCGTACTTATAGGCTTGAAAATTTATAAAAGGCCCAACAAGTGGAAAAAATATTCACTGAAGAGGAAATGGCATTAAGGAGGTTGCAACAAAAGATCTCCTGCTTTTGCTTTGATACCATGTTAAATCACCCATCAACACAAAAGCTTAAATTAATAGGTAGAAAAAATGTTGAACTGAAATTTTTTTCTTACAAAAACAACGGCCTACATTGAGAAAAAGTGAAAGAATACAAGCGCATACAAAAAAACAAGCCCCGCTAAAAAAAGGGCTTCCAACTGGGTAAGATATTGCCTAGAGTGTAATTACAAAAAGCCTTCGAAACTAAAGCCCAAAGAGAATGAAATCTCACCAAGACCAAACCTCACTAGGGTCCCTCTCCATACCCCTAAATACTCAATTGTTTCTCTCACCCCACAGATCCCACAACAAAGCACAGGCCTCCGCAAGCCAAAGAAAACACTATGAGGACTCTTTGAATTCCATAAAGCTTCCTTGAGGAGCTTATAATAGAGGTATGCTGCGGATAAATGAGAAGTGAGAGACTTTATCGTGAACACACCATTGGCTTTCAAAGACCAGCTTCTTTTATCAGTCAGCCGAAATTCTTTCTTGAAATAAGCCTTAGCAAATTCTGAAATGCCTCATCCTTTAGAAGTCTTCTGGAGAAAATAGACCAAGATGAAGAGTAATGGTGATGAAGAGTAATGGTCCCAATCATCAGAAACTGACCCATTAGGATTAGTAGCTATTCTGAACAGTGAGGGGAAACAAGCTTGCAGGGAAGAATTGTCAATCCAAGGATCTGTCCAAAAGGCTTTGTAGACTTACACCAGATTTTCCAGCCATGTGCCAATTATACATGCTTCTTCCATGAATACTTTCTACAACTTGGCGCCAAAGAGAGTTTTCTTCATTTAGAAACAGCTATAGCCCCGTTTGGCCAAGAGAGCCAGATTTTTTACTTTTAAATCCCCAAAACCAAGGCCTCCATACTCTAGTGGACGTTTGACCAGTTCCCATTTCACCAAATGATTCATCTTATTCCCTTTATTTCCTTCCCAAAAGAAATATTCAAAATTCTTTCCATGGCCGACGAAACCTTTCCTTGCATTAAAAAGGAAGACAAAAAGTAAGTAGGTAAGTTGGATAAAACCGACTTACATGAAGTAGTACTGCCTCCTCTAGCAAGGTTATATCTCCACCATTTGTCCAATTTCCCTTGGAGATTGTCAATAACTGACGGCCAAAATGAGATCTTCTTTGGGTATCCACCAAGTGGGAGTCCATGCTACATGATTGGAAGGTGTTCAGCCTTACAATTCAAACTTGAAACTACTGAGGACAGCTTGTCATCATCCGCATTAATTCCACAAAGGGGAAGATGACCTCGCTAATGGGGCCTTTCTGCTATATTCTTTACCAAAAGGTAGAGGAAGACCAATGCTCATGATTTTTCTTGTGCCAAAAATCTCCATGGAAACCTAGGAAGACCCATGGAAAGCTAAGATACTCTCTTCTCTCTCCTCATCCTCATTTGTCTCTTACCCCTCCGGTGATTCTCCAACTATTCTTTACTCTTCCCCGTTTTTACAATCCTTCCTAATAGCTTCTGGTCTCCAAGTCACAATTATGGAAATGGTAAGTTACTCAGCACATAGTATCAGAGCCTCTAGGGTTTATAGAATATTTGTTTGACGGCTACCCTCTCAAAAAATTAGGGATTGAGTTTAGGTACAAAGTTCGAGTGGCCGTTTGTTTACATCGCCCACCTCAGGAGGATCGTCGCCATTGTCCGTTGCCGTCTGTCTTTGTCGTTCGCCGGAAAACGTCGCGCATGAGGCTCATGCACTGACGGAAGGAAACCGCTCCATCACCACGCATCAGTGCGTGGGAGCTCCATTTCATGTTCCGTTGGTTGGGTTCATCTCAGGTACCCTTTTTTGATTAGTCTATGCATTTGGTATTTTGGTTCCATCGAAAACTATTCAGCCGTGAAGATATTTGAAGAATACATCTTTGTTCCTAGGGTTTGTAGCTGTTTTGTTCAATTTTGTGGCTATTTTGATCATTTGGACTGATTTTGCCCTATTTTTTTTATTCTAGTTCTTTGTTCCCATTCCATTTGTGAGATCTACGGTTTGTGTGCAAATTCACTATGAATGCGAAGGAGAATTTGGTGGTATCTAATGTGATTCCCCTAGCCTTATCTTGCATTATATATGGGGAATTATCTTATCTTGCATTGTTGGACTTCTATTTGGTCCTTGGATGTTTTTTTAATGGAGATGATGAAAATGCTAAGTAGGAGTCAACCTAGTTGAGATATCCGAGTGCACTTGCTGATCCTAAGTTCTTTTGTGCTCTTGTTTCCCATATTGTAATTTGAGCATTAGTCTCAATTCATTAATTCAATAAAGAGACCCGTTTCTTTTTCAAAAAGGAAAAAACAATATAATATATCATTCTTTTTAGTATGCATCATCGCATTAAAATTTTTTATATAATGAAAAATAATAAAGCATAAATTAGAATTTATGAAGTCTTGATTCTGTAGGTATTAAATCCAGCAGAGAGTAGAGGTCATCTGAAAACAGCATAAACACCATCAAGCATTCAACACGAGAATGCAAGAAAAGGGGGTTCAATTTTAGGGCAAGAATATTTACAGAAGTACTTTCTGTCGTTTCCACTGCAGTTTTCTCAAGCTTTTCTGGATACTCCAAGTCTTCATCGGAAGGAAAATAATTTGCAATCTACAAAGAAAGTAATAAAAATTATTTTCCATTTTTAACTTCAAAAATATCGCAAATGCTGTAGTGTATATTTTAAAAAATAAATAAATAAATAAATTACAAAAGGAAAGAGAACTACCCGCAATCACAAGAGTTAAAAGTGTATTAAAAAATGTTCAAAAGAAAATCCTTAATACTATAACATGTTAAACTAGTTATTACTAGGACCGCTACTCATGCTGCATTAGTGGTGGAGTCGTAGCAGTGTTATGCTTTAGTTTTATGTTTATTTTATCTTTTCTATGAATAAAAACAATCCTGCACAGTGGATACAAGCTTCAAAACGGAGGGAAATAAACAACGCAATAAGAAAAAATACATAAGTATGCCCTGTAAAGAGAGTAAATAAAAACTAAGATAACGAGACCCCATAAGAAATTATGTTAGCAACTTGAGCAATGCAGAGCACCCAAGGCAGCCAAGAGAGAACAAGACTTCAAGAATTATTTGAGAATAGCACTCCACTTCAGAACTTCAAGAGAAAAAAAGATCCCTCCAACAAGCAAACTTCATAAATGTTGCAAAAGGAACTGCAAAGAGAAGGATTTTGAACAAAGGGCCCAACTATGGGGTTTGTACTATCATGTGAAATCTTTGGAGATAAAGGAACAATCGAATATTTAGAGGGTTGAATAAGGAGCCCGGTGATGTTTGGGCCCTTATTAGCTTCCATATTTCCCTTTGGGCTTCGACTTCAATAAATGTCTAAAAGAACAAAACTTAAGGAGGTGTTAACCTAGTTGAAATGTCCAAGTGCACTCACTGATCCTCACTTTCTCATCCGTTGTTATATCAATGAAAGAGACTCATTTCCTTTTCAACAATGGTATTATTTTAATAATATAATTTCATTAGATTATTAATTATTAGTCTAGAACAATAATTGATTGTACATTTTGGCAAATGAGTTCATCATTATAAATATAAAATATAATGAATTAGTACAAGCATACAATATTTCCTAACAATTTCTATTTAATTTGTAATTTTTATAAGTTATTTAATAGTTCTTTGAAATAATAATAGAATTAATCATGGTAAGTATAAAAACATACATAAATAACCATTTTAAATCTTAGGCAAACAATTTATTTCACTTTTTTATTTAATTTTTTCAAAGGTTGTGTGAGAATTTCACTATTAAAAAGATTCCTCTACCTGATAATAAAAAAACTTTTAAGTTTGAAGATCATAATTATGAAATATGTGTATTCATCACAAACTATAACTAATAATGAATTTTTTTCAAATAAAAACTAATAATGAAATTTAAATTATAAAAATAAAAGAATAAGATACACAGAAACTAATAATTTAAATTCATTCATGAAATTCAAAGAGAAAAAGCAGGTGAAAATTTCGAATATAAACAATAGAGTAGAAGAAATAATTAAAATAGTATACAAAATGTTTAGTTTTGTTTAAGAGAGAAAAAAAAAAAGGAAAAAAAGTCCAGTTTCTTGAGTGGATACTTTCCTTCCATAGGAAATGCATTTCTTTTAGAAGATAGGAAAACATTCATTCGTTTTAGGAAAATTATTATAAATAGAAAAAATATCAAACTATTTACAAATATAGAAAAATTTCACTGTCTATCAGTGAAAAATGCAATAAAAGTCTATTGCGATCTATCATTAATAGATAATGAAATTTTTCTATATTTGTAAATAGTTTGACTTATTTTGCTATATTTGAAAACAATCCTTCTTTTTAACTAATTTAACTTCAACTTTTCTTCAATATAATGATTATTTTCTTAAAAAGAAAAAAAAAAAGGGCTCTTTCCGAATATAGCAAACGGAACCAAAATATTTACAAGTATAGCAAAATTTCACTGTCTATCTGCAATAGATTGCGATAGACTACGATCTGTGTATTTTGTTATACCCCCGATCATCCACCCATATCATAAGAGGGGTAAAAGAGGAAATAACCAGGAGGTGGTGGCTGCAAGTTCGTTTAGGGGGGGACCAGTGGGACCAACCGCTGAGAGGTTTATGAAGGGTTTTGGAGGAGCATTTGGAGGTATGGAATTTGTGGAAAAGCTAAAGGAAGCTTAGGAGAGGGAGGCGCTCTCGAACCAGTCCTTATCAAGATATTTCGTTTGCTATTTTCTTTCTTCTTGTTCTTGTTTCTTGATACTCATATTGTGGAACTTCTAAGGACTTTCTTGTAGATCCTTGTTTATGAATAAATAGTAGACTGTTGGTTGGTATCTTGGTTCTTTGTTTGTCTTGTTAGATATTTGGGTGTGCAGGGAAGAGGTATCTAACAAATTGGTATCAGAGCCGTTTTCCATCCTGGGGAGAACGAGAAGTATGATGATGAAGGAGACAGAGGAAAACTTGGAAACGCACAATCAAGATATTTCTGGGTTGAAGGAAATGGTTTTTGCAATGTGCCAAAATGTCGATCAACTGATGGGGGAAATGAGAGAGATCACATTAAGTAGAGGAAAGGAAGGAGGACTCGTGTTGACTGAAGGTTCGCAGAGGAAGGGAAAGGCTACTGAAGTTGACAAAGGGGAATCGTCCTGAACGAAAGGGGGAGGAGAGAAAAGCAAATATGAGAGAATAGAGATGTCGATATTCAAGGGAGATCATCCAGATTCCTAGATTTATCGTCCAGAACATTATTTTGAAGTCCATGAGCTGACGAAAGAGGAGAAAATTAAGGTGGCTATCATCAGCTTCGACCATGACATTGTGGACTGGTATTGCTGGAGTCATAATCGGAGCTCGATTAAATCATGGGATGAATTGAAGAACCAAATGTTTGCTCGATTTCGAAGCTCTCAGGAAGGAAGTCTAATGAGACGATTCTTGGTGATTAAGCAGAGGAAGGAAGTTACGCCGAGTACCAGAAGCAATTTGAGCGTTATTTGGCACCTATACCAGAAATGTCTAAATCGGTGTTAAAAGGGACATTTATCAACGGTCTGGACCCGAAACTGAAGGCGAAAGTGGAGAGCCGGAATCTGATGGGGCTGGAGGCAGCGATGAGAAAAGCTTAGGCCATTGATGACGAAATGCAAGCGTTAATGGAGATTGAGGGTGTCGTTGGACAGAAGCAGCCAAAAGCGGAAGGGAAGGCCTACGGATAGGACAAAGTGGGCCAAGGAAATTACTATCGGCCCAATACCACAAAAATCCAATTACCTAAGAAAGTCGGAGCTTTGAGGAGAAAAGGTTCGACTCAACGGCTTTCAGATGCAGAAATTTGAGAGAAGCATTATAAAGGGTTATGTTTTAAATGTGTGAGAAGTATTCACCCGACCACTGTTGTACATCCCGTGAGAAGAGAGAGCTCCGGCTCTTTATCACTGGCGAGGGTCAAGTGATCGAAGTGATTACAGAAATTGACAAAGAAGAAGAAATCGAAGAAGCGGCGGAGAAGGTGGAATTAACTCTCCGGTCGGTCTTCGGGTTTTCGACTCCTGGCACCATGAAACTGAAAGGAAAAATCGGAGATCGTGAGGTTATTGTGTTGATAGATTGTGGGGCAACTCACAATTTCATACACCAACAACTGGTGGACAAGCTGAAGATACCAGTGACGAACATGTTTGTCATGGGATTGTTATCGGTGACGGAACAACGTTATAGGGAAAAGGGGTTTGTAAGGAGGTTATCATCGAACTACTAGGGATCACTGTGCTCGAAAACTTTTTACCCTTGGATTTGGGTCGCTTAGATATTATATTGGGTATGTCTTGGTTGTACACCATGAGATACATGGGAGTGGATTGTCGAATCTCATAATGACCTTTACAAGAGGAGACTTGAAGGTGATACTGAAGGATGATGCGTCCTTGACAAAGGTCGAAGTATCTATGAAGATAATGATCATTGGGAGGAGGAAGATGAAGACTTCTTAGTGGAATTCCAGAACGTAATGGTTGAATCGGAAAGGAAGGAAAAAATTGACCCATTGAAGTTACAGGAGGAACAAGCTCATCCAGTAATCGAAAGGTTACTGCAGGAATAGGAACGCATTTTTCAAACACCGACTTAGTTGCCACCATAGAGAGGAATCGATCATCAAATTGTTATGAAGGAGGGTCAGAAACCGATCAATGTGAGGCCATATAAATATGGCCACAACTAGAAGGATGAGATTGAGAGATTAATCAAGGAAATGATGACAGAGGGATTCATACGATCAAGTCGAAGCCCTTTTTTGAGTCCAGTTCTATTAGTGAGGAAAAAGGATAGAGGATGGCACTTCTGCATTGATTATAGAAAAGTGAACCAAGCGACTATAGCAGACAAATTCCCAATTCCCGTTATTGAAGAGTTATTGGATGAACTACATGGCTTGACATATTTTTCCAAACTAGATCTCCGGTCGAGATATCATCAGATAAGAATGAAGGAAGAGGATATACCAAAAACCGCTTGTCGAACACATGGACATTATGAATTTGTGGTGATGCCTTTCGGTCTTACAAATGCACCGGCCACCTTCCAATCCTTGATGAATCAGGTTTTTCGTCCATTTTTGAGGTGTTTCATTTTGGTTTTCTTTGATGACATTCTTGTTTACAGTCCTGATTTAGACTCTCATGAGAAACATTTGAATATAGTGTTCAATGTATTAAGTGACCATCAGTTCTATGCCAATAAGATGAAGTGTCTTTGGACAGTCTCGGATACACTATCTAGGGCATTGGGTTTCCACAGCCGAGGTACGAGCGGATGGAAGTAAAATTCAGATGATGGTGGAATGGTCGATTCCTAGGAATATATCTGAGTTGCGAGGTTTTTTGGGGCTGATGGGTTACTACCGGAGGTTTTTCAGGGATTATGGGGTCATTGCAACCCCATTCACACAATTGCTGCAAAAGAACGCCTTTATATGGAATGAGACCACGACTGAAGTTTCGATAAATTGAAGAGAGCCATGGTTTCTATTCCGGTATTAGCTCTACCAATTCCAAGACATTTGTAATTGAAACAGATGCTTCCAGATTTGGGTTCTAATGCAAGAAGACCAACCGATTGCCTACTGTAGCCAGAAACTATCCAAACGTGCTCGAGCTAAATCCATCTATGAAAGGGAATTAATGGCAGTGGTGGAGACATTTTCTATCAGTACAAAGGTGGAGACATTATCTATTGGGGCAAAAGTTTGTGGTTATTTCCGATCAAAAGGCCCTCAAGATTTTATTGGAGCAAAGGGAAGTCCAACCACAATTTTAGAAATGGCTAGTGAAGCTATTGGGGTATGACTTTGAGATCCTTTATCAACCTGGACTAACTAATGAAGCAGCCGACGCTTTATCAAGAATTGCGCCAGAAGCGGAACTAAGAATACTATCAGCACCCGCTTGGTTAGATAGTGAGATGGTCCGACGAGAAGTGGAACAAGACACTGAGCTACAAATGATCATTGACAAATTAAAAGAGGATCCCAATGGGGTGCCCAAGTTTTCTTGTGATCATGGTTGACTACTTTATAAGAGAAGGTTAGTTATTTCCTCCTCTTCTCAGTTGATTCCCTCCCTACTGCAAATGTATCATGACTCCGTGATGGGGGGACATTCGGGATACATTAGAACTTATAAATGGTTGAGCAGTGAGCTTTATTGGGAAGGGATGAAAAAAGGAGTCCAGGATTACGTGGCGCAATGTCTAATATGTCAGAAGAATAAGACAGAATCGGTATCTCCAGTTGGGCTCCTTCAACCTTTACCGATACCTGGGAGGATTTGGGATGATATATCCATGGATTTCATCGAGGGCCTACCAATGTCAAGGGGATTCGATTATGGTGGTAGATCGGTTAAGCAAATACATCATTTCATAACCTTGACTCACCCTTTCTCGGCAAAGCAAGTGAGGGGAGTGTTTATCAAAGAGGTGGTTCGCCTTCATGGATTTCCCAAGTCAATAGTATCAGATAGAGATCGGATATTTTTTAGTAACTTTTGGGTTGAGTTGTTCACACAACAGGGCACTATTCTGAAACGGAACACCGCTTTCCACTCACAGACCTATGGACAAACAAAGAGAGTAAACTATTGCCTAGAGACCTACTTACAGTGCTTTTCCAATGAGAAACCCCCAAGATGGAGTGAGTGGATGTCGTGGGCGAAATATTGGTATAACACGACATTTCATGGAGTGATAAAGACAACGCCATTCCTCATTGTTTATGGGCCTTATTCGATCATGGAAAAAATCGGGCCAGTCGCGTATCGTCTAGCTTTACCCCTATCAGTAACCATCCATAATGTGTTCCACGTATCCCAACTAAAGAAAAAAGTAGGAGAGTTCTGAAAATGGTTCAGCCCACACCGCCGGAGTTAACTAACTATTTCGAAATGACTGTCCAACTGGAAATGGTATGGGAAGATGGTGAAATTCAGAGAAGGGAAAAGAAGAGATTCTGATCAAATGGGAAAACCAACCAGACATCGAACCTTCATGGTTGGAGATGGACATTTTTAAAGCACAATTTCCTAAATTTCACCTTGAGGACAAGGTGAGTTTTGCGGAAGGGGTATTGTTAGACCCCCGATCATCCACCACATATCATAAGAGGGGTAAAAGAGAAATAACCAGGAGGTGGTGGCTGCAAATTCGGTTAGAGGGGGGGACCAATGGAATCAACAGCTGAGAGGTTTATGAAGGGTTTTGGGGGAGCATTTGGAGGTATGGAATTTGTGGAAAAGCTGAAGGAAGCTTAGGAGAGGGAGGCGCTCTCAAATCAGTCCTTATCTTCTTGATATTTCGTTTGCTGTTTTCTTTCCTCTTGTTCTTGTTTCTTGATACCCATATTGTGGAACTTCTAAGGACTTTCTTGTAGATGAGTGCTCTGTTTATGAATAAATAGTAGCCTGTTGGTTGGTATCTTGGTTCTATGTTGTCTTGTTAGATATTTGGGTGGGCATGAAAGAGGTATCTAACATATTTTCAGCAGTTTTGTCATTTAAGATAGTTTCCCAAAGAAAGAACTCATATTTTATATGGCTATTACTTAAATATAGCAACAGAACCTTTTTTTTTTAGAAAAAACTTAAATTTACTATAAATTAAAACTACAAAATTCAAAGTGCAAGGCACATGATTTTTACTAGTATAATGAAAAAGGTTGAAGAGTGTCCAAAGGAGTCTCAACAATGGGGAACACAGATTGAAGTTTTGTTTGGTTATTAAGGTTAGACTTTTCACCTTCCGATGGTAAAAGAAAATCTGCTGACCCTTCGTTTTCCAAAGAAATTGAACCATCCAAATCTGAAATAATCACTTTAGATGCTTTGTCCTCTTCAAGAGAAACAAATGATTGCTCAAATTGATTGCCATGAAAATCAGCAAGGATTCCCCAAGAGATGCCTTTGAAACCATCGAAACTGACCCTTCCCCTTCCACCAAATTTGAATCCTCTGCCTTTTCCTCTTCCAGCACATTCCAAAAAAACTTCTTTCTCCTCTAATGCCTCGGTTGAGAACTCAATAATGGCATCAATTCCAGCACATGATTCATTCCTTGGAAGCAATGGTTGGTTAACCGAGGAGAAAGAGTCTTCTCAAATGTCAAAGCATTAACATCCTCATTATTGCAATTGAAAGAAAGGCCCACATGTGAACCTTCGAGATTAATGATGTCTTCATGCAACGATGAGACTCTTGAAGTTTCACCTAGGAACCATGGCTTTGAACTTCCAAAGGCACCCGATTATTGTAAGAGAAACTGCTGGATAACTCATTAATTTTTGGAGAGAGGTTCTATTAAATGCCCATCATAAATTGTTTGTTGGACTTCCAAAGGACCTTTCATATTTTGAAATGTCAGATGTATTATGTTGAATTTTCCATAACTTCGGGAGAGAGAAACCGATTTTCTTTTAAAACTGAAACCTCCTTCTCTCCAATAGAATTAATGCTGTCTATTTGCAACATTCTACTTTCTGTTGTCTTTGGTGGTAAAGGAAAAATACTTACTACCATGGAGCAAATTCATCATATCTCAAAATTTGTTAGCAATCAATAACGTTTGTGTTTTTCCTTGGCACAAACAAGCAACTATCCTCATGCCTTCTCTACTCATAATTCTTCTCCCTAGATTATCTATTCTAGAGCCTCTAATTGTATCACTAGTTCTTATTTCTTTGACTCATATTCTTCATATTGCAATGAAAAATAGAATTAGGTGATAGTTTTTCATCGGTTTTAAATTCAAATTCATAAGCAATTTATTTCTCCTTAATCCAAAATTTATGCTTCATGGGCCAAAAAGCTACATGGCCCAAGTAATACGACAGTCTGAATGGAGATATGCTTGGTTGATATAACATTGTTTAAAACTTTGGAACTAAGATGAAGCACGGTCTGTCAATTAGTTTTAGTGTTTTTTTTTTTCCTTTTTAAGTTCAATAACTCCAATCTAAACCACTCTTACCTTTTGGTCAAGGGTATAATTTCTTTACCAATTGAGTTATGCTCATGTTGGCCATTTTAGTCACATTATTAATAATAGGGGATAATCAAGATCATTTGAAAATATTTAGTTTAGTAAGAGAGTATAACATAGCAAAGGACAGGTGCAAATACTAGAATTAAAATTACCTCATCACGAATGTGTGTTCGAGCACGAAATGTTAGTCGTTCATGAACATCAGCTAGAATCCTTTGAAGTGTGGGACATAATCCAACCAACGACTCCCCCTGTTGAATGAGTTGTTCTCCCAAAACTTCAACTTTAAGAATATCGACTAGTTCACACAGAAAGTCCAAACTTGTTTCATGAACAAGTCTAGGACGCAATGTATCATACAGGTAAGTAGACCTGCCCAAAAAGTTCTAGACACTTAATATGTTTGTGCAACATAGGAAAAGGTAAACCAGATCCAGATCATGCAAAAAGCTAAAAAGTGAGGAATTGATAATAGGAAATCAAGAATAAGGATTATAGCAATTTGGAAATAAGTTTCCCAGAGCGTTAAAAACAGAGAAAGTCCGAAAAAAGATTTCAATCAAGAAAACAAGTTTTGCTATGGTATCCTGAGAGGCCTCAAGGCCACTATGATGCCTTTTGGTGATTCCATTTGGGTTCTTGAGTCTTTAAAGACTTCAAGTGTTGAAGTAAAAAATTGTTTTATTGCAGCCTATCCTCTGTTCAATACTCAAAAAAAGAAATATAACTTCCTTGTTTCCTTCCAACCCCCGAGTCAGATACATTGAACCCAATTTTTTTTTTTTGATATCCATGAGTGTCTAGGCCAGCTTACGTGCACCTCGACTAATGATCTCACATGACAACCTATCTAACCCTACAACATTTGGGTGTCGAGGAAACTCGTAGGATATTAACCATCATGGGTTGGCCTAGTGGTAAAAAAAAGAGACATACTCTCAATAAACGGCTAACAAGTCATGGGTTCAATCTATGGTGGCCACCTACCTAAAAACACATAAATTCTAAACTCCAATTAAAATAACTTGCACCCTAAACATAGACTTCCTGAATCCAAACTAAAATAGTATGCACTCCAACACAAACTAGAATAGTTTGCATCCGAACATAGACTACTCAACTTCACATACTATAACCCCATAGATAAAAACAACCACAAACTATTAGAACCAACCTCGAGCACGAAACAGTCCATTAACGATAAAGAAAATATTAGACAGTTTACTTACAATGGATCAATTAAAGGTGCCAAACTTGAAACATTGTCAGAGGAAGATGGAAAGAAATGATGAAAGAGCTGGTGCTCAAGCTGACACACCTACAATTGAGAGTAGTAACAAGGAAACACTTGAAATCAGTAATTTAGCCATATATCATCCATTTCTTCTTCTTTTAAAGGAAAGATAACATTTCGTTGGTAAAATGAAAAAAGATGATATCTGAAAATACAATGATACAAAACGATGAGCTAGAAAACTTAAGAAGTACAATCCCAAGAGAACCATCTACTAGAACAAAGATTAGAAAGAAAAAATACAAGTCCCCCAATTAAACAAATATTTCGGAGAGAAAAATTCACATAAAACTTGGAACGAGACCAACAAGACAAATCGAAAAATTTTGTAGCTAAAAAACAAACACGGCAATGGAGGGATTATCAAGGAGATCCCTTTGATTCTAACTAGATCTTGCGTTCTTATTACTCTTTTCCCTTTTTTTTCTCCTCAATGAGAGAACTTTTCATTGACATATGAAAAGATACAGGTTGTTCAAAGAAACAACCTCTCATAGGGAGAAAAGAAAAAGCAAGCAACAATCAGTTGTAGCCTAAGTGACTAAAGAAGATAATCCTCCAAGAATCAAGCTCTAATATCTTCATTTGAATCAAGTGTGTCCAATACAAGCAATGAACTCCTAGCAACGGTGAAATAATACATAAAATATAGTAAATAAGGGAAATAACCTAATTTACACTAATCTATAAAGCACCAACACTCCTAGAATGGCAAGTGTCAGAATAGGATACATATTAGGCATCGATACAAATCCATTATTTTTTTTTTCCAATACGCAAAGACACGCCGAGCACACATGATTTACTAGAATTTAGACAAAAAAAAGAAAAGAAAAGAAAGAAAACAATACACAGTGACCGACGGTCAGCAGCCCATTTAAGCCCATTAAGGTTCACTGTTCAGCCCAGATTTTTTAAAATTCTAGAGTTTTGACCAGACCTTCTCCACAATGTCACAGCGCACTTCACTAACTCTCAAACCCACGATCTGCTAGACAATTTCTCGTAGCTTCCTCAACAACAGCGACTTCAAGGCCCATGACCACCGGCAACTTCAGGACCGACAACTTCGGCGACTTCTCTCTCTTTTCATTTTTCCCCTTCTCAAATCTTTTTTTTCTTCTTCTCGGACCACCATTACTGTTTTCTCCTTCTTTCCTTTCTTTTTTTTCCCATTTTTGTTTTTGTTTTTCCTTTTGTTTTCTTTTTTGTGTGTGTCTCACAGTATTCACATTTTCTTATTTATCTTCTTTTTTTAAAGGAACAAAGTTTTATGATGAAAAGAGACTAGTGCTTAAAGATACAATTACCCTTAGGGGATACAAACTCTCATAAGGGGAGGGAAAAAACCAAAGAGCAAATACAACAAAATGGAGATAAACTTCTAAACAATTGTAAACCCTATTGTCGTTTCTAAGCACTTAATCTAAGTACGTAAGATCGTTGTGGACTTATTTGCTTTTTCTTGTATAGATCAAAGGGAGAAGTGAAGAGAAGCCGAGATGGTAAGTTGAATTTTAAACCTTTATGAGTTAAATCGAACTTGGAATCTAAACTTCAACATATCAGCTAGTATGTAAAAGACTTAAGAAGAGTGTCATTGTTCAAACCGAAGTGGAAGGATGTAATTAAAACTTGAATTATTATTGGTATTACTATTATTGATATATTTAATTGAAGAGAAAAACACACTGAGTATGCTTGTGGACTTGAGGATTAATGAAGGAAAAGAGAAGAGAAGAAGGAAGAAAGAAGGGAAAAAAAAAAAAAAGGAAAAAAAGAAAAAAAGAAGAAGAAAGAAAAGAAAATGGTAGATAGTGGGGGGAATTGTCAACTGGAGCTTCCTAGGTCTTTAATTAAAGTTGCCGACCATTTTCCATTTTCAAAACTTCTAACCGACTTAAACTTCAGTTGAGCAATCGAGGGGAGGAAGAAGAAGATGACCAGGGCAATTGGTGTGGAATTCGGGAAGAAATCGGGGTGAAAGTGAAGCTGAAAAGGAGACCGGATCTGCTGTTCGCGCAATCTGAGCAAAGTCTGGTGTTTGGAGAATAGTGAGCTGAAGAGATCAAGTTTGAATCTGAAAATTTGAGGTTAGTAAGTTAATTCAATTCTTAACAACTTTTGTGAAGGATGGTTAAGCTGAATGTGAAGAGAAAAAGGTTTAATTATGGGTGGAAGTGGCTGATGTAGATTCCTCGAGTGATCTGGAACAGGTCGAAGTAAAATTGGAATATCTGTTGAACGAAGGAGAGTTAGATCCTAAAATTTTGAGGTAAGTTAGAAAACACATTTCTCTACAAGTTTGTAAAAGGGAAGAAATTCTGATTCGAGCTAGAAATGCAACTTTTAGCAGTTAGAAGCGCGGATAGTAGCAAAGACAGTAGCAGAGGGAGACGAATCTCGCTGGAGAGTTAAGCGACACTGGGGGCCATGAAGGAGCAAGAGCGAGACAAATCTCATTGGTGCCGCTGGTGGGTTTTGTCTCACAAATCTCGCTAGTCTCGCTGCTTTCGCTCGTCTCGCTAGTCGACAATCTCGCTGGTACAGTTTTGTTTGCAACTCAGTTTCGCTAGTCTAGTCTCGCTAGTTGTTTGAATCTCGTTCCTTAGTGAATTCCCTTATGAATTATGGTCTCGGTGGTGAACTTCCTTATGAATTGTGGTCTCAGTGGTGGTACAAAATCCATGTCTAAGGCTTGTTTCCTATGTAAAAGGAATTTTGAGGAAATCTAACAAAGGGAAATGTACTATTTCAGGCCAAGAGGAGCTAAGAAAGGCGTGTAATCCTTTAAGGGCCCGGGACAAGTTGTGAATGCAAATTTTATTCAAAATGAGCATTCTTTATACAAAGTTTTTATGTCATATACCGTTGCTTGGAAACATGTTCTTATGTTTATTCTTTTCACGGGTTCTAAATGTGCTATGATGACTAATTGCTTAAAGAAAGTATGTGTTTCCATGTAAATGCATATTATGGTTTTGCATTGGAAATATTTGAAGCATGCTAGTTATTAACTGAGTTTTACGAAAGGCATGCTATTTGTTAATTTATGATTTTACGGAAGCATGATGATTGTTAAGAAATTTGTGGAAGTCTGAGATGTTATAAACTTGTGAATTTTTATTATGTTATTTTCAAAGCATGTTGAAGGACTCGGAGCAGGCATGTGGGTATCCGAGATATAGAAATGGTTACCAATGCTGAAGGACTCGGAGAAGGCATATGGGTAACCTGAGTATAGAGATAGCCCCCAATGCTGAAGGACTCGGAGAAGGTACGTTGGTGGCCTAAATCTCGTATATGGGACCCAGTATTGAAGGACTTGAGAAGGTATTCGGGTAACCCAGGATATGATATCTATGTGCACATAGAGATATGATTGACACTGTTGTGTTGAGATTACTCCACACGGCTTAGGATATTCGACATTGGGTGTGTCGAGATTACTCCGACCCAACTAAGGATGATTTCGACGTTGAGCAGCGTTGAGCTTCGCTCCGCCTCAACTAACATAAGTGTTTTTTAAATGTATTGTACTTCCATGATTTTTTCGGAAATGAAACATATATGGTTTGATAACGTTATCTGAGCATGATTTGCCTGGACGTGGAAGCGAATTATTACTACTTATTTATTATCATAATTTGAATACAGTTTTGATTTATGTATGAGTTAAAGAAAGGTTTTTACTTTAATTTGTTGGTTGTTTTGAGTTGTTACTTAAACCTATAAATTGTACTTTGAGATTTTATCTCATTTCATTATATTAATGAAAGAGATCGTTTCCTTTTCAAAAAAAAAGAAAGGTTTTTACTAAACATGTCACTCATTGGGCAACCTAGCTCATGTTTTCCCTATTTTTTTGTTTTCCAAGTAGCGAGCGAGTCCGGGGTGCTTAGCCTTCTCAACAACTCGTCTGAGCCTACCACCATCAGCGTCTGTTAATTTAGAGCATTGTAAATAGTTGATCTTAAACTTGTGTTGTACATATAGAGGGTCAAGGGCTGTGGTTAGTGAACTTATTTAATTAAAAGAGGTTGAATGTAAATCAGCGTTTTATGATAGCTTAACCCTGGTTAAAGTTTGATGTTCAATTATTGTATATCTATTTATTAGGTGTTAGGTCAAGGTATAAGGTTGACAATGGATGCCGATAGAGGGTCAGTGTCTACTGTCCTCACACTTCTTCCTAAGGTAAGAGGGTACCTGGGAGGGGGTGTGACAACAATTACCACCGACAATTTGCCTTAGGCTGCAAAGAAACAAAGGCTACTACAAAACTACCAAGTAAATCCAAAAAACGACCACCAACCAATAACAGACCAGCAAAGAGTAGACTGAGTAGAGTAAAAACTCTTCAACAATACACGAACTGAAGACCGACGAAAGAAGCTTTTGATAAACCAACACCAAAAAACTTGAAAAGAAACAGTCTCATAATGCTCTAAAATCTTCCAACAGAGGACAACACAAAGCCCGACAAGAAAAATTAAACTGCCCCATTTAAAGCTTCCAAAAACAGAAAACAAGAAACCAGCCACCCTTTATAGAGCAACCCAACGAAATTACTCCCATGATCTCTAATGTTAGAAACAAAAATCCAACTCTAATTGACAAAACAAGCTGCCTCAACTCCTTAGAACTTTACGAGAGGGGAAGAAGGGTGAATTTGTTTGAGTTGTAAACCATGAGCCTTAATTATAGAAGGAGAAGGGATTTTACCTGGGGAAAAAGATTGAAAAGCCACAGTCAAGTTATCTTGGACATCCTCCTTAAATAACATCTCAAAAGCATAAGCAGAAAAGTCCACTAGACAAGGATTTACAAACACAATATTCCAAAAAAGTTTCAAGCTCTACACTACTCAAACTAATTTCAGAATCTCCATAGTTAATCAAAAGCATGAAAACGTGTAGAAGGAACATATTCCACTGGAGGAGAAGAGCTAAAAACCCCTTTAATTAAGTTAACATTAGAACCAGAAAGAGAAACAACTGAATGACTGAAGGACAGAGAGGAACAAGGTGCATGTTGATAAGACAATTACAAAAAAGAAGGCTTCTTCCTGATTGTATTCTACATCTTCGTTCTCTCTAGAAGTCGTATCCTTAAACACTTTTTTCCTTTTTTTTTTCTTTTTGAAAAAGAAACAAGACCTTTCACTAATATAATGGAAAGAGTCTAATACTCAAAATACATGAAACAATAACTAAAAATAATCAATATTTACTTGAACACTTTTTTCCTTTGCATAAATCATGTTAAAAAAAAAAGGAGTTACTGAACAAAAGGCATCCTAACTTTTATCTACTTAATACCACTTAAATGTAAGAAAATATTACCTGCATCAGATATCCACATCCAGATCTTGTCAATGATGGGAGAGCCTCCTTCTTGGAAAACTCAGATATCCGCTGATGCACTATATTTTTTATCTACAAAATATTCAATATGAGAGATTAAGGTATTGCCATATCACCATCCATCCGAAGGCTATAATGTAGGTGAAGAACTAAGTGAGCTCACCAGGGAGAGTCGTTGCTCACAGTACAGTCTATGGCATTCTGCAAGGATCTCAATATATTCTTTCCTTGTTGATCTGCTCTCAATTTCTTCCAGCACAGGTTTGAGCTACACAACTACAATATTTAGTCATGTATACTACAAGAGTCATCCAAATATAATGTTTCCAAGGATTTCTAGATTTTAGTCCTGGCAGTACTCTGCTCCTTATATAGAAAGCTGACAGCTTGTTTTAGAATAGGGTAATTGCATTAGATAGCATTTTTAAGGATAATAATTAAATGTATAGCAACATTTTTAAAAAATTGCAAATATAACAAAATCTATCAATGATAGACTCTATCACTGATAAACTTCTATCAGTGATATGGTCTATCACAGATAGACCCCACTATTAATATGGTCTTGGGGATCGGCAATAGCTAAGCATTGTGGCCATCACAGTTCAAGCTACGTATGGCTGGCGTATAACCTACGAGCTTCTTAGCCAAAAGAAAAAAAAAACGAAAAAGGATGCCATGCTTCTAATCTAAAGCTTTAGTCTAATTTGTCCTCCGGCTGGACATGGGACTGACGGGGACTTATTATGAGTTATTTACCAGGCAAAATCTAAATTTTGCTATATTTGCAAATATTTTGAACCTGATTGCTATATTTGCAACTACCCTTTTAGAATAATAGTGACGAAATATTTCATTGTAAATGTAAATGGAACCATTACCTCATCTGCAGCTGCCTCAAATCGCACATAGATAAAAGATGCTTCTACACCCTCAGAAACAGCAGAATTGCTGCCACTACTACTACGCATAGCTGCCTGAACCTGGTAAATTAAACAGCTACTACAATTAAGAGAACTATCCATGAGTTAACTAGATATTTCGCTCTAGCGTTTTTTTAAAAATTCTTGAAAAAAGCAAAACGGTAGAGAGAGATGGAGAGATCAAACGAGTTGACACAAATATTGGGCCTAACCATGCAGGTATAGGTATTAAACAGATATGCACTATAGATAATTAGTGAATAAGAGTTATTTTTCTTCACCTGAGAAGAAGCACTTTTGAGAACAGAAACAACATGAAACCGAATCATACCAAGTGCCCGAGACTGTATAAAGATAAAATATAGGGTTAAGAAGATGTACATGGCTGTCATAAAAGCGGCAAAAGATGGGCAAATGTGACTTGCTTACAAGTAAACAGATATAAACTGTGTAATTAAAGCTTTAGTTTATATTTCTTGTTCTTTATTGGCAAGTTTGAGTTTTATGCTTGGTTTCCTCTTATATTTTGTACTATGAGCATTAGTCTCATTTCATTAATTCAATGAATGCTCATATTATTAATTCAATGAAAATCTTGTTTCCATTCCAAAAAAAAGAAAAAAAAAGGGAAAGAAAGAAGAAGAAAATAAGTGTCAATATAGCAATCAAAATCAAGTTCTTGTTTTTTTTTTTTCCCCTTTTTCTCAGGTGGGAAGCATAATTTATTTGCTAGGAAACTCAATTGGCATGTTGAAGAAGGTGCATGAGCAAAACAAGTTCACCCGATCGTCCTTCCTTGCATTCCCACTAACAATATTCTTCACTTCTGTTATTTATTAAACTTGCATAAGCAAAGTTGAGTACCTGTTACAAAGCTATATCCTTCACTCTCATCTCTAAGTTCTAGCTACCATCCCTACTGAATTGCAGGAAAAGGGAAATGAAAAACATATCAAAGCAATAGTGGCTACATTAAAATACCTGGAGTTGTCGAAATTTGAGCAAATAAACACTGGATTCAGCATATTGGGGATTACTTTCAGAAAATCTGAAGAAAACAAAAAAGAAACTTTAGAATGTCATACACACTATTAACTTGAATAACAAAGACCACATTTAAGCACTTACAATATGCAATCATCAAGTCTTTTCAGCATGGGAAGAAAGTTCTCATTTCCAACACCCATGTTTGGGGAATAAAAGATGGCAGTAATCTGCAAACAATTTGCAAAAGAAATAAAATAATTGCAATGCATTATCTATCATAAAGGACGGAAGAGTTTTATTTTTTAAAAGGAAAACACAGAAATTTTCATTGAAATAATGAAACGAGGTTAATTCTCAAAAGTACAAGAAAACAAAATAAACAGGAGATAAAACAATCTTATAAAGGATAAAGCAAAGCATTCCGGTGTCGTGAGATTAAGCGAGTCAAAGCTTCCTCTGGATGTTCTTCATCAAAATTATTTGTGTACTACTCAATTCAAGATATTAGCTTAAATTGGAATGCATTTATCTTCTCTTAACCATTTTAGATTGGTTTGGTGATGTTTTGGTCTAGTTTTATTCTCATTCCTATATTGTTATGTTATAATACATGTTTTACATATTTATGTATAACTATCCTTTATCGTAATTGTGCATACCTAATCTAGGGTTTCTTTATTCCCTATATATATATATGTAACTTTATTCTGAATGATAGATGAGAGAATATATTCTAAATTACTAAGTAGATAGTATCAGAGTCACTCTAGGATGTAAAATATTCATTTGACGACTACGCTCTCACAAGATTAGGATTTGAGTTTAGGTCACCGAGTTCGAGTGGCCGTTTGTCTACCCACCCACCATAGGAGGAGCGCCGTCGTCGTCCGCTTCCATTTGTCTTTGGTTGTTCTCTGAAAAACGCTACACATGAGGTTTACACGCCGCCAAATGAATCTGCTTCGTCACCACGCACCAACGCGTGAGATATCCGTTTCGTGTTTCGTCAGTTGGGTTCGTCTCGGGTCCTCTTTTCCAATTAGTCTGTGCGTTTGGCTTCATCGAAATTCATTCAGCCGTGAAGATATTTGAAGAATACACCTTTGTTTCTAGGGTTTATAGTTGTTTTGTTCAATTTTGCGGTTGTTTTGATCATTTGATGTGATTTTACCCTAGTTTTTTATTTTGTTTCTTTGCTCTCATTCCGTTTGTGAGATCTACGATTCGTGTGTAAATTCATTATGGATGAGATGAAGAATTTGGTGGTATCTAATGTGATTCCCCTAGCCTCAAAGATCACAGAAGTATTGATATGGATGATCATATGACTGTGGATCCAGTAGAAGATGATAAGAAGAAGAAGAAGGGTTGGCTTCGTGATGACGCTCGACTTTATCTTTAGATAAAAAATTCCTTTGAGAGTGAGGTAATTGGTTTGATCGATCATTGTAATTCTATGAAGGAATTTTTAGAATTTTTAGAATTTTTAGAATTTTTATACACGGGTAAAGAGCAAGTCCCTGGAGTGTTTGAAGTTTGTATATAGTTCTTTCGTGCCGAACAGAAAGTAGAATCTGTTACCAGCTACTTCATGCACTAAAACATGAAGCACCCACCTCATTTCTTTTCAAATCAACTTGATTATGAAATAGTGTATTGAAATCATCCCCAAAGTTATCAACTTGCACGGATTCTTCTTTATCTACTTCAACCCCTGATATTGTGAATCCTCACTTTTAACACTAGCAGAAGAATCATTGTTTGATTCGATCCTCCTCTTTTGATGAGAGACAGGGGAGTTGCACTGAGTACCTCTCAGAAATTGAATCTTCGAATTAGGGATGTTGAAGACAGAATGCTTGATTGTTGAGATGGGGGGGAGAGAGAAGTTGACTTGTCGGATAGAGCAGGAACTTAAGCTCGGATACAACAAACCTCTAACAAGTTTGGATTGGCAGTTGCTGCAGTTGACTTAAAGATGGAGCTCTTTTTTTTGGAGAAGTGCTTGAGAAATGGCTTCAAAGGTCTCAAGAATGTTTGTGGAACTTAAGGGGGTTGAGAAGGTGCACCGAAGGAGGAAGCAAGTACCATATCCTTAGGAGAAATGTGGGGGAGACCTTGATGGTTGTTGTGCACGCTGCCTTTTTTACTCTTAGGAAAGAAGACATCATTTAGAGAGAATACCAACGGTTCCATTACTTCAACCGACGCTAAGTTGTTGATCAAGGAGCTTGAAGCACCGCCAAAAGGTGTTCGTTGAGTATCCTTGGAAGGAATGATAAGGGTCTCAATATGAGAGTTTTTGACACTTTCATTAGTTAATGAATCACGTCTAAGCAAGTCATTGAGCCCATTAGTCAAGCAGCTGCCTTTTTCTCTTTCCTCAATAAATTTCTCTTTGAATGCCTCTGTTACGTTCACATCAGGCTGGATTACCTTCTTCTTTAGGTCCAAAGAATTATCGGCAATCGGGAAGCATCTTGCTAAGTTCTGGTGAAGCTTGCTTAGAATTTGATGTATGTTGCAACGCCTGAGAATCATCCTTTACTAAGGCCGCAAATGGATTCCTAGATATATTCGTCATATTCTGTGATGATGCCATGAATGTCCAATTGGGTTTTAATAAGTTAAGATGGAGACCATCCTGTAAAACAAGATTCAAACGAACTAAATCAATGGAATTAGTAAAATTTTATCATATAAATCACCATGAACTATATTAGGAGCATCCACTATTTCAATATCACCAAAGTTTAAAAAATGTTGTCGCGCTTTTCATACTCAATCTCTATAGTCGGCAGCATAAATCCATACAAGTTTTTCTTAACTTGAATCTTAGCTTCCAAGCAGTTCAAAAGATTTGTTTCGGTTGCAATATTCTCAAGACCACCAAAATAAGCTCCAACGGCTTCAAACGTGCTTATGCTCCAATAGTCTAATGGAAGGCTCTTTATCTCTTTTTGAAACTGAAATAAATCTCTTCGTTGAAGTAATGAAATGAGACTAATGCTTAATGTACAAGAGACAAGTACATAGAAATCACAGAAAGTTTTGATTAACAGGTGCACCCAGGCATCTCAACTAGGTTGACACCCCCTTAGCACCTCCAAAATAAAGTGAAAAAGGAACCAAACATCATCCCAAGACCAGACCAAAGTTCCTAAGTACCGGAAGAAACAGTAACCGTACAAAGTAAATGCTAAAACAGTAAAACAAACAAAGGCTAATAAGCTGGAAAAATAATTGCCCTCCAATTTAAACTAAGGTCTTCAATAGAAAAGTCTTCAAATGATTTTGAAAGAGTACTCCAAGAGGTAGCGTTGAGATGTGCAATCTCAAAGCAATCTAACCTAGGGGTTGCTTTATTATGGAAGACTCGTTGGTTTCTTTCAAACCAAATTTCAAAAAGTATAGCTTTAACCGCATTACTCCATAGGATCTTGGGACCCTTCTTAAATGTTGGACCAACCAGAATCTGCAGGACATTTTCACTAAAACCATTCCCAAAGACCCAGCCAATGTTAAAAAAATGGAGAATATTCCGAACCAACATTTTTTTGCATAGCAGCAGTCAAAAAACAGATGTTGTAACTCCTTATCAGCCATACACAGTGGGCAAATATGAGGAGACAAGCAATGGGCTGCAAGTTTCCTTTGCATAACTGAGGAGAAATTTAAGTAGCCATTTAACATAATCCATATCGTGATGTTCACCTGACGAGGGCTTTTGGACTTCCACAAGGCTTTCTCCAAGTGGTTTTCGATTGGTGATGCCAAGGACAAGTAATTAACAAGGGATTTCACCGAGAATACTCCACTTGTTTCTAAAGACCATATCCGCTCGTCCGAAATATTCAGTAACTTTTTTATTAGAAATGATTCCAAGAAGGTTCTGAAAATCTGCAATCTCCTCTTCTTTTAGAAGCCGACGGAAGAAAATGGACCATGATGAAGAAGAGGAGTCCCAATGTTCTGAGATTGAGGGCAATTCTAAATAATCTTGGAAAACATAAGTTCAATGGAATTTTATCCATCCAAGGCTCTAACCAAAAGGCAATTCTGCCACCATTCCCAAGTTTGAATACGCCAGCTCTTCAATTTTCAACCAAGATCTAGATATACTTATCCAAGGGCTACGGAGACCAGAATCATCCTTGCCAGCCGTGTGCCATTTAAAAGGAGTACTTCCATGGACACTTCTTATTACCAGAGCCCAAAGAGAATTGTCCTCCTTCATAAATCTCCAACCCCATTTAGCTAGCAATGCCAAGTTCCTATTTCTCAAACCCCCCAAACCAAGGCCTCCATCTTTTTGAGATCTAGAGGCAATCTCCCATTTAACTAAATGATTCAGTTTTCCTCCCTTATTCCCCTCCCAAAAGAAGTTTCTCATCATTCTTTCTGTTGGAAATAAAAGGGGGTATTTTAGTATTTGTATTTACCCTAGTTTTATTTTCTTTTGTGTATTAGGGCTCACTAGAGCCTCTATATATTCACCTCTTCTTGTAACATTGTTTATATATCAAATTAATAAAAGAGACTTTATATCATGGTTTTTTCTCATTGTATTAGGGTTATCCACATAAACCTTGTGTTCTCTTTTTCTACCTTTTAACATGGTATCAAAGCATGGTGACGAAACCCTAGCTATCGTTGACGACAATGAATCTAAGCAAGACCCACTGTCGCCACCAATGCTACCGCCGTTGCCGATGGAGGCTGCTGCTACTACCGCCATTAGATCTGCCGTCCAAGAGGTCGTCGACCGCTACTTAAGGTCTCTTAACCCTAGCATCGTCGCTGCCTTCCTCCATAGCTTAGCGTCCCCGACAGGAACCCTAGCCGTTGTTGCTTCTGTCGTCCAACCTGCTGCAGCCACCACCGGTTCGTTCACCCTCACGCCATTGATGAGGTCTGCTGCTACTACTCCTATCGATCTACCTATGCAGCCGGCGGGTTCTACATCTCGAGTGTCGATGACCTCTTTTGGTGGACTACCAAGCGCCGCCGCCCTACATTTCGACACAGCTGTCGACGCTACTTTCTTTCCCAATGCAGTTGGCATCTACCCTTTACCTCCGACCGCCGCTGCCACCGCCGGAATCTCCAACCATGTTGCCAACAATATGAATAGCACGGATCAGTTGGCATGTCTTCGGTTATGCTTCAATAATTGTTGGCTAATCTTCAAGCGAGTTTTCAACAACAAATCGGTGCCCTTGACGCCTCCACCACTCGCAATCAGAGTGCAACGAATTAGTGTATCCAGTCAGAATTACCGATGTATCTAGAGAATCCAGTAACTACTTTCCCAACCTTAACCCTACACCTTATTTGTCTGGACCTATAGGGAATTCCACAGAACTGATTGTTGGTGAGAAGTTAAACGGCGAGAACCATTTCTCATGGTCTCAGTCCGTTAAAATGGTGCTTGAGGGGCCTCACAAGTTCGGATATCTAACTGGTGAGATACTGAAACCCAAACCAGGGATCCTCAGGAGCACATTTGGAAAGGAGAGGACTCCCTACTTCGTTCTCTACCGATTCATAGTATGGAACCTCAAATAAGGAAACCTCTGTTGTATGATGCCACTGCTCGAGACATCTGGGATGCAGTTTAGAAATTATATTCCAAGAGACAGAATGCGTCTCGGCTTTATACCTTGCGAACACATATTCACGAGTGCAAACAGGGAACGACGGATGTTACTTCCTATTTTAACAAAGTATCCCTCATTTGACATGGATCTAAGTCATGAGGTTATCTGAGACTGTCCCTATGAAGATGTCCAGTATTTTAAAATTGAGGAAATTGACCGTGTTTATCATTTTTTTAGCAGGTCTAAACTCCAAGTTTGATGCAGTGCGGGGTCAAATACTGGGACAGAGACCTATACCAACCGTTATGTAAGTTTGTTCTGAGTTTCGTCTAGAGGAAGACAGATTCAATGCTATGAACATCATTACTACTTCCGCCACTAACTCTGCCACTTTCAATGGAAAATCGTCGGGTTCTACTGGAGATAAGCAAAACGGGACACAGCCTCTAGTTTGGAACATTGCAAGAAACCCTGGCATACGAAGGAATAGTACTGGAAGTTACATGGTAGACCACCAAATGGTAGACGATGTCTTCCGAACAACAAGCCTAATCCTGGTTGTGTCTTTGTGAGTGAAACAGCTAGTGGCTCCCCGCCACAACCTCAGGTGAATTGTCCAACTGATCCCAGTGCTCCTTCCTTAGGGCTATTGCCCAATCAGGTACATCCCAATCCTTGAGTCTCCTCAATGTAAATGGCAAGAAACCTTGTATACTTGATTTAGGGGCTACAGATCATTTGACTGGATCTTCTGATAATTTCCTATCTTATCACCTGTATGCTGGTCATGAAAAAATTCGAATTGCTGATGGATCCTTTGCTCCTATTGCGAGCAAGGGTCACATTTCTCCCTTTGGTGGTTTCATTTTACACAATGTGCTACATGTACCTAAAATATCTTACAACTTATTGTCTGTTAGTAAGATAACTAGAGATCTAAATTGTCGTGTTGCCTTCTCACCAGATGATGTTGTTTTTCAGGACCTAAGTTCAGGGACGATGATTGGCATTACACGGCACAATAGGGGACTCTATTTCCTTGATGATGATACCTCTTCTAGGCATAGTTATAGGACTAGTTTGTTGTCATCTTATTTCTCAACTTCAGAAAGAGATTGTATGTCGTGGCATTTTCGCCTTGGTCATCCCAACTTTCAATATATGAAATATTTATTTCCTCACTTATTCAATAAAGTTGATATTTTGTCTTGTGACATGTGCATTTGGGCAAAACAACATCAGGTCTCCTTTCTGTCTCAACCATATAAACCCTCTCAGCCTTTCACCCTTATCCATAATGATGTTTGGGGTCCCTCGAGTATTACCACATCTTCAAGTAAGTGCTTGTTTGTGACCTTCATCGATGATCACACTCGCCTTACTTGGGTTTTCCTCCTCACTGATAAACCTAAGGTCTCATCCATCTTTTAACAATTTTACACTACCATTGAGACCCAATTCAATGTCAAAATCGTTATCCTTAGAAGTGATAATGGTCGTGAGTTCCTTAATAATACCCTTCGTGAGTTTCTGTCCTCTAAAGGTATTGTTCATCAGAGCTTGTGTGCCTATACCCCTCAACAGAATGGAGTGGCTGAAATGAAAAATCGTCATCTCCCCAAGGTTGCCCAATCTCTCACGCTGTCTACCTCTCTTCTGCCTTACCTGTGGGGAGATGCAATTTTGGCTGCCACTCATCTTATCAATCGAATGCCTTCCCGTGTCCTCCAACTCCAAGCTCCTCTTGAATGCCTCAAAAAGTCATACCATACAACACGGCTTATTCCTGATGTTCCCCTCCGGGTGTTTGGGTAAATTGCCTTTGTCCATAGTCATGGTCCTAACCAGACTAAGTTTTCCCCTCGTGCTCAGAAACGCGTCTTTGTTGGCTACCCTCTCCAGCAGCAAGGTTACAAATGCTTCCATCCCAGCTCCCAAAAATACTTCATCTCTATGGATATCACATTCCTCGAGGATAAACCCTTCTTTCTCGTTAGTCCTCTTCAGGGGGAGAGTCTTAGTGAAGAGACTAACTGGTCATCATATTCAGTCCCTACTGACCTTCCTGAACTCCTTCCTGAACCCATCTTGAGTACCCACGACACAGTTCTACCCACTAAACAAGTCCCTTAAATAACTTACTACCGGAAGAATCTCAAAAAGGAAATTTTGTCCCCTACTGATCTGCTGGCTCCAGTCCCAGCATCTGAACCAACACAAGCTCAAGCTACTACTAACCCTGATAATACTAACCTTTGTGTTGAGAATGATCAGTTGGCTGAGAATAACGGGGATGATGTGTCAAAGGGAAACAGGGTTGCAGGGAGTGATGAGCTGTCAACACATGCACAGGAGGGTGAGACCCTCTCTCAAAAACCCACTACAGAAGAGGAATTCGGAAAACCAAGGGATTATGATGCTTCCCTTGACATGCATGTTACATTGAGAAAGGGTACCACGTCCTGCAAGTATCCCATGTACAACTTCTTGTCTTATAGTAATCTATCTACTGAGTTCAGGGCGTTTACTGTCAGCCTCAATACAATAGCAATACCGAAAAACATATATGCGGCTATGGAAATCCTTGAATGGAAGACTGCCGTCATGGAAGAAATGAGAGCCCTTGAGAAAAATAATACATGGGAACTCGTTCCTCTCCCTAAAGAGCATAAAACAGTTAGGTGCAAGTGGGTGTTCACTCTGAATTACAAATCTTATGAAACCCTAGACAGGTACAAGGCCAGACTTGTAGCAAAAGGATATACTCAAACTTATGGGATAGATTATTCTAAGACTTGCTCACCCGTTGCAAAGTTAAACACGATCAGGGTTCTTCTTTCTATTGTGGTCAATGGTGATTTAGAAGAAGAGGTGTATATGAGCTCACCCCGGAATTTGAAGCCCAGTTTGACCATCAAGTGTGCAAACTTAGAAAGGCCTTGTATGGGTTGAAATAGTAACCGAGAGCATGGTTCGAAAGGTTTACTACCTTTGTTAAGTCCCAACGCTTCACTCAAGGACACTCTAATCACACTTTGCTTACAAAAAGGTCCGAATCTGGTAAAATTGTTGTTCTAATTGTGTATGTTGATGATATTATCTTATCAGGAGACGATAGTGCTGAAATCAACAAGTTAAAAAGGAAGATGGCTGACGAATTTGAGATCAAAGACTTAGGAAATCTAAAGTACTTTCTTAGGATGGAGGTGGCAAGGTCAAGAGAAGGGATCTTGATCTCACAACGAAAATACACTCTTAACCTATTAAAAGAAACCAGTATGACTAGATGTAGACCTGCTAACACCCCTATTGAGTTCAATGCTAAATTGGGAGATTCTGTTGACAAAGTTTTGGTTAACAAAGAAAGGTACCAACGGCTAGTGGGAAGGCTAATTTTCTTATCTCACACTAGATCAGATATTTCCTATGCTGTCAGTGTTGTTAGCCAATTTATGCAGGCACCCTACAAAAAACATATGGAAGCTGTGAATCGAATTTTGAGATATTTGAAAAGCACTCCAGGTAAAGGTCTAATGTTTAGGAAGACTAATAGGAAATGCATTGAGGTCTATACCGACTCTGACGGGGCAAGATCAGTTATTGACACAAAGTCCACATCTGGGTACTGCACTTTTATTTGGGGTAACCTTGTAACATGGAGAAGTAAGAAGCAAAGTGTGGTTGCCAGAAGCAGTGCTGAAGCTGAATACAGAGCTATGAGTCAGGGCATTTGTGAAGAAATCTAGTTGAAAAAAGTACTATCTGATCTTCACCAAGAAAATGTTTTACCGATGAAGCTCGATTATGTTAATAAGGCAGCTATTAGCATTGCCAACAATCTCATTCAACGTGATAGAACAAAACATGTGGAGATTGATCGCTTCATAAAGGAGAAACTAGAAAATTGGAGTATCTATATTCCTTATATTCCATCTAGCCAACAAGTTGTTGATGTTCTCACCAAAGGGTTACTTAAGCAAAGTTTTGACTCATGTGTTAGCAAGATGGGTTTAAATGATATCTACGCCCCATCTTGAGGGGGAGTGTTGGGAATAAAGGGGTATTTTAGTATTTGTATTTAACCTAGTTTTATTTCCTTTTGTGTATTAGGGCTCACTAGAGCCTCTATATATTCACCTCTTCTTGTAACATTGAATATATATCAAATTAATAAAAGAGACTTTGTATCGTGGTTTTTTCTCCCTGTACTAGGGTTTTCCACGTAAACCTTGTGTTCTCTTTTTCTACCTTTTAACACTTTCTAATGTTGATAACACCTTTTTTGGCATTAGAAAGGAAAACATATAATATGTGTGAAGATTTGACAGCACCAATTTACATAAAGTGGCTCTTTCTCCTCTTGATAAATTATATCTTTTCCATTTATCTAATTTCCCTTGGATTTATCAATAACCGACTGCTAGATGATACTCTTTTAGGGTAACCACCCAATGGTAATCCAAGATACATAATGGGTAATTGTTCAACTTTACAATCAGCATAGATGCAGTTGATTGTACTTTATTTTCATATATATTGATACCACAAATGGCAGATTTCTCCCGGTTGACCTTTTGTCCATAACACCATTCAAAAAGCAATAATCTTTTGAAGATTTTCAAGCATTTCATCTTCATACTTGCAAAAGATCAATGTGTCATCGGCAAATTAAAATCATTTTCACTAAAAACATTCCCAAAAACCCAGCCAATGGAAGGCTCTTTATCAACAACCATCCCCCAAAAGCTTTCATAAGCACTGGCCAGCTATGATGGAACTTAAGGACCGCATTCCTACCATTTGCCTGGGCCTCAATCAAATCTTGAGGCTGGCCTTTATCAATTTTAGTTAGAGCCTTGTCTGTGAACAAAGGATTGATGATGACTTTAGTTTTGAACAACTCTTCCAGTAATTTAGCAATCTCCTTCCAAAACATTGAGCACAAACAACCTAGATATAATCTATAGAATACTAAAATTTTCCTTGAAAACGTCATAATTCTTTTATACCCAGAAGAGATGCTTGCTCCGTTATTCTATCACTAAAATAGAGGTCTATGATTACGTGATATTTAGTGCATTTTTTCTCACCCGGTTTTATCGAAGATGAAACAGAGGACTGTGAGCTACTTGATTTCTTCACTATATCCGCGTAGCTCAAGTTGTGGTTATTTAAGATAGAATGCTCTGGTATAGTCGTAGTGAACTATATTGCTTTCGATGCTGGCCACTTCAAAAATTCTCATGCAACAAACTCACTTTTCTATAGAAATCCCCTGATCATTCCCAAAAAGGAATGCCAACCCTACTGCGAAGGCCCCACTAGCACATGGATGAAGCAACAACCACCGTAGTTCAGCCAAACAATGCATCTTAGAACCCCACCGAAAGTAGCTCTGAATTTTAACAGCCTTGTTGCCCCTGAGTTGTATCGACCATTTCTTAGCAAAAAGTGATTACTTGACCCCAAAGTAAATCTGAAATTTGCTCCATGAACAAGTGAAGATGAGACTCGGCTAAAGGAGGAATTTTGCTGACGTCCAAATCCTCAACATAAAACCATCCAGAGTCGAACCAAATGCAGAAGTAGGCGTCATTCACCTTGCAACTTGCCACTGCCATAACTTGTGACTATTCTGAAAGATGAGAGAATGCTAGGGAAAAAGTTGTGAAAACTTGAGTAGCTAAGGAGAAATCGACGAGAAGACCAATCACTGGAGAAAGACGACTATCGCAAGAGGATTATTGTCGGAGGAAGAGCGGGGAGGGGAGAGAGGATAGGAGAATTAGTGTCCCATTTTACAGGTCTTTATGAAACCAATTGTTAGACTAGATCTTGGACAAATCTTGAAGGAAAACTAGAATTTTTATTGAATGATCAAATAATGAGGGGGAGGCTGCCATATATATAGGCAGCAAGAATAACAAACAAATCTGGCAAAGCTGCCAGCAACTTAAACAAAGACACATAAGCAGCAAATTTCAAACAGCACAGCTGCTGAAAAACCCAAAAGGCCCCATACATCAAATTAGTTATGGGAATTAACTTGTACGCTGGGGACTAGTAGTACACTAGTTGGTTAATGGGATGTGTATAAAGGGAAGGGGAGTTTGTAATGTGAGGGCAGGCAGATTGTGTATCAACGAAAAGGGAGAAATTACCAGCCCTCTCTGATAGGTTGGTGTTACTATAGTATTGCCTCTTGGCAGTCTTTTTCTCTAAATAGCAGTAAATAGTAAGGAAGATACCTTACATTTTTTTTAACAAATATATGCCACTTTTCTGTAAGTGCTCAAAGATACAGACTCTAAAAGGAAGATATCTTACAAATTGACAGGTGTTTCATTAAGTGCTCAAATAGTAAGGAAGATACCTTACATTTTTTTTCTTGAATAAATATATGACACTTTTCATTAAGTGCTCAAAGATACAAACTCCAAAACGAAGATATCTTATAAATTGACAGGTGCAGTTTGATTATCTAAATAAGAGTGCAACATTCATATTGAAATTTTTATGTCAAAAGTCAAACCTTACATTCTCCAACTCATCAAAGTAGTTCAGCTTATTGCGAAGTGCTTCGGCAAATTCAATTAGTCTTTGCTTCTCCATTACCTATAATGAAGAAGATTTAACAGACAAAGAAAAACTCATTATAAGTTTCAGATCCCAAAGTTGTTGATTATTCTTTTTTTCTTTAAACGAAACAAAACTTTTCATTGATAAAATGGAAAGAGAGTAATGCTCGAAGTACAATGAGACATAATAAGCAATATAAAGCAAATATAACCAAATATAGCTCAATGCTGGACTTGCCCAAAAAATTAAAACAAATACAATCAAATACAACCCAAAATGGGATAAATTGGCACTTTAAACGAAAACTCCAAACACAACTGAAACTGAAACTCTAAGAACAAGAAACAATATGAAGTGGACAATTGTTAGGAGAGAAAGCCAGCTTCAACTTCGACAAAACTGATAATAACCAACAATCCATAAAACTATAGCCAAAAGAGAGGAACAAACTGACTAGATTAATTGGAGAACCAACAACACCTTAAAACCAGACGAATCCAAATATATAGAAGCCGCAAAGAACTTGGAGGGGGGCCAAACAAAACCAGAAAAATAAATCCTCCAACTAAGACAACTTGGTGACAAAGCCACCGTGAAATCTTAGACCTCCAACATCCAGCTTCTTCAATCTGATCTATTGAAGAAAACAAGCACAGCAAGGAGATCTTTCTCATTATTTCTTTCTTCTTCTTTTCCTTTTTCTTTTTCTTTTTCTTTTTTTTCCCCCCAAACTTAGCAAAGCATGACTTCTAAGCTTCTTTAATAGTTCTGAGAACTGAACCACACAGTTTCTTTTTTTAACAAACTCAACCAGATTATAGGTATTACGTTTAAAAAAACAAAATGTTGCTCTCCACTTAGCACCATACAAGGAAGTAAAGTTACCAAGAGCATTCTAATCTCTCCCTCCTGCTTCTTTATGGCCTCCCTACATATTTGTTGTCTCTTTTTTTTTTTTTTAAGACAACTCACCTGACCCTACAACATTTGGGTGTCAAGGAAACTCGTAGGATTCTAAATCCTAGGTAGGTGGTCACCATGGATTGAACCTACATATTACTTGTCTTTGTTCAAGGCTCCTTCCTTTGTCATTAATAGCCTTGGTAAGATGGTCCGTGACTTCTTTTGGGAGGGTTCTCAGGGTGATGGTGGCATACAATGTGAATCGTCCTCAACTATTGGGTGGCATTGGTATTGGGAATTTTAAACATCGTAATTCGGCGCTTCTTACAAAATGGACTTGTCAATGCTTATTAGAACACGATGCTTTATCGCGGAATCTTATTGTAGCAAAATACTATTCCCTGGATTGAGTTTGGCCACTTCTAACTCTCGTGGTTCTATCAAAGCTCCCTGGAGGGTTTATTTGTCGGTATACTAGTTTGGTTGAGGCTCGTATTTGTTGTTGACTTGGTGATGGAGCTACCACTTCTTTTTGGCATGATTCTTGGCTTACCTGTGGTGTTCTCTCCACCGCATGCCTACGTCTTTACCATATTGCATAACAGCTAGAGGTAAATGTGGCCAACGTCTAGGTTCCATCTACAAATGTCTAGGATTTGAACTTATGTCATAATCTTATCCAGTTCGAGATATCTCAATGGGCTTCTTTATCACAGTTTTTGGCTTTTGTCAGATTGTGTTCCTCCTCTGATCTAGTGGGTGGAATGGGTTCATCTTTGCCTGAACTTTATTCGGCGATCTGGAAAGATAATTATCCCAAAAAGATTAAAATCTTTCTTTGAGAGCTCAGTTGGGGTGCCATCAATACTATTAATCGTTTACAGCACAAAATGCCTTGTCTCTTTCACCCTCTTAGTGTCACATGTGTTGCAAAAATGTTGAATCATCAATCCATTGTTTTCTTCGCTGTCCTTTAGCTGCTAATTTTTGGGATATTGTTCAGCCTGCTTTTGGATGATCCTTTACGTGTCCTAATTCCATCTCTGATATTCTTGTTTCCTTGTTGGTGGGTCATCCTTTTGGTGGTACTAAGAAGATGGTTTGGTTGGCTCTCTTGCGTGGTTGTTTTGGACTGTGTGGAGAGAAAGGAGTAGACGACTTTTCCATGACTTTTTTTCTTTTACTCATTTAATGGATCTTGTTTTGTTTACTGCATTTTCTTGGTGTAAAACTAGGCATCCCTTCTCATTTTAGCTTATCTTTTTTAGTCGGTAATTAGCAATCTCTTCTATAACCACCTTTTGTAGTTTGGGGTTCTCCCCTATTATTAATGAATTGCTTCTTTTTTTTTCTTTTTTTTTTTTTTTTTGAAATGGAAACAAGCCTCTTCATTAAGATAATGAAATGAGACTAATGCTCAAAAGTCCAAAGAGAGATGCACAGATAAGAGAACTATAGGATCAGAGGGTGCCCCAGGCATCTCAACTAAGTTGACACCCCTTTAGCACCCTTATCAGATACAGGATAAACAAACTTTCATTACCAAGGTGAACCAAAATAATGCTAAAATCCAGCTGTACAAGTAGAGAAACCTAATGAAACAAAACAAACATAAAAACAAATTACGATGAAGGTGCTCTCTTAGGCTTGAATAATAAACGCATGTCAATTTAAGCACAATTCTTGAATGAATAATCTTCGAAGGTTTTGGACATAGAACACCATGAAGAAACGCTCGTGCGAGCAACTTCAAAACGCTCCATCCACAAGAAGGATTTGTTTTGAAAGACTCTTTGGTTTCTTTCAAACCATATTTCAGCAAGCAACACCTTGACTGCATTTACCCAAATCAATTGAGGACCCTTCTTTAGAGTTGGACCGATAGAATACTTTTAATATTGCTTTTAAACTCTCCTTCCAACACCCAGGCCAGATTAAATAAGGAAAACAGTTTCCACCAACAGCTTTTAGAGTAGGCACAATCAAAAAACAGGTGCTGGAAGTCTTCATTTTCAGCTAAACATAAATAGCATACCGAGGGAGATAAACAATGTGATGGAAGCTTCCTTTGCATGATAGTTAAGCAGTTTCAATATCCAAAAATCATTATCCATATCAGAACATACACCCTCCTCGGGCTCTTGGATTTCTATAAAGCCTTAAGTAGTAGCGGATCAATAGAACAAGAGGGAGACAGAAAATTTGTAAGGGATTTTACTTAGAATATTCCTGTGGCCTCCAAGGACCACACCCGACTGTACAAACTTTCACTTGCTCTTATATTCGAGATTTGCTCAAGCAAAGACTAAAAATCTTCTATTTTCTCCTCCTTTAGACAGTGGCGGAATGCCATGGACCATGAAGAGGAGACCCGATCCCAATGTTCAGCAACGTTCCCCTTAGGGAGGAGAGCAATTATGTATAGTCTTGGAAAAATAAAGCATAAAGGAATGAGATTGACCCAAGGGTCATTCCAAAATGCAATTCGACTCCCATTTCCTAATTTCAAAGTAGCCAACACATCAACTTTTAGCCAAGTTCTGGAGATACTAATCCAAGGGCTGCGTAAACTAAGATTATCCTTGCCAGATGTGTGCCAATTAAAAGCATCTTTACCATGAACACTCCCAATAACCCGACTCCACAAAGAAGAAGCTTCATTAAAATACCTCCAGCCCATTTTGCTAATAAAGCCACGTTCTTAGCTTTTAAGTCTTGACCCCCCTTATTTTGAGAACAAGTAACCAAGTTCCATTGCACAAAGTGGTTAATTTTGCTTCCTTTGTGCCCTTCCGGAAAAAAATTCCTCAAACTTCACCTTAACATAGAGATGACTTTTTCTGGCATGAGATATCAATGACATATAATAGGTTGGAAGATTAGAGAGAACAGACTTACAAAGTGTTGCTCTTCCTCCCCTGGACAAGTTAAAATGCCTCCATTTGTCTAGCTTCTTATGAACTTTATCAATCATTGGCTGCCAAAATGCAACCTTCTTTGGGTATCCTCCCAGTGGTAAGCCTAAATAATGAATTGGTTCTTTTACCAAAAAAAGAGTTTCTAATGGAAACTTTTCCCCATAGCTTTTGATGAATTCTGGAAGTGAATGTTTCTCTTTTTTTCTAAAAAAAAGGAAACAAGCACTTTCATTTCTAATGCTCAAAATACAACGAAATGATACAAAACAAGAACTTGCCAAGTAAACTTAGAGCAATACATAGGACAATACAAGATAATTAAACTAGAGAAATAAATACATTCTCGATTGGGCACAAGTCTTAGAATATTCTGCAAATGGAAAACGAATTCCAAAAAGTAGAAGTTTTAACTCCGGCACCTTCAAGGTGATCAAGCTAAGGTCGATGCTTGAAAAAACCATTTGATCCCCAGAGAAACAACACTTCAAATATAAAGCATCTTTGGCAGACTCATTGATTGGCAGTGTAAATTGCAATGCGCCCCTGTGTCCAGAGTTCAAATCCTATGTGATGGAAGAAGTAGTTGTTTCAAGTTCTAAAAGAAACAACACTTCAAAGAAAAGATATTGAAACGGGAAAAATAGCCCGTAAGACTTCAACTCCAAGTAAACTCTAACCCCAAATGACCAGTAAAACCAAAAGAACTAATTCCAACCCATCAAAACTGAGGCCTCCAAATTTACCAAGGGATTGAATTTGCTACCATTGATCTTATTACAATCAATGTAAGGCTTCCAAAAAGACCAACCCACATCCTTTGAACCCCAAAAGGATTTAATGAAGAAAACCACCCACCTCTTCCTTCTTTGTCTCTTAAATGGAAGTGAATGCTTCTCTTTGGACCAATGCTCAATTTTTAAATAGAATTTACTTGCTGTAAAATTGAAAGAATCAAAATCCTTTTTGAAATGGATCAAAGCTTTATCATCCAAAAAATAATTGAAACTTGTCTTGAAATTTTCCTCTATAGCTTCTTTAATCTCCCCAAAAATTAATGAGCCATCAGTTTCAAAACAAACATACTTGATTCCAGATTCAGCTCCAATATTTCTCTTTCTTTTCTAACCCAGAAGGATTTCTCTACTACAACCTTGATATAGCTTTCAAACTTCTGAACAAGTGGGAAGGACCGAGCCACTTCAGCATAAGATCTTGAAGAACCAAAAACTCTCTTTTTTCTATTCAAATGTGGTGAGTCAACCATATTACCCTGCAAGCCATGGCATTGAACGGGCTGATAAACAGAAGAGGCAGGATGCAATTTCTGTCCATTTCTTTGATGCAGTTGCTGACCATTTCTTTGATGCAGTTGCTGACCATTTCTTTGATGCAGTTGCTGACCATTTCTTTGAACTTTTGCCATCCCACCTTATCACCACCTGATGGAACATGAATATTCCTTCTTCCTCCCGTCGAAGGCCAAACCGCACACTCAACAAACCAACATCCTTGAGAATGAAATTTAGACAGGCAAATTACTCCTTTGACTCTTTCTTTTCTTGAAAAGAAGACTAGAATCGGATCTTTTAGTCATTGAATAAAACCAACTTCTAGCCAATTTGCCATAGATACTGAGAAGAACACTTTCTGACTTTTGCTTAAATCTTCCACAAAGAAACCATTTCCCTCTTTCCAAATACAAAAGAAGTGATTATTGATGTTACAACTTTTGGCTCCCATAACTTTTGCGCTAAACTTAGACAAATGAGAATTGAAATCTGAATCCGCCGAAATATGATTGAAGAAGGATAGAATAAAAGTTGTTTGCCCCCAGTCTATTAGTTGTTGCTCGAACCTTAACTTTTGAATGCACGGCACACTGCCATCAAATAACAATGTGAGGACTGAGGAGGATAGAGTAAAAGTAAAACTCATATATGATTCCCCTTCTCTAGATACTTCTCATCGGTCATCCTTTCAAGAAAGACAATGAAGTATTATGGAATTTATTCAACAAAGCTTACTTCTGCAATTTATGGCTTGAGCGTAACAATCGCATGTTCAAGGATAGAGCTTCGGATTTTCCTTCCTTTTTTGACCCTTTCTTTTGTGATTATAGTCTTACATCTCTTAGTTCACAAGAGAATTGCATTCTATAATCATCATGGCATCCATTGCCCTTTTGTAATTTCAAACAATCAATGAAATTCAATTATTGTTTCTCATTATATATGTGTGTATGTGTGTGTGTGTTGCTACCACCCTTTCCTTCCCAGAAAAAGTTTCATAATAAATAATCACGCTCCAAACTAACTGAGGATGGCATAAGAAAAAGGGACATATCGTATAACGAAATACTTGATAGGACGAATCTACACGAAGTCATTCTTCCTCCCCTTTTTTATCAAATTAAAAAAAAATAATAAAAAAAAAATTGAAATAAAAGCCAACTACTTCATCAACCTTTTGTTCTAAGCTCTAGAAACATAATGCTAAAATATAGTGGCAAATAAGTTTAGGCAATTGAACATTAGTACATCAAATTCACACCAGTCTATCACATGCATCATGAAGTGTTCTAGTCTTTGTTGCCACAGCCTGATGTTGCAATTGAAGTTCGTTAAATAGGTCCAGTGTATCATCGACCTGAATGAGAAATAAAGCACAAGTTGGAACTACCATTATTTCATTGAACCTATTCATTATCATGAGGGGAAAAAAAAGTTATTCAAAATTCAAAAAGAATAAATTGAACTGTAATTATTAAGTCTCATACATTATTTTTCATTACTCTTCCACAAATTAAAAGATTTTAACATGTTAACAACAAATATAAAATTTTACTCATTTCATCCTTAGCTTTCAGCATCTTCCTAGTAGGAAGCGAAAAAAATTTGGGATAATGATTGCATTAGCACAATTCGACCATACTAATCATCTGACTAAAATAACCAAACACTATCATGCTTTCTCTCCCTTTAGTGGCTCCCTATTTGTCTCTTCATGGAAAGTGGAAATTACCAAGAAGGTTTAATTTTTTGTCTAGTAGGTTATCCACAAAAGAATTAACATTCAAAGTGCTTTCATAGAGGGAAGGCAAATTACCGAACCTATTCTAATTGCTAATAAATTAGTGGAAGAGTACAGAACTTCTATGGAAAAAGGGGTTGGATTATCAAACTCGATATTGAAAAAGAAGGCAAAAGATTTTGCTTTAGTAGATTATGAAGGCAAAAGGTTTTGCTTCACAGTGAATTAAATGGATTTGTAGCATTCAGAATTCCAAATTCTCTGTTTTCATCAATGGACAACCTCGTGGGAGAATTGTGGCTTCTAAAGGAATTAGGCAAGGGGATCTACTTTCCCCTTTTCTTTTTCTTTTGGTAACTGAAGTTCTTACTTTCTTAGTGGATAATTTGTTTTTTTATATAAGAAATAGGTCACAAGCTCAAGCCGAAGGAGTTACAAGAGACTTCTCCAATTGGTCAAAAGAGATATAAGGTTTTAAGAACTATAGAAAGATGTACACTTGCACCAAGACATAGCAAGATAGATTGTATGTTCAAAAAATTTGTCAAAGAGCTTCCTTCAGTTGTTTCTCTCCTTCCATGAAACCCATAATAAAGCTCGATTCATATGCCTCCACATAATCCTCTTTTTGTGATTGAAAGGGTGGGCCATAAGAGTGTAAGTGAGGAGGCTCATAAGCTCATTGGGGAGAGCAATGGACCATCAGAAGGAGAGGGATAGCTCCTTCCAAAATCTTTCTGCAATAAGGCAATCAATGAAAAGGTGACTTGAAGTCTCATTTGTGGCATGGCAAATTATACAGCAATGTGAGAAGAGGGCCATGTGCTGTTTTTATGGTTGGGTCAGCAAAGGTACATGTTCATCTCAAAGGGCTTTATGAGGGTTTTATGGTTAAGATATTTGGTCGGTTCTTTGTCCAATCAAACAATTCTTGCACATTGATTGATTAAGGAAAAAGTAATAACATGTTACCTGACGAAGTATAACATCACATGTTCTTATGCGATCTGTTAAAGAATTCAAGTAGTGGTGGTATTTCTCCTCTGTCTACAATAAGGAATAGAATGCTCAAAGAGAACATTGTCAGCTCACAATGCAAGAAAAATCAGAGAAGCAACCCAATTTTACTAACCTCAGATTTCATGGCTGATTCAAGATCAGAAAACCATTTGTAGAACTGCATAAAATTCATTAGGAAGGGCAAAAATTTCAGTGATATGACTTCAACAAAACCGGACAATCATAAAGTGAAAATAGATTATACCAAAGAAGATACCAAGGCAGGACATCAACAAATTAAGTCATAATCGATCGGTATATATACCTTGAAAACTATTAAATATAAAGTCTGAGATTGCTATCCATTTTAAAGAATAAATAAATAAATAAGAAACAAGGATTGTGTTGATAATAGTGAAATGTGTAAACGAAACCACACTTTTTTAATTGGTTAAATCTTCATTGGAATGCATTTCTGTATTAGGTGTTTGTTGGGGGGTGGGGTTCTCTACCCGGGCCCCTAGAGAGGTCTCCAACATTCATGAAAGAATTTTAGACATTCTGAAGGGGAAGGAGACAAGGCAATGCCCATGTACCAAAAGTTAGTCTGTCAGAGTTAGCATCTTGAAGAGATTGTTACCATCACAAATACTGAAATAAAAATTAATTATTAGAAGACATTGAATGCAGTACAGTATAGGCTACCTGATTGGTGTTGACCAAAACGGCTTCAATAGCATCAGAATCTTCGTTGGTGGTATCCTTAACCGAAATAGACAAGGCATTTTCTTTACCTCCTATCCTGTCTTGTGCCTAAAATAATATTTAACACGAAGCTGTAGTTACTCAGGTGAGAACATAGATCTCATTTCGTCTCTAAAACAAACGTACAAAGTGGCAGTCAGCACCAGTTGATTTCAAATGAAGAATTAGAGAACACGAAGAAGAAACAAGTTGAAAATTAATCAAGAGGAGAACAGAAATCTCACCAAATCAACAGGAAATGGTCGCTCAGCAACGGCATGACAGAGTGTCGCAATAGCCGCTTGCTGTTGCTCCGTTAGAGGAGCATTCTGGACATAAAATGGATTAGCAGATGACGAAAATACAGAAAACGAAACAATATGTAAGCATCTATGAAGGAAAAGAGAACGAAGAAGTGGCGCAGGCAGATCTCATCGCATTAAGACACATCGAAAGCGAGATCGAACAGATAGAAGCAAAATTCAGGATTCAAAATGGAAAAGGGAAAGAATTGAGGAGTAAACTGGAAAAGATGAACGTACCTGTTCCCAGGTAGAAGCAAAATTGTAGCCCTTGGAAATTGCACCGGACTTTGGTAAACCAAGAGGGGCGGCCTTGGCAGCCATGGAGGTCGACTTGTTCGTGATGCCCCCACTAGAAAACTCAGTATGTGTCTCAGCTCTCCTACGGCCAACGCACTTCTCTCGTCTGTTCAGGCTGCTATCCCAAGAAGGCGGGTTTTTGAGACATGCCAATTCCCTCGGAAAATTGTTGACACAAAAATCGATCTTGCTCTCTCGCTTTCTCGCTCTCTTTTCCTCACTCACAATCCCTCCTATCTCTCTCGCTCTCGCTAGTCTTACTCTCCCTAATATAAACCGTCTTCAACCCAATGCTAGTCAAATCATTTCGAAATGCAACGACACAAATAAAACCTTAGAGAGACTACCAATTACTAAACCCCCAACGGCGAAATCGATTGACTTCATGCAGACAACATGCAAATAGTACAAATTGGAAGTCACTTATCGGATTGATTCGAAAGTCAACAGCGGATCGACGGACGGTCTTGTTTGCAAGGGAGTTAATGGGTTTCAAATTGAGCTAGATCACTTTTGAAATCAGAGAATAGAAAAGAGAGCGAAAGAGCGAGAGAAAGTTGTTAGGTTTGAAGAGCATGGAATAAGGGATATTTGTATAGATGGCGCATTTTGAGAGACCCACTCGAAATCTAACCTCACTTTCAAACACACTCAAAATTTGGCCTTCTACGGATGACGCGTGAATTTACCACTTTAACTCTTCTTCCTTCTTTCTTCTACCTTCTATTTTTTGTAGCTTTTTTTTTTTTTTTTTTGCTCTTCTTCTTCTTCTTCTTTCTGATTTCTTTTTTAACGATTTCCCTTTTTTCTTTTCTGAAGATTTCTGTTTATGTCGCCTTATTTTTTTTCATTTTCATTTTTCCAATGAGAATTTCTTAATCAGAATGAAGCAAGAGTAAATTTTCTTAATTAGATGCAATGAGAGAACGACGTTGCTAAGAACTTTTCCCGTAAAGTGGTGTTTAGTACTTTACAGGAAAAGTGACAGGGAGCTGCCTTCCTGGTAAGTTTGGACTTACCGAGACGGAATCGACTTTCTGTCACTTTTTTCGTAAAGTGCTGATCAAAACTTTACGGGAAGAGGGACAGAGAGCTCCCTTCCAGGTAAGTTTGAATTTATCGGGAAGGAATAATCACTCTATCACTTTTCCCGTAAAGTGTTGTTTAGAACTTTACAAGAAAAGCGAAAGAGAGTCGTAATTCCTTCTCGATAAGTTTGAATTTACCTGGAATTCGCTCTCTCGCTTCTTTTCCTCATTCATAATCACTCTTATCTCCCCCGCTCTCTCTCGCTTTGACTCTCGCTCATCGGAGTTGGTCATGTCGGAGCTTTGATCTTACTAGGAATTACAACTCTTTGTTACTTTTCCGTAAAGTTTTGATCAGCACTTTACAGGAAAAGTGACAGAGAGCTTATTCCTCCCCAGTAAGTTCAGACTTACATAGAAAGCACTTCCCTGTCACTTTTCCCGTAAAGTACTAAACACCACTTTACGGAAAAAGTCTAATCAGCATCGTTTTCTCATCACATATGATTAAAAAAATTCACTCTTGCTTCATCTTGATTAAGAAAATCTCACTAGAAAAACGAAACAGATAAGACGACATAAACATAAATCTCCAAAAAAGAAAAGAGGAAAATTGCCGAAAAATAAATCTCCATGAATGAAAAAAGAAAGTAAAGAACAAGAAAAAGAAAACAAAAAAAAATAATTGAAAAAAGCTGCAAAAAAGAGAAGGTAGAAGAAAGAAGTAAGAAGAGTTAAAGTGGTAAATTTGCGCAATGATAACATCAGCAGAAGGCCAATTTCCAGTGTTTTTTAAAGTGAGGCTAAAGTGGGCGTCTCAAAATAGGTCATCCGTACAAATATCTCATGAAAGAAGGGAGAAAGATTAAAGTGATAAATTCACGCAATGATGACATTAGCAAAAGGCCAAATGTCGAGTATATTTTAAAGTGAGGCCAGATTTCGAGTGGGCCTCTCAAAATGGGTCATCCGTACAAATATCTCGTGGAATAACGAGGAACAAATGGTTTATAAGGGGAGGACACTATCGTAATTCGGCTTGCCCATGACGTGATCAGAAGGTAAATAGACATTTTTTTAGAAATATGGGTCATTTTGGCATATTGGGCCCAATTTGGGCCAGCCATGCAAATTTCCCATTTTCCAGGGTTTTTTTTTCTTTTTTTTTTTTTTTTTTTTTGGTTATATGAACAAATTTTCCTCTCTTATTCAGATGTGTTGATGATGAAATAAACCTAATTTAACTAAAGGAGTTAGATTGCAACCATTAAAAAGAAAAACATATAGAGTAATTGATCAAATAAAAAGTCTGTAAGTGTGTTGCAGAGGTTCTCACAAAGGAAAACTATGTTTCTTAGAGTCGCGCCATGATCATCGAATTATCTGTAAAAAATAAGCTTGCATTCATCGATGGCACTCTTCCTCGACCAACTGATGAACTTCTTCCGGTGTGGATTCGAAACAATAACACAGGGATCTCTTGGATTTTAAACTCTCTCTCGAAGCCAATCTCTGCCAACATCCTTTTTGTTGATTCTGCCCAAGCGATTTGACTCGATTTGCAAGAATGATTTTAGAGGAAGAACACTCAAAGAATCTTCCAACTCAAGCGAACTCTTGCAACTTTATCTCAAAATCAAGACTCGATTAGTATGTACTTTACCTAATTTAAGACTCTTATCGATGAACTTAATACAAATCGCCTTGCTTGTATCTACGGAGCATGTCGTTGTGGAGGAATTTGTGATATGGTTGATTTTCTTCAAACTGAATCTGATGGATTTTCTCATGAGACTCAATGGGTCTTTTCTTCATGCTTGTGCATAAATCCTTCTGATGGATCCTATACCATCTGTTAGTTGAGCTTTTTCTCTTCTTCTCCAAGAAGAACAACAGAGAGCCATTGGATCTTTTCCATCAATCACTTCTGTTTGCTCTCATTGTAACATTATAGGACATATTGTTGATAAATGTTACAAGGTTCATGGCTATCCACCTGGTTACAAAACCAAACAGCAACAATGTAGTACAAATTCTAATCCCTCTCCTACTAATACAAGAAACTTAGTGGTTGTACAACAAATTGATTCTACAAATGTTACAAAGTACTGGTGATGCTATTTTGCAATGTCAGACTATTTTGAATCAGTTGCAATCTTAACTCTTTGTTGCCTCTCAGACTGGATCCTTTTCCACTTCATCTACCTCACATGGTGTAGGTATGAATCCTTTAACCTCTTGGATAGTAGCTTCAGGTGCTTTGCTCGTGTGTGTTGCTCGAAAAGTCTCTTTACTACCATGACTTCATGTTCTACTTCTATCACATTACCTGATAAACAGACTTTTATGGTTAAAAAATGTTGGCACTGTTTAAATTTCCACATCTTTAACACTCAAGCACTTTTCCCCTAATGTACTGTTTGTCCTAATGCCAAACAAAAGCATTTACCTTTTGTACCAAAGATTGTTAAAATTTTTGTTATTGGTAGATAGTTTATTGTCCTTTGTAACTGATTTCTATTCTTTAGGGATTTTTTATTTTATTTCACGTTATGATAAAACGTAGCTAGTTTGTAGCTAAAGTGGGTTGCTATTTTTGGATTGTATTTGTTCTATTTCAAATTGACAAATTGATGAACAAAAGTACAGTTTAGTTGTGCTCTCAACATATTGAGCCCTACTAGGTTTGTTGTTTAAAGTAGCAATCTTTGGAATTTTGCAGCAACAAAAATGACTACCGAAAAGAATGAAGGAAGTTTTATACAACCAACAAGTCCACACTTAGATGCTCACTATGATCATTGGAGCATGTTGATGGAAAATTTTCTTAGATCCAAGGAATATTGGGAGTTGGTAGAACCTGGATATGTTGAACCAGCTAATGTGTCGTTGCAGACGGAAGCCCAACGAAAGAAAAATGATAAAATTAAGCTACAGGACTTGAAACTGAAAAATTATCTCTTCCAATCCATTGACCGCACAATTTTTGAAACCATTCTCAAGAAAAATACTGCCAAGAATTATGGGATGCTATGAAGAAAAAGTATGAAGGAAATTCAAGAGTCAAGCGGTCTTATCTTCAAGCTCTTCGTAGAGATTTTGAAATTCTTGAGATGAAGTCTGGTGAAGGGATCACAGAGTACTTCTCTAGGGTCATAACAGTGGCAAACAAGATGCGGATTTATGGAGAATATATGCAAGATGTGAAAGTGGTTGAAAAAATTCCACGCTCCTTCACTGAAAATTTGAACTATATTGTTTGTTTTATTGAAGAGTCAAAGGATACCAACACTCTCACTATTGATGAATTACAAAGTTCTTTAATAGTACATGAACCAAAGTTTCAACGACGAAGTGGAGAAGAGCAAGCCTTAAAAGTGACAAATGGTGAAGGAAGAGGTCGTCGTAGCAATAACTATAGAGGAAAAGGAAGAGTTCGAGGAAATTTCAACAAAGCAAATATGCAGTGTTATCGATGCCAAAAACTTGGACATTTCCAATATGAATGTTCTGAAAATAAAGAAGCAAACTATTCTAAACGTGATGAGGAAGAAGAAACGCTTTTCATGTCTTATGTGGAAATGCATGGAGTCCAAAGAGAAGATACATGGTTTCTTGATTTCGAGTGTTCTAATCATATGTGTGGTGATCGATCAATGTTTAGTGAGCTCAATGAAGATTTCCGACATTCAATAAAATTGGAAAACACTAAAATGAATGTGATGGGCAAAGGAAATGTAAAGTTCCTGCTAAATGGAGTTAATCATGTTGTTGCTGAGGTATATTATATTCCAGATTTGAGTAGTAACCTATTGAGTATAGGGCAATTGCAAGAAAAAGACTTGTCTATTTTGATCAAGGCAGGGGAGTGCAAAATATTTCATCCAAAGAAGGGTTTGATTATTCAAACCAAAATGAGCAACAATAGAACTTTGCAAACTCAAAACTCAAATTTCTTCTCAAATGCAACATGATCAGTGCTTTTAAACAAAAGCTGAGAACTTATCTCATCTTTGGCATTGACGACATGTTGGGTTTTATGTCCTAAAACTCGTGGTTTGTAAATGATAAACATATTCTATAAAGTTAATATTGAAATTTATTCAGTATAGATGATATTGAATATGTAAGTTACGTTTAAATCTAAATCCAATAAATTATGAACCCCTGATTATAGCATGAAGACTTAGATTTTATGTGTAGATATAAAAAATTGGATCAACTTCAAGTAATAGCCAAAATGGTTTATAGTATAAGGATAAAGCTGGGTACTTTATTTTAGAGACACTATGGATGCAGCTCATTTTGTATTTGTTACGAACGATGCAATCCTATATTGTTTATGTAAAGACATGAGAGTGGGATAAGACCTAACCATGAGATAATCATTTTTACTGTAAACCCTACTTTCATTTCTAAGCACCTAACTTACGTATTACTTTCATTTCTAAGCACCTAACTTACGTATGTGATAATGTTGTGGACTTATATGCATTTTCTCGTTAAATTGAAAGGAGAAGTGGAGGAAGTGGAGGAAGGTAGACTTGTGATTTAAGCCGAGAATTTATCTTGACAAGATCTTTGGAGCGTAAAAGATCTAAATAGGGGTGGTCATCGTTTGAACCAAGGTGGAAGGTTAGTATTATTATTAGAATTATTATTAGTATTATTAATACTATTATGTAATTAAAATTAAATGAAGATTTAAAAGAAAAAAAAAAAGGAATGTAATTTAGTTAGTGGTAATATATTAAAAAAACAAAAAAGAGAGAGAAAAGAAAAGAAGTGGGAGGAAGTCGGTGGAAAAACAAAAAAGGAAAGAAGAGGAATTTATGTTAGTCTCACTGTCCACTTCTACTCTTCTTCAAACCTAAACCGACTTAGAAGTTTCTCGACTTGGCATCAAAAGGGAGAGGAAGAAGAAGATTCAGGTGGTTTGGAGTAGAATTTTCAGGAAAAACTTGGTGAAAATCGAACAGAAAGTGAAGCTGTTCAAGAATTCGAGCAATCTGCACAGGGTCTAATTTTTGAAGAACAGCAAGCTATAGAGATCGTGTTTGGGGATGAAAATTAATTCATTTATTAACAACTTTTGTGAAGGATGTTTGAGCTGAATGTGAAGGGAAACTGCTGACATTGTAGGTAGAAGCAGGGTGGAGCAAAATTGAGTTATCCAACGAACGAAGGGGAGTTAGACCCTGAAATTTGGAGGTAAGCTAGTAAACTCATTTCTCTACGAGTTTGTAAGAGGAAGGAAATTCTAATTCAGGTTGGAAGTACTACTTTTACCAGTTGGAAATGAAGACAGAAGCTTTAGGTGAGACAAGTATCACTAGAGGGGACAACAACACTGAGAGCGTGAGGGTGAGCAGCGAGACCAATGTCGCTAAGTATCCCTGACTGTTTCTGTCTCACAAATCTCGCTGGTTTCATTGGACTCACTAGTCTTGCTAGACTCGCTAGTCTCACTGGTCTCGCCATTCAAGTAATTCTCGCTGGTTTTGCCTAGTCTCAATAGTGCAGATGTAGCTAGCTGGTTTTTCTTAGTCTCGCTAGAGCAAATCTCGTTGGTTGAATAAATCTCGTTGGTTGTATTACTTTTGCTAGTAGTTTGTCTCGCTAGTGAACTAAAAGTTCAATGTTAAGACTTATTTGTTATACTTTAATGGGAATCCTAAGGAAACTAATAGCTGGAATTATGTTATTACAGGATGAGAATAGCTAGGGAAGGTTTATAACCCATTAAGAGCTCGAGATAAGTTGTGACTGATAAATTTTATTCAAAATAAGCTTTATTTTATATAATGATTTCATGATGCTTTAGTATGTTTGTAAGCATGCTTTAATGTTTATATTTTCATAAGTTTTATTGTGCAACTATGACTACTTGTTTTAAAGTAAGCATGTGTTTTCTGGCATGTGAATATTATGTGTTTTGCACTGAAAATTATTCGAGAGTATGCTAGTTGTTAAATAAGTTTTACGAAAGACATGTTATTTTATGATTCTCAATTTTATGAAACCATGATATTTGATGGTGAATTTGTGAAGTTTTGAGTTGTCATAAACTTGCGATCATTATCATGCTATTTCTAAAAGTAAGTTATTTTTAGACTATGTTTTAGAAAGGTTCCCAATGCTGAAGGACTCGGAGAAGGCATATGAGCAGCCTGAATATAGAAATGGATCATAATGCCGAAGGACTAGGAGAAGGCCTATTGGTGGCTTAAATCTTCTATATGGGACCTGGTACTAAAGGACTTGAGAAGGTGTACGGGCAACCCAGGTTATGATTTCTATGTGCACATAGAGGTACATTCGACGTTGTTGTGTTGAGATTACCCCACATAGCTAAGGTTATTCGACGTTGGGTGTGTCGAGATTACTCCACCCCAACTAAGGTTGTTTTCAACGTTGAGTAGCATTGAGCTCCGCTTCGCCTTAACTAAGGAAATCTTTCAGACTTGTGATGAATTTTTATGGTTTTCGAGGATGAAATGTATAAGGTTTTAATACCGTTTATTGAACATGTTTTACCAGAGTCTGGAGATGAACTTTATCACTAATTTTCAAGCATAATTTTGTTGTATTCTTGAATTAAGTAAAGATTTTCTAAACTCGTCACTCACTAGGCAACCTAGTTCATGTTTTCCTTTGTTTTTTTTATTTCCAAGTATCGAGCAAAACTGGAGTGCTTAGCCTACATAACAACTCATTTGGGCCTGAAACTAGTGTGTGTACATTGTAAATAATTGTGCTTAAGACATGTGTTGTACATATAGAGGATTAAGGAGTGGGAGCTCGTAATCATATGTTACTTTTAAGTTTAAATGGAATTCTGTACTTGTATGCTAGCTTGTCCAGAGTTTGAGATTAATGTACGATTATGATTTATATACTGTATATTAGGTGCTTAGTTAGGTTTTGAGGTTTAATCAGGTTGATAGTAGATGTTATAAGAGGGCCAGTGTCTGCTATCGTCATACCTTTTCCTAAGTTAAAAGGGTACTTGGGAGAGGGTGTGACATTTACTTTATAACACAATTTACTGTTAAGACTGATTATTTCAATATGATGACCTAGGTAACTCGATCGTAATCCTGAGCTTACTGTGAACTTCTGTTTATTTGTGATTATCCTTTAATCTGCATGGATGAGAGTGGCCCGAGTTCGCCGACTCAATAAGTCTACCATTTTAGGGGTAAGATTAGGTAGATAGCTAGGGACATAATCTTGCAAGATGGATTTGAAACTCATACCTGATTCAAGGTTAGTAGAGAAGTTGTTCCCCTAAGTATTGATTCCGAATCTTGGACAATGGGCCCTACCCTCTTATTTGCTCAAGAGGGACCTGGTTTGGTGGATGGATCACAAACTAATTGTTCGTTAAAGGATCAATGGGACACTACAAGAAGAATGGGTTTCTATGACATAAGAGGGCAACAAATTTGGATGAAAATTGAGTGGGAAGGAAAAAAGTCATAAATGGCAAAAACACGCGTTTTAGCGAGAAAAAAAAATGTTATTTTCAGATTTCACATGATTTATGATAGTTTTTAAATGTCATCAATTTATGACACTTTTTAAATGTCATTAAAAATTAATTATTTAAATTGCATTGTCCAGAAATTTCATTTATTTTATAATAGTAATTATATTATGTCAAATGATATAATATAATATAATATAATATTAAAATTTAATGATATGCGTTCACACAATCCCTAAACCCACAAAACCCATCCCTCTTGCAAGAAGCCGTCGCCCATCCCAAACTGACGTTGCTTGTCCCCTCAACGGCGCTCTAAAATCTTGATGAACCCATCGTCCTCTGTGTGAGCTCTCGTCGTCGACAGTCTCCAGTTGTGGTCGTCTCCGCTAGAACCTGTCTCTGACGTAGATCCTATCTTTGGTCATCTCCGTGAGCTGTCGTCGTTGCCTCTATATCTCACAGCCCCCGTCGTCGGCAATCTTCGATCGTGTTGTTGTCTCCAGATCAGGCCAGTTGCTGCTTCTGTTTGCCACCGTTGATCTTAGTTTTGGTAAGATTTGGTGTTTTTATTGGGTATTTATTTAGTTTTTAAGTTTTCTTAATGTTTTTGAAATGCCCATAGAGTCTATTTATGTGATTGAAGTTTGATTTAGGGCTTATTGTTTGATGAAATTTAATGTGTGATTTTTTAGTGTTTTGATTTGGTCTTTTATAAACTTTACAGTGTGATTTTTTAGTTGATTGTGATTTCAAAATAAGGACGATGGAGGTTATTTATGTGATTAAAGTTTAATTTGTAGCTCATTGTAGATTAAGAACTTTGTGAATTTAGCATTTTAAAGTTTAATAGTTGATTTTGAATGAATATCTTTAGAATGTAATTCAGAGAATATTTGTGTGGTTAAACTTTGATTTAAACTCCATTTATGTGGTTGGTTTATATGTTTAAGTTTGAAATTTTTGTTAGTTTAGTAGTAGAATAGAATTGACATTCATGAATATAGTATAAAATTTTATGTGAAGCAAAAATTGAGTTGCATTTAAAATTCAAATGCATACTTCAAATTTGAAAATTCTTTTTAGTACAATGTGTTCATTCTTTTACCAGGTTTGTTTAGGGGCTAATTACCAAGAATTAAGTTTTTTATTATTATACAATGGACAAGTAATGGATGATGGAAAACAGGATGTCTAGCAAATATAAGTTAAGAGTAAGATGTAATTACATGGGTAAAACGGTAATTTTGACCCAACTATAATTATGAACAATTTTTGAAGGATCGACTTATTAATCATGGTTATATAAAGTGGACATAAATATATCTATAGTGAGGAGAGCATAGCTACTAGGCTATAGTAGAATGCCCCGGTAGTTAACGAATGTTAATTAGCTAGGTTAAAGAGTTTAGCCAGTTAAATTTTTTATCGTTGGAGCTCATGATCTGTAGATCCATTAGGTCTCCTATTAGCTCATATTGAACTAAACCTTAGAATAGTGCAATGAGAGAATCTGAAAACATTCGAATTCGATTGAGGGAGTAAACATTACGTTTTGCTAAAATGTATGATTGTTTAGTTATGAATTAAACAAATGGAGAGTTGGAAAATATTTAAATTTGATTTAAATATTGATCACATGAATAGTGATTCATCGAATTGGAAAATATCAGGACTAGTGGAAAAATTATCAATTTAATATTTAATAGTATTTTAATATAATTAATTAAATTATTTAATTAAATATTTTTATGGGAAATTATCTTAAGTGACAAAACTGCTGAAAATATTTGCAAATATAGCAAAATACACAATCTATCTGCGATAGACTACTATTTGTGTCTATCGTGACACAGATAGTAATATATCACGATCTATTGCTGATAGACAGTGAAATTTTGCTATATTTGTAAATATTTTGGTTCTTTTTGGTATGTTTGAAAAGAGCCTTAATTTTAATAAAAAAGAACTAAATGAATTAATTTGAATAAAAAAGAAAAAGAAAAAAATTCATTTATTAAGTGAATTTTAGAAATTCATTTTGCTTGAAATAAGGTGGAGGTGGGTGTTTCTCAAACCCATTTTCATCTCCATTAAACACCTATTTTTCCACTCAATTAATCACCATTTTTGTGTCATTTGGAGATGTTGATAATTTGCATGATTTCCTCGAGAGTGAAAGAATGAAAATTGGCTTATGAAATAGTAGGATTTGCTGGAAAATCTTCTCAAACTGATCTCAACTCTCCAAAAACTCTCAATAACCCTTAAATCCATACCAAATTCATCACAATTTGGATCCCACAATCTGTTTGAGGCTAGAGATTAACAGGGAAAGACTCTAACAATGGTCCACGAAGTATTTGTGATCAGGATTATTAAGGAAATCGCTTCACTTTTGAGCTACATTAACGTAAGTTTGAGAACTTAAAATTGGTGTAATTAAAGTATTTTAGATCCAAATTGCTTCTGCGTGCTTGTTCTTTACTCTTTCCCGATATGGGCATTTAAGCTAGAACGGTGTGAGGACCTTACAATGCAAAAACTGGTACATGGGCTTCCTCAATTTTCAGCCTCAAATGCTACATGTACTGATTGTATTAAAGGGAAACAACATAGAGACCCCTTTCCAAAGAGGAGCACTTGGAGAGCGACACAAAGGTTGGAACTTATTCATGCAGATATCTGTGACCCAATCACTTCTACTTCTAATAGCAACAAGAGGTACGTTTTGCTATTTATTGATGATTACAGCAGAAAAGCATGGGTCTATTTTTTGGTAGAGAAGTCAGAGTCTCTTAATTCTTTCAAATATTTCAAGTCTATGGTTGAAAAAGAAACTGAGTTGTCTATTAAATGTTTACGAATCGATAGAAGCGGAGAATTTAATTCAGTTGAGTTTAGTGATTTTTGCAAACAAAGTGGGATCAAAAGGCAGTTAACGACCGCTTAATACTCCACAACAAAATGGCCTAGCAGAAAGAAAAAATAGAACCATAATAAACATGGTTCATTCAATGCTATCAGAAAAGAAGATACCTAAAACCTTTTGGACGGAGGCAGTAAACTGGACTATTTATGTCTTAAATAGATGCCCAACCTTGACTGTCAAAGATATCAGAGGAAGCTTGGAGCGGAATAAATCCATTAATGGATCATTTTAGAATTTTTGCCTGCATAGCACATGCACATGTCCCAGATGCAAGAAGAACAAGCTAGACTATAAAAGCATAGGGAGGAGACAAAAGGCTATAGATTATATGATCCCATTAATAAAAAAGTTTTTGTGAGTAGAGATGTATTGTTTAAAGAAGAAAACACAATGGGAATGGGATGCAAAACAGATAGCAACAGTGTACTTAAATTTAATTGTGGAGTTAGTGCAAATGGAGAAGAAGAGATGAGTGAGAATGCAAACAAACTTGATAGTGATGGAGAGATTAGAGATGAGGGAGTTACTGAAGACCATGTTTTTAGTGAAGGGGAGCAAAGTGTTAAGGATTTGAGGCAATCTCGTGAAAGGCATCCTCCTACATGGATGGGTGATTATGTTAGTGGAGAAGGTTTATCAGAAGATGAAGCTCATATGGCACTAGATCCAATGTGTTTTGAGGAGGCTGTACAAAACGAAAATTGGAGATTGGCAATGGATAATGAAATTAAATCCATTGAGAAGAATAAAACATGGACGCTCATGTTAAAATTCTCCTCCAACGCCTTCAGCAACTAGCCTCACCCAACGCATGGCGTCGTCCTCAACGCCTCCTACTTTTGACGCATACAACTCGGTCATACACCACTATCTTCGTCGCGTCAAGACCACTCTGTCTTCGACATGGAGCGACTTCAACTCATGTCTGTCTTCAACGCATCGACTTCAGCGCATGGCTGTCCTCAACGCAGAGTGAATTCAGCACATGACTGTCCTCAACGCAGAATGGCTTTAGCGCATGGTTCAAGCACGTTTCTTTCCCCCGCCAGAATTACTTATCCTTCAACGCGGGTAGCTACCTTAGCTCACTAACCTCCGTGAATCAACCACAAACGCATGGACTTAGTCAATACTTAGCCTCAATTTTACTTTCCAAAAATTCTTACTCTCGCTCCCGGCCACTTCTTCCTTTGAAACGCATAGTCACAAACGCATGGCCGCACCCCAACGCTTGGCAACGCAAATCAGTACTTACAGCATGACAGGAAATTTAATGCAAAGGTGTCAGGTCATCATGAGTATCAACTTTTTGACGCCTATAAATAGTCCAAAGCTTCTCCAAGAAAAAGAAGGAGGAGATACCAGTTCAAGAGCCGAAAGCTCTGCACAATTTCTCCCTCACCATAACCATCCTCCATTTCGAGCTCTTCTGAGAGAAGGATTCTGAGCACCTTCAGAGTTGTCTCCCAGTGAGTGAGAATCTTCATCCTATGGAATCTATGTATCAGATTGCAACCATCTCAAGCCTCCATGAAGCAAGACGTTGCCAGTGGCGGTTTGACGCCTTTCATTTTTGTTTTATCTCCATTTCCCTCCTTCTTACTTATGTTTTGTTAATGACATTCGAGAGAATGGTTTATTTTCTTAATATGAGTTTGATTGATGCTTATCTTCCATCTATTTCCATATTAAATATCTTACACCATGTTGTTTGAATGATAAATGAGTTAGATGTAGAAGTTAGTTTTTCTCAAGCAATATTAAGCATGTTACATTTTGATTAATGCATATCTTTAGCTTGCATAACTTTGTTTGACAAACAAAAGTAGTAAGCACGACTGTCGAGCTTGAGAGAGTGGATGGTTAATCTTTAGCATTTATCAAGACTAAATGAGGTGCAGAGATGTAGTTCATCTTTTGCCAACGCAAACTTACCATGCGTCTTAGAGATAAGATTAATGTGGCATCGAAACATCGAGAGATGGATTCACAAACGCAGTTTGTAGGTATGTAATTATACTTAGAAAGTTTAAGTAACAACTAGCTCCTGCGTTAACTCTACTTTTATCACATGGTTCCATTCATTCTCAACGCATGCTATTTGATACTAAATGACATTTGACTAACCATCGCCGCGTCCACCTCATTGTTAGTTGTAGGAAATTCTATTCATTCTTTAGTATAGCTTTAGACACATACAACCAACAAATGCACATATTACATGTATAGTTCACCGCATAGTCAAACATCTAATCTCAACGCCTAGTTATTACAAATCCCTGCGTTCGACCCTGGACTCACCAGGAAACCTATAAATGCTTATACTTGGGCTTTTTATAGGAAAACTTGCTTAATCATGATCACACTTAAGAGTAATTCTCGACGCATCCTTGTACGGAAATGATAAATCTATTTTTGTGCAACAAGCTAAGAAACTCAATTTAATTCAAATAGAAATTTATACGAACACCTATCAACAAAGTATATTTTATTTAATCTAAACAAAGAGCTTTGAAGTTTGAAGATCAAGAACTATCTACTTGGAGGGTCATATAGTCTATTTCAGAACACCTGCAAAAAAGATATGCTTGCTTAAGTATAAAATAGAGAATTTTTAGAAATAAATGAGTCATACCTGAAAAAAAATATATATTTCACAAAGAAGCCTATATTTACACAAACCACCAAATTAAGATGACCCATAGGTATTTAGTTCCTAAAATTATAATAATGTAACTTTTAAGTTATAAGAAGGAGAATTATAGAAAAAACAAAAAAGGAAAAATGTTACATGATTAGTGTATTTCGGTGAAGTTAAGGTAGCGATAGACCCCAAAAAGCTGAGACTCCATTTCTTCAAGGGAATATGGTTAATCAAGGGACTATTTAAACAATCCATAGACCCCAAATGTTGAAGAAAAGTAAGGAGGGATAGGGTGCTAAGAAATTAGACTTGTAATTCAAATGTACTTATATGAATTTTTGAAGTATGCAAAAGTACTCAAAGTATTTGACAGTAAAACATAATTTGTGGAAGAAAAAGATGGTAGATCTATTTAAAACTTCATTTAAAGCACATGGGATAAGAAATTCACATTCATGAACTAAAAGGTCATTCGGGGTCAAGCTATCTGTACCTTGATTGCATCCAATATGCTGTCTTAATTTAATCAAATGGACAAATCAAATCTATATTTGTATACAAATGCAAACAATCATAAAAAGTGCTCAGTTATCCAAAGGTGCCTAAGTTTAACTTCAACTCTCAAAACAACCTAAGATATTCATAAAAAGTGTCTCACTTTGTCTCCCAACAAAAACTAAAAAACCCAACCAAAACTAAAAAACTCCAAAGTGGGACCTTAGAAGCATAAAACAAGCTAAAACAATCATAAAAGGTGGCTACTTTATGAATGAAAATTTTTTAAGCTAAAACACTTTGTCTCGCTCTCGCTCTCTCTCACTCTTGCTCTCGCCCTCGTCTCGTTTCCTTTCCTCATTCACAATCAATCTTAAGGTAAAACACTTTGTCTTGCTCACAATCACTCTTATCTAGCTTTCTCTCTCACTCTCGCTCAGAATCACTCTTATCTAGCTGTCTCTCGCTTTCGTTCTCGTTCTTGCTCTCGCTTTCGTTCTCGTTCTTGCTCTCGCTCTCTCTCTCTCGTCCCGCTCTTTTTCGCTCTCATCTCACTTCCTTTCCTCACTTATAATTCAGAACCATAACACATAAAAATTGAAACTAAGAGAATGTTAAAGAAACGATACTTGATATAATACCGTAGAATGAAGAGGAGAAAATAATATGGCGGACTGACGGACGGATGGATGAATTGACGTCAACAGACGACTGGACATGCACGGCGGACCAACTGACGCACTACTACACGAACGAACAACCACTATTGCTTGAACCGCTATTGCACGACAGACGACCGAGAGATGACACAATATTGCTGCTTCCAAATAGTAGAGAGACGACACACAACAGCAGAGAGACACCGACACGATTTGCTAAGAAAAAAGTATGCCCACGAGGCTGGAGACGCACGAAAGAGGGAGAGATTTGAGATTTTACGGCTTTTTTTTTCTTTCTTTTTTTGTTTATATAATATAATATTTTAATGATTTTTAAATTCATATTTCTTGATATTTAAAATATGTCAAATAATATGTCAATAAATAAACTTTATTCTAAATATTTGTTTTAGTGTCAAGCAAAAGTGTTATTATATTTGACACTAAAAAAATGTAGAGTACAGATTCGCGCGAAAAAATCCAAAAAATTCTGTAAAATCTCCGCTTTTTTATGCTTTTTCTTGATGTTTTTCTTTAAAAAAAAAACCTCACTACTTGACATTTTTTCATAAAAACATCAAGTAATGAAAAGTTGCATGTTTGAAGTAAGGCAATTTTTGTAGTAGTGCGAGCAAACATTATTCACCAAGAGAAGCAGGGAAGGAAAAGTTATCATTGTAAATGTATATGTTTATGATTTAATTTTTACTGATGATGATGAAGCTAAGTTGACTGAATTTAAAAAGTCCATGTTGCGAGAATTTGATATTGTTTGACTTGGGAAAAATGAGAAATTAAGTAAGGATGGAAATGGGGGTGACTGTTGATGATACACACACTACAAGCAACTAGTAGGAAGTTTAATGTATCTCACTGCCATAAACCCAACATGATGTTTGTTATTTGTTACTTGTTTTATAAGTAGGTACATGGCAACACCAACAGAAAGGGACCGTGAATTATGGAAGTCATTAGAAGAAAGGAGGAAATGGTAAATTGAAGCTGAGTGACTTTATCTACCACTGAAGCTGAGTTTGTAGCTGCTGCAGTTTGTGCTTGTCAAGCAGTTTGGGTGAAAAGAATTTTGAAGGAAATTGGTTTCTCTGATGAAGGTTTAACCATCAAGCTGTCTAAAAATTCCATTATGCATGGATGGTATAGTTGAATTGGAAGTTCTTCAAAGACTTCCAAGGTTGCTGGGAGTATGTGAAGTTTTAGATAAAAACTAATTGCTTCAAAGCATTTAAGGTTTTTTCTGGTAGTTACTTAGAATGATTCCTATTCTTTAGGGATTTTTATTTTATTTCACCTTTTGTTACCACTTAGCTGGTTTGTATCTAAAGTGGGTTTCTATTTTTGGATCATATTTCTTCTATTTCAATTTGACAAATTGATGGATAAAAGTATAGTTTAGTTGTGCTCTTAACAGTAACTCATTACTGTTAGACACACATTTGTATATATATGGGCTATGCACTAATCAATAAAGGTGTGAGCATGATTTTTTATAACTTTCCTTGTTAACAAGGGGAAAATGAGATTTACACCTGTTTTTTTAAAATGAATTGTTTTTACCATTTACAACGTCAAAATTCGGGTGAAGTTACCAATATGAAATCTCAAACATGTGGATTAGGCTTTCTCATTGTCTCGTTCTCTTGCTCTCCTTCTATCGTTCTCTCACTCTTTTTCCTCTCTCAAAAATTGTTATCCTCTCCCCCTTTCTCTCACGATCTCGCTCATCGGCCCTTGGCCTCACTCTCCGTTGCTCATTTGCACTCTCCGGTGCTCAATCTCCCTCTTCGGCACTACAACACAAACTAATCTGTGGGAGAGAAGAAGAGGATGGCTGAAGCTGGTCGTGTAGACTCACCAGATCGGGTCGCATGGTATCGCCGGAGAAGAAAAGCAAAATTCCTGAGGGCGGGAGATAAGAAAAAGCAAAAGAAAAAAATAAAACATTGTAAGATGGAGGGAGAAAAGAAAGTGTAGGTAATTTTCTAAAATTGTTTGAGGATGATGCAAGGAAGAGGTCAAAAATCTTAAGTTTAAAAAAGGTGGGGCAAAAAATCATTTTCGTCTTGGAAAAGGAAAAATTTGTATGGATGGCCTCCTTTTAGAGGTCCAACTAAAATTTGGCCCAAGGTTAAAAAAACAAATGAAAAATGGTTTTTTGCTAACATCAACTACACGTGGAAGTACCCATTTGATCTCAAAGCGAGTGTGAGGTCTGACTCTCACTTCTCATTCCTTTCTCTTCTCTTGCTTCTCGCTCCTCCCTCTTGTTTCTTATCAAATACAACTGCAATTTTTTCTTTAATTTTTTTTCTCGCTTCTCATTTCTTCCTATTGTTCCTCATTAGACACAACTAAAGAAGAAGAAGCTGAAGAAGAAGACACAAAAATATAAAATAAAAAGATGATGAAGAAGACGACAACGCAGAACCAACGAAAAATGGAAGAGGAAATGGAAAAAAAAAAAAAAAAGAAAAGTTAGAAGAAGAAATGCAAGGAAAAAAAAGGAAGAAAAGGGTCAGAAGCAATGCATAAAAGGAGAAGCAAGAAGAATGATGCATTTGGGGTTAAAATGGTAATTTAATATGATTAGGATGTAAGCAAAATGCCGAAATTCATTTGTTTTGAAACTTAAGATTAATTTTGTACAATTATTCCTTAGAAAATGGTTTTTTAATCAATTAACTCCCACTGTGTTTCTACAAAAGAAAAACTAAACAAAAGAAAAACTAGAGATAAGTAACTCTGTTAACCGTATCAATACAACTTTTAAAACAATAATCAATATTAAAGAAATAATAAACATAAATCTATGGATCAATAAAGCCCCTAAAAAAGGTACTTATAATATTTTATTGAGAATATGTTTTCTAGAGATATTACCGGCGAAAGCACAATTAGAAGGGAAGAATTGAAAACACACACACAATTATAAGGAACGCACTTACAGTATTTTATTGAGATTGTTTGTTTTAGAGATGTACATCAATGGTAGTTACCTTTACTTTGGAAAAGAGATTGGTTGCCATAAACATAAACATATTGATCAAAATTAAGCCCCTACAATGTTTTATGATAATACTTTTTCTAAAGATGTTACGAAAAAAAAAAAAAAAAAAAAAAGAGGAAAAAAACATATGTCAATGGTGGTTACCTTTGTTTTGGAGAAGAGATGGATTGCTCCTAGAATCTCTTATTTCCCTCCTCACACTAATTAAATACATACAAAAGAGGTATTGTGGTGGAAAACCATGTCTTGATGGAAAGATGTTTTGTTAATAAATCTACTTACCATTAAAGTCAAAAGTATAACATACATATATTTAAAAATAAGGACTAGAATATGAATGTAAAGATTCTCGCCAATTTGCCCCTTTTATATGTAGTATAGACAAGTCAAGAAGTATGTGCAGTACATGTGAAATCTTGTACTCTTGATTACTTTTTTAAATAGTGATTTTTTAACATGTAATAAATAAATATTATACAATTTTGTTTTAGATACCATAAACTTTTGAAAGTTAGACAATATAACAATTTTTATTTTAATGTTGTCATACTATTGTCTTTGTGAAAAAAAAAAAAAGAGTTTATATGGTACAAAGAGAGAAATTGTTTTAGTAGTTAAATGATCAAATAAATTTATTAACCAATTTTGTTAGTCTTGTAATATAGATAATGCAACAAATTTTATAGTAATATTTTCACATATCTACTGTCGAAATCACTCTAGACAATAGGATACATTGTTTCACCACTTTATAACCACTTTCACTATATTGAGTTCTTTAATTTTTTTTGTACTTTTTCTCTAAACTTGGTGTTGGGATTTGTGCATTATTAATTTATCCATTAACAGTAAAAATCCAAGGATATTATATGTAATCTTTAACAGTATGTAGTTGACATACAGGTAGATTATGGTCAAGTAATAACTTAAAGGTCTATAGTACATGGATAAAGTTTGGTGTCTTATCCTAGTGACACCATGAATATGACCCACTTTGTAATAATTACAAATGGTTTGATCCAAACCATCCATATGAGACATGTGAGTAGGGGTATCCTATACAAAGTGTTTGTATAAGATTGAACCGCAAAATAATTAATCTCTCTTTGTAAATCGGTTAATTGATGAGATTAATATTTCACCAAATGATCATGTGTGATTCAATTTTAATCCAAAGTGAGTTATGAACTCTTATCTGTAGTGGCTCATCATTTGATTTGCATGGGTGAGAGTGGCTCGAGTCGCTGACTCAATATGTCTACCATTTTGGGACTTGACTGAATAGGAGCTGGGAACATAACCTCACAAGATGGAATTTACACCTTCCCGCATAAGGTAAGTAGATGAGTACTTCCCTTAAGTGTTGATTCTGAGACTTGAACAAGAGGCATGTCGTCTCATTGGCCCGAGAGGGACTTAGTTTATGGTCCAACCATAAACAAATTGTTCATTGGCGGATCAATGGTACTGAAGGAGAAGAGGTCATTACAGAGGTAAAACAGACATTTGAACCAGTTGTATTTACAAACAACTCAAGAAAGATTGACTTGTTTATATTGATTATATCCATGGACACAACTTGTCCACAGTGCATAAGAGTTCGACTATGGGTTTATAGTAGTTCACCATATAGTTAATGAATGAAGATTAATTAACTAAAGAGTTAAATTAATTAATCATGGATCATTGGAGCTTATAATCTATAGATCCATAAGACCCCCTTGCTAGCTCACAGCGGACCAACAAGGATCAAATATGTTGAAAGAAAATTTGAAACGTTCAAATTTACAAAGAAAAATATTAATTATATCTGGTACAATTAAAACATATTTTATTATAAAGTTTTGTTTGAATGAGATTCAAATTATAACTATATATAATATGGAGAATTAACTCATTCAAATAAATAAATTGTTTGATTTGAATGAGATTCAAACTAAAGAGAGAATGGAAGAATTAATAAATATTTAATATTTGAATATGATTCAAATATTTAAAATCCTTTTAATATGAGATATTAAAATGGATATTTATAATTATCTTTTAATATGAGATATTAGTATATAATTATAATTAAATAAAGGTTATCATAATAGGATTAAGAGTAACCTAGTTGAGTCGGGCCCTGGAGAGCCCTCATGGAACACACTACAACACAATCTCTACAACCATTTTGCAGAGTTTTTCTCTAAGAAAAAATTCTCCCAATTTTAGAGAAGGGTTCTCTAAAATTCTCATTCCCCCTATTCCCCTCACATCTTTCAATAAAGGTTTTCCCACAAACCGAATCCTTATCAAAGTCATAGCAAGGAAAATCTCGTGGAAAAAAGAAAACTTTGAGCAAGAGATTACCAGTTTGAGGAAAAGACTTTGTTGTTGTTGCATATTGGAAAAGTTATGATGCTTAACCTTCTTTTAGTATTATGTATTTTAATTATTTAAAGAAATCAAATAACGTGATTCCATTGCTTTCGTTGCGAGATCGAAGTGTCTGATCCCTTCATTTGGACCGTATGAAATTATTTTATCAAGATTGTAAACGCAAGTGTTTTTTTATTTTTCTTTTACATATGCATCTCACACCTAAAATAAAAAAGTCAATGCACCAGTTCAATGTTCAACCATCTCCACTCAAACTGATGCATCCAATTGGCAACAATTACATATATTGGACTCAACATATATAAAAAAACCATGGAGGAGTCGCATCTCATCTCAAAGAGTTACGTACCGTGTGACACCCTAACCTTTGACCTAGTTGCTTAAGAGACATAAAGAAAGGATACTAGGGTAAAGGGTGTAAATTTGGATCACAAGCCTGTGGAGTTAGAAAAATTTTGAGGCTGAAAATCTAGGCTTGTGAAGTTAGCCAAATTTTGGCCAATATAAGGGACACTAGGCGTTGAGATGAAGAAGAGGAAGAAAATTGTTTGTGTCAACTTGAGTTTTGGGTTGAGAATAAGTCATAAGTGAGTTTGGAAGAAAACCACGTTAAGTGACTTTCGAGTCTTGGATGATAAGGTGGCTTATGAGCTAAGGAAATCTTCTAAGTATCACAACTATGCTTGGAGAATTCAACTATACTATGCAAATACAAGGCTTGGACACATAGCTTAGAAAAAAAAAAAAAAAAAAAAAAAGGAAATCACACTAAGTGTTAAAGAAGGAAGAGTTGAATGCATAGTTAGGAGCTAGTTGTGAGTTGGACACATACTTGGGAGGAGAACCACCATGTTGAACGCATGGTTGGTGAGTGTGGACGCATGGTGACCCATTTTGGGAGAAAATTGAAATGTTGGAAGGAAATCACACTAGGTCTTGGGAAGATGGGTGACTGCATAGAGCAAAGTTGAAGGAGAAACCTCATCCTACCTAGGGTTGGACTCATAGGTCATTCTTCCAAGAAGAATTAGCTAAGTGTTTGATGATTTAGAGAGTTGAGAAGCAACGTTAAGGAAGAAAAAGATGGATTGGACGCATAATTGGAAAGAAGATTGGAAATGGTTAAGTGTGGAAGGCATAGGAGAGGAAAGTTGGAAGCATGGACTTGGGAGACACACCATGGACACATAGATGAGACACCAAGAAGTCCATAGGGCCTTGATGGAAGTCTTGAGCACCTGGATCAAAGAAGAGAAGGTGGTGGACACATACCTAGGAGATCTGGAGGAGAACACACGCATAGTAAGCTTTATAAGTAGAAATTTGACTAAGTGTGGGAACCTCGGGACAAGTTGGACGTGTACCTCCTAGAGAAGGAGATTTTGGCTAAGTGTTGAGCTTTTGGAACGAGGTTGGACACATAGGAAGAGTGATGGACGAATAGGAGGGTTTTGGCAAGAAAATTTTGGCTAAGTATAAAAAGATTGGAGGAGGAAAAGAGAGCAAATGAAGCCAAACCCTAGAAGCATCTTAATGGACACGTGGTTGAGGGAAGTTGGACACATGGTCCCCATCCCGAAGGCTAAGTTGGACGCATGGTTGATTGTTGTGATAAGTGGCTTTGTTTGGACATAACACTTCATAAGGAAAAGGTGTCGGGATGCATGACAAGAACACCATTCCAAGAACCACTTGGTTGGACGCATGGACACTTCCCATGCATGGTGACATGTGAGAGCATAGATGTCAACCTTGGAAAAAAAGGTTGGATGACAAGGCTTGACTTTCAACTCATATAAATAGGACCAAGGGGAGAAGGAAGCCTTACACCACCGAGAAATCTGAAAGTTCATTGAGAGAAAGGAATGGAGGAGAGAGCTTGCGTCCAAGGAAGGCTAGTAGGCATCCTCAAAGGTGCTAATTTCTTGTTGATAGAGTATTACCTTGCGTCCACAAGGCAAGCCAAGCGTAAAAAATAGCAAGCTAGGCATCCAACTGAGCTGTTTAACGCATGGAAGTGCTGCCCTGCTTCTGATGTGTACTTTCCATGTTATCGCAAGTGTATGAGTCAAGTTATAATATAAGACGTTTAAGTTTCGAATATCGTTTCACTGAGGATCCAATTGTGAAGGTTCAAGTTACTTAGCTAGTCTAGAATTGCATCAATTTTATTTGAGGATTCGATTTCAAGTTGTGTTTTTGAGAAAAGCTAAAAAGGAAAGCAAGTAAATGTGAACACAAGAGTCAAATAGAGTTCTAGGGTATTGAATCCTTGTTTAATTCATTATGCAACATTCTAAGGTTCATGGATTTTATTACAACTCATATGCTTAAGTCTATAAACATAAATCTGAGTTATTTCTTATAAAAAACAACATTTCTCATGTAACTTAATTAAGTACTAATATCTTGAAACCAATTTAAGTTGCATGGCATTAGGAGTAGTCTTTAGCAACTTTCATTGTTAACCTAACTATTCGCATGATAGATTAACAACAATTCATTGTTATAGATCCAATTAGACATACAATTACTTCAATCATACATATAATCTAGCATTCAATCATAGCCAATCAACAAGAATTAAGTACAATAACAATGAAAAGCATATTCATTACAACAAAACCATGAAGAGTCTACAATATCAACATAACTTCATAAACAATTCATCAATACCCTAAAACTAAAAGAGTTTAACCACTCATAGCTTTAGACAACATGTTCAAAACCAATTTCAGCATAGAACAAGGGTAAAGAAAGGAAAACTCTATTGTGAAGAAGCCCTCGATTGAGGAGAAATCGCCAAGATGTCCTTAGTCTTCATGTTGGGAACTTCGAACGACACCAACTCTCAAACTCTCTTCTCTCTTCCTTGCAGCTAACTCACTCTTTAAGGCTCTGTATTGTGATTTTCTCCATGCCTTAGGGTTGCTAGAAACCCTTGTTGGCTCATAACTTGCTGTGCACAAAGTGGATTAGATGTTATAATCAGTACAAAGTTTGCGTCGAGAATTACTCAAGTATGGTCATTAATTAGCAAGTTTTCCTATAAAAACCCAAGTGTAAGCTTTTATAGTTTTCCTGGTAAGTCCAGGGTCAAACGCAGGGATTTGTGATAAATTAGGCGTTGAGACTAGATACAAAAACTATGCGGTGACTATACATGTATTATATTCAAGAATTTTATGTGCCTAAAACTATACATAAAGAATAAATAAAATTTCCTACAACTAATAAGATGAGGTGGAAGCAGAGAATGTTAGTCAAATATCATTTAGAGTCAGATAACATGCATTGAGAATGACGGTGGAATCATGCGATAATAATAGAGTTAACGTAGGAGCTAGTTGTTACTTATATCTAAGTACATTTACATACCTACAAACTTTGGGTTTGGTTAGAGGGTTGGAAAGACCTAGTTTCTGAGCCTGTGGCGGAGATTTTCTCATAGGATGGTCAGGGGGCAACTAGAGCCTAGTTCCTGAGCTTACGAGAAGGTAAGACTACTATGTGCACATAGGGGACATACGAATACAGAAATGATGAGATTAGCTGAGTCGGGTAGGCCAGCGAGAAAAACCAATCAGGATGACTGAGTCGTGTGAGCCAGCAGGATAAATAGAGCTGATGCTGTGTCGGAGGTGCCAGCAGGAATAGATTCAAAGAATGACCCTACGAGGGAGGTTTGAATATAAGCTCGATATAGTTGTAGATGTACTTATGTATGATTCGTATTATGATTATCGTGATTAATTATTATTATGCTCGAAGGGTTGATTGAACCCTAGTTTATTCGATCACTCACTAGGCTTCGTGAAACTCATTCTTTTCTTATGTTTTTCTCTTCGAGTAGCAGTCTAGTTTTCGTTGTTGTACGAAGTCAAGATCTACCGAGAAATATCGTGCACTTAGTTGTAGGCAGTAGTTAAAATAAGGAACTAGAAGCATGTTTTCTGTAAACAAACTTGTTAAACAGTTGTGATAATAAATTGTGTATGTTATATATGAGTTAGTTTTATTTCTGTCTATCCAAGTTGCACATGTTAGAGAAAAGGGGTAAAGGTTCGACGGTAGATGTCGTAAGAGGGTTGATATCTGCTGTCGTCAGGCCCCAACTCGAGCTATAGAGAGGGGTGGCCCGGGGAGGGGTGTGACATATCGTCTACATCAATTGCACTTATTCAACCTAAAACTTTATTTTGAAGTATATAAATTTATTTTAGAAACTGAAAATTGGGAAGCTCATATCCATTGCCTTTCAAATAGACATCTTGTTGTTGGATTTCCATTTTCGATTTGATTTGAGTTTCATAGCTTGTTGCACATAAATATATTATAATTTTCGTACAAAGATGCGTCAAGAATTACTCAAGTATGATCATGATTAAGCAAGTTTTCCTATAAAAAGCCCAAGTATAAGCTCTTATAGGTTTTCTGGTGAGTCCAGGGTCGAACGCAGGGATTTGTAATAACTGGCCTTGAGAATAAATGCATGACTATGCAGTGAACTATACATGTAATATGTGCATGAGTTGTATGTACCTAAAACTATACATAAAGAATGAATAAAATTTCCTACAACTAACAATGAGATGGACGTAGCGAGAGTTAGTCAAATGTCATTTAGTGTCAGATAGCATGCGTTGAGAATGAATGGAACCATGCAATAAAAATAGAGTTAACGCAGAAGCTAGTTGTTACTTAAGCATATCTAAATATAATTACATACCTACAAACTGAGTTTGTGAATCCATCTCTCGATGTTTCAACGCCACATTAATATTATCTCTAAGACACATGGTAAGTTTGCGTTGGCAAAAGATGAACTACATCTCTGCACCCATCTAGTCTTGATAAATGCTAAAGATTAACCATCCACTCTCTCAAGCTAGATAGTCGTGCTTACTACATTTGTTTGTCTGACAAAGCAATGTAAGCTAATGATATGCATTAATCAAGATGTAACATACTTAATATTGCTTAAGAAAAACTAACTCTAACATCTAACTCATTTAGCATTCAAACAACATGGTGTAAGGTATTTAATATGAAAATAGATGGAAGGTAATCGTCAATCAAACTTATATTAAGAAAATAAACTATAACGACCCGACTTACATAATCTAATCGGACCATTACTCAATGCACGTAAAATTCGAGAGACACTATGCAACATAGTAAAGAAAAGGGACAATGCTTTTCATGGAAATTCCTTTAATATAATTTCAAGAAAAAACATCCATAAACATGAAAAAGAAGTTTTGGTTCGGGGTACCCCTAATAAAATCAATAAAATTCATGAAAAGAATCCACATCTCAAATAAAAGATAAGTCTCAAAACCAACATTGGGCAAAACTCAATAAAACATGAAATGCTAAGCGGAAGCTACTACGGGTCCCATGATGCCATCAAGGATTCTTCTTGTCATTCGCCAACACGTTCTTTCCCTTACCTGAAAAACATATAAGATGAAAGGATGAGTAATTAATTTACTCAGTAAGTGACCCCACTACCTGGAGTCGGGCTAAGCACCTAAGTCCTTTAAGTGCATCGACATAAGGCATACATATCTAACATACTTTCCTAGGGAATTGGTTATACTCGCCCTACAGTTGGTTATGGGTGTCCACAAACCTCTAGAGCCCCGAAGGAAACTTTTACCTCTGGTGATCCTGAATGAACACAACCTCTTTGTACTCGAAGGAGCACAACCTCTGGTGAACCCGAAGGAATACAACCTCTGGTGAACCCGAAGGAACACAACCTCTAGTGCACCCGAAGGAACACAACCTCTAGTGAACCCGAAGATACACATCCTCTAGTGATCCCGAAGGAACACAACCTCTAGTGAACCCGAAGGTACACAACCTCCTGTGAACACCCAACCAATATAGGGGAGGTAACTCTACTAATAGAACGTAAACAGTCATATTCATACTCATTCCATTCCATGGATTCATACATTAAAAATACTATATTGCTCATCACATAACATAACATAGGGTCATACATTAATAGGCACATACAACTTATGACATGGGAATCCCATACATGCATACTATATCATAAAGGCCTTGGAAATTTCTATTTTTAAACATGGGAATCTCATACAAGCATGCTATATCATAAGGACTTTGATAATTTCTACCTTTAGACATGGGGATCTCATACAAGCATGCTATATCATAAGAGCTTTGGTAATTTCCTACTTCATGGCAACTAAACGTATGGCCCGAAGGCGGTTCAGGTAGTAAGATCACTTACCTGGTGATCAATCCATAAAATTACTATGTTGCTCCTCTTGTAACAATTCCTGAATAAACCGGGAATAAAATTTCCCCCAATTTAAGTTAGTCCACAAGTCTAATCTATCATGAGCAACCTAAAAATATTTGTCCGAGAGAGTCCTTACCCGAACGCGATCCAACTCGTAGCTTCCCCCGATCCTACGGACTAAAACAATTACCGAACACCTATTGAGATATACCAAATAAAATTCGAAATTCTCAAATCTCCACCCAAAATATAAGCAACTAATCCATCGAGTTTGAGATACTCACTTAAAAGTACTGTTCTGGCTGGACAAGAAAGGAACCGCTGCCGAGAGCCAAAAATCCGAGTGAGAATGAATCCCGAGCGAGAGCGCGAGAGCCGAGAGAGCAAAACCAGCGATACCATGAGAGCCCGACGGCTTGCGGCGACACTAGGCGCGGGGCGCGTGAGACGAGCGGGAGAGCGAGAGAGCGAGAGCGCGAGAGAGCGATACCACGAGAGTGACAGTGCGATTTGGGCGCGGGAGACCGTGAGGCGAGGGGAGAAAGTGAGAGCGGGAGAGCGAGACAGGTAGCGAGAGCCCTCGAAACCGGCAGCGACACTCAAGGCGGACGTCAGCGACACCTGACGCTGCTGCCTCCGGAGAGTGTCGGCGATGGAGAGCGAGAGAGAGAGAGAGAGAAAGATGGCGGAGCAGAGGGAGGCTGGGAGAGGCGGCGGCGGCAGCGGCGAAAGGGAAAGGGAAAGGAAAGAGATGCGGCGAAGAGAGAGAGAGAGAATTATTGTTTTTTTTTTCTTTTTCTTTTTGACTGCACGGAAAACGAGGTAATCCCTCTCCCTCCTTAAACCCTAATTTTTCCCAATTTTCCTTTTAACCAATTAAGGTAAAAATAATATCCTTTATTCCACTCGACTTCTACCAAAATATTTATTTTATTCTATTTGCCCTAAAATAGAATAAGAATAAATTATTCTTTACCAAAAATCTAACATTTTCCTTAATTCCACCTCTGATTCTCTAACCACCATAAATACAATTTTTGGAACTTTCCTATTTAACTTAAGTAAATACAATAATGCATATGAATAATTAAAATTCCCTTTTTATGCAAAATGACTTAATTTAATTGATTAAGGGAATTTACCTTAAGGGTTTGGGGTCGTTACATAAACCATTCTCTCGAATGTTATTAACAAAACATAAGTAAGAAGGAGGGAAATGGAGATAAAACAGAAATGGAAGACGTCAAGCCGCCATTGGCAACGTCTTGCTTCATGGAGGCTTGAGATGGTTGCTATCTGATACATAAATTTCATAGGGTGAAGGTTCTCACTCACTGGGAGACGACTCTGAAAATTCTCAGAATCCTTCTCTCAGAAGAGCTCAAAATGGAGGCTGGTTATGGTGAGGGAGAATTTGTGCAGAGCTTTCGCCTCTTGAACTCATTTCTCTCCTCCCTTTGAATGGAGAATCTTTGGGCTATTTATAGGCGTTGAAAAGGTGAAACTCATGATGACCTAACACACATTTGCATTGAATTCCATGCCCTGCTGCGCAGACTTTTCACATCGTCGACCCATTTGTTCTTCCATGATCTGATAACGTGTTATCATTTTGCATATTGACATGACAACTTTTGCCCATGCGTCTGTATCTACTTTTTCTCAACGCATTGTCTCGACGCATGGGTTTCCACTTGTTCTCGCAGCAACTTCGTCTCTAGTACTTGAGTTATTTGTGCTTCTTTTCTTCTTAATCCTGCATTAAGAATAGAAAAGCTCATAATTTTTCTGGTATTTTCTTTTGTAAATAGTGCCAACGCATGGTAATACATTTTACATAATTAAACCACCAAAATCATGCGTTTAGCTCTAAAATTACTCTAATTAATTCAAATAGTGACTATATTAACTTGTATTTCTACAAGTTATCACATCTATACTCGAAAAGTTATATACACTCGACAAATGGCAACATAAGAATTTACTCAAAATGTAAGGGCACAATTTGGGCTTTATTATATAAGAATAGATATATATGTATCTTAAGGGGCATTTGAGCTTCCAACTTGCCTTAGGTGAAGTGGGTTATTAGAGTCCACTCAATGTTTAGGTCTCCCATTACAATAGTTAAAGTTTTTAGTTATTATAACACACACTTAGCTACAGGAAAAATATTTGAAAACTCTCATTGTCTATAGTGTTTATTGTTTTGTAACCATTCTCTCTCTTCATTTTTAACCTAAACTAAAATAGTCTGCATCCCAAATACTAATTATTATAACCTATATTAAAATAATATATGCACCCTAAACATAGATTTTTATGACCCACAAACTAGTATAACTCACAAACTATAATAACAAACTAAACGCCTCAAACAAGCCCTTTAATTATTATGAAAAAAATTCGAATACTCATGTAGCGCATCTACTCTTTAAGTTCACTCTACGATTTTTGCTTTCACAAAAAATTATTTAACGTTGTATCCAGGAGTACTCCACATCAGTCTTAAAGATATCAATGTAATAATCAATTAATGTGAATAGCACTCATATTACTATAGTCTATGAATTTTTTTCATTCTTATGTTGCTTAATCTATCTTTGTATTATATTGTATATCATTTAAATTTTAGGAAAAAAGATATTTTGCAACTTTATACGTGATTGATCAACACATCAAATTTAACTTAAGGTCTTATTTTTTCCACAAATATTGTATACTATTTTTAAACGAATGTTTAATTAAACCTAATTTTTTACCCACTCTATTTTACCTAATTAGTTTTAGGTCAACCTTACCTTACTGATAAGTTTGATATTGATATTACAATATTTAAACATTTTAAATTAACTAAAACGAACAAAAGTTAGCCTTATTAACACTGGCAGTATAGTTTTTTAAAGAAAAAATTTGGTTAAAAAATACTTTTTGTACTTCAATTTTTATCAAGGTAACAATTTACTCCCTAAACTTTAGCTTGTATTTTCAAAATTGTAACAGTCCATGAACTTTGATATACTTTAAAATTTATATTAATTTAATCCCTATCCTGAAAAAAAATCTCATCAAAATTAAGAGTTAATTTTATGGTTGTTTTTAGATATAACAAAATGAACTAAAATATTTATAAATACAGTCAAATGTATTGATAGACACTGATAGACTTTGATAGACTATTATCATTTGTTACTGTCTATTAATGATAGATATAGATAGATGTCTATCAATATCTATCACAGATAAATCTCATATTTTGTTATATTTAGGAATATTTTTAGCAATTTTGTCATTTAAAATAATTACCTTTAATTTTAGTGTGTAGTTAATCTTTGTAGTTTACAAACACTAGTTAATATGCAATCTACATACGTAAGGATCTAATTAAATTTGAACAATAATCTTGTTCCAAAATAAAGTAAATTGTAATAAATTTTTAAGTACTTGAATCAAATTGTTAAATATCAAATTTTAAAAGATAAATTTTTCAGAGTTAAATTATGGAGACTAAGGGCCCATTTGGATTGACTTAAGAAAAAAATGTTATTAAAAAAACTCATTTTTTTAAAACTATTTTGATAAAAACGGTTTAAAATGCACTTCAAAATCTATTTTGAGTGATTGTCAAACACTTCAATTTTTTCTAAAATGACTTATTTTTTAAATTAAACAATTGAAAATGTATTCCAAACACACCTTAAATCATTACAAAATAAAGTTAATAGACTAAATTGATTCTTTGTATATTTTAACCTATTTTATTTTAAAAAGGAAAACAAGAAAAAAAAAAACAATGGGTATAAAAGAATGATAATTGTTTTAAATAGCAAAACTGCTATAAATATTTTTAAATCTAGCAAAATGTCATTATCTCTATCACTTATTAATAATAATATTTTACTATATTCGTAAAAAGGTTAACTCATTTTGCTATATCTAAAAACAACTCATCAAATAATTTATGTAAGCAATCTAAATAAATAAATAAAAGAGTAAAATAAATAGATATTGTGTTTTTTTAGGTAACTAATGAGTAAAATAAATAGATTACATTTTCAACATATATAAAGTCAACTTAGGATAGTTTAGATTTACTAAATGAAAAAATATTTTTCAAAAAAGTCATTATTATTTAAACTCTTTTGATAAAAATTGTTTAAAATACACTTGTCTCAAAAGTTATTTTGAGTAGTTGCCAAATACTTCAACTTTTTAAAAATAATTTATTTTCATAATTAAACCTTTGAAAGGTTAAACCATCGCACCTTGAAATATGTTTATCTAACTTTATATATTTATTTATTTATTATTTTTTTTTTATGATCAAGTGTGTTTATTTTTTGAAAAGATGTTAATACATACAAAGCACTTAAAATTTTGATTAATTTGAGGAAAAACTTGAGATATAAATTGATCGACTTTAAAATGAGTAGTCGACAATCTTTAGAATATAGTGTAATATATGTGTATATATAATCACTTTTGAATGTAATAAAAAAAACGTTAAATAAAGTATTATTAAAATTCTTTTTTTTTTTTTTGTTAAAAAAGATGTAAGAGATCAAAAAAAATTATTGAAAAAATTATTTTAAAATAATAAATTAGAATGTACTTCAATTGACTCTTGTTACTTGATGTATCTAACATTTTTTTGCATTTCTTATTCACAAATTTAATATCACATTAAATTGAGCATCTAACATTAAAAATATATATATATATATATACTAATTTTTTAGTCACTTTTTAGTAACGATTTTGTTTTTCACTTATCTGATTGAAAAATGTGTGCTTATTTATTCTCAATTTTAAAATTATGGTTTTAAATTCTCTTAAGGAAATATTTAACTTTTAGTTAAATTTTAAAAATTAACCCAAGTTTATTTAAATTATTTTTTACAATTTTCAAATTACATAACAGAAATTAAATAACCATGCATAGTTGGACTTTAAAGTAAAACTAAAAATAAAAAATCAAATGATTATTAAATCAAATCTTAAATTTGTAAATATGTTTTATATGATACTTTGAGTTGTTTCGTGAGATTGCAAGTTGTTCTTGTAAACCAACTTTATTCTTTTATATATGATTTTGAAAAATAATCTAAGATGTCGCCTAACATAAAAGATATTTGTAGTTCCATTTTGGGTAAGGTTTTTTTTTTTTTAAATTCCATTTAAAAGAAATCCAACTAATAAATGGTAAGAGTGACTTCTTTATTATTATTATTATTATTATTGTTTTATTTATTTATTATCTATTATCTATTATTATTATTTTTTCCTTCCCTCTTTGCGAGAAGAGACTTTTGAAATTTACTCCTTTTTTTCCATCAAGGCATTAGTGGACATATAAAAAGGTATGTTTGATAAAAAGGGTCTATTTGGTGTTTGAAAATCCCACATATTCCATTGAGCCTTTTTTTTCTTTTCTTTTTTTTTTCCCTATCATATTATAAGATTTTCAAAATCCACTCAAAGTTTTAGTGGAATATTCAGTCATGAAAGTAGCATCAATCGACTCTAGTCCCTATAGCCCTTTTGAAATATTTCCAAAGTACAAAAATCAATAATAAAAAATAGATTTTGTACAAAAACTATGGATAAAAGTTTCTAAGATAAGTTTACCAACTTAAATATGTTTCAAACCAACTATACATGTAACAATAAAGTATTTATTCTACTAATAAAAATGTCACTAACATAACACATTTATTGTTATAGGTAATATCTATTAATGATTTTAAAATTTTTACAACTAAATTATATGTGGTAGACTTGCTTGTGAGGTGTTCGATTTGAATTCTCAATCCTTATCTAAATTCAAAACTCGAGTCTGTACAACTAGATCTCATGCGTGGAATTTAAATTTTAAATATATTGATTCAAGTTCAGAACATGAGTTGTTATTGCATAAATTATTATTAAATAGAATGTAAATATAAAACTAGACCAACAAGCGATAAGTTTTGACAAACAAAGATAATAATAATGAAGGAATCAATTAAAAAAAAGAGAGAAATTATTATAAAATGAAAAAGAAAAATTATTTTCTTAAGGGTAAAGAAAGAAATTGGTTGAGAATGGCTTTGCGAGTGCATGAAAGGTCACAATAAGGAAAAGGAGGACAAAGGGCCAACATGAATGATTGATAAATGGTGGGTGTGCACGACCGTACTGGATCACAGCCCGAGATTCCTTTATCCTTGTTGGAATCTTCTGGTATATTCTGTGGGAAAAAATTATATAAACTTAAAAAAAAAAAAAAAAAAAAAAAGAAAAGAAAAAAGGACAAAATAAGGAAGCAGCGAAAAGGGTATTGAAGCAGATGAATGGGTGGGAAAGCGTTACGTCACCGACACTGACAGCACATAAATTGGTGACGTAAATGGAATCCAATCGAATATTCACCGTTTTATTTTTCCTTTCCTTAACTAATTGGACAAATTAATTATAATAACTATCTAATATTATAGCTTTAAACTTTTAATTCGTTTAAAAACTTATATAAATATTAAAATGAGGTCAAATTCAATTTAGATAATTGCTCTAATTGATTTTTCTTTCCTATTCGAATTTACATTTTAATTAATTAAAATTACTTCATTTTAATCAAATTCTTAAAACTATAGTTGGTACGATCAAACTTTCGATATTATTTTTTAGTTTTCTTAAATTCGAAGAATTTAGTTTGATGTGTTATTCGTGTATATTGCATATGTAATAACTTTTTTCTATAAATTTTAAAAAGTAATAAAACAAATTGGAAGTTTGAATATATGATTCTAATAATTCCTATAGTTTTAGTGTTGTTTTTACAAATTTTCAAAGTATTTCATTAATGAAATTATAGATAATTCAAATATTCTCCCAAAACAAGACCAACTTACCTATCAAATCGAAAGTCTACATTATTGAACTCCAATAATTGAATTCAAAATAAGTTATATATTGGTGTCATAATTCTATTTATTCAATATTAGCTTTTGTATACTAACATTATTTCCCTTCAAATTGTAGTTTCAAATTTATATATAAATCATATTTACAGTAGAAGTAGAACAAGCTTTTAAAGAAACATTGGTAAAAATTTGTGTGCCCTCTTATAATTAATTACTATTATATTAGGACTTGTTCTAAAAAATTAATATATATAAATTGTGATATGAACTTTTAGAAAAATCATAGATTGGATGATATTGATTATTTGAAATATAAAATTGTATGCTTGAACTTTCTTTAAAAAAAAAAAAAAAATTTATTCGCATGAAATCAACATCTTGCTGAACCGTAATTGGAAATTTGAGGAGTTTAAACTCTAAATTAGTTTTTAATTTTTTGAAAATAGACATTAAATTAAAATAGATTTGATGTATTATTTAAACTCAGGCAGATTTCAAATACAGTAAAACGAACCATAATGTTTATAGTTTATTATCTATTCGTGAGAAATTGTCACAAATATTAATCTTTATTTTGTTATTATTTGTAAATATTTTAAACAGTTTTACTATTTAAAATAATTTTTCTTTAATAACCTTTGGTTTAATCGATTTCTTATATGTAAGGTTTGTTGATGATTTTGGTCCTTATACAATCAAAATATTTATAAAACTCAAAACGGAAAAAGCTATTGAATAACAAATTTAATAGCTACCATTTAAGATACAAGCATACTTAAAAAAAAAAAACCTTTAAAACAAACAACAAAATAATTACAATATAGAGTGGATTATATAGAAAATGTGTAATAGTTAAAGAAGTGTGGCATTCGGAGAAAACCCAGAAAAAAAAAAAAAAAAACTAACAGATTATATTACATTTTTATAGAACTTTTAACCATTATAGTTGAAGATATATTAGGCATATAATTAAAAAATTGGACTTGGGCTGCATCTATCTATCCATATTATATAAAAGAGATTATGAGGAGAAACATTTAATTTCCATATTTACCTTTTTAGTGGTGGGAGAAATATTCAATTTTTCCATTTGCCTCCTTTAGTGATTGGTTATAGGAACATATATAATATAATTTTAAATTTTAGTTATTTCATTGATTCTAATATTTGATTTCATTAAAAAAAAAAAAAGGCATTCACATAAAAAAGATTATCTCATCCACCTAAATTTAAAAAAATATGTATCATTTAACAGATTTTATTGTTTTAAAATTTGGTATCTCCCCAATCTAATTCTAAAAAACTAAAATTATAGGTAAACTAAACTAAAATAATTAACAGATTCTTAATTATTCATGTGAATAGTAAAAAAAAAAAAGAAAGAAAGTTGGGGAAGAAACATGGATTTTATTGGTCAAACCAAAATCTCATTTTCTGTAATAATTTTGAGATTGGATTTAAGATTAAATTGAATTAAATTTTAATCTAAATATTTTTTTATAAATAGACTAAATATATTGATGCTCCCAAGTTTCTAAGGCATCTCTCTTTTCTTTTCTTTTCTTTCCTTTCTTCGTTTCTTTATATATATATATATATAGTTAATGATTTTGTTTTCTTCTTTTTGTACCTATATAGGTATTTTCTCCTATGATTTTTATATTTGTGGTTCTCCGATCCGTATGTTTATTTTTACATTTTTTCTCACACCTTCAAACTATTTTTCAGCCATAAAGATAAACCTTTTTTTTGGTATTCTTTTTCTCCTCTTCAACCCATTTATTTAATTAATTTTGTGTTCTTTTGTGTGAGACTGGGATTGAATTAGGAAATTAAATAGAAACTATATACGTATTAGAAATAGGTTTTTAATTGTGGTTCACTTTTATTTTAAAGTTTTATTATTATAAATGCAAATATTATTTAATTGATTTGTTCTCTTAGTATCAAAATTTAAACTGAGGAAAAAAAAATTCAAATTTTGTGAACAAAAACATTTTCTCTGATGGGTATCTTTAAGTCTTCAAATACTCAAATTTACTTTATTACATTTTATATCTACGTAAAATTCTTATTTCAACTTATACATATACATTCAATTTTCAACTAGTACTAATAAAGCCCCTTATTTATTACCCAACAAAATAGTAATAATTTACTTTGAAAAAAAAATACAAAAACTTTTTACTATGCAACAATTTTTAATTTGATCACTAGTGTATTGCACAAAGATAGATAAAGATACATATCTAGCACCAAGTTTTCTCCATTAAAAAATGACGTACAAAATGGAGATATTAGGAATTTTCCACCATTTTATAGATAGTGAATGAAATGAATACTAAATTTGTGATTGAAAAATGAAAATAAAGATAGAGGAACAAAAAAATCACCTTTTAAAAATATGAAAACCAAAATAAATTTTTATAAAAGTAAAAAGACTCAAATAAATAAAAGGGCCAAAATGAATAAATGACGAAGGTTTGGAAATCAAGTAGCATTTAAACTTAAATTTGATATTATTTTCAAATTTAGATTAAATTAAATTAGTATAAGGATCATGCACTCATCAACAGTCTATTGGATTGGAGTACTTTTAGAAAAAAAAAATTTAGGTTAAAAGGGTACTATGAAAAAAATTAAGGAAATAAGGTATTTTTTTTTGTCTTTATTATAATGAGTCCCTTAAAAAAAATGCACTCTGTTTATTTTTTAATCTTTCTAATCATCTCTATACAATTTCACTCTTACTTTTTCCGTAAAATTTTTAATTTTTTTAATCGGAATTCTCATATTCCTTATTCTCTTTCCCTCCTACTTATCCCGTAAAGTTATGGTGATGAACTTTACGAGAATAAGTTGGCTCTCTGTGACTTTTCTTGTAAAGTGATGATCAACACTTTACGGGAAAAGTCATAAAGAACTAATTCCTTTCTGGTAAGTTTAAACTTACCAGAAAAGAATTAGCTTCCTGTCTATTTCCCGTAAAGTTCTTCACCAGAACTTTACAGGAAAAGTGACAGAGAACTTCCATTTATTTCCTTCCTATGATTTTTCCTTCTTGGTAAGTTCTCCTCTTCGTTTCTTTCCTTCCTACTACCTTCTTATTTTCTCGTAAATTTATTTTTATTTTTTTCTTAACTTTGTGTTTGTGTAATACTTTTTCATAACCTTTTGATTTGGTTGAAATTAATTCTTAATTATTATAAAAATCTAAAACTAAATTAAAATATATATAAAAAAAAGTTTATTCGGTTCATTTTCTCGGTAGACTACATTTTCCTTAAACTTACCAGGAAAATAGATAGAATAAAGTTTTTTTTTAATTTTTTCATTATATATTTTAATTTTAAGTTTAATTTTCATAATAATTAATAATTAATTTTAATTTTAATAACTCAAATTAAAATTAAAAAATATATATATATCTTTTAAAAAAAAGCTTACGTCCATTTTTCTCGGTATCGGGAACATGGTACCAAAAAAATAGATAAAATACTTTTTTTTAAATTAATAATTCAAATTGACATTAAAAAAATATCTTTTTTAGAAAACAACATTATGTCCATCAAAATCACATCGATATTAAAGTCAAAACCAAACGTAACTTTTTATTATGTTCGGTTTGATCATGTTTGACTGTGCTTTTTCCTTTGACTGAGTCTAAATTGAAATAAAGATTAAAAAAGTTATCCTCTTCTTCTAATTTTTTTTTTCTAAACTACCCATTTTCCATATATATATTTAAAGTAAGCTTTTTTTTTCTAATTAACCCACCCATCAAGAACCAGATTATTAGCTAAACTGATTGAATGAATCCCAACTCCTATTCTTAAATATTGTGCTGAAGAGGAGAAAAAAAAAATATCTAAAAAAATTGAAACTAGGTCAAAAAAATGGCCAATGAAATGAAATGTTTGATTTGAAATATTTAAGTTTTTCTTTTTCAAATTCTAGAACCATTAGACTAAAAAAAAAATAATAATTAAAAAAAAAAATGGCTTTGGCTTATTCAAAACCTCCATGAAAGAATATTAGATTCGTTACACTACGCGACGGCCCGACCACGATATTTTACTCTCCGCCTTCTCTGAATCGCTTCCCATAAATTCTCCGATCAAATTTTCAATTCTCTCTCAACCTTTTTTCCTCTCTCTCTCTCTCCTCTGGTTCTCTGTTTTGTTTGTTAGTTTGAGGATGATGGAGCTTGGACAGCAAGTTTATTCCTTCTAATGATTCTCTTTTAGATCCCTTATTCTCCACTTTAGTCAAGCCTTCTTCTTTCTCTCTCATCCCCAATCCCCAATTCCCTCTCGATTCCCATTTTCCTCAAGATACAGAGTCTTGGAGAATCATGGTTTACTCCGACAAAATGCAAGAAATTGCATCCAAAATGGGTTTCACACTCTCCGATTTCGCCGATACTTTGGAACAAGAACGCCGTAAAGTCCTCATGTTTCAGCGCGAGCTCCCTCTCTGTTTGCAGCTCGTTTCCCATGGTATAAATCTGACCCGAACCCACCCGACCTCTCTCCATTACACTCTGTTCTTTTTATTTTCTCATTTGGGTCTTTTCGCAGCCATTGATTGTTGCAGGCAGCAGTTATCGGAGACGACGACGGAAAATCGTCAATCGGAATGCTCCGAGCAGACTTCCAGTGACATGGGTCCGGTTCTTGAGGAGTTCATTCCGATTAACAGAAATGGGGTTTCTGATTTTGAACAAACGGAGAAAAATAAGAATAACGACGACTCTGATTTAAACAATTTGAATTTGGCTCCGTCTGATTGGCTCAGATCTGCTCAGCTTTGGAATCAGACTTCGGATCCTCCTCCCCTGAATCAGGTAAAAATTTCCCCCCTTTCCTTAGATTTCAAAATTACTCTCCTCGGAAGTTTAGAGGTTATTGGGTTTTGTTCTGCAGGACCAGGCAGAGAACACGCCGGTTGTTGACGTCAACAGAAATGGCGGCGCTTTCCGGCCGTTTCAGAAGGAGAAAACCGGTAGCGCCGGCGGGGGAGGTGGGGCATCCTCGTCTTCAGCTCCGGCTCCGGCTGCGGAAACGAGCTCGACGACGGAGACGGGGTCAGGCGGAAGTAGCCGACGGGAAGAGAAGGAAGCTCAGAATCAGAGGAAACAGAGACGGTGCTGGTCGCCGGAGCTGCACCGGCGGTTCCTTCATGCACTTCAGCAGCTCGGAGGTTCCCATGGTAGGGAAGAAGATGGAAAATCAACTTTAATCACTTGAAATTAAATTTATTAATTTTTTTTCTTTAATTAAATTAAGTTATATATTTTGAATTGAAATGCAGTGGCGACGCCGAAGCAAATAAGGGAATTGATGAAGGTGGATGGTCTTACCAACGACGAAGTGAAAAGTCATCTACAGGTTTGGGCCTTTTAAAATTATTTTTCTATTTTATTTTTCATTTTAACAAAATGGAAATCTAGAATTTTCTTTTTCGTCCAAATTTCTCACCTAATTGTAAGATTTTGTTTTTATTAACATGTTCCTGGAGAATTTTGTTTTAAATTAAGTTATACTATTTCTTCTTTTTTTTTTAAAAAAAATTGTCTTTTAAGAGATTTTAATTTCCATTATTAGATGGGTTAGGTTAAGATAAGATATGATACGGGTTGTGTATGTAGTTCAACATTTATGGCAAAATTACTCATCTTTGCAATTATTTCATTCATATATTTTCATAAAGAAAACAACTGGGTTCTGAATTGATTTTTCTTTCAATAAAATTTTGATTGCAAAATATCAACAAAAAGAAAAGAAACAAAATGAAACCTTTTGTTGTCTAAAAAGTAAAAAAAAAAAAGACAAATTAAAATCTTTTGTTGATCTAGTGGTAAATAAAGAATAAGAGTTTAACATGAGTTTAATAAAGAATTTAGAGGGAATGAATTTAATATATAGTGGTCACTATCTTAAATTTAATATCTTACTAGCTTTCTTACATCTAAATGTTATAGGTTTAGAGATTAATCGAAGCACATGCAAATTCATCCAACACTCTGAATATAGAAAATAAAAATGAAAAAAAAATACTTTCGCAATCTAAAATTGAAATGGATTAACTAATTTCAATAATTATTGATTGTATTAGGAATTCTTCTCTGCGTTACTTTAGGGAGAAGATTAAATTATTATAAAATGAAAAAATAAGATCAGAATAAAGTACAATGCTTGAAATGAGTTTTAACTTATCATTTATTTTTTTTTTTTAAAATGTCAGTAAAGTATATTCACAGCTAATAAATATTCAACCACATCATAAATCTGAATTGAAAATCTCTGTATTTTTTTTTTTTAATTGAAAATTCAGCTTTCTCTTAACTTTTTCTTCAATCCTAAGTTTTTTTTCTCCCTTTTATCAATAAAAAAACGTGATATCAAATTTATTTTTGTAAAATTAATAGTAATAAAAAAAAAAGGAAAGTTAAAATACAAGTTCATAAACAAAAATTTCATATGCGTGATTTATTTGGTTCATTTATCTTTTTGTTTAATAAACTTATAAACTTTAAAATGCATCCTAAAAATTCTAGGAAATTTTAAGTCTGTCAATTTGACATTTTTAAATTAATTAAAACAAAATTTAAAATTTAAAATTTGATTAGACGTAAATTTAATTTTATATATAATAGACAAGTTAATTCTTCAAAAAAATTAAATTAAATTAAAACTTAAAGATTATATTCAACCTATATTGACATTTCGATGTCTAACAAGACATAAATTGATAAGTAAACTTGTATTTCAACCTAATTATCTTTTCTATATTCAAAAATTATTTTGTGAAAATATATTTTTTATAAATAATAAAGAATCTGAGATATTTAAATTTCATGTCTATTTATCGGTAAAGTAATAGATGTTTATTTAGGTTTATTACCTAATATTTATTTCTACTTATAATAATTTTTCAAAAGAATATTGTGGAGTCATTGGAGGTTTAATTTTGATAAACATAATATTGTTCAGAAGTATCGTCTGCACACGAGACGGCCAAGTCCGACGATCCACAACAACGAGAGCGGCCACGCGCCTCAGTTCCTGGTGGTTGGCGGCATATGGGTACCGGCGGCCGAGTACGCCGCCATGTCCACCACCACTTCCTCGGGAGAAGCAGTCAGCGCCGCTACCACGAACGGAATTTATGCACCGGTGGCAGCAGCGGCAGCGCCGCATCCATTACCCAGCACAGTCCAAAAGCCCAAACCCAAGATCCCTTCCTCCGCAGCCGTCGCCGCCGCCGAATCTAATTCTCCGACTACATCTTCCTCTACTCATACGTCTTCAGTTTCACCAGCTGCCTCTTGAGCCTCTAAATTGGGTTGGAATTTTGTTTTTTGTTTTTTTTTTTTTTTTTCCTTTTTCCTACACGTTTGATGTGTGAATCTTTGTAAAAGTTTTGTTACAGAACTTGCATAGAAATAGCTAATAAGAACATGCTGAGATTAATTCATTTACTTGTGTTGCTTCTCATCTTCATTCTCTTTCATTTTATACTCATAGTCATATGTTAAAAGAAAATTGATCGAAGATATGGAATAAAAGTACTAACATATTAAATATAGGAAATTTTCGTGTAGTAGCTACTCTCATCCATGATCCAAGGTTTATAATGTTGTTGTCGATTAAATATCGAGCTCATAAATTTATTAAAATGTCCGATATTGATGATATTTTTGAATAATAATAATAATAATACCAACAACAAATTTAAATATAGATTTGTATTAGTAAATAAACATTTTTTTTAAAAAATTTAGGTGTAATCTGGTACTTGTCCAATAAAAAGTTATCAATATGATAATTTTATTAAAAAGTTATTTCATCAAACAAAATTGTAGGTAAAGGAAAGGAAATCATGAAATTAGGTGTAACTACTCAATATTTTTATAATTTTTACGCAAATTAATTTGTCTATTATTTATATTATATTTATATAAGTGACATTTTTTGTTTATTTTTTATTTTTTATAGATTTTTTTACGATGTAATATATTTTTATGATTTTTAAACAAATTAACGTATCTATTATTTATATTATATTTACATTAGTGACATCTTGCTATTTATTTTTTCATGTTTCATGGATTTTTCTATGATGTGATAAAAATATTAATTTATCTTTCATATCAATGTCAAATCTATGAAAATGTGGAAATATATCGATGAAAATTTAATACTGTTCTCTCATCAACATTCATACATGTCAATTATCTTTAATACAAATAGTAAATATTTTGTTAGTAAGCATTATATGATTAGTATTTGCATGTGGAGATTTAGAGCCTGTTTGGATTGATTAGAGAAAAATATATTTTTTTAAAATTTTATTTTTATTTAAACTTTTTTTATTAAAAAAATAGTTTAAAATATACTTCAAAATCTATTTGGATTGCTTGTCAAATACTTTAATTTTTTCCAAAATGGTATATTTTTTAAAATTAAATACTTAACTATATTTCAAACACACCCTTTAACCTCCTCTTTTTTTTTTTTTCCTTAACCTCCTTTTTCACTTTTCTGAGCTATCACTAAGTAATTTTTCTCTGTGACACTCTTGGTCTCTATTATTATTATTATTATTTATTTGTTTTTTTTTTGTGTGTTTCTTAAATTATTAAAGACGTTATGTATTATTCAGATCTAAGGTCACTAGTACTTTTTATATATGTTTGAATAACAAGCTTGTGTTACTTTTGTTTTTTACCTTTTAAATATTAAGCTTATAAATATTATTTATGTTTTATAATTCACATTAAATTTTGCCACATTTTTAAAATTCAAACCAAATTTTAAAAATTAGAAAAGTAAATTATGTTAGGTAACTTTTTTTTTGTTTTTAAAAAATATACATGTTTGTTTTCTCATATTTTTCTTACAATCATTTTCATATTTGTTAAATAAAACATAGGAATTCTTCACCAAAATCTTAATACAAGCACAAGTATTTTATAAAAAAATCTTTTTTAGTTTTAAAAATTGTTTTTTTTTTAAAAAAAAAATTCATTAGAAATTCAAATATTTCTTTTTTAAAAATGTGTTAAATTAATAAATGCTGAGGAAACAGGTATAAATTTTGAAATCAGAAAACTAAAAATAAAATTATTATCAAATGGAGCCATAATTTTTTGAATTTTTTATTTTTATTTTTATTTTTTTAAAAAAATTTCAGTAAAAGTTGAAATGTTCTTAGGAAATTATTATAAATAAAAAAATATCAAACTATTTATATATATAGAAAATTTTATTGTCTATCAGTAATAGATTGCGATAGACTTGAGTGATAGAAGTCTATCGCTCAATCGGTAAAAGTCTATTGCGGTCTATCGCTGTAGACAGTAAAATTTTTTTATATTTGTAAATAATTGACTTATTTTATTATATTTGAAATAGCTCAATATTTTTTTAACGAAAAAATGAAAATGATTTGAAAAATTAGAGGCAACAAATATTGATGTTCAAAAACAGAACTAAAAAAACGAAATCATAACAAACATGCCTGATTTGAGACTATGTTTTTAATATTTAATTTTAAAATTTTAACAACCATAATTAAATAATTTAATTATATTTTAAAATTATTATCTTAATTTGATATGTATGTGTGTCTTTATAAGAGGTTAAAAAACAATTCTCTGATTATTATCTTAACAATCCAACTCTCTCCAAAAATCAAGAAAATAACTTCTCATTCCATAAATTAAACCATAAAATTCATTCAATTACTTAAGCATCATGAAACCTAAATTTATTTTCTGAAAATATAAAATGCTATCTAAGTTGAATTCATACAAAGATAACTAAGGGAAATACTTTGAAGAATAGATTTTGTTAGACAAACTGATTTATTTATAATCACTATTGTTAAAAAAAATGTTTAATATATATTTTATCTGTTTGGTTTTAAATTTATAAAATTAATTTTGAATAGTTAAAATGCCTTCGGATTATATTAATCTGTCTTTAGAAGTAAATTTAGAGAGAAATTGTAAGGGAGTGAAAAAAAAAAAAAAAAAAAACCCTAAAAGGTAGAACGAAAAAATTTAAAAAAATGGGATAATATTTTCTTAATGGGAAAAAGGTTTCAAAATGTGTTGGGTATAGTTTCCATTTTGGTGTTTCAAAACGTTACACTTTTAGTTCTTAAGTTTTTGAGTTTGTTATCAATTAGTCCCTAGATTTCAGAAAGTTACTATTTTATCCTCAAGTTTTTATTTTGTTTCAATTTATTCTTTAAGTCTCAAATTTATACTTTTTAACCTCGATTTTTTTACGAAATACTCACTCTCAATTTTGAGTGTTAATGCCTTGATTAATTGAAAATAATTAAAAAGAATTATGATTAATTAAGCTTAACTAGTTTTTCACCGCTATTAAAATTAATTTAAAAATTTCTTTTCTAATTATTTTAAATTAAGTAATAGACATTAACGCAAGTATCCCGTGAAAATTAAGGTTAAAAGTGAAACTTGAAATCTAGTGACAAAATTAAACAAACTTAAATCCTCAAGGGCATGCAAAATTGCAACATTTTGAAATCTAGGGACTAGATTGAAATCAAAATCAAAACTGAAGTACTAAAAATGTAGCATTTCAAAAATCTAAAAATCAAATGAAAATTAGACCTAAAATCTAGAGATAAAAACAAAAAGGTATTTTTGTATTTCTTACCCACCCCTATTCACCTATTTCTTAGGGAGAAAATATTAGAAAGAGAGTTAAAAATAGAGAGAAAGAAAATTAGATAGTGACAACACATTTAGAAAGAGAAAAATTGGAGGAGAGACAAAAACTTTAAAGAGAGATACAATAATTTTTTTAAAAAAAGTTATGAACTAAAAAAAAAGGACAACAAATTTCCAGAGAAAAAAAGGTGTTAAAGGAGAGAGCTCAAAAATTAAAGAGAGTTGAATATTTTTAGAAACCAAAAAAAGTAAGAGAGGAGAGAAAAAAAAAATCAAATGTTTGACAGAAAAAATAAATAAATGAAAAAAAAAATAAATTATAACAAATATTTAAGTAGTAAATTTTCTTACTCCTTTTTTAGAATATTTTGATTGTTTTTTGTGTGTGATCAGAGTAAAGAGTGAGATTCACACAAATTAATAAACCTTAATGCTAAAAAAAATTAGGAGCAGTTGCAAATATTACTATCGAATTCAAAATCTATTAGTAATAGACCACATTAATAGTGAGGTCTATTAGTTAACCATATCACTAATAAAAATCTATCAGTAATAATCTATCATGATTAGATTTGACTATATTTACAATTTTTTTAAAAGTTATACATTTCATTACTATCCTTAAAAATGTTATTGAATGCAGTTATCCAAAAGTTTTTTTAGAAAGATAACTTTTGGAAGGGAAGTGAAAGAGAGATAAATCTTAGAGAGTAAAGAAACATAAATGGATAAATGTTAAAAGAGAACATATGTTTGACCCAAATTATTAAATCACTAATCGATGGAAATATGATAGGTCGTAGTAAATTCCAATTTCTTCAAATTCTTTATACCTAAAAATATGTTTGAGAGTGATTTTAAAATGGCTAAAATCACTTTTGTTATTTTCAAAATCAACTTCTTCAAAACTAATTTTGATGATATAAAAATTGCATTTAAGTGTAAAAATGAAAACTAAATTAATTTTGAAGGATTAAAAGTGTGTTTTCAAGTATGTTTTTAAAAGTGACAAAAATGATGTTGACGATTTTAAAATCGCTCCCAAACATGCACTAAAAAATAATATTTTGTACAAAAAAGAGAGTGAAAATGACAACATTGAAATTGTTAAAGTGAACACGTGCATAATTAATCAATGGATATTAAGTGTATACTCTCTACCAAAAGGTTTAGCGTTTAATTTCATGTTAAGCTGAAAGAAAAAAAAATTATATTCATAACCATTTTAGAAACCAAGAAAAATCACTTTAGGAAATTGCATCGCTACTTTTCCTCAAGTGATTAACCGTCTTAAGACATTATATTCTCCTAGAGACTTAGAGGTCATTGTATTACGTAAACCAAAATTATACTCAAAATTCAAAACTAAATATCTCATTTATCCAAAAATAAAATCTATCTTTTTGAAGCTATTTTTAAAACTAAAAACAATTGAAAACATGATAATTTGATAATATTTTAACTAATTAAAAAATATATTATCGACTCAGAGATTAGATGTTCCAATCTCGAATTGAAAAAATTAATATCTTTTGTTATGTTGGTATCTTATAAAATTTTGTTTGATAGTCATTTTATTGTTAATTATATTATTATTATTATTTTTAATAATTGTGCTTCCTCTCCACATAAGTTTTTTTAGTAAGTTTTTCACCGTACTTAAAAACACACACTTGAATTTTAGGTAAAATTTCAAAAATAAAATCAAAATTTTAAAACCTATTTTTATATAGTTTTAAAATTTTAGTTTAATTTTTAAAAACATGATTAAAATGTAGATAACAAAGTAAGAAAACTATAGGTTGTAGTGATTGTAAGTTCAAAAACAAAAAATAAAAACAAAATGGTCACTGCAACCGAACATTGATTTTTTTATTTTAATTTTGAAAATTGTGCTTGTTTCTCACAATATTTTATAATCATCCTTTCTATATAATAATGAATGCTTAGCCAAATTTCAAAAATAAAACACAAATTTTGAAAAATGACTATTTTTTAGGCTCTGTTTGATAACCATTTGATATTTTATTTTTAGTTTTTTAAAGATTAAGCCTATAAATACTAATTCCACTACTAAATTTCTTGTTTTATTGTACTTTTTACCAATGTTAAAAAAAATCAATCCAAAATTTGAAAACTTAAAAAAGTAGTTTTTAAAAAAACTTATGTTTGGAAATTGGAATTTGACTAAAATTTCGAATCTTTCAATTAAAAAAATGTAAATAATTGTAAGAAATTGAGAACACTACTATAAATTTGGCATTTCTTGATGCACAAAATTTTTGTTGTCTTGATAGTCATAGCAAAAGACCATCATGAAAAATACCTTTCTTGACACAATAAACTTTGATATTTAACTTGACATGCATACATGCAAAAAAAAAAATATTTCTTGACACAAAATACTTAAGTTTTATCAAAATGGTGAATTCCTGATTTTTTTTATTCGTTGATGGTCAAAACCTAACCAGAAAACCTATTTCTTGATAGGTACTGACCATCAAGAAAGAAGCATTACTTGATGGCCACGGACCATCAACTAATCTACCCGCAAAAACAAATATTTTACGCGTGGATGTGGTCTTTCTTGATGGGCAATGCCCATCATGAAAACGTCTTTCATTGACTGACGTTGAGCATCAAGAATAAATTAAAACGACGTCCCTTTTGTGGAGTCAAAATGACGCGATTTTCATTTAGGGTTTTCTTGACATAATAATAATATATAATAATAATAAATATAATAATAATTATTATTATATATTTATTATTATTAGTGTCAAACCCTAAGTCTACTAACTCTTCTTCTCTCGTTTTCACCCTTTCTCTGCCGCTCTCCCTCTCTCAATCGCACGCCAGCCGCAATGCCTGTTGTCGCCACCTTCACGCCGCCTCCGAGTCTCCGAACAAAAAATATGCTTAAACCAAAAACTAAAAACAAAAGACTTAATTTGGCCTTAGTTTTCACAACTTAACTCCAGTTTTGATAATACTCTTTAAAAAAAGTAAACGGAGATCAATACGTACAAATATCATTTGCAAACCTAATTTTTAAAAATAAAAAACGAAATATTACCAAAGCATTTCAAATTTTTTTTTGAAATTAAAAATAGATACCCTCTTATCCTTTTTGTTAAATATATATTTATCCAAATATAACTACAAATAATTAAAATATTAGGGTAAACAAATAATCTTTCACAAGAAAACTTTGACGAATCTGGTTTGACTGGAAATAAAGCGAATTATTATTTTTGTTTAAAAAAAAAATCATACCCATTTGAGATATGAATGCATGACTTTAAAAATTATATTATTGCATGAGAGAAAGAGAATGGTTCATGAATTAATTTAAATTATCCTCTATTGACGTGATTGAAATATTAATGTTTCTATTTTTTCTTATTAATTTAAATGGTCTTAATAAAAAATTTGAATCAATTTGGATGAACATGGAATAAAACTTGGATAAGAAAAAAAACATTGAACAAAATTAAATTATCAAATTGGTGTAAGCTTTGGATGTATTTGAAGTATTTTTTCAAGTATTTAATTTAAAAAAAATAAATGCAAGTGCTTGGCAACAACTGAAAATAAATTTAAAAAATTCTTAGGTTCTTTATTTTACAACTTTCTTATCAAAAGTGTTTAGATGAAAATAAATATTTTTTATTTAACTTTTTAAGTTAATCTAAATAGGCTCTTTCTAAACCAAAAAATATTTCAGATATATTATTAAGCAATGATTCATTTATACCTATCTTATTTGAACACATCAATTTTATATTTTTAAATTTAGGAGAGGTATAATTTTTAAATTTTATAAATAAATCAATTTAGAGGGTTTGTACCTATTATCGCTAAATTTCATCTAAGATCAGTTCAAAATTAATCATTAAATAAAATTATTCTTTCTCGAGTAAAGAATATCATATAATTCTTTCTAAATAAATAAATAAAAAAAAATAGTGGAAGAAGAACCAGTGAAAAATTGCTAAAACAATTTTTTTTTTTTTTTAAAAAGATCAACAACAAATTATTATCACACTGAGTCCAATTAATATATCTATTGGTGTTTACAAAAAAAAAAGTGATCTATACATTTTCAAATCTATGTCAAAAAAGAAATTTAAAAAGAAATTATTCAATTAAAACAGAGTTGTGTTTCATCATTTTCAAATATGTATTTAATAACGATTCAGAAATTTGATTCTAATTTAAAAGATTATTTTAAATATGTTTGTTATTATATTTATAAACCATAAAACTAGTTTTAGTTACCTACTAGTTTTACGTTAATTTTTTTATTTTATAATTTATAATATCTTAAGTAATACATATTTTAATTTTAGAAATTGATCGAATTGAGTTTATAACATAAAATACCTTATTTCTAAATCTTCTTATGTGTATTTAATATAATTCTGCATTTTAAATTTTAAAATTCAAAATCTAGAGATACACCAAAAAATATAAAAATGTTTTTTTAAAAATTTACACTATTTACATCATAGAATTCAAAAAATAGTTTTAAAAAAATAAAAATAAATAAATTTTTTGTCTGACACAAATCTTAAAAACGAAAAACAGAATCACAATTGTCAATTACGAAACAAGTCGTTAGTAGTAGGTAAAATTCAAATTCTATTACCAAAAAAATTATGACCTTTCTCTCCCAAAGTTTGAGGTTTAATTGTCATCTTAATCATTGTACTTAAAAAACTTGAAATTAGAATATTATTTGAATGTTAAATATTTCAAATTTAAATGTTTGGGATAATTAGATTAATTATAAGTTTAGTTTCTAACTTCTAAGTTTACTAGTGAAATAACTTTTAACTTATAAGTTTAAAGTCTTGAAGCATAAGTTTTCAAATAAATGTATTTTCTTTGTTAACTTTAAAGAGTAAATATTTAGTCTGAAATTTAAAAATAATAAAAGAGATAGATAACTAAAATTATATATATGTTTTATTTAGTTAATTTATAATTAATATAAAATGTGTTGGATGTAATTAAAAATGTTTGAAACATAATTTCATAATATAAAAGATTGAAGAAATATAATTTTTGTAAATATTAGAGATGATATTTAAATATACTTAAAAGAGATAAATTGAAGATATTTTCATTCTTAATAAATGGTATTGTTTAATAAGGAAATTATTTTAAATGGCAAAAATGCTGAAAATATTTATAACTAATAGCAAAATACACAGTTTATCATGATTTATCGCAGTCCATTGCAGATAGACAGCAACATTTTGCTATATTTATAAATATTTTAGTTTCTTTTACTATATTTGAAAATAGCCTTAAAAATAAAAATAAATTATCAATAAAGGTATATATTTGAGATTCTTTTTAATATGAAATCATATTTTGTATCTACTAAAACATCGTCATTTTATAGGTTCCACTTATTTTTTATTTTTTATTTTTATTGTTTCTATAGAAAAATTAGTAATTCGGAACAAGAGGCAAAGATTCAATTTACTTTATTATATTTTTTTTTACGTTTTCAAAATATGAGCAGAAAACATTGAATTTAAATGAAAAGAGCAAAACAACGATGAAATATAATTTTACAGTAAATAAAACATTAGAAGAATTGTTAAATTATATTTATTTGTGCTTTTATGTAAGATGTCACGAAACAATTATTTGTTTTTTTAAATAAAAAATAAAAAAACAAAAATATTTATGTGGATAATCTTGTTTCTGTTGGAAAAAAAATTGAATGTTGATAAGATATTATCAAATAGGTTATCTTAGATTTTCTGGAAAGAAAAACACCAAATAGTTTTTCTTAATTATATTTATATTTGCTCTCGAATAAGTAATTTGCAAATAATTATATATTCTTAAAATTAAAAAAAAAATTGATTAGATACAATCTTGATTTGATTGGAATTTTTTTGAACATCCATAAAATTTAACACTTTGCATGATTGAAGTTATTATTTTCATATGAGAAAATAAATTAATAATAAATTAGGGTTGTTTTTAAATATAGTAAAATGAACTAAAATATTTATAAATATAGTAAAATTTCACTATATCTGCGATAGACTGCGATCTATGTCGACATGTGTTATAGACACAAATAATAGTCTATTGCGGTCTATCATAGATAGAGTGTGATATTTTGCTATTGTTTGTAAGTATTTTCAACCATTGTCATTTAAATTTTTCAATAAACTATCTACTAACTTCTAATTTTGGAGAAAAAACTTTAAATAGTTTTTTTTTTGAGTTGTATTTGCATGCTTCTTCAAATAAGTTATCGATACCTTGTTTCTATTGAAAAAAAATTACACGTTCATAAAATCTAACTATATCACTTTATCAGCAAAATAAATTTCAAAATTCTCTCATGAAAAATAAAGACTTTAATTTTTATTTAGAAGACTTTAAGCGCTTTAATAAATTAAAGTTTGGCCCAGAAAAAAAATGACAAATATGTATTTATGATAGTGAAAAAAGTGCAAGAAGGAAAATGTGTAGTGTAGTTATTGTACAAAGGAATTTGTATTTATAAAATATGTGTATAAATTGTTCTAAATTTCACTTTACTAATTCTTTATCAATAAAAGTTAAAAAAAAAATAAATATTAGGACACAATTAGGATTCTTGAAAGGATATAATGACAATGTAAAATTAAATGGAAAAAAAAATAGAATTTGTTGAAAAATTTGATGGCAAAAAGGAAGGTAAAATAGGGTGTGAGTGTGAGAGAGAAAATGATATTTATTGAAAAAGTTAAAAGCGAAAGAAGGAAGTTAAAAATTTTACTCTTAATTCCTTTTAATATAGTATAAATATAGATATGTATTTGATCCATAAACTTTTAAAGGTATCTAATAAATTTCTAAATTTTCACTTTGTAGTGATGTTTGGCAGGCACATGAAATATGTGTGGTCGATTAGGTTTAACCTATTAGGTACAAAATTTAAAAAAAGTTAGGAATATTAGATTTCATAGACTCAATAGGCATAAAACTAGAAGTTTATGAATCCTTAAGGTAGCTTTCAAAGTTTAGAGACCTAGCTTGGGCCAAATAAACAAATCTAGAAGATCATAAAATAAACTTATAATTTAACCAATAATAAACATTTGTATTTGCATATGTAGAATAATTGATGTGGTTTTTTAAAAAAATTATTATAAATAGAAAAAAATTATTAAACTATTTACAAATATAGCAAAATTTTTTGTAACTATTTTCTAATCGTTTTCTATTTTCGAATACATCCAATTTTTTCATGGAATTTAACCAATTTTGTAGGAACAAATAAAAATGTTTTTAGAATATTAGAAAACTGTCAAAAATCTTATTTGGGTTAGTTTTTTCCCGATAACTAAATAAAATAAATTTTATAATTTTATTGTATGCATTGTATGCATTGTATTAAAATAGAATTATTAAAATTGAGTCCTGTTTAGAAATAAAAATCTCAACTATGAAATTTCTACCTAATTTTTCTCGTTATTTTGATGAGCATCAAACCTATATTAAACAATTTAAAATCAACCTATAAATATATTAGATAATTAATTCATAATACAAAAGTTTAAAATTAATTTACACTAATTAATTAGAAAGTACTTAATTAATGAATAATTTTTCCCTCTTCTCTCTTATTCATTTTTTTCAAAGAAAAAGTCTTATAAAAAAGGTCTCTCATCTTCCAAAAGGACAATAAAATCTCATAATTCATGTGTTATTTTTATTTAAAGAGAATAATTATTTAGATGTTTTTACAAATAAGAAAATTTTATATCCTTCTCAGAAACCATCTCAAAAACCTACACAACAAACATAGCCACAAAGGAAGTAATATCCTTGTGGTTTGAGGAATGCAACTTGGCCTTCAATAATACTTCAGAAAAAAGTATCTATATTTCTCCATTAATAATAAAGAAAGAAAGCTATAGGCATGACCCTAAGTACATTTAAGGATGTTATATAGGCTAAATTATATCATATAGAAAATATCCCTAAACTCGGTATTAGGCCAAAAATATCTTTAAATTTTCAAAAGTTTCAAAAATACCCTTAAACAATTTTTTTTTTAAAAGAAAAACATTAAAAAATATTGTAGCATATAGTAAATACCTTAGAAAAGAGGGGTTTTGAAATAATATTTACTATACTTAATTGTTGGTTATAAATAGTTGTACACTCCATTATTATATTTGGTACCCCAAAGGAGTGGGCTATAATAACTGACTCCACCAACTTGTAGTTGGTGCCCCAAACAATTACTTAGTATATGAACACAAAGGATTAGTACTCATTTAGAAAATATCCTTGAATTTCAAAAGTTGTATTGATACTCTTAGCCTCACGAAAAAAAAAAAAAATACTCCTATTGTTAGTATTGTGATCAATTTGTTTGAAACTTTTTTAAGTTCGAAAAGAACAAATTTTAAAACAAATCATATATATATTCTTATTTTTTTTCCACTCATTTTAATTTGCTCCCATTAATTTGTCCAAGTCTTGCTACCAATTTTCTCAATAAAAATGTAAACCAAAACTTCAATTAAAAAGGATACAAAAATGACTATTTGGCCATTAACACACATTCAATGACTAATCTCACTAAACAATCTGCTGTCTAAAAACCCGTAAGATATTAAATCCTAGGTAGGTGGCCACTATGAATGAACCCATGACCCATAACTCTTTGGCCTTTTTAAGATATTTCCACTACCACTAGGTAAACCTATGATGGTTATTTATAATTTTTTTTTTTAAAAAAAAATTTAAGGTAAGAGTATTAGTGCAACTTTTGAAAGTATAGAAGTAATTTTGTAATAATATATTTATGAGTTTTGTTCATATATTATCAATAAGGGTACTTTTGAACTTTTCTTTAAGTTAAAAGAGTATTTTTCAAACTTTTAAAAATTCAAATGTATTTTTGAAACAAAAAGCTAACAATTTTCATCCAAATGTGATAGGGATATTTTTGAACTATTTTTAAAAATTTAAAAGTATTTTTTAAACTTTTAAAAATTCAAAGTATTTTTGACCCAAAATATAAATTTCAAAAGATTCTTTTTTATATAATTTAACCTACTAGATATACTCATATACATATCTCTAGTAGATTAAAATAATCTTTTAAAAAATATTGTCAACAGTTTAAAACATATAACCTCCAAACCATCGCATTTTTATGCGACTATTATTATAATAATTTATTTAAACAAAATACTAGACATCCTAAAAATAGAGAGAGAAAAGAAAATTCAGTTAAAAGATACAAATAATCAAATACTATTATTTTTAAAGATATTTTAAAAAATAGAATTCTTTAAAATAAAAATAATTATAAATATAGTAAAATTTTATTTTATATATATGATAGACTAAGATAGATTAAGATAGAATATGTAAGTTAAAATTTTGCAATATTTGTAAAAAGTTTGATGTTTTTTATTTATAATAATTTTCTTTTTTTTATATTATATGGGTGGTATTCATATTTGTCCCCTTAAATAGTGGTATCTTCTTTTTTTTTTTTTTTTCTTCATTATTTAATATTACAAATCCAAATTCATCTCAATTTTTTCAATGAGTAAAACCTTATTAAAAAGAACATTTTTATGCCACACATTGTCATGGACATGGTGTCATTGCATGCTTAATATTGGTATCTACACAAGTGGGAAATCTTCTCACATTAGACTTTTTTATTTATTTATTTATTTATTTTGGGCAAAGGGCATTAGCCTTTTGGGTCTTTACATAAAACCCACTAAATTTTGTCACCTCCAAAGGCCAATCCCAACAATATTTATTGATTTAATTTTCAATCTATCCCTTTTTTGTGGGTCTCTGTATCATATTTGAGGGGAAAATTTTCCAAAGTACCAAAATAATAGGAAGAAATATTATTTATAATAGAAAAAAAAATTAGTTGATACTCGAATCCATCCATTAGATCGATTAGGTATGAACAAAATAAAAAAATAGCTCATACATTCAAAACACTTATTAATTAATATATATGATGCTTGATTACTGATTAATACACCTATTCAATCAAGGATTTCAAATCGTCCATTTTTTGCAACTTTAATATAGTTAGATCTACCATTTTTTTAATATATATATTCTTCTCTGAAATCAGTCCTTTAAATGTATTTACCCATATTATTAATATGAGATAAATTGATAGAATAATAAATTAAATAGTGGTATAATATGTTATTCCTATAGTGGAAAAAAAAATATTAATTTTGAATCTAAAATGTCTTCTTTTTCATTATTATATTTGAAAAATAGAAGATAGTCCGACACACACACCACACAGAAACAGATGACAAATAATATGTCTTAGCAAACACTGGAACAACAAATAGTAAAGAGATGAGAACACTCAAACTTTGGTAGCCCTGTTTGGTGATATGCCACCTACATTTAGGGGCAGTGTGCTCAAGAAAGATAATTATTCACTAATATAATAGACCAAGCAATTACTACGTTGTACTTATTTATAATATAAAGAATGATTACAGTGACACACGTAGAGTTTAACTTATTTGATCTTCTAGGCTCCTCTAGATGTGAGGCTCCTTTTCAATAGGCTCCCATATGTGATTATTAGTGAAAAAACACTTAGGCTCCCCCTAAGTAGTGTATGAGACTCCCTCTCACAACAAAGATATTTGAGAACTTTCCTTCAACTTGAAGATTTAGGCTCCCCTAAGCTAGAGAATCCCTTGTCAATGAACTAATGACAAAAAATACTTTTCAAGAGTGAAACAACCACAATACCAACAATTGTAGAACAAGTCGCTAATCACCAAAAATACACCTTGCTTGGAGAACGATGAACACCACAAAAGAACTTTTATTCAGAACAACAATGAATGATCTCACAAAAAAAAAAAAAAAAACAATTCCGACAACTTTAGCTCGGTCACAAGTTGACCTTAGATAGCACAGTGGAAATATGAAAACAATCTCTCAAATAAACCTTCCAAAACATGGACAAGGAAGGCGTACAAGGAAGGAATAACACATAATAATTCATAGAAGGAACGAAATAGTATGTAGAATCAACATCCTAGGAGACATCCTTTGAGACAATATTGGAGACAACACAGAGCCAACCCACCAAGCAATGCCAACCACGATCTTAAAAAAAAAATATAGATCGAGCTAAATATACAACTCTAACAATATTCTTCAAGGGTTATTTTTTATTTTTTATATTTTTTAGAGATATGTTAGTGTTCAGGTCAACTTACACGCCCCTCAACTAATCTCATGAGACAAATCAGCCATTTGATCTTACATCATTTAAATCCTAAATAAGTAACCAAACATAGATTGAACCCCTAACATATTCTTGAAAGGTTATACGTTTGAAAATTTTAGATAATGTTTAGCATTTAAAACGGGCGGGGATGCAAACCAAAAATTTATAACAGAAAGATTAATATATATATATATATATATATTTTGGTATTTATTGTAATAATGTGGAAGCTATTATCTCATATTATTGAAAATTGATAAATCTACATTTAATCACATCATTCTTTAATATTTTTTTTCTTTTAAATTTCATGTGTTAAATTATCATTTGGGTTGGAATGAAAAAAAAAATTGTTTATTCAATATTGTTCTTAACTAACAAACAAATTTTGAGAAAGGATAGAAAAAAAAAAGTTTACAAGATTAGTTAGGTCTAAGACCCTAAAACATGAGCCTATGTGCACATAGACATAATTTATGAGAGTGACATTAAAAATGATATGTAATAACATTGAAGTTATCTTTTGAAATTGGAAATCAAGATGATATGTTCCACAAAAATATTAAATGTATTATTACTACTCCAAGGGGATCTTCTTAGAATATTCCAATATTTTTTTAGAAAGATGAAGATATTATTTTAGGTCATAAAAAAATGAAAGACATAATATAGAAGTTTATCCTTAGAAATGGGCCAATTAAAAACTCCTAATTTTTTCTTAAAGCATATCCCTTAGAAGAAGACTTGTTAGGAAAAGATTAATAATAAAATTTCAATGTCTTAGAATCTTTCATTGTCAAAGATACCAATTTCCCATTTGGATCCAATGGTCTCAAATATATAATTTTTTATTTAAAAAAAAAAAAAAGAAATTAAACAAAAAAACAATTCATTGACTAATTTTAAGTGAGAGAGAGTGGGAAAATGGTCCCTTGAGACAATGAGAAGCCAATTAGGCAAATGCCTCTTTTTGTTGATGAATTGTATTTGTCTTTTTTGGGTTGATTTAATGATGGAAGGGAAAATCTATATTGGATATGTCAAAATTGGAATAATTAAAAACACATTGAAATTTTGATTACCATTATTCCTGCCTGCCCTTTTTCAGAACGTGCATACGAAGACAATCAACTATTTTAATATTATTATCAAACATGTTGGAATTATTTTAATAATTTAAAATTATAGGCCTAATTAAAGGTTTTTCATTATATTTAAAAATATATTGCCAATCTTTTTATTAAAAAATGAATTCTTGGAACAGCAAAAGATATAGCCTGTTAAGTAGGAAATATGTACTCAACAAATAAATTTTTTTTTTTTTAAAAAAAGGAATTATGGAAACTTTTTGTTGGTTTAGTTGGAAGGTTTGTTACGTGAGATTGGACATAGATAATTAAACTCAAATTTATTACAAAGTTTTGAACACTCTACAATAAATTATAGAATAACATTATATATATTCATCTCGACAAGGTTTGGTTTTTATTTTGTTTTTATTTTAATTTATTTTATTTTTATTTACCTTTCCATTTTCATGAATTCGTCAAATGTCCATCCACTACCACAGGTTTAATTTTTAATTTTTAATTTTTATTTATTATTTATTTTTTTATATGTATATATATACAAGTAAAATAAATTTGGAAACAATATTTTTCTTAATTCAATTTTCGTTCTTTAACTTTTCAATAAAAATGTCAACTAGTTTATATATAATTTGTACTAATGAAGTATATAATGTGTTTTTCCCCACCTTGATTAAGGGAGTTGGGTGTGGGAGGTTGTGTTGTTTGCGTTGTACATTATGTTTGCCTCAAAAAAAAAAAAAAATGTATATGTTGTGAATAATATATAGATATAATATGTGTTAGCAATTAGGAGGATTGTTTTGAATTCTAAGAAGGAAAACAGAAAAAAAAAAAAAAAAAAAAACTTTGGACTTGTTATTTGGAGAGAATCCAGAATTATATTTTATGTTTTCAAATTTACTAAATTCAACAAATATGTGTTTAGTAAACAACTTAGATTTTTTTTTTTTTTTAAATTGTTTTCTGACTCTATGATCTAAATAGTACAAATTTTGAAAACAATATTTTTATATTTTTATTGTATCCAAATTTTGAATTTTAAATTTTAAAATCTAGAATTATATCATATAAAGATTAAAACATTTTAGAAATACAATATGTTGGGTTATAAACTCAATCTATTTTTTAAAAATGAAATATGTTTTATGTAATGTATTATAAATTATATAATATTACAAAATAATAATTATATAATTTTTTTAACATAAATCATATTCATAAATAATTTAATAAAATTTATTATCAACTAAATATTAGTGGGTAACTAAAATTAGTTTTATGATTTATAAATATATAGTATCAAATATTTTAACAATTATTTAAATTAGAGTCCAATTTCTGAATTTTCTACCAAACACACATTTGAAAACATGAAATACAAGTTTGTTTTCATTAAATTCCTTGTTTTCGGATTTATATTTTCAAATTTTCTACCAAATAGACCTTTTGTTTCCTTAATTAGGGGTGGTCATTCAAATCGCAAAAATCGAACTGTTTTTCAAAACCGTACCTAAAACTCAATGAAATTGAAAAAATGTGGTTCGGTCTCATTTGAAGAAATCTTAAAACCAAATTATTTGGTTTGGTTCGATTTCAATTTCGAAAACCGATTTTGAAACTGAACCAAACCGTTTTTAACTAATATATATTATATTTATTTAAAAAGAAAATGAGTAAAACTGAATTTATCACGAGTTGTTTAATTTAAAGAGAAAAATTGAATTTAAAATCGAACCAAGGTTTGATTTCATATATAAAAATTTAAATTTTTTTTGGACCGAACCGTTTCCAACCCTATCCTTGATAACTCTTGATCCAAGGAAGATGGTAGAGGAGGATATATTGGTAGGTTTTGGTTGACATTAGATTGGAATGTATATGTAGTTATAAGTTGTATAAATTTTCTAAAAGACTAAAATATGTAAGACTATATAGCGCCCACACAAAATGGGATGATAGGTATATGCTTAATTTTTCTTATTGAAGTTTTTTTTTTTTGTCAACACATATTTTATTTGTTATTCTTTTTATCATCTACAATTATTGAGATCATAATCAGCCAATATCCTCATTCATCAATCTCTCCATCTATTATGTATCACTTTTCTCAATACCCACAAAATTTCGGAGACAGATTCAGAGTTTTTCACAATTTCTTATCGAAACATATGAACAAAATAATAATAAAATTTGTGAACAAAAAAAGATTTCTTATAAATATGAAACGGTTCGCTTTGACCAATAACTCAAACACTTCTTTCATCTTATCAATTGAAGGAGTCCTAAAAGTTAAGGGTATTTGTGGATTGGGTTGGGTTGGGTTGAAAGACTTTTTAGACCCAACCCAATTGTTCGGGTTGTAAATTTCTTCAACCCAAATAATTCTTTTTAAAAAATGAACTCAACCCAACCCAACTATGAAACATTTGAGTTGGATTGGTTCGGGTTTCCCGGATCATTTATTTAAAAAATATTAATATATAAAAAAGTTATTTAATTATTTTCATATATTGAATTAGAATTAACCCCTCAATTTCAATTTATATTATGAAAATTTTCATTACAAACTAAGAGTTATTGGAGAAAAATTATCCAAAAAAACATGAAATTAAATAAAACTAAACTAAATATATGTATCTATAATCTTACCATAAGTAAAAAATATACATTTTAAAATTAATAATAAGTTTGAGTTATTTTAGGTGAACCTATGAACGAACCCAACCGACACATAGGTGGTTGTGACACTCCGACTTTTATGATAATATTTAATGGATAGAACTTAATTTTCTTTAAGTTGCCTACGTACCCTTGAAGTAAGGGATCAAGTCATGGAGTTATTACATTTATATTTCAGAACCTTTTACTTTCATTATGACTTTGATCCTATTCTTCATTTGTAGGATTGGTTAATACAATGAGCTTTGGTTTCATCGTCAAGGAACCTTATGTGTACTTATTGTTGGACCGGTATGGCAACCCTAAAGGGGGGGTGAATAGGGTTTAATTAAACTTATTCCTAAATATGCTCAAATTAAACTAATTGAATTATTATTTTTTAATTAAATTAATAAAAACCTTAATTGATGCTAAATATCAAGATTGATAAAAAATATATGAAACACAAGATTCAATCAATCTCAACAAAGAAGGATAGTAATCTATAACATGCTACTAAAAATTGAATGCAAAATAAATTGAGAAAGAGTTGGAGAAGAAGACACCGTGATTTTTATAGTGGTTCGGTCCAACTCGACCTACATCCACTTTCCCAAGCGCCTCTTGGGATTTCGATTAAAAAATCTACTTTGACTCTTTCCACGGATGAGAGTCAAACCGCTACCTTGCTCCTTTTTCGGGTTCAAGAGCAAACCCGATCCTTTCCACGGGTTAGGATCCAACCGTTACAATATTCTTGAAATTTTAAATCACACACTAAAACTCTCTAAAAAAGAGTAGATGTACAAATTTGAACTCACAATACTCAATCCTCACAATACAATGAAAGTATCTCTCTAGAATAAGATGAAAAGAAAGAAATTTGAAAGCTTCGAGAGAGAGCAACAATGGTGACCTTTTTCAATTTTTGAGGATTGTAAAATTGTAAAAGTTAAGGAAACTTTTTGGAGAAGATGAAGTATTTAAAAAGAAATGAAAGTGAGTGAAAACCAAATTAATTTGAACTATTAGATTTTTGTAAAATAAAATTGAATGGTGGAGATTTAAACTTAACTAGCCGTTAGACACAAACATATAATAATATTAAATTAATCCTTTTAAAAAGGCAACTAACCGTTAGACACAAACATATAATAATATTAAATTAATCTTTTTAAAAAAGCAACTAGCCGTTAGATACAAACATATATAATAATATTAAATTCATTTCTTTTAAGTTCATTTTCTTTTTAAAATCATTTTCTTTTTAACATCAATCCAAAAATAAAAGACCCACCAATTATCACTTCTCCATTGCTCCAAATGGCACCTTTCAATTTGTCCACTTTGATTAAAAAAAAATCTGCCACGTCATCAGTTTGGGATTTTTCCATTAAGCTTGTTTCTGTCATATCTTCTTCATTTGAACTCCGATTTGAGTGATTCAAATTGCATTGGAATCGTTGTTCCAAGCTCCACACAATAGATACTTCAAAACACTCAAATGATTAATAAATAAAATCAGGTTTGTTATCATCAAAACACTAATTAATCAATCCATTAAAATTAATTAATTTGAGATTAAGGGCCAAAAAGCCAACAATCTCCCCCTTTTTGATGATGACAAACAACTCAAGAAAAATGAAACCCAAATTGTTGTGCGATATAAAATATAAATTTAAATTGCAATCAACAAACATACATAATTTTAATTCACTTGTAAACAAATGATATATTTCAATAACAACAATTCACAATTTAATAGCAACAAAGATATTCAATACTAACATACTTTCATTTTTCTTATTACCTCTCCCCCTTTTGGAATCAATCAAAAATAGCAATTAAGAAAAATAAGCAATGACATGAAAATTTTCCTTAAAGAGATGAACACATAATTTTGCAATTCTTCTCCTATCAACATGTCCTCTAAAAGAAATACAACAAACAACATTGTAAATTTAAGAGGCATCACAAAGTATCAACCAAGCTCAAGATAAAAACCAATTTCACAGATTTCTCCCCCCTTTTAAAATCAATTGAATACTCCCTCTTAATAAGGGACAAAAAGACATTTAACACATATCAACTTGAGGGTAGAAATATCAATTAATTTTTAAATTAAATTTTATTTCAAAGATAATTACTCCAAACAATATGCATAACTCCCCCAAAGAGGATAAACTATATACATAAGAGGGACACACAACAATAAACCAATATGTAGGAATCAATTTCATTTTAACATGAAATTCATATATATGTTAAGTGAAAAGCTCCCCCTAAAAATATGAATTCTATAATAATATCAAGATGCATCACAACGAATGATACCAAGTTCAAGCCTATTTTTGCAAAAACTTTCTTCATTCAAAGGCTTAGTAAAAATATCCGCTAATTGATTATTAGAACTCACAAATTCAAGAGTAATATGACCATTTTGCACATGCTCTATAATAAAATGATGTCTAATATCAATATGCTTAGTCCTAGAATGATGTATAGGATTTTTAGTCAAATTAATAGCACTAGTATTGTCACAAAATATGGGCACACTATCAAATTTTAATCGAAAATCACAAAGAGTTTGTTTCAACCAAAGAATTTGTGCACAACAACTAGCAACCGCAATATATTCTGCTTTAGTAGTGGATAAAGCAACCGAATTTTGCTTTTTACTAAACCAAGATACTAAGGAACTACCAAGAAATTGACAAGTCCCACTAGTACTCTTACGGTCAAGTAAGCTACCGGCAAAATCTGCATTGGAATAACCTACCAAATTAAACTCAACATTTCTAGGATACCACAAGCCTACATCAATAGTTCCAAGCAAATATTTAAATATTCTTTTAACGGCATGCAAATGTGATTCCTTCGGACAAGATTGAAATCTAGCACAAAGACATACACTAAACATAATATCGGGTCTACTAGAGGTCAAATAAAGTAAAGATCCAACCATACCTCGATAAATCTTTATGTCCACACATTTACCTTTTTCATCTTTGTCAAGCTTAGTGGTAGTGCTCATAGGAGTTTTTGCAATTTTACCTTCATTGAATTTGAATCTCTTGAGCAAATCTCTTGTGTATTTTTCTTGACTTATGAAGATGCCATCCTTGAGTTGTTTGATTTGGAGCCCAAGGAAGAAACTAAGTTCTCCCATCATACTCATCTCAAACTCACTATGCATACACTTAGAAAATTCTTCACACAAAGATTGATTAGTAGAACCAAAAATAATATCATCCACATATATTTGCACTATAAGCATATCATTTTCTTTAACCTTAATAAAGAGAGTAGTATCAATTTTTCCTATTTTAAAGTCATTCTTAAGTAGAAAATTACTAAGCCTATCATACCAAGCTCTTGGAGCTTGTTTTAAGCCATAAAGAGCCTTTTTCAACTTATAAACATGACTAGGCAATTCAAAATTTTCAAAGCCCGGAGGTTGTTCTACATAAACTTCCTCGAAAATATAACCATTTAAAAACGCACTTTTCACATCCATTTGATACAAAATAAAATTCTTATAAGAGGCAAAAGCAAGCAACATTCTAATAGCTTCTAATCTAGCAACCGGTGCAAAAGTTTCTTCATAATCTATACCTTCTTCTTGACAATAACCTTGAGCTACAAGTCTAGCTTTATTTCTAATGATATTTCCATGTTCATCCATCTTGTTTCTGAAAACCCATTTAGTCCCAATTATAGAAGCATTAGAAGGCCTAGGGACTAATTCCCAAACATTGTTCCTTTCAAATTGATTTAATTCTTCTTGCATAGCTAAAATCCAAAACTCATCACATTCGGCATCCTTAAAACTTTTAGGTTCAACTTGAGAAACAAAAGCAAGATTACTAAATAAATTAAGAGAAGAACGAGTTTTCACACCTTGTTCGGGATCACCAAGAATCAAATCCTTGGGATGGGATGGAGCATATCTCCATTCTTTGGGCATAGATGAAGAACTATCTTCCTTCTTTTCATTGATGCTCACTTCTTCCATACTTGGAACAATTTCTTTGCCTTTTTCACTTACAAGTAAATCTTCAAAATCTTTTTCTAAATCATCACTATAAATAGACTCATTAGAAACAATATTACAAGATTCATCAAACACAACATGCATAGATTCCTCAATAACTAAAGTTCTCTTATTGAAAACTCTATAAGCTTTACTGGTAGAGGAATATCCAAGGAAAATACCAACATCCGTCTTAGAATCAAATTTTTCAAGTTTTTCTTTATTGTTCAAAATAAAACATTTACAACCAAAAACTTTGAAATACCCAATATTTGGGATTTTGTCATGCCAAAGCTCATAAGGAGTTTTATCTAAAGATGGTCTAATTAAAACTCTATTTAAAACATAGCAAGCAGTGTTAACGGCTTCCGCCCAAAAATATTTAGGTAAACCATACTCATGCAACATTGACCTAGCAAATTCTTGCAAAGTACGATTTTTCCTTTCAACCACACCATTTTGTTGAGGAGTTCTTGGAGAAGAAAAATTATGAGAAAAACCATTTTCTTCACAATAAGATTTAAAAGCATCATTATCAAATTCTCCTCCATGATCACTTCTAATTTTAGAAATAAAAAATCCTTTTTCGTTTTGAACTCTTTTTGCAAAACTAATAAAACTTTTCAAAGCATCGTCCTTATGTTTTATCATCAAAACCCAAGTAAATCTTAAAAAATCATCAACTATCACGAATGCATAATAGTTCCCTCCAAAGCTAGCAATTCTAGAAGGACCAAATAAGTCCATGTGTAATAGTTGTAGGGGTCTAGTAGTAGAGATCACATTTTTAGACTTGAAAGAGGACTTAGTTTGCTTACCCATTTGACAAGCATCACAAACTTTATCCTTTTCAAATTTAAATTTGGGAAGACCTCTAACCAAAGAATTCTTGGAAATATTTGAAATTAAGTGCATACTAGCATGTCCTGATCTTCTATGCCATAACCAAGAATCATCATGCAAAGCTGAAAGACATTTGTCACTAATAGGGAAATCATTCAAATCAATAGTGTATACATTTCCATCTCTATTTCCAACGAACAAGATTTTTCTATCACTAGCATTTTCAATGATACAATTCTTTTTATCAAAAACAATTCTAAATCCTTTATCACATAATTGACTAACACTAAGTAAATCATGCTTTAAACCATCAACTAAAAGCACATTTTCAATAAAAATAGAAGACTCATTACCTATATCACCCTTACCAATTATTTTACCTTTCTAGTTATCACCAAAGGTTACCATGCCTCCATCTTTTCTAGAGAAAGAAATAAACTTGGATCGGTCTCCGGTCATGTGCCTTGAGCAACCACTATCCAAGTACCATCTATTTTTCTTGGAGGCTTTCAAACAAACCTACATACAAAAAAATTCAAGTTTGATTCTTTGGTACCCATACTTGTTTGGGTCCAAGAGTGTTAGCATTTACAAACTTTGGGATCCATTTCATTTTTGCATTTGCATTAAAAGCATTGGATCTAGACAAGTAACAAGAATAAGCTTTATGTCGATACTTGCCACAAGAAAAACAAACAAGATTGTGCAAGGATTTATCTTTCAAGACATATTTGTGCACTTTACTTTTCTTGGAGAAATTCTCTCTTGGAGCATTGTAGAACTTTTCTCTTTGAGAAAAATTTCTTCTTGAAGAAGTATTATGAGCATACTTCAATTTAAAGCACTTAGGTCTAATATGACCTTCAACACCACAATTATGACATATAGGCACAAAACTAGATTTAGCATTATTAGACACAACATTAAGCATATTAGGCACAATAGAAGATGCTTTAACAAATATAGTTTTAGAACTTGGAGTAGAGCATTCATCAATATAGCCTAAACCTCTCTTATCACCATAAGGCTTGCCTACTTCAATTATTTTGTCCAACTTTTGAGCACCTATTGTCAACTTTTTAATGGACTCTTTAGCTTTATCAAGTTCTTGTAAAGCATTTAATTCCTTTTCCTTAAGAAATTTAATCAAATTATCTTTCTCACAACTATCATGCTCAAGAAATCTAACTTTATCAAGCAAAGCATTTTTCTCATCACAAACACAAGCATGCTTATCACAAGAAACCTTCATTTCATCAATTTGCACAACATGCTCATTATTTTTAAAATAAGCAATTTTGTCAAGTAAAGACTTATTTTCACTAGACAATGCATTGTATTTTTTTTTAAGCACAACATATTTAGAGCTAAGTTTTTCTAAATCATTTTGCATACTCTCAAAAGTTTCAAACAATTCATCGTAAGAAGGGGATTTTAGATTTACCTCATCATCAAGTACATCATCTTTGTCACTATGAGCCATGAGGCAAATGCGTGCCACTTCTTCAACATCACTTCCACTTTCACTTTCACTACTATCATCCCAAGTAGCCTTCATTGCCTTCTTCTTGGATTTCTTAGAGATTTGAGGAGAGGACAATCCGTTCTTATATGACCCGGCTTTTTGCATTCATAACAAATCACCTCATCCTTTTTGCTCTTCTCACCTTTTGACTCTCTTTGGGTTGATAGGTGTTTCTTGAATTGCTTCTTCCTCTTAATGAAATTTTTGTACTTACGTGAAAAATAGGCAATGTCATCTTCATCAAGGGCATCCTCATCTTCGGAGTCAACTTCGAAGGAGATAGTCTTTAATGCAATACTCTTCTTCTTTTTGGACTCATCCTCCAAGTGCTCCTTCATAGTGATCTCATGGGTCATGAGGGAACCAATGAGTTCCTCCAAATGGAAGTTTAGTGAGATCCTTTGCTTCTTGGATTGCCCTCACCTTTGCTTCCCAAGTTTTAGGTAGAGACCTCAGAATTTTTCTAACATTTTCAGAAGTTGTATAGACTTTACCAAGGCCCTTCAAAGCATTTATGATGTTAGTAAATCTAGTAAACATATCCGTTATAGACTCATTAGCATCCATCTTAAACAATTCATAATTATGAACAAGCATGCTAATTTTGGACTCTTTAACTTGATTTGTTCCTTCATGAGTAATTTCAAGAGTATTCCAAATTTCTTGAGCGGAAGAACACATAGATATTCTATTAAATTCATCTTTGCTCAAAGCACAATACATGCAATTTATAGCCTTAGCATTTAAAGAACACTTTTTCATTTCATTTTCATCATACTCTTCTTCTAATTTAGGCTTATCAACATTATCAACCTTTTTCATGGGAATATATGGATCTTTAGTAACAATTAGCCATAAATTATAGTCAATAGATTGCAAATAGATTTTCATTTTAGCTTTCCAATATGCATAATTTGAACCAAAAGAAGTGAGGTCTAGAAGTAGATTTACCGTCAATAATTCCACTTGCCACTAGGTTTGCCATAATGCTCTAACAATAAAGTTTATTAAGAAAATAAAATTTCAAGATGAGCAACCTTGCTCTGATACCAATTGTTGGACCGGTATGGCAACCCTAGAGGGGGCGTGAATAGGGTTTAATTAAACTTATTCCTAAATATGCTCAAATTAAACTAATTGAATTTTTTTTTAATTAAATTAATAAAAACCTTAATTGATGCTAAATATCAAGATTGATAAAAAATATATGAAACACAAGATTCAATCAATCTCAACAAAGAAGGATAGTAATCTATAACATGCTACTAAAAATTGAATGCAAAATAAATTGAGAAAGAGTTGGAGAAGAAGACACCGTGATTTTTATAGTGGTTCGGTCCAACTCGACCTACATCCACTTTCCCAAGCGCCTCTTGGGATTTCGATTAAAAAATCTCCTTTGACTCTTTCCACGGATGAGAGTCAAACCGCTACCTTGCTCCTTTTTCGGGTTCAAGAGCAAACCCGATCCTTTCCACGGGTTAGGATCCAACCGTTACAATATTCTTGAAATTTTAAATCACACACTAAAACTCTCTAAAAAAGAGTAGATGTACAAATTTGAACTCAAAATACTCAATCCTCACAATACAATGAAAGTATCTCTCTAGAATAAGATGAAAAGAAAGAAATTTGAAAGCTTCGAGAGAGAGCAACAATGGTGACCTTTTTCAATTTTTGAGGATTGTAAAATTGTAAAAGTTAGGGAAACTTTTTGGATAAGATGAGTATTTAAAAAGAAATGAAAGTGAGTGAAAACCAAATTAATTTGAACTATTAGATTTTTGTAAAATAAAATTGAATGGTGGAGATTTAAACTTAACTAGCCGTTAGACACAAACATATAATAATATTAAATTAATCCTTTTAAAAAGGCAACTAACCGTTAGACACAAACATATAATAATATTAAATTAATCCTTTTAAAAAAGCAACTAGCCGTTAGATACAAACATATATAATAATATTAAATTCATTTCTTTTTAAGTTCATTTTCTTTTTTAAATCATTTTCTTTTTAACATCAATCCAAAAATAAAAGACCCACCAATTGTCACTTCTCCATTGCTCCAAATGGCACCTTTCAATTTGTCCACTTTGATTAAAAAAAAAATCTGCCACGTCATCAGTTTGGGATTTTTCCATTAAGCTTGTTTCTGTCATATCTTCTTCATTTGAACTCCGATTTGAGTGATTCAAATTGCATTGGAATCGTTGTTTCAAGCTCCACACAATAGACACTTCAAAACACTCAAATGATTAATAAATAAAATCAGGTTTGTTATCATCAAAATACTAATTAATCAATCCATTAAAATTAATTAATTTGAGATTAAGGGCCAAAAAGCTAACACTTATAACAACAGACAATTTCCTCTTCATGCGGGAAAGGACGAGACTGTGAATTTTTTCGTCATTGTTTGTTTCCCAAAATTGTTTTGCCTTCAAAGTTTTCATCTTTCTTTGGTGTTGATCGCTCGTCACTTTGAGACAATCAAAAGCAGATGTCGAAGGTCGATCTTTCTTTGATATGTAGATACTTAGTCTTTTGAAAGCTGAAGTTTGAGTGGAAGTAGACATTAAACATTGGTTTTCTTCTTCTATCATAGCCATACACAATCTTTGGAATACAGAAGATCGAGTAGATGAAGGCTTAATACAATCGAAGACAGAAGTTCTTTGCTTGATTTCTTTTGAACCATCAACTTCTTTGGCGTTAATATTATATGAACTTGTGGAGTTTTCATCCTCCTTCTTCATGAGAAGACCTTTTCTAAAGAAGAGCTCCTTTGATGTTATTTGTTGGCGAGATTGAGAAAAATTGCATTTTTCCTTCTTTCATGTTTCGACTTCAATGAGTAATATTTCTTTTGAACAAGATGTCGCTCTTGTTCTTCCTGACAAGTTTTAGAAGTCAAATCAATATCTTCAAGAGTGATATATTTGATCACATCTTTGGATTTATTTCCTAGCCCCTCATGCTGAAACTGAACATATACAGGTTCCAAGGTTCCAAATTGGAATAAACACACTTTTTTATGATGGAGTTGGCTAGAAAATATTTGATTACATCTACTTGTTGTTACTGTAATATGATTTGATCTTTTAGAATGAAACATTTTTCCATTGGATGATTGATGACTCAATGATACTTGCAATAATTTGGATCACTGACCTTTTGCATCTTTTTCAGTCGTTAGACTCAGGAAGTTGAATTAGTCATGCTTTCAGTAATTGTTCTAACATATCAGGAAAGCCAGAATTAGGAAAATGGTAGACTTTTTCTTGCATTTCATTCAAAGTCAGTTAGCGGCTTTCATGTTCTTGTTACTTTTCAGTCTTTTTATCCTTTTCTCTGAAGTATGACTTAAGAAAGGTTGAATTGACAACTATAGATTCTTCTAAAGTCACATCGACATGCTTTTCTCCATTATGTTAGGGACTAAAATGTTTTTGTCTCCTCGACTAGCAATACTTAGCTCCATATCGTGGACGCGCGTTGCTAGCTCTTTAAAGGTGCAGAGACTTTATACCTTGAAGAATATAAAGAAGTCCCCAATGCATTCCTTGAATGCACATCTCAATGGCGGATAGTTTAGTGAGACGGTCTTTGCAATCTAGACTTTCTCTCCAATGATTTATGTAATCGATAACGAGTTCACCTTTTTGTTGTTTGGTGTTGGTGAGCTCGAACATATTGACTATTCGTCTTGTGCGGTATAAGCGATTTAGAAACTCTCTTTCGAGTTGTCCCTAGCTATCAATGACTTAGAGTCCAAGTCAATGTGCTAGTCAAAAGCATTTCCTTTCAACATTCGAACAAGTTGTTTGACTAATAAGTCCCTCGCGTACCAGCATTTTTACATGTTTCGATAAAATGAGCGACATGTTGCTTTCGATTGTCCTTCCCATCAAATTGCTAGAACCTAGGTGGCTGGTATCCAGTGGGCATTGATAAATTATCAATTCTCTTTATATATGGTTTAGAATACAAGATAGAACTTTGAGAAGGACTACCATCTTGAGCTTTGATAGAGTTTGTGATCATATATTGCAATTGTTGTACTAACAACGAAGCAATTAAAGTTGATTGATTGTTGTTGACTTCTTTCAAGATTGTCTTTCCTTTGTCGTTATCCTTGACAGCAGGTGTTTGGCTTGATTCAGCAGGATCACAACTTTTGATGTGATTCTTTAGAGACGCAATTTCATAATCTCTCTTTGATTGCCTTGATTAGCTTGCTCATCTTCTTTTCTAATTCAAATATTCTTTCTTCATTTGTACCCACGTCTGCTATCATGACTGACATCATATTGGGTTCTGATGCTTCCTTGCTTGATTGGTTAGAAGATGACGTGACTTCATTAAGCAGGGGATTCTTCTTGATGACTATCCTGCTATTTGTTGATTTCGACAGTTGCTCCATATATTCCTTGAAATTTCAAAGTCTGGTTGCTCCTTAGATTGTTGAATCTCCTTGGAGGGGCCACGAATAATTGGTCCCATGTAAGCATCACTCAAAGTTTTAGAAGTGTTGTCTTTAAATAACATTTGACCTTATATGAGAGAAAGAGATGGAAGGTAGAGAGGTCCCACCGAGTGTGCTAATCTATTCAATGAGATTTCCAGAGAAATTTAATTCGTTGAATTTGAACTTTATATTTGTATTAATTTCAGTGTCGTGAGTACAATCTCTAATATTTGATCCTTTGATTCTTTCCCTCGAAAAATTAAATTTTAATTCTTAGACTTGTTGATCTTCTTGGATGTCGGGGCCTTTGGACTTGATGATCTTCTTGGATCGGCCTTTGGCTTATTGATCTTGTTAATCGACCTTTGGAGTTTCTAGCTTCAAGAGTTTCAAAGAAAGCCTTTTGATCTTCTGGAAATCCTTTGAGCTTTAGTCTTTAGATCTTCAAGAGAGCTACACTCGTTAGAGCTTTAGTCTTTTGATCTTCAAAGTTTCAAGAGGTTTGTATTCTTCAGATCTTTAGAGTTTGAGAGAGTTATGTTCTTCAGATCTTTAGAGGTTCGTCCTTTGGATCTTCAAAACTTTAGAGCTTCAATTCCTCCCTTATTCAGGAAGTTGTAATCTTGAAATCAATCAAAATTTTAGAGTCTCGAAGTCTTTAGAGCTTCGTCTTTAGAGTTTTAGCACCTTGTTGTCAATGCATCCCACCTCTCTCAAATGAAGGGGTAAGACCTCTATTTATAGAGTTTCCATGGGCCATACTTGGGTTTTGACCCATTTGCTTTTGGGGTTGGACCCACTTTTTTTTTGCCCAAATTTTCATCATGGGCTTGAATTGGGTTGAACTTTGGACCTGAGTGACTTTAATTACTCGGCCCAATCCAATTTATAATTTTCACAATGAGCTTGGACTTTTGTTGTGATGATATGACAAAACTTGGTTGGCCGAAATTTTGGTTTGGGTTGGTTTGACCAAAATTTTCGGGTCATCGAGTTTTTTGAACACTCCTACTAAAAATGCATTCACCTTTTAAAGTTGGCAATGATATTTTAAATAAATATGGAATGGTTAAAATCAAAGTCATGTTCAAAATTATTATCAAACATGATTTTAAACATTCAAAATCGATTTTATGTTTTATACTTTTGAACACAATTTTCATGCCATCAAAATTAATTTTAAATTACTACGAACATATTTTTTTGGGGTGATTTAAAGAAAAAAATTAATCATTTTAAAATAACTCCTAAATCTGGGTTAATTAAGGAAGATGGTGCCATCTTTGACCTTTGGCAATATGAATCAGAAAGCTTAGAAGATACCCTAAAGAGGCTGAAATCAAGGAGTGGGCTAAGCTTTTACACATGGCTTTGCTAATTGTAAGGGTGACAAAAATGATGTTTGAACTTGGAATTTAGACTTTTCTCCCAAATAGGATTCTTTACAAAAATATTAGCAAAAGTTAAGGGTACTTCAAAGGAAAAACTATTTTCCAAAATAGGTTAACAAAACTTTTTAAAGTTATGTGTTTAGAATAGACAGAACCCACGAAAGACAAAATTGGAAGTACAACCGTTCAGTCAACAAATGGAGGACACAGGTCAATGTTTGGTTGCGTCTTTTCAACAGCGTATGACATTCAAAATCTCACACCTTCAACACTCATAAAATCTAACATTCTCTCTCTCTCTCTCTTAAACCTTCAAATTAAAACAAATTCATCTCTCTCCCAAACAACCCTCAAACACAAACACCCAATCTTCACTCCCAAATTTATTCACTTTTTCAGCAATCCCTCTTAATCCAAACACGTTTGGTTTCCATATCTCCTCATTTTCATCCTCTCACTGAAATTTCACTCATTTTTTCCATATTGAGGTATATACATTTTCTCAAATTTTTTTAAAAATAATGTTACTTTAATAAATAATGATAAAAATAGGGTTAGATTGGAAGTATGAAAAAAAATAAGGTAGCACAATCGTGGACGAGGTCCACAATTTCTACATGACTTGTAAATCGTGGATCCGCTCTACGATTTACCCTCCACATAGCATGCAAGTCCACGATTTATCCTACGTGGGTTTTCTTTTCTTTTCTTTTCTTTTTTCTCTTTTTCGTGACTCCCTCTCTTTCCCTTTGTTTCTCTTCTTCTCCTACATCTTCTTATTCTGGTCCAAAATCCAATGCTACCAACAGAGGCGAACATGAGAGAGAGAGACGAAAGAGAAAGCAAGAGCAAGAGCGAGATGTCTTTTTCTTCTCTTGCTCTCGCCTTCGTTTTGCTTGCCTCGCACTCGACAGAGACGAAAGAGAGAGTGAGAGCGAGACGACAGAGACGATTGATCATCTCTATCGCTCTCGCTCTCGCTCTCTCTTTCGTCTCTTTCGTCTCGCTCGTCTCGTTTCTTTTCTCACACACCCGGTCTTATCTCTCACTCTCGCTCTCGCTCACTGGAGTTCGCGTCGGATTCTGACCAGAAGAAGAAGAAGAATCAGAGAAGAAAAGAAGAATCTGAGAAGAAGAAGAAGAAGAGGGGAAAAAAAACAGAAAGGGAAAGAGAGGGAGTAACGAAGAAGAGAAAAAAGAAAAAAAAAGTTGGCAAATCGGTCCACGATTTGCATGCCATATGGAGGGCGAAATCGTTGACCGAGTCCATGATTTGTATGCTATGTGAGGGTAAATAGTGGACCGGGTCTATGATTTACATGCCATGTGGAAATCGTGGACCCCGTCCACAATTTCGTTACCCTATTTTTGTCAATATTTTCAACCCAACCCTATTTTTGTCATTATTTATTAAAATAACATTATTTATCAAAATACCCCATTTTCTCACTCTAAAAGTGGATATAAAATGCATGTAAGCAAAATCTAATTTTTTTTTTTAGGAAAAAAAATAGTTGAGTATAAGAAATGAATGATTTTTTTATTTAAAAAAAAAAAAAAAAAAGAACTCGTATATGTTATATATATCATGCATGCAAACATGATTCACAATTTTTTTTTCTTTTGTAAGAAATAATATTGTTTCTTCTTTTCTCTTAAATATTATATAAACTATGCATGCAAGTAAGATCCATGTTTCTCTTTTTAAGAAACCATATATTTGAGTATATAGAGTGAATGGTTTTGTTATATGTATATTTTTTATTAAATATTATGTATGATATACACGTGCAACCAAGATCCGCACCTTGTTTTTCTTAGTTAGAAATAATGTTTTGAGTATAGGGAATGAATGCTTTTTTTTTTCTACTCCTAATGTTATTTATATATTATGCATGCAAATAAGATCCACATTTAAAAAAAAAAAAAAAAATATTATGATTACTGTGAATATAGGCCATTCCTCACATACTCAAGGATTTTAGGATCAATTTGTAATATAGGTTATTACCGAGTTTATAATAAGGAAGGTCAATTACCATTTACACAAGTACGTGATAATTGTGGACAATACATGACTTACCAAAGCGATCTAGCCATCATCAAAGTACATCATCTTCTAGTAATGAATAAGAATATTTCTCTTATAAGATCTTTTAAAGATCCTTGTGTAACTAACTTTAATTATATTTTTTTAAAAAAGTTGTTTTATTTTAGAAAAAATATTATAAATGAAAAAAATATTAAATTATTTAGAAACATAATAAAATTTCACTTTTTATCGTGACACACCCAAATAGACATCTATCCGTGTCTATTTAGTAAAGTGATAGATGTCTATCTAGATCTATCGCAGTCTATCACGGATAGAAAGTAAAATTTTGTTATTTGTAATTGTTTTTAGCAATTTTTCTATTTTTGAAAACATTCTTTTATTTTATGTTCGAAATAATCTTAGACTATACCATTACGTTAAATGCTAATTTAATATATATATATATATATTTCTCACTTTTAAATGTCTAATTTTAGTCTCTATACTTTTAATAAATCTTGAAATATTCAGTATCTTAAAGCTACTTTTTATTGAAATTGATTGAATAATAATAATAATAATTTTCATGCAAGAAAATATGATATGACTATGTTTTCGAAATTTAGAGTGAAAATGTTGATGAATAACAAAAAGTTTTTTACAAAATCAACAATAAACTAGAGGTAGAACTATTTAAAATTTTTAAAAAGTATAGAAACTAAAATTAGACATTTGAAACTATCGGACAAAAATTAAACAAAGTTCAAGGTAAATGAACCAATATGATACTTTAATCTATACTTCATCTATTTTAAATTTCCAACATCATCGTTTGTTAACCAAATAGGAAATGTTATTGTGATTTGTCTTTTCCATTTCATTTTTTGGAAAGACGTAATATTTTTCTTTTACCTAATAAAGAAGCAAATAGATTGTTTTTGCTAATATCTATACTATATTAAAAAGGAGCCATCTTTGATAAAATTTTGTCTCGGACTCTCAACAAGCATGACAACCTTCAGAGAGGAGAGCACCTAGTACCTTTTATGGACAGTGTAAAATTTTGATTGAAATCTCGAAATTTTGACAAAGGGCAATTTTCCCCCAATTTCTCAAAAAAATTGAAATTTCGAATTTTGTTTTTCAATTGGTTATGGCTTAGCTCAATTGAATTTTTTTCAATTTGATGGTCTTGTTTTGATTATTCTTAATTATAATAATTGTATAGTTTTATACTACAATGTAATTTTATCTCAAAATTGAATTGATGTAAGTTTTGTTTTCTATAACATATATTTATCTTTAACTTCATTCAAACCTTTCCATTGAATTTTCACATCATTTCACTTCAAAATTGAATTGATATAAGTTTTGATTTTTTACCATCCAAAGTTTTCATTTCCAAAAAACAAAAATTGAAAAAAATAACGTAAATCTATTTTTAACTCCATCCAAACCTTTTCAATGGGTCCGTCTAGTATGGATGATGAAGTTTACAATTCAAACCTTGAGATTGCTGGCATGGCTGCAAAGTCTGGTATCACCAACTGGAGAAGCGTTAAATTCAGATGAATTTAACATCTATTTAGAAGCTAGCTATACTTAATGGAAGCTTAGAAAAGTGAGAGAAAAAGAAACAGCGTAAATCTGAGTCAACTAATGACGAAGATGACAGTACGGACAATGGGAGGACTACATCTGGTGATGGCGGAGGTGATAGAAATGCTGGAACTTCAAGTAGTTACCAAGTTGGAGAGGGGCAATCTAATCAACAAGGATTAAGTCCTTTTACATGTGAGGTTTGATTTGACCATGTCACCCAAGAAGAGGACTACAGATCTCGAATGGGTGGCGAAGGAGTTGCTGCTATTGCTAAATCATTTTATCCACAACCAGATGCAACATACTTTGGTTCATATCAGAATTCCTTAATTTCAAGTATAGAAACAATGACACTGATCCCACCACTAATATCTTGTTAGACTTTATCATAACAATTTTCAGCCTGACTTTTCACCTAATAGTTATTATTCATGTAAAGGAGGAAGATTATCAAGCAATGAGATGTATCCACTAATAGGATCTATATGTTGGCAGCACAAGTCCTATCATTTTCATTTAAGTAATCATCTTCAACATTTTCAATATAAGATAACCTGAAATCAATATTGTAGTTTCCACCAGAATTATCAAGATCCTAAATTAGATGCTCATGTCATCTTTTTGGTATTGACATATACATTTTAGAATGAACAATTTACAATTAATAAATTATTTTTATACAAACATTTCATCTCCTTTAATTTTACAATTAATTATTACTATTTGATATTATTTTGTAATTATTTTTTCATTTCTCTTTTAAATTTTTGGTCTTGCATAGACATTTACACAAATAAATCTAAATATTGTCTTACTTTATAGAAATAATGATTAAAAATTGTCAATTATAGTTTAATTAAATCACAATCAAAATTTCATTAATTAATTTATAACAATTTTCTGAAATTTCTATCAATTTAAATATTTCCGTATAAAATTGAGTCCTCAATATTTTCATCAACATCAATACTTCGAATACTTTGAGCCTTCATGCAGTACTATGTATAATAATAAAATTAGTGTCTTCTGTGAACTTACTCAACATCAACATTAAAATATAATGTTATGAAGCACACGTGGGAAATCAACGAAGAGAAATACTATCTTTTTATTTTGAACTATGATAATAAGCTGAGATAAATTGTCATAATGTGATTACTGCCAAGGAAAATATCCTGCCCAAATTTTCTGGGACGCATTCGAATTGGATAACCTACATCTTCACTATTTGTAAAATAAGAACTATTGCGCGCCAGGTTTATCAAAGCTACTAAACACTACCACTAATCCAGTTATCTGATCAAACATGTAGGCTCTTTAAATGGTTTTCAAATTCGTCTATTCAAGGAAGGTTGCGCTGCAATAATTCAGCCAATCGCCTTCCATCTGCAAGCGGAAACAATGATTCAGATATTAAAAAAAAGAAGAAAAAAAAGTGCCAAAGTTTGAGGTGATAAGGATGAGTTCAAAATTATTTTTGTATTTGATTACATAGTTAGAATCACATTTAAGAAGCTTTTATACAAAAACACTTCAAGTGCTTTTCTGAAAAATATTTAATAAAGAAAAAGTACGTTACTCTCAAAGGCCAGTTTCAAACTCATTCTAAGGCATCATCTTATGCAGGTGGAAGGACAGTCAACAAAGTTCGCATTTTCGTCAGCCTTTGTCTGATAGGAAAATAAACAGGCTGATTGACAGCAAGACTACAAATACAACTGTTTTAATTTTCAAATAATACCTTCATCAACTGCAGGGTTGGGATATTTGTTGTTGGATTCCTAACCTTTCCAAAAGATTCTCTTGTGGTTCTCTTGTTAAGCTTTTTTTTTTTTTTTTTTTTTTTTTCTTTTTTTTTGGTTGTAGTCCTAGCCCCTCTTCCTCCCCTTTATCCTCATTGTTATGGAAGGTTAATATAACCAAAATGTTAGATTCTTTGCTTGGCAGGTTTTACTTTTTTTTTTTTTTTTTTTTTTTTTTAAGGGGAAATGAATTCCATTGATAAAATGAAATAAAGGGGTAAAAATTCCAAACACCTAAAGGTGGATAAGAAAGTTCGCCCATTAGCGATTAAAGCACAGAGACTATAGTCAGTAAAAAGGTGTTTACACTTACACCAATACAAAAGCATTGCTTGGTATATATTACACGGGATGTTAACACTGGACTGAATTCGAAGGCACTCTTCCTTCTTATTGGGGTAGGATTAATAGTCTCAATAGGATTGTCTAAGAATTTGGGCTATTTGCTTCGGAGTTATCACTTCAATAGTTCAATTTGAGACTACTTGTTCAAGGTTTTCAGGATTTATTCGGCCCGTAAAGGCATTGATGTCTCGCGATAGAAGACATTTTGCTTCACCCTCCTTTTAGGAAGAAGGGAAGGCTGGTTTTTTTTGCGATTCTATGCAGCATCTGAATTTAAAGAAAGTTTGGTCCCTAGCCAAGTTCAACACTTCACTGAGCATGTGTCTAAATACTTGTAATTACTCATTAGGTCATTATTCTTTTGGATTGGACCCCCTTATTATATCGTTAGGTTAGTTCATGTTTGGCTCCTTTCAAGCTACCCTTTTGTAGGCCCTTTGTTATTGTCGGCCCATGTTGCTCGCATACGTGGCCATAAAAGCTTGGTTTTTCAATCGTTCACTCTACCAAGGCCCCATATTTTAGGTGAACGAAAATAGATGCGCTTCATGATTTCTTATTAGCTACCTGACTAAATTTCACATTATTCAGCAAGAACAATCATGACAATGACAACCTTGGCAGCAGGAAGAATATAATCTGAAGCATCTTCCTCTACGCTGGTGGACCAACTTCATCAGAGGACACCACTTTTCATCATGTGCTATAACTTAACAAAGATATATATATTTTAAATGCTAAAGGGAACTTACCTCCGCGATAATTGGCATGACTTTCTATCTTAGAGGGGAAAGGTTCGATCCCCATACTAAAAAAAATAAAAAAGGCCCTACTAAGAAAAATAATATCCCTAAAACATTCCAGAATTAAAGCCAGCCATTACTAACCATAACAAGCTCGAAAAAAACTACGGCTCCACAGTTGAGAGGAAGGATTGGATTCCAAAAACAATGAACAGAACTCCACCTGAGAGAGCAACCTGAAAAGGAGAAACAAAATCATGACTTGATTACGTTGTTCAACAATCTTAACAGTAACTATAGTGTGAAAAAAAAGAGCTAATCAAATGTCAAGTACTATTTTCTCAGATATTTGTGATGCCAAGCTCCTTCCGCCAAGGACTGCAGCAGTTGTACACAATGCCTGTCCCCTGAAAGGAAAATTATAAATCACATTCCCAAATGGAAAAACAGGTAGGTAACTATGCTGTTGTCCATTCACATCCAGAAAGATCATCATCACTACAAGATACAGGTAGGTTCCTACTGAGACCAATTACTTTCTATGAGCAATAAACCTTTCATTTTTGCTTTATAACAAAATTTGTGGTTAAAAGCAGCTTGCCGATCAACTTTAAAGATTTTGTCATTTGACGCATGCAAAATTAGAGGATATCCTCGAAGAACAAAATTATGGAAGCCTAACTATTGAGGTTGGGGCACATTGAGATAACAAAACTACTAATTGCTGATGTAACCATTAAAGTTCCGGATAATTGCCTCCAGCCCAAAAAGGTCCCATATGAATGTTAACATTTTCACAAAAGGTGTCAACATCAATGGGCAACGATTAAACCTTTACTTCTCTCTTGTTTGTCTTTCTTAAAAAAGAAACAATGATTAAACCTTTACATCTATATGCAAGTAGGAAGGAGGTTGTCATGATTGAATAAACGACATGTGGTCCACAGTTATACCAGAACCTAGTCTTCCTACAAGTGCGAACAATAACCTTCATGGGGAAAATTAGTCACATCACATGTATATTCTTCTTTTTTTCCCCCTTCTTTTTCTTTTTCTTTTTTTTTTTTTTTTTATTTTAAAAAAGGATATGTAAGCTTTTCATTAAGGAAATGGGAAGAGGCTAATGTATCCAAAATACAAAGAAAACCCATTAAGGAAAAACTTCAAACCACATCACATGTATATTAGATGGTTCAGATACCAGAACTTTCTGAAAGAATCTTTCTTACGATGACGCGAAGTACAGATATCTGATATCATAGACAATAGGGCTCTAACATGCACTTGCACACAATGAATTCCATAGATGAATGCAAAGCACGTTTTATGCTCATAGGACAAAGTGGGGTCTCTAATGGGAAAAGAATGCAACGGAAATTTGTCTATTGACGAGAAAACATATCAAAAGGAACCGTCTATTTTTTTTTTTAAAGGATTTGGAACGTTTCATTAAGGAAATAAAAAAGGGACTACTGCATTCTTTTCCAGTCTCCACGAAGAATCAATCTCAAATAGAAGGGATACGTTTGTAGGAAGAACTTACAAAATTCCTCCAAGAACGACACCTAGTGGGTCTTCATCTGCAGCTAAACCAATCGTCGCTAGCTGACAAAGGCAATCAAATTCAAACATCAGTACTGCAAGAGTGAAATAACTTATTAAGTTAAATAGAAATGGTCATTCTCAACTTTCATACTAACCTGACTCTTGTCACCCCATTCACCGAAAAAGGTAATGGAAAATGCCTGCAGAAACTCAAGGAGAAAGTTCGTGAGTTAATTAATCTCACTACTTAACATTTACATTTAGCTGAATATAGGTTACAAAAATATAACCTTCAAATATATTGGTGACAAGAACTGCAAGAGAATTGAGCGATTGTGCTTCTTCACATCATCATCAACCTGTCATAAGGGTTAAGCTTGATGATTCCAAGTTACCATGTAAGTATCTTACATATCTGCACTTTCAACACGCCAATCCATAAAGGAAAATAGAAATATTACAGCTTCTCCTTACTTCTGTAACAAGGACTTCAACCAGTTCTATCCCGTAACAAGATGAGAATAATACTCATCAATTTTGAGAGAGGATGAGATTTTTTACGGAATAAATATATCAATGATCTGCAAATGGGATTCTAAACTCTCAATTGTCTTAAATTAGTTTGTACATGTTCATTTGAAATCAAAACATAAAATGCTATAATAATTCAGACACAGAGCAAGGCTAGGAAGAAAGGGAGAAAGCCCGTGAAAGCAAAGGACATGCATCATCAAATGAATAAAGAATTTATAAGAAAAATTAATTCTCAAAAAAGCAGGCTAACATCATACATCTAGAAGCCCTCCCAAATCCAAGAATTGTTAAGTAGACTTTCTTGAATTCTTTTCATAAACACAATTGGACTCAGCAGACTTTTTGAAATGGCTAGATTGGGAGACAGTTTTATTAGGGGTAAGAAGATGTATAATCTCTTTCTGATAGTACAACATACCTTATTTCCGTCTTTGGAACCTTTTTTGTTAGCCTTCAAATCAGCATCCTAGGCACAAGACACAGCTGAGTTAAAAATAGAATCCCACCTGAGCATGTGCACTGCAAAAGGGACTTAAAAATAAAACCCTAACCAATTTAGCTTCAACTTCAGCCAATTCTTCAGACTCCCTGCCAATAAAATATAACAAAAAAAATGTCGGATAAGCCATTCATTTGGTTACTTGCGTGCACATAGAAAATTAAATTACTAATTAGAAGAAAAGTACAAGATAACAAGGAATCATTACCCTTCATCATTAAATGCATCCCATAAAGACCACAGCCCAAAAACAAGGAACAAAAGAGTTGTGACATGATGTGCCCACTTACGTGAGATCTGCATAAAGTAGAGTACATCACAATGCAAAGAATAATAACTGGGGAAGAAAATGACCAGCAAGGAACCAAAAGTGATTGCTTGCTCAAGGCAAGCAATTTGGCCTAACAATAAGGATAGTAACTAAATTACAAAGGATGATATCAAAGCTCAAGGAAGCACTTTACCATTTCAAGTTCCAAAGTCTCAAGTTGTTTCTTGTTTGTAAAAAGGAAATTAATTTAGATGAAATGCTTTTCTCCAACTTACTAATACAACATAAAATATCAAGATCTGATTCCTAATTGCATTCATCTAAAACTACTGCCCTTCAACAAAGAGGAGAAAATATGGATCTAAGTGACCTGATAGTTTCTTTACAACGTGTCTTATGATTGCTTAATTAACAATCAATCAATTAATCTTTAATCCAAACAAACAAAAACAAAAGCATCGATTAAAATTTCCCATGAAAGAAATACTCTAGAGGTCCGTTTACTTTATCATTTAGTGGCACAAATCTGATCCATGGGAAGAGGAAACCAAAAGTAAAGCAAAGCGCATGGGTGCAGATTTATTGGTTGAACTTCAACATTGCAAGTCTACTATTCTTGCATCCCAAAATATTAAGCACAAACAATCAAATAGCATATGCAAAATTAAAGTCTACGACACATGCACACAAAAAAATGCGATTAAATTTACTACTTGTCCCAGCCCTACCAGGTAAAGTAAATAAACAAGCAAGTATGAGGTATTGAATTTGAGCAATCAATTTTCTTACCAAATTTGGTGCAGCCCAGCCAACCAGAACAGAAAGAACAGTCATCACCTAAAAACAGCAAAACAACTAAGTTAGAGGCATAGACGTAGACCAGGAAAGTCGTGATGGCACATGCGATGAAGAAAGAAAGTTTACTTTTGACAGACATACTTACAATCAAAGCTGACATACAACCAGACAAGACAAGTCTCCTTGGATGCCGCATTGCCATGATCTTTAAACAGAGGATTAAAACATGAGAAAATGAATAGTTAATATATTTATGCAGGAAAAAAAGAAAGAAAGATAAATTGCTGATTATCGTCCCAGAAGACTATTAGGAAAACAATATTAATTCAACAAGTTGATAGATAATAAATCAAAAAATTGCAGCAGAAATGACAGGACTTTCTTAGTTGAAGTGGACAGGTTTCGGCAGTTTATTCTTATCAAGGCTTAAAGTACGAGGGCCCTTCTCTATAACAAACCATATGATGCTAAATGTCCTCCATGACGATTTCCAATCACCTATGTCTTTCACATAACAGATAAAACAAAATGTGTTTTTCCAGATTCATGATTCTATGACATCACAATAGCAAATGAAACTTCAGTAATTGCATAAGAAAATTCCGTTTTACATATTATAAATTTCAGTAATTACAACTTCCAGTTTTTTTAACTGAAATGCATCAATCTTCACAATGAATGTCATTACTTAGTGATGCAGATAAGTATTATGGCATTGGGTTATGCTTCGGCATGATGCGTGAACTCTTACTTTCAGTAGCTCTTTAATAGTTATTAAACGTCAAAAAGTTATAAGAACTTTTTTGTAAAACAAGAATTTATAAAAACTGCATATTCTCCTTTGTCCATATCCAATACATGAACGAATGTATCAGTATCAAAGAAAATTTCAAGCAACTTGATGAAAGTGGGGAGACAGACAGCGACAGGAACACATTTCTGTTCCTGGGGAAGCGGGGAAGAAAGATCATTTAGTAAGAGTAGAAGATCCATACCGCAAAACTACTAAAATTTACTTGGATTTTACTTGTCTTATTTGAGGAAGGTGTTATAAGATCCTTAAGAACAGAATTTATTCTTGAAAAAAGGAAAAAGGGGAAGGAAGAAAATTCCCTCCTTATATTTGTCTGAAACAAGTCTGCGCACCCACACCGATAAGCGATAAGCCTATAACTACAAAAAACGTGATTCTGAAGCAAACTTTATGAACCACTAAGCGAAGTGGAACGGCATACATAATACATAATACATATTCCATTCCAAAGTCAACTTCGGGACCAAACGCATTGCTTATACCAGAAGACACTAGAAACAAATCTATGGAAATAATGCAATTAAATGGGGGAAAAAAAAAAAAAAAACAGAAGTCGATCACAAGTATGGACTAACCGCAGCGGCGAAGAATGTTTTATCGCCGATCTCGGATAGCACAGTCATCGCGAGCGACTTGGTAAAACCCTAGGGAAGGAAATGAAGAAAGATACATCAAATTAAATCGGAAGAGAATGAAAGGAAGAAAGAAAAATAAAGAAAAACAGAAGAAATACCTGAATGACGGAGGTGGCCATGGGATGGGGAGAGGAAGAGGAATTGAAGAGGGGAAGTATGGAAAAGAAGGGATTGAAGAGGATAGAGAGGAGCGTCAGAGGAAGGATTCTCCGACAAGCTCCGAGTTCCAAAATGCAATGAAAAGTGTGACTCAGTGAGTCGCTCGGCTCGGAAGGTCAGAAAGGACAGAGAAGAGGAGGAAGAAGGTCCGTGTGGCACGTTTAGTGGCTTTTTTCCTTTTTCAGATTTTGATAATGAAAAGAGATTAATGGTTGCGTTTGCGTTTGACTACAGCTGATATAATTAAATCTTTAAAGAAACAAAATCAAAATTTTATATATTTAATCTTATTTCAATTTAATTTTAATTTAGTCTTTAAATTTTAAAATACTACTTATTAATTTTAATTCTGCTTCGATTTATCTCTAAGGAGGTGTTTGTTTGGGGGGTTTAGGATGAGTTGGGTTGGGTGGGTAATTTATTACCCACGTTTGTTCTTTGCATAATGAAAACCGGTGGGTTTAATTTATCAATTCTAAAACTGGCTTAATAATCACTGTATTTCAGTAGGGTTTCACGTGGGTTAGCGGCTGACTTTCCTTGTTCTCTAGCGACGTTCCTCCTTCCTCCACCAGCGACATTCCTCCTTCCGAGATGTGCATTTCGTCTTCTCTCTTCAGATTCCCTCATTCTTCCTTTCTCCTCTTCCCTTCTCTCTTCTCTTATCCGATTTAGATCTACGGTTTCTCCTTCTCTCTTTTCTCTTCCAATTTCCACTTCTGTTTCTCCCTTCTTCCCTATTATTTCCCCATGTCGACTGTTCTAGGGCTCAGATCTATGGTATGTGATTTTTTTTTTTTGTTTAGATGTATGATCTGTGGGTTAAATCTGCAGTATTTGTTTTGCATGTTAAATCTTCTTTGCGTGCTCGCTTACAGTACGTTTTTTAATTTCTTCCTGATCTATGTTCCGTGGGCTACATTTCTTCTTGTTCTCTTTCGTTTTGGATCTATGGCTTGTCGACTGTATGTCTTCTCAGTTTCTTCCTTGCGTGTTTGTTTACAGTACGTTTTTTTTTCTTCCCCGAGCTATGCTATGTGGGTTACATTTCTTCTTGTTCTCTTCTTTTTTAGATCTATGGCTTGCCAACTGTATGCCTTCTCAGTTTATTCTTTGCATGTTCGTATATTGTTTGATTTTCCTTCCCCGAGCAATGCTATGTGGGTTACATTTCTTCTTGTTCTGTTCTTTTTTAGATCTATGGCTTGTTGACTGTTTGCCTTCTCAGTTTCTTCTTTGCGTGTTCATCTACCTTACGTTTTTTTCTTCCTTGAGCTATGCTATGTGGGTTACATTTCTTCTTCTACTATTTTATCTTCTTTCCGATGCATGATATGTTCGATTACTATTTTATCTTCTTCCTGATGCATAATATGTGGGTTAAATTCGTTCTTCAGCTCTTAGTTCCATGTTCTTAATTTTCTTTTCCCAGATCTATTCACCGTGGGTACATCTCTTCTCGATTTTCCATTTGTATGTTCGATGTCCCTACAATTTTTTTTTTGTTCACATCTATTATTTGCATGTTTTTTCTTTGCATTCCCTTCCTGATCCACTTCTTGTTCATCCAATTAATATGAATTTTTTTTTCCAGATCTCCTCTTGCCACTTCAATAATAAATCATGTATTTTTTTTTTCTTTCCCATGCATTCTGGTTTGCAACTAACTCATGGTAGGGGCTGATCATGTTATTGAAGCTTGGTGGGGGGAGCGGCTAATCGATCCCGACAAGTTTGTTATTCTATCTCTTTACTTTTAAGGGATCGATATGATTATAGCAATTGTTCTTAAACTAACATTTGTTCTTCATTTCTAATTTGCAATATCTTATTTTTGTTTGCAATTTGTAAAATGTTTTCCTTACACATCATTATTTGATTTTCATTTCAAATTTGATTTTGAATTTAATACAAATTTTTTCCGTATTTTCTAGTTCATTCAAAATTGTTTTCAGCTTACTTTTTTTGGTTTTTCCAAAATTGTATATGATGATTTGGTTCATTGTTTTAGTTGAATTTATTCCAATGACCAATCCATTTTTTAATGCTTGTATCTGAGGCCCTCACTTTAAAATTAAGTCTAGGATGTATTTATTTTTTGTTGAATTACCTCTTCTGTCATAAATTAACTTGAGTTGACATTCTTTATATCATAATTAATGTAATTAATGGGTTAGGTCCACTTAAATGAACCCAACCCTCTCCACCAACCACATCCCCCTCCCCCTCCCCCCTCTTCTGTTTATACAAAACACCCCCTCATAATGTTTACATGCTTCTCCACCATCTTCCCTGTGATTCTGTTGGTGAGTTTTTGTTTCAATTTCTCTGATATGTTGGTTTCTACAAGAGTCCATAAGAAAAGAAGGGGTTTCCTATGTAAGATACGCTTTGTTCTTTATTTCTATTTACATTAAAATGCTTCACTAACGGTCTTCTTACTCTTATCAGATTGCACCTCCGGCCTCCTCCAAACGTTCTGCCTTACACAATGTTCTGTGATTTTGAACGTTCAAAAAAAGGTATGTCCATGTTTGAACAACGTTTGTTTACTATGGTTTAATTTATTCATATTTCTTACTAATAGTCTCTTTTTTCTCTTGTAGGTCTCAAACTAATTAGGCAAACCATTCGTAATTCGTTTGAGGTTCGTAACTACATTTTATTTTTTTTTTCCTACTAAAGTTTGTTGATTATTGAACAATATATTGGACTACTATTGTTGGGGACTTGCTCCTTTCTGGTTATTATTATTATCTTTTTTTTTTTATGTTTCGGAAATACATTATTTCTTAAATGGTACTATTATCCAATAATTATTGTTAATCCAAGTGTGGATGAACATTAATGTTATGTAATTATATATTCATATTTTTTTCAATCAAACGTTATTGTTAATATGGTTTCAATATTTTGGGTATTGTTTCACAAACATTCATCACATATTAAACTCCATCGGATATTAAAGTTTTTCTCCAACTTGTATCTGCGATGGTCGACATTTTTTGATAACTAGCGTCTAATTTGTTGTGAAATATAAATATTCATGCAGAAAGTACTCACAACTTCAAAATATGTAAAAAACGCAAGTCCTTTGTTGACAATGGCACTTTTAGAGAGAGCGAGATATAGAGCGAGAGGTGTAGAGAGAGTGAGAGATAGAGTGAGTTAGGTATGGAGAGTGAAAGATAGCGTGAGCTCATTAGGGAGAGCGAGAGAGGGAGAAAATTCGAGGTAAAAAGAGTGAGCGAGAGCGACAGGAGTAGAGAGTGAGCAATAGCGAGAGTGATAGATAGTAAGTGAGAGATAGAGTGAGCTCGGTAGGGATAGTGAGAGCGAGAGCGAGAGAGGGAGAAACTTCGAGATAGAGAGAATGAGCAAGAGCGAGAGGGGTAGAGACTGAGCGAGAGATAGAGTGAGCTACTTACATAGAGTTTGAGGAAAGAGCGAGACCCAAAGGGGTAGAGAGAGACCGAAAGGGGTAGAGCGAGATCAAGAAGGGTTGGGAGAGAGTGGGAGAGATATATTGAGCTAGAGTTTGAGAGAGGGCGAGATATAGAGAGAGAACGAGACTCAGAGGGGTAGAGCGAAACCCAGAGGGGTAGAGAGAGAGCGGGAGAGATAGAGAGAGCGAGACTGAGAAAGATTGATAGATATAGATATAGAGTTCTAGATAGACCACAGAGATAAAAAAATAACGAAATTAAAACTGAGTCCATAAGAAACATAATAAATTTTGGTAAAATACCTTTAACCACATCATTAGGAAAGAAAGTTTAAGGTTTATCATGGCCCGTATTAACTCTATGATTGTATTGTCTCAAATAAAATACCGTGGAGTATATCATGAAACTTAATTCGAAAAATACCTTACCCTTTTAGGAACAACTTTTGTATCACATTCCCTATAAAGATGGATATCGTTGAAGAACTTTTTTCGATTATGACAATCATTTCGATCTCTCAAATCCAACTATTCATAACACTAACCACATTGTTGAACAACCACCGAAGGATAGAGACAACCGTAGTATGCTAGGCACTACATTAGGCAGTTGACCTTCTTCTGCCTCATTTACGATAGTGACCTGGCATGTCGTGAAAGCACTCGAATGGATAGACGTACCTTCACGATTTTATGTAATATGGTACGGTCCACTGGTTGTTTGGAACCAACAAGATGTGTGGACATCGAGGAGATGATAGCGATATTCCTGCACATTCTTGCACACGATGTCAAAAATTGAGTGCTACGGAGGAACTTTTCAAGATCCAGTGAGACGGTTTCGAGATATTTCAATGCAGTTCTTAGGGCAGTTTTACAACTTCACATTGTTTTGTTGAAGAAACCAGAACTGATCACAAATACATGCACCGATGGAAGGTGGAAGTGGTTTCAGGTACATAAAAGTACTCACGATTTTTTTATATGATTACGTCATACACATGTACGCAACAATGGATTTTTGTTGGATTCAATCTGATCACTTGAGAGGAACAAAATTGTCTAGGTGCGTTAGACGGCACATACATCAAAGTGAATGTTAGTGCCGTCAATCGACCTCAATATAGGACGAGGAAGGGAGAAATTGCCACAAACGTTCTTGCAATGTGTGATCAACATGGGGAGTTCGTCTTCAATTTGCCAGGATGGGAAGGGTCTGCAGCTGACTCAAGGGTTCTTAGGGATGCGGTTTCGCGACCGTACAGATTAAGAGTTCTAAAGGGTATTATGAAATCCATATATATGTTATCTAAACACGCGTACATGCCACAACACATGTGCATGACATTTTGAAACGTGTACAGGATAAAATTATCTATGTGATGCTGGATACCCCAACGCTGAAGGATTCCTGGTGCCGTATAGAGGGGAACGATACCATCTTTCCGACTGGCGTGGAACAGGAAACGCACCAACAACTGCAAGAGAATTTTTCAACATAAAATATTATTCGGCAAGGAACGTTATCGAGCGAGCACTTGGGTTGCTGAAGGGGCGGTGGGCTATTCTAAGGGGAAAATCATTCTACCTAATACAAGTCCAGTGTCGAACGATAACTACATGTTGTCTTATCGACAACTTGATCACAAGGGAGATGGGAATCGGTTGCTTGACGTGCCCGATTACGAGAATTCTGCATCAGTTGGAGTTGATGGGGATCATATTGAATTTGTTGAATCGTTGGATGAATGGACAAAGTTTAGGGATGACTTGGCGGATGGAATGTTTACTGAATGGTAGAGAGCCTAATTATAGATAACGAGTGCCTTGTGTTTATTTAACTTACCATTGCAATTTACTTACACAACGTTCCAAGTATGAAGTGAAAGTGTGTTGTGCCGAGAATATGTGTGAACAATTTAAATTTGAACATATGATTTCAACAGTTTATCATTCAGTTTTGTATGTGTTCAATACATATCATCTTTTCATTGAACAAACATATGCATACAGTATAATGGCAGGTAATAGTAAGCGGACTAAGCACGTATGGACCCAGGTGGAGGACGCTAAGTTGGTGGAAGCCTTACTATATTTGGTAGAGACTGGTTGGAGGTCGGACAATGGGACGTTTCGGCTTGGATACTTGCAAAACTTGGAGCGAATTATGCATGAGATGGTGCTTGGGTGCAAGGTGAGGACTCTTAAGAAACAATACAATGCAGTATCAGAGATGTTATGTCAATCAGGATTTGGTTGGAACGAGGAGTTCAAATGTGTCCAGGTTGAGAGGGAGACTTTCAATATCTGGGTTCGGGTAAGATTCTTGGAAACAGAATATACCGATACATCTTAAATATGTAAATATTAATAATCTGTATGTGTATAAATGCGAGTCATCCCAGCGCAAAGGGGATGTGGAACAAGTCGTTCCCCCATTACGATGACCTCTCCATCGTCTTCAGGAGAGATAGAGCTGTAGGACAATCGAGTGAGGGCCCACACGTAATGGTGAGTAATGCATTCAGAGAGTTTGAAGATGAGATTCGACTTGGATCGCAAGACTGTCCCACACTTGATGTTCGCCAAATAGATTCATCATCAAATCCGGATGGAATGAATGAAGATACAACAGACCAATCTACAGGTAAAGCGACACCTGCAGAGTCATCTCGAGGAAGCAAGAGGAAGAGGCCATTGTTCCAAGCTGAAATGATCGACATCATGAGAGTGACTGTTGAGATGCAGAACACGCACATGAGTAGACTTGCATCTTGGTAGAAGGAGAAGTATGAGCTGGAGTTTGATTGTCGGAAGGAAGTAGTAAACGCCAGATACAACATTGACGACTTGACTGAAGATGACCAGGTGGCCCTAATTGACATACTTGTCACAGACATTCAGAAGATAGATTGTTTTCTTGCAGTACTAGAACATGCGCGGAAGAGATATTATACTTGTCTACTAGGAAGGAACATGTAGACTGCCCACGGATACTTCTTGACCAGTAGCCATGTATTTTGTTATATTTATTTTGGATAACGACGAAGGACAATGGGATGTAAACTTGACAAGAATGATCACTTTTGTATATGTGATTCATCATAATTTTTTTTGTGCATGTATTATGATAAGGAAATGATAAGCTTTGAATGAATGGAAAAGTGATTTTATTTTTCTGTTTAATTTTGTTTCTTCCTTAAAAGAACATAAGTTAAAAACAAAATAATAATAATAATGAATTGCGTGATTCATACGTTGTTCACGTTAAATAAGTATATGGAAAAGTGAGTTTTGAAAATACCAAAAAAAAAAAAAACAAAAACAAAAAAAAGATCCAAATATAAATGAAGAAAAAAAAAACTAACCCATCAGAAAAAATATAAAAAAAACCGACAACATATATATGGGGAATGTGGTTACATTTGAATATGAGAAGGAAGAGAAGAAGGGAAAACTAAAAAAAGGAAAATGAAAACGGGAAAAAATGTGAAATGAAAAAGAAATAAACAACAAAAAAATTATATTAAACCAACATATGAAAATACCAAAAAAAAAAAAAAAAAGAATCAGATATAAACAAAGAAAAAAAACTAACCCATAAAAAAAATAGAAAAAAACCAACAACATGTGTGTATATATATATTCAGGAACAATTTGTTTAAGAAATCTGCACCAGATACCCGAACTCAACTCAAGTCAGCACAACAAGACATTCCAACTCAACTCAACACCCCAAACACAGATAATCTAACTCTCCCAGACAATCTAACTCCCCCTATAATTATTACCAACTCAACTCAACTCTGCGCCACAAACACCTCCTAAGTTTCTTTTGATTTCAATTCTTTCACAAAATATTCATTTTCTATGTTAATATTTATTAATTAATTTAAAATAATTATAATAATTATAATTAATTAAGATTTAGTCTTTTTCATTATTGTCAAAATTAAAATTAAAAAGTTGAAGTTAAAAGTGTAAAATCTTAAAACCTAGGAATCAAATTGAAATAAAACTCAAATTTAAAGGATAACATTAAAACATTTTGAAATTTAGGGACTAAATTGAAGCCTAAATCAAAATTTAAAATCTAAATGTATAACATTTAGAAAACTAGAGATCAAATTGAAACTAAGCCCAAAATCCAGAGACCAAGAATGTATTTTTCCTATATATATATATATATATATATATATATATATATATATATATATATATATATATATATATATATTTTTTTTTTTACCTTTGGTTAAATATTTTTAGGTTAAAATATCATTTTGGTCTCTATACTTCGACGTTATTCAATTTTAGTTTATATACTTTCTATTGTCTTATTTTAGTCATACACTTTCATTAAATCTTATATTTAGTCCTGTTGTTGTTGTCTTTTTTTATATGCATTAGCCTTTTTATAATAAATTTTAAAAGTATATCCATATATAATATTTTTTTTGCATGAAATTAAATTAATATTATTATTTGACCAATCTCAATAAAAATACATAGATTATGTTCAACAAGATTTTTGAAAAAATTTAGTTCGTGGAATTTGAATTTCAGATTTGTATTAATTTCAGTATTTGTGAGTACAATCTCTAGTATTTGATCCTTTTATTCTCTCTCGAAAAGTTACAAGCAACTTGAGTCTTCCAAATATTATTTGAACTTCAACTTCAAAGCCTTTGATTTAAAAGTCTTTAATCTTAAGGTCTTTAGAACTTTATGGCTTGAGAACCTCGATCTTCAGTTCTTTGGAACTTTAGAGCTTCAATTTACAGAACTTGGGAGCTTGGGAGCTTCAATTGTCGAGTTCTTCTGAATTGGAAAGCTTGATCTCCAATTCTTCAATGGTTCAGAGATTAAGAGCTTCGGTCTTTAGCACTTCAAGACTCGAGAACTTCGAGTTTTGGAGCTTGAGAACTTGGAAGTCTTAGTCTTCAAAACTTGGGAGTTTCGAAGCTTTATAACTTCAATCTTAGCTTCCCCTCCTCTCCCAAATAAAGAGGTAAAGCCTCTATTTACAGAGTTTCTATGGGCCATCATGGGCTTAGACCCAATTGCTTTTTGGCTATTGGGCTTGGGTCGGGGGTCTTTTAATTGTTATAATTTGTTTTATACACTGCCATAATATAAAAGTTCATCTTCATATACTAATTAAGTAATATGATCTTTTTTAAGATCTAGCTCTTCTGGGTTAGATAAATAACTTGCATCTTCACAACCAACTAGATCATAATTAGATTTATTAGAAAGAAAAAAAAATCAATATAAACTAATTCTAAAATAAAACATAATATATGTTCAACTCTACACCAATATATTTCTTTTGGAGGAATATTATATCTATGTAGCAAAATTACTAAAAATACTATAACAGGTAATGTATAATAAGAAAATATAAATGCACTTATTTCCCAAAACAATAGTTCTTCAAGACTTAAAATTTTTCATAATCATATCCTTAGATTAGATGATATATATTTTTAAGAACCACCATAGGAGTGTTTAATGATGCAACTAGTTCATATAAGATCTTTTTTGTATAACTTGATACAATCTCATCTGCTTTATGTTTTATGCTTTATGTTTTATTTGTAAGCTAAGACAAAGTTGTGTTTTCTAAAACTTTCATCTCAATGTTTTTCTTTAGAAACTTTATTGCTTATGAAATCTCTTCAAGAGTTTCCATTATATATATAGATCATCAACATATACATATATAGTAAATCTTGACTATGATTTTTTATAATATCATATGGACAAATAGAGTTATTTATAACCTTATTTCAACAAACATTTAATAACGTGTTTATATCACATTCGTTAGAAATGTTTTATAAGAATGTCTATGATAAATATAATTATCTAATATTTGAATTATATGATTTCAGTACCTTTAATCCTTTAAGGATTTTCATAAATTAAATATCATTATTAAGAGATTCATATAAATGTGGTATGACTACTTCTTTAAGATGTATGTTAAGTTATTCATACACAATGAGATAAATTAGATATCTCATGCTATTGTATCCACCATTAGAGAATATGTTTTCTCATAATCAAATATCAACGTTCTTTGCTATGATTGTAGAATCTATCTTGCTTTGTATCTTGTGACCTTATTTTATTTATTTTTCTTACAAATACTTACTTGTATCCCAAATGTTTGACATTCTCTAATGATTGTGACCTTATTTTATTTATTAAATATATTACTCGTTAGAGGTTCAAAAATATTTAATAATTAATGTGAAATCGATTTCAACGTCAATTTATAACCTCTTTTGAGAGCTCATTTTAAATTGTTTCATCATCTTAATTGTTGATTTGGAACAATAATTTAAATATTGACTTTGCATATGAAATATATTTGGCTTCTGACCATAAGCTTATAAGTGGGCTTAGACCATACAGCATAACATGATTTCATACAGATTTAAAAGCTTTGCTATTTAAACATAAGCTACAAGATGTTCAAAACTTATCCTAATCAATATAAAATAATAATTATCAAATGTTTGGGTTGCTAACTCACTAGCATATCAAAATAGAGATTTTAAATTTCACAATCATGAAATTTGTGCTCCGATCTTAACTATTTGAGCAACTAACCTTGCAGTTATAAAGTTTTGATATGACAATAAGGATATATGACCATCAACTGGATGTGTCAACAAAAACCATAAAGTATTTAAATGGTTCACTTGGTGGATTAATAAGTTTGTTCCATGTCTGTTTAAAAAATAGGAAAAGTTCAATTTCAATTTTAGCTAGTGAGAGTTTGATAATTAATCTCTTAAGAACAAGCCACACATGACAATTTATTAGATTGAAGAATCTTCTAGTCCTTCAGTGGATACCAATGTATATTTCTAATAATTATTTTCACTATTGACCCAAAATTACTCATCATGTCAAAAAAAAAAATATTTGGATCAATGAACTGTAGGTTCATTGTTGCATATATTTCAATTACACGAATGTGTGTAATACAATTTAAAAAAAAAAAAGGTAGACAACTTTTCTATATACATTTCCCGTAAGAGACAATAAATAGAGTATATAAATATCATACATCATTCTTATTATCAATCAACTCTTTAGATAATATCAAATACAATATATACCTTCCAAATTTATTGAATTTCTCTTTTATTTACAAGAGAATAAAGTATATCAATGGTCCATCTTGCTCTTCTAGGCAAAATAACATTTTCTTTTCCAAAATCTTTAATAATCAAGTTTACAAGACTTAATATCATATTTGATTTTTCGCTTGAAGCCTTTTGAGTTTTGGAAACATATTGTATACTTTAAGTATAATATGCATAGATGCACTATATGCAAAACAAAAATATAAATTATTCATATTCTCTTCAGGAAATTCAAAACCAATCCAAATATCTCATATACAAGTGGGTAAAAAAAATAATCATCTCTTCAGGAGATTCTAATAAACTTGTAGCATCCAAGCACTACCATATTTAGGGGATAAAAAGATAAGTTATCTCTTCAACAGATTCAAATAAATTCTCAAAATTTTCTTTCACATTTTCTTTTTTATTACTGAGGATTTTAATTTTCAAAAAGACTTTTAATGTACGGCAAGTACAATATTATTGTCTCTTTTGCATCACATTTGAAAGATAAAATTCTCTTTCAAAACATTATATGTGTAGTTTTAATAGAATAATTATTTCTTCCTCTATAACATGATTATGACCACAATTATTAAATATTGAAACATTCACTTCAAGATATGATATGAAATTATTTAGTTGAAATTCATTATTATATGTTCATTCATTTTATTCAACCTCAAAAGAGACTAGATAAATGTGTCATCTCAATGTTTTTCAAACTTTCTTTCTCAAATTGCTAATGCAAGAGCAGAGCACATTTGGTATATGAAAGTACTGTATGTTTATTAGTTTATAAGCATTTATTAATTAAAATATGTGCAACTACATGTGCAAGACAAAAATAATGACCACTAGTTGATTTATGCAACTTCATGTGGATTAAATCAAAATCAGCTTTAAGAAGAGTAATTAACTATTATACATAACGTTCATAAACTTTGCCAAGAGAGAATTTAAACAAATACATATAACCACTATAAATTTCAAAAGTTTGCAAATTTATTCACATGAGAATTATTAAAATATTCAACAATCAAAGAAGTTTCACTATCAACATGACAAAAATTTGACTAATTCAACTCCTAGGTTAGTTTCTAGGTAAAGGTGTTCTCTTACAGTCATCTTAAATACCTCAGCCTAGCTAGAACAATCACAAAGTTCCCTTATAGTCAATTTTTTTTTTTAAATTTCTAATTATTAATAGCTAATTAATATATTAATGACTCAAGTGAATCATTAATCTTTTTTTAATCTTAAAAAAAACTAATTTACTTAAGAAATAATCTTTAATATTTTAAAATTTTAAACCTTTCAAAATAAAATTAAAGATAATCTTGGATATTTATTCTAATCATATTTCAAAGATAAAAGATAGTATTATTGGAAGATAATCTTAATAGATAAAAGATGGTATAAGTAGGAGAGAATCTTAATCCATATTAGAAAACTTCCAACCATTAGAAAGATGAATGATAAACATCCTAATTCAATTTTCCTATTCAAATATATAAACATATAAACTAATTAGGAAACATCTCAATTAAATCTAAAATAAGATCATTATTTACCACTTTGGCCTAAATGACATACTTTATGCAAAAAAAAAAAAAACAACCAATTGTAAACATATATGACAACTTATAATTTGGTAGTCTTAAGAAATTGAAGACAATTTAAATTACTAGAATTTAAACTCAGATATATCTTGATTGACCATATTAATTTTTCTTTACCAAAAATTTCTTTATGCGGATTAAACACCAAATCAAGAATAAACATTGCCAATTTTTTTTTGTTATTTAATTGATTACTTGCTTGTGTTTGCACAATCACAAGCCACAACCACACAAGTGAACATTTATCATATAATTTTGTCTTTTTCCGCACAAATAAGAACTTCAAAAGGAGATTAATCTTGTTTGTAGGTGTAACGACCCCAAACCCTTGAGGTAAATTCCCCTAATCAATTAAATTAAGTCATTTTGCATAAAAAGGAAATTTTAATTATTCATATGCATTATTGTATTTACTTAAGTTAAATAGGAACGTTCCAAAAATTTTATTTATAGTGGTTAGAGAATTAGAGGTGGAGTTAAGGAAAATCTTAGATTTTTGGTAAAGAATAATTTATTCTTATTCTATTTTAGGGCAAATAGAATAAAAATAAATATTTTGGTAGAGGTGGAGTGGAATAGAGGATATATTTTTACCTTAATTGGTTAAAATAAAAATAGGGAAAATTAGGGTTTAAGGAGGGAGAGGGATTACCTCGTTTTCCGTACAGTCAAAAAGAAAAAAAAAAAGAAGAAAGAAATTAATTCTCTCTCTCTCTCAGCCGCATCTCTCCCCTTTCCTTTCCCTTTCGCCGCCGCCACTCCCAACCTCCCTCTGCCCCCGACATCTCTCTCTCTCACTCTCCTTCAGTTCCTGTGAGTTCCCGGTGGTTTCACGCGAAGGGTGTCGCTGATTCACATTGCCGTCGCCAGAGTGTCGCTGTCACGTTAAAGGGTATCGCTCTCTCGCTGCGTATCGCTTCCCCCGGACTCACGTTGTCCCGCTCTCCCTCGGCCAGGCATTCACGCTCTCGGGCTCTCGTGGTATCACTGTCTCGCTCTCCTGCTGTCTCGCGCTCTAGCTCTCCCGCTCGAGTCACGTTTCCCCGCGCCTAGTGTCGCCGCAGCCTCGGACTCTCGCTCTCTCGCCGGTTCTCGCTGGGTTTCGCTCTCTCGGCTCTCGCGCTCTCGCTCAAGTCTCGTTTCTCGCTCGGGATTCTTTCTCACTCGGATTTTTAGCTCTCGGCAGCGGTTCCTTTCTTGCCCGACCAGAACAGTACCTTTAAGTGAGTATCTCAAACTCGAATGGATTAGTTGCTTATATTTTGGGTGGAGATTTGAGAGTTTCGAATTTTATTTGGTATATCTCAATAGGTGTTCGGTAATTATCTTAGTCCGTAGGATCGGAGGAAGCTATGAGTTGGATCGCGTTCGGGTAAGGACTCTCTCGGACAAATATTTTTAGGTTGCTCATGATAAACTAGGCTTGTAAACTAACTTAAGTTGGGGGGAATTTTATTCCCGGTTTATTCAGGAATTGTTGCAAGAGGAGCAATATAGTAATTTTATGGATCAATCACCAGGTAAGTGATCTTACTACCTGAACCGCCTTCGGGCCATACGTTTAGTTGCCATGAAGTAGGAACCAAAGCTCTTATGATATAGCATGCTTGTATGAGATCCCCATGTCTAAAGGTAGAAATTATCTAAGTTCTTATGATATAGCATGCTTGTATGAGATTCCCATGTTTAAAAGTAGAAATTTCCAAGGCCTTTATGATATAGCATGCATGTATGGGATTCCCATGTCATAAGTTGTATGTGCCTATTAATGTATGACCCTATGCCATGATATGTGATGAGCAGTATAGTATTTTAATGTATGAATCCATGGAATGGAATGAACATGAATATGAATGTTTACGTTCTATTAGTAGAGTTACCTCCCCTATATTGGTTGGGTGTTCACAGGAGGTTGTGTTCCTTCGGGATCACTAGAGGATGTGTACCTTTGGGTTCACTAGAGGTTGTGCTCCTTCGGGTGCACTAGAGGTTGTGTTCCTTCGGGTTCACAGGAGGTTGTGTTCCTTCGGGTTCACCAGAGGTTGTGCTCCTTCGAGTACATAGAGGTTGTGTTCCTTCGGGATCACCAGAGGTAAGAGTTTCCTTCGGGGCTCTAGAGGTTTGTGGACATCCATAACCAACTGCAGGGTGAGTGTAACCTTTTTCCCTAAGAAAGTATGTTAGATATGTATGCCTTATGTATGATGCACTTAAAGGACTTAGATGCTTAGCCCGACTCCAGGTAGTGGGGTCACTTACTGAGTAAATTAATTACTCATCCTTTCATCTTATATGTTTTTTTCAGGTAAGGGAAAGAACGTGTTGGCGAATGACAAGAAGAATCCTTGATGGCATCACGGGACCCGTAGTAGCTTCCGCTTAGTACTTCATGTTTTTTTTTTTTTTTTTCTGAATTTTTTCTAAGTGTCCAATGTTGGTTTTGAGACTCATATTTTATTCGATATGTGGATTTCTTTTCATGATTTTTATTGATTTTATTAGGGGTACCCCGAACCAGAATTTCTTTTACATATATGTTTTGCATTGTTTTCTTGAATTAATAAAATAGAAAATTTCCGTAAAAAGCATTGTTAGTCAGCTTAGTGTCTTTCTTGAATTTTGCATGCATTGGGTAATGGCCCGATTAGGTTGAGTAAGTTGGGTCGTTACAGTTGGTATCAGAGCCTAGAGTTTTGGGTTCTGTAGACTGGCTTACTAGGTAAGTCGAGGGTTCCCATGATCATTAAAGGATTCTTCGTCATCGCCAGGTACGTATTTCCAAGCATATGTCTTTAGAATGGTTTTGCATACAACGTATTAGCTTACCCTTGCATGGATACTTTGATGTAACACCTTTAGCAAGGAAATTGATGGTACTTATTGTCCGTAAATTAGGATTGGCTCGTGGAGGTAGAGGAAGAGGTAGAGGCAGGAGGGGTAGGGCAAGAGGATTAGCAAACCCTCAAGCCCAAGACCCTATGGAGCAAGATGCTTCTGCACCACAAGGACCTCCACCGCCGCAAGATCCCGTCAGGCAAGAGGAGCATGGAACCAGGGCAAGAGGACGACCTCGTAACATGCCTGAGCCACCCCAGGCACCAGTCCCACTAGTGGCCCAGACCGATTTCTCTGCAGTGATAGCACAAATAGGGGAGACTGTTACTGCCACTTTGTTAGGGAAGATTCAGGAGCTAACTCGCACCGCAATGGCAGAACAGTTAGCTCAGCAGCCTCCAGTACCTCAGGCGCCGGAGCAGCAGATTCCACCCCCGCAGGTTCTGGCCCAGCTTCAGCATTACCAGGACTTATCCCTAGAAGCAAAACATCTGAGGGACTTCAGGAAGTACAACCCACGCACTTTTGACGGGTCATTGAAGGACCCAACCAAAGCAAAGATGTGGCTATCGTCCATCGAGACTATCTTCCGTTATATGAAGTGCCCAAAGGACCAGAAACTCCAGTGTGCAGTGTTCGTTTTGACAGATGACGCCGAGATCTGGTGGCAGTCGGCAGAGAGGTCAGTAGTTACCACAAGAGGATCAATTACCTGGGCTCAGTTCAAGGAGCGATTCTATGAGAAATACTTCTCCTCCAACACGAGGTACAATAAGCAGGCGGAATTCATGAGGCTAAAGCAAGGAGTTATGTCCGTCGAGGAGTATGAGCAAGAGTTCACTAAGCTATCCCGTTTCGCTCCCAAGATGGTAGCTACTGAGGAAGATAAGACCGAATGCTTCATGCAAGGTCTAAATGAGGGGTTAAGGGGTCTCGTGCAAGCCTTGGAACCCAGCAGTTACGCAGCAGCATTTCGAGCAGCAGTGAGGATTGACTCCCGTGCCGGAGAGGAGTATGTCAGAGCTATGATGTCAGGGTCCTCTTTAGGCCAGAAAAGAAAGTTCGAGTAGAAGGTCCCAGAGTTTCCTCCAAAGAACCGGGCAGACAGGCCCATACAGCACTACAGACAACAGCCTTCGGCCTCAGGCTTAGTAGAGAGAAAAGCCAATATGTGGTTCCTGTGGAAAGAGTCACTGGGGACAATGTTTAGGGGACTCAGGAGTTTGTTATCGATGTGGCCAAAGAGGGCACATGTCCAGCAAATGTCCAAAGAAGGGAGTAGTAGATGGTAAGGGGCAGCATGCAAGTACCTCCCGTGGGGACTCTGGTAGGGTGCAGCAACATCATGGTCGGGCTTATGCTACGACTCGGCAGGAGGCTGATAAATCAGGCATGGTGGTGACAGGTACGCTCCCTATTTTGGGGCATCATGCTCTAGTGTTGTTTGACTCAGGCTCATCGCATTCGTTTATTTCTGCTGTTTTTGTTGAGCATGCTGTGTTAGAGTTAGAACCTTTACCTTTTGTATTATCGGTCTCTACCCCATCTGGGGAGATCTTGTTGGCGAAAGAAAAGATAAAGGCCTGTCGCGTAGAAATAGCAGATCGGGAATTAGAGGTTACCCTAATCGTTTTGGCCATGCGTGACTTCGATGTCATATTAGGCATTGATTGGTTGGCTGCTAACCATGCCAGTATAGATTGTGCAAGAAAGGAGGTGATTTTCACTCCTCTTGCAGAGCCTAGCTTCAAATTTAAGGGAGCAGGGACGGTGGTCCTGCCCAAAGTTATCTTAGCTCTAAAGGTCCGCAGATTGCTTAGCCAGAGTACTTGGGGTATTCTAGCCAGTGTAGTAGATGTTAGAGAAGAGGAGGCCACCCTGACTTCAGAACCTGTGGTACGAGATTATCCAGATGTTTTTCCAGAGGACCTTCCAGGCTTACCATCAGTACGAGAGATTGACTTCACCATAGAGGTGGAGCCGGGTACAGTTCCCATATCCAAGGCTCCTTATCGTATGGCTCCAGCAGAGCTAAGAGAGCTGAAGGTGCAGCTGCAAGAGTTGCTTGACAAGGGCTTCATTCGGCCAAGTGTGTCACCTTGGGGGGCACCAGTGTTGTTCGTGAAGAAGAAGGATGGTTCGCTACGCCTTTGCATTGACTACAGAGAGCTAAACAAGGTAACCATAAAAAACAAATATCCTCTCCCCAGGATTGACGATCTGTTCGACCAGCTGCAGGGAGCCACAGTTTTCTCCAAGATCGATCTTTGTTCGGGATACCACCAGCTGAGGATAAAGGATAGTGATGTCCCTAAGACCGCGTTTCATTCCCGATATGGACACTACGAATTCATCGTCATGTTCTTTGGTCTGACGAATGCCCCTGTAGTATTCATGGACCTAATGAACCGGGTGTTCAAGGACTTTCTGGACACTTTTGTCATCGTATTCATCGACGATATTCTGATATATTCCAAGACGAAGGTAGAGCACGAGGAGCATCTGCGAAAGGTTCTCGAAACCCTAAGGGCACATAAGCTGTATGCTAAGTTTTCTAAGTGCGAATTCTGGTTGAAGCAGGTATCCTTTTTAGGGCATGTGGTGTCCAAGGATGATGTCTCAGTAGATCCTGCCAAGATAGAGGCGGTTACGAGCTGGCCTCGCCCTACGACAGTTAGTGAGGTACGCAGTTTTCTGGGTTTAGCTGGCTACTACCGTCGATTTGTGAAAGATTTCTCTCGTGTAGCCATGCCTTTGACTCAGTTGACCAGGAAAGGTACTCCCTTTGTTTGGAGTAAGGCCTGTGAAGAGAGCTTCCAAGACCTCAAGCAGAGATTAGTGTTTGCACCAGTACTTACCGTTCCAGATGGGTCAGGGAGCTTTGTCGTTTATAGTGATGCTTCCAAAAAGGGGCTGGGATGCATGTTGATGCAGCACGGCAAGGTGATCGCTTATGCATCTCGACAGTTAAAAAGCCATGAACAGAACTACCCGACCCATGATTTAGAGTTGGCAGCAGTTGTTTTCGCTCTGAAGATATGGAGGCACTACTTGTACGGGGAAAGAATCGAGATCTTCACAGACCATAAGAGCTTGAAGTACTTCTTCACCCAAAAGGAATTGAACATGAGGCAACGCAGGTGGTTGGAGTTAGTAAAAGATTATGATGTTGAAATCCTATACCATCCCGGAAAGGCAAATGTAGTAGCAGATGCCTTGAGCAGAAAGGCAGTTCATTCAGCAGCTCTGATTATCGACCAGGCCCCACTATGTAAGGACCTTGAGCGAGCAGGCATTGCAGTGGCGCTAGGAGAAGTCACTTCCCAGTTAGCTCAATTATCAATACAACCCACTTTAAGACAAAGGATTATAGACGCCTAGCAGGAAGATCCATACCTTAAGGAAAAACTTAGCCAGATGGAGCCGGAGCAGATCAGTGAGTTCTCGGTATCCTCTGATAGTGGTCTCTCGTACCAAGGACGCTTATGTGTTCCAGCAGGTAGTGTTAAAGATGAACTGTTGTCGGAAGCTCATAACTCCCCATTTGCGATACATCCGGGCAGTACCAAGATGTATCAGGACCTGAAACGTCACTACTGGTGGCCCAATATGAAGAGAGAAGTGGCTGAATTCGTTAGTAGATGTTTTGTATGCCAGCAGGTGAAGGCCCCAAGGCAGAAGCAGGCAGGGTTGTTGCAGCCCCTGACGGTACCCGAGTGGAAATGGGAAAATGTATCCATGGACTTCATTGTAGGTTTGCCTAAAACAGCAAAAGGTCACACTGTGATATGGGTCATTGTAGACAGACTCACCAAGTTAGCACATTTCATCCCGGGAAGGTCCACCTTTTCAGTAAGTAAGTGGGCACAAATTTATATAAAGGAAGTGGTGAGACTACACGGAGTACCAGTTTCTATAGTGTCTTTCAGAGACCCTCGTTTCACGTCTAACTTTTGGAAGAGCCTCCAGACTGCGTTGGGTACTCGATTGGATTTTAGCACGGCTTTCCACCCCCAGACGGATGGACAAACGGAGCGCTTGAATCAGGTACTAGAGGACATGTTGCGTGCTTGTGCCCTAGATTTTCCAGGAAGTTGGGACTCTCACTTGCACTTGATGGAGTTTGCCTACAACAACAGTTACCAAGCTACCATCGGCATGGCACCGTTCGAAGCCTTATACGGTAAGAGTTGTAGATCTTCAGTTTGCTGGGATGAAGTAGGTGAGCGAAGACTGTTGGGACTAGAGTTAGTACAGCTCATTAACGAGGCTATACAAAAGATTAGGGCAAGGATGCAGACAGCTCAGAGTAGACAGAAAAGCTACGCCGATGTAAGACGGCGAGACCTGGAATTCGAAGTAGGTGAGAAGGTATTCTTGAAAGTAGCACCTATGAAGGGTGTCTTGAGGTTCGGGAAAAAGGGGAAGTTAAGCCCCCGGTTCATTGGACCGTTTGAGATATTGGAGTGAGTTGGCCCCGTGGCCTATCGTTTAGCCTTGCCACCATCGCTCTTCGCAGTTCATAACGTGTTCCACGTCTCCATGCTTCGAAAGTATATGGCGGATCCATCCCACGTGGTCGACTTTGAGCCTTTACAGTTGAGAAAATATTTAAGCTATGAGGAAAAGCCGGTGCAAATTCTTGCAAGGGAAGTGAAGGTTCTGCGCAACCGGGAGATAGCACTGGTGAAAGTCCTTTAGCAGAACCACCAGCATGAGAAGGCAACATGGGAACAAGAGGATGAAATGATGTCAAAGCATCCCAAGTTGTTCCAAGAGTAAAACTTTCGGGACGAAAGTTTCTTAAGGGAGGAAAAATGTAACGACCCCAAACCCTTGAGGTAAATTCCCCTAATCAATTAAATTAAGTCATTTTGCATAAAAAGGAAATTTTAATTATTCATATGCATTATTATATTATTCATATGCATTATTGTATTTACTTAAGTTAAATAGGAAAGTTCCAAAAATTTTATTTATGGTGGTTAGAGAATTAGAGGTGGAGTTAAGGAAAATCTTAGATTTTTGGTAAAGAATAATTTATTCTTATTCTATTTTAGGGCAAATAGAATAAGAATAAATATTTTGGTAGAGGTGGAGTGGAATAGAGGATATATTTTTACCTTAATTGGTTAAAAGAAAAATAGGAAAAATTAGGGTTTAAGGAGGGAGAGGGATTACCTCGTTTTCCGTGCAGTCAAAAAGAAAAAAAAAGAAAGAAAATAATTCTCTCTCTCTCTCTTCGCAGCATCTCTCCCCTTTCCTTTCCCTTTCGCTGCCGCCGCCGCCTCTCCCAGCCTCCCTCTGCCCCCGACATCTCTCTTTCTCTCGCTCTCCTTCAGTTCCCGTGAGTTCCCGGTGGTTTCACGCGAAGGGTGTCGCTGATTCACGTTGCCGTCGCCAGAGTGTCGCTGTCGCGTTAAAGGGTATCGCTCTCTCGCTGCGTATCGCTTCCCCCAAACTCACGTTGTCCCACTCTCCCTCGGCCAGGCATTCATGCTCTCGGGCTCTCGTGGTATCGCTGTCTTGCTCTCCCGCTGTCTCGCTCTCACTCTCTCGCTCGACTCACGTTTCCCCGCGCCCAGTGTCGCCGCAGCCTCGGACTCTCGCTCTCTCGCTGGTTCTCGCTGGGTTTCGCTCTCTCGGCTCTCGCGCTCTCGCTCAAGTCTCGTTTCTCGCTCGGGATTCTTTCTCACTCGGATTTTTGGCTCTCGGCAGCGGTTCCTTTCTTGCCCGGCCAGAACAGTATCTTTAAATGAGTATCTCAAACTCGAATGGATTAGTTACTTATATTTTGGGTGGAGATTTGAGAATTTCGAATTTTATTTGGTATATCTCAATAGGTGTTCGGTAATTATCTTAGTCCGTAGGATCAGAGGAAGCTACGAGTTGGATCGCGTTCGGGTAAGGACTCTCTCGGACAAATTATTTTTAGGTTGCTCATGATAGACTAGGCTTGTAAACTAACTTAAGTTGGGGGGAATTTTATTCCCAGTTTATTCAGGAATTGTTGCAAGAGGAGCAATATAGTAATTTTATGGATCAATCACCAGGTAAGTGATCTTACTACCTGAACCGCCTTCGGGCCATACGTTTAGTTGCCATGAAGTAGGAAATTACCAAAGCTCTTATGATATAGCATGCTTGTATGAGATCCCCATGTCTAAAGGTAGAAATTATCTAAGTCCTTATGATATAGCATGCTTGTATGAGATTCCCATGTTTAAAAGTAGAAATTTCCAAGGCCTTTATGATATAGCATGCATGTATGGGATTCCCATGTCATAAGTTGTATGTGCCTATTAATGTATGACCCTATGCCATGATATGTGATGAGCAGTATAGTATTTTAGTGTATGAATCCATGGAATGGAATGAGCATGAATATGACTATTTACGTTCTATTAGTAGAGTTACCTTCCCTATATTGGTTGGGTGTTCACAGGAGGTTGTGTTCCTTCGGGATCACTAAAGGATGTGTACCTTTGGGTTCACTAGAGGTTGTGCTCCTTCGTGTGCACTAGAGGTTGTGTTCCTTCGAGTTCACAGGAGGTTGTGTTCCTTCGGGTTCACCAGAGGTTGTGCTCCTTCGAGTACATAGAGGTTGTGTTCCTTCGGGATCACCAGAGGTAAGAGTTTCCTTCGGGGCTCTAGAGGTTTGTGGACATCCATAACCAACTGCAGGGTGAGTGTAACATTTTTCCCTATGAAAGTATGTTAGATATGTATGTCTTATGTATGATGCACTTAAAGGACTTAGGTGCTTAGCCCGACTCCAGGTAGTGGGGTCACTTACTGAGTATATTAATTACTCATCCTTTCATCTTATGTTTTTTTTAGGTAAGGGAAAGAACGTGTTGGCGAATGACAAGAAGAATCCTTGATGGCATCACGGGACCCGTAGTAGCTTCCGCTTAGTACTTCTTTTTTTTTTTTTCTGAATTTTTTCTAAGTGTCCAATGTTGGTTTTGAGATTCATATTTTATTCGATATGTGGATTTCTTTTCATGATTTTTATTGATTTTATTAGGGGTACCCTGAACCAGAATTTCTTTTACATATATGTTTTGCATTGTTTTCTTGAATTAATAAAATAGAAAATTTCCGTAAAAAGCATTGTTAGTCAGCTTAGTGTCTTTCTTGAATTTTGCATGCATTGGGTAATGGCTCGATTAGGTTGAGTAAGTTGGGTCGTTACAGTAGGTATGCATCACATTATCCAAAATTTATTTTCCATACAATCATAGTCTCCACCATGAGTGCTTAGCTAAGTTCTTGTAATTCCAAACCTCATTCACAACAAATTTAAAAACTCATAAAAGTACATAAAATTTAGAAATTGATCTAATGCAAAAACCTGATTAACGTCAAATTTGCAATTCAATTTCACAATCTACATATGTTGCATATATGAAAATTTAAAATACTCACCTTCTTTAGGACTTTAGTTTTAATATGATAATGATGAATGATCGTGGTGAGAAAACCAATGATGAATACATCAAACACATATGTATAATTTTGTTTCCTCTAACCCAAACAAGACAAAATCACCAAAATCAAAATACTCACCATATTTGAATGAAATTCTAAATACCTAAAAAATTATGGAGAAAATTATGGCAGGTATTTCGCGTTCTTGATATTCCAATGAATCAAATCTAGTCTTCTACAAAATCTTCAAAGTGATAGAGACTCAGTGCTAATAACGTATTATAAAATGGAGAAAAAAGAACAAACATAGGAACATAAGAGAGAAATTGAGAGAAGAAAGTAAAGAACATATATGTATTATTCGTAATTGAGGTGTATTTACAAACGATCTCTACAATCTCTTTTTATAGGGTTGTGAGAATATTGGTTACAATTACCAAACATAAATAGAGCACAAGAGAGTTATGAAGATTAATGAGGTTAGTGGATGAATTTGTAACCTATGGGGGTTATGGATATCTATATAATTATAATATTTATAACATTGGATACTATATTTATATAAATCATATAACTAGAAGTAGTTACCCACTAATTATTAGTTGATAATAAACTATTATTAATTTATTTATGAACATATTTTATGTTAAAAAGTTTTGTACAATTTTTATTTTGTAATATTATAGAATTTATAATATATTACATAATATATGTTTTAATTTTTAAATAATAAATTGAGTTTATAACCTGAAGTATTTCATTTCTAAATGTTTTTATCTTTATTCAGTATAATTCTGCACTTTAATATTTAAAATTCAAAATATGATACAATGAAAACATAAAAATGTTTTCAGAATTTGCACGGTTTAAATCACAGATTCGAAAACAATCTTAAAAAAAGAATTTGGATTGCCAATCAAACAGCTCCTTGTGGGTTGTTTTTATTTTTCCCTTACTTCTTTCTGTTTGGCCAATCAGAATGGAGTAGAGAGCATATTCGGAGCACCAAGAAGGTTAGAGTGAGTTCATTAGACATAAATCAATCCAATAAGTACCCGAGTTCATTTCAAGAAATTGGACATAAAAATCAATAGAAATATGAGCATATCCTTAATTATTATCCCACATTCATGTTAAGCAAACTCTAGGGGATAACATTATTATAGCTAGGGAAGTTAGAGCCAAGGCTTGTGTTAGAAGCGTGTGTGTTTTGCGTTGAATGCAATTTGTGTAATAGCTGTGTCGTAGTTAATTTCCCTTAATTGTTCCATAGCTTTAGGGTGATTTTTTAAAATTCAACAATCCTAATGAAATTAAATCTATTTTCAAAATTTCATAAAATAATCTTTACACTTATTTAAATCATTTTAAAATAACGGAGTATTGTTTATAATCTAAATTTTATATCTTAATTATAATTCAAAAGTAACATTAATAATAAAATTTAAAGATATTATTGATCTCCCCTCCCTTTTTTGTTGATCGTCATAGATATATTAAGTAATTTTACATTTAAATTATTAAATAGGATTTTTTTTCTCACCTCACTTTGCAAAACATATATATATATTGTTATTCACATGTTAAACAATAGTCGATTACAAAAATCACACTTGATTCTCTTATCTTTAATTCATCTTACATACAAATAATAGATTTCTTTTCTTTAAAAATCACATTTTATCTCTAATCCCTAATTAATATTAAAATATCATTTAAATTATTAAATAAAAATTTCTCCCATATTTTTTTTTGTAATTTACACGTAACATTAAAAAAATTGTCCCCTATTTTTTTTGGCATTCACATGTTAAATTATTATTATTATTTTTTTTTTAATTTCATTCACACGTTATATAGATCAATCTCATTTGATGTATAGTTCACACTTAAAAATTGAAAAAACTTGAAAAAAAATCTCACGTCATAATCACAAATCAAAGTTAATTTTGTAAAATCAAATGCTTTCAAATCTAAATTTTCTAGTAGGTTGAGCCTCCAGTTTCCATCTGATATCTCCTCTTTCTTTTCTTTTGTCGGTTTGTCTTCTTCTCTATTAGTTAGGAATGTTTAAATGAATGACAATTTGAATAACCCTAACTATCCAATCCAAAATATAAAATTTGTTTTTTTTAAAAAAAATCTGTAATAAATATTATAGATATTTGGTATTTAACATTTAAATTTTATGAGATTTTAGTCATTAGCCATGTATAGATAAATTTACATATTTTTAATTAACAAGAAAAAGAAAGCTATAATTATGCAACAATTTTTATAAAGAAAGACCCTACAACATTTGGATGTTAAGGAAACATTTTGAACTCATGACCCCTTAGTTGTTTAGTTTTTTTTTTTTATATATATTTTCACCACCACTAGGTCAACCCATAATGGTTGTTTAATTAATTAAGGTAATTAGTCTAGGTACTAAAAAAATCAATTAGTTTATTTTTCTTATATTTGTTTTGATTTTATTTATTTCTTTTTTTAAAAAAAAAATTCATAAATTATAGAACCAAACCACAACACGGTCATCCTTTGGACAACTAAAGGAAATGGTAATTCTTAAAGGACAACATTTTTTTTTCCTAAAATAGAATGAACAAAACTTGGTAGAGAAGAGGATGAACAACACCATTGCAAATTGTTGGGCAATGAATACAAGAGATGAAAACAGCCATATGAAGGCCTAAATCCTAGATCTCATCAACCATATTATTCATGGTATCAGGGATATATATCCTCACCCTACGTACCTTGATGGAAGATCCCCACGACTCTGCTTTGTAACAAGCTTTGATTGAGTTTGATTTGGGTAACTCCTCCAAATTAAATGCTCTACAACAACAACAACATAATAATAATAATAATAAAAATAATAATAATTAATAATGGTTCCAAAGGCAGAAGAATCCTAAGAGTGAAGGAAAAGGCAGCAGAAGCGCCAGATTTAATCATGAAAAATAGAAAGAGCTGAGTCGTCAGAACGAGGCAGCAGCGTTCCGTACGAGTGGCGTATGGGACAAACAACGTCATAACTTTTCAACCTCACTTCTTCATTAATTCAAAATTATAACATCCGCCACCTTCCTTCACAATTTCCATACCAACTTCAACTATCTTTCACGTTTGGTTTGGTAATTATTTTAATCTCTCCATAATAATTTAATTTCTAAAAACTAAGATTGTTTCTCTCCCTTGTTTACTATTATTTTATTTTTTTAATTTTGATTTTCGAAAATTATGCTCCCCAATTTCTTATTCATGATTTTCATAATTTCTACTTACATCTGATTTCTTAGCTAACTTCCAAATACTATAACAAACTACTTTTTTTTCTTTCTTTCAAAATTTGGCTTTCATTTTGAAAACACTCCTAAAATGTAGACAACAAAACATAAAAGAAATTAATGTTTATAAACTTAATTTTCAAAAATAGAAAACCAAGAACCAATTGGTTACAAAGCAAGAACTTGGTTTTCAAATTTTGACTTGGTTTTTTAAAATGTAGATATGAAGTAGATAATAAAACACGAAATTTAGAGGTAGAAATGGTATTTATAGACTTAATTTTCAAAAACAAAAAATTGAAAACGAAATAATCACTAGTCATGGACTTAGTTTTTGATTTTTAGTATTTTTAAAACTTTGGTTGTTTTCTCACAATTTCTTTACACATGGTTTCATATTTCCTAAAGACACATACGAATCACACTCCTAAGAGATAAACAATACAATATAGAAACTAATAGAAGAATGTGGTGTTTATACTGTAAGCCCCGTACTTAATTTTGTGAGAACGCAAGGTAAGAAGGGGCCGAGAGATGGACGATTGGGTAAGAGTAGTTGGCTGGACTGTGATTGGGGCGGAAAAATGACTAAGTATCAGCTATGCGTTGGTGGCAACATGGTTTGATGGAAACAGTTTTGGCGTAAACGCAAAGGTGAGGGAAGGCTGTTATGCGTTGAAGCCACGACGTGTTGAGGACATAAGGCGTGGAGAACCACCTTGTACCAAAGATTATTTTGCGACAAATGCATTGAAGGCAGCGGGGCGTTGGAAGTTAATAGCCACGAGGAGTTGAGAGCTAATTTGCGATGAGGTCATTATGCGGTGAACGCTACCATGCGTCGAAAGTGAGTACGCGTTGGACAAAGAAGGTTGGCCGAGAGAGAGTAATGCGTTTGTTAACCATCTGGCGGGAGAATGTTGAAAAGTAACACCATCAGAGGCTGTGTGTTGCCGAAGCTGAATATAGAAGGTATGCGTTGAACAGATTGTAGTGTAGTGTAGTGTTGAAATGGAGATTAAGTCGGTGGTATATATATAAATGGATCGAGAATTCAATTGTTCTGATTGCATTTCAGAGCTCGAGTTGGGTTCATTCTTAAGCTAAACATCGGAAGGAGGTAGAAGAAGATGTTCACGCTGATTTGGAGTGGAAATCTCATCGAAACCGTGGAAGAAACTTGAGTTGGGCTGAGGACTCAGCTGGTGTTACTTCCTCAGAGTGACGCTCGGTTTTGGAGGAAGAACAAACTGAAGGAACGGTGGTTAGGGCCGGAACTTTTGAGGTTAGTAAGTTAACTCGATTTTTAGCAAGTTTCATGAAGGATGCTTGAGCTAAAATTGTATTAATGTGTGTCAAACTCAGATAGAAGAGATTAACGCTGAATTTGCCGGACAAATAGGGGTAACTCGAGGTTGTTGAAGAATATACCCTAAATGAAGAGGATCTCTTCATGAAACTTGGAGGTAAGATGAAGAACTTACACCTTAACAAATTTGTAGAAGGAGGTAAATTCTGGAATTGATCAAAATGTGATGTTTAGCAGGTTGAAGAAGGAAGAAGAAAGGAAGAAGGAAGTGGTTCTGCTATAGCGGTAGTATCGCTGAGAGAGCGAGAGACAGGGCAGCGAAGCAAGTATCGCTGTAACGCAAGAGGGGCTTTGCATCTCACGGTTCTCGCTAGAGTATCGCTGGGTGTCGCTCCTCAGGTAGTCTCGCTAGTTACATCCAACTCAGTGTCGCTAGTACAGTAGCATGTGATGAATCTCGCTGCAGCTTTTAATTGTTTAAAGAATAATGCTATTAATGTGTGTTAAAGGAAAAGGAAGATTATGAAAACTAAACATGAGGAAAATGTAATTTTAGGCCAGGAAGAGCTCGGGGAGGCTTATAATCCACTTAGAGCCGAGACAAATCGTGAGTGACCTTTTATTATACCTTGTAATTAACTTAGTGTACTTATTTGATTAGGAAATGTGATCCTTTGCAGTATCCATTGTGAATGTGATGTGTTAGCAAGTTAAAAGGGTACTAATGCTAATGTCTAAATATAATAATGGCTGAGGGACCTTATGGTGAAAGCTTATATGTAAGTGAGCATGAAATTAAATGCTGAGGGACTTTGTGAAAGCACTTGAATAGCTATAAGGAATGGATTACAATGCTAAGGGACTATGAGTGAAAGCATGTAATAACCCATCACATACTAGCTCGTGCTGAGGGACCATGAGCGAAGGCACTTGAGCGAAGATAGAATTGGTTACCTGTGTTGAGGGATTTCATGTGAAGCCACATGGTAATGTAAATATAATCGAAAAAAAGTGCTGAGGGACAAAATGTGAAGGCATTAGATAGTTGCAAATCTGTGTGACATAAGGATTTGACATTTATATGTGTAATGTGGAAAGAGAACCTTAGTAACTCTCTGGGATGTGATACGTAATGGTTACTAATAGATAAGCTAGCTCATATTTGTTAGTGATAGTTGAATAGATTTAGTCACTCACTGGGCTTTTTGCTCATTCAGTTTGTTGTTGTTTGTCGTTTCAGGTAGCGAGCGTGTCCGGGACGCCTAGCCTACAGAAGAATCTCGTCTGGGCCTATCTGGAAGCAAACCTCTGGGATAGTTGTAAATATTTAGTCTGTACATATGTCTTGTAATGTGCATGTTTCTTAGAAGTGAAGGGGGGATGTGTTGTATCTTATATGTATATATGCAGAACATACTTGTTGAGAGGTTGCATGTTTTTCTAATATTTTAAAAGAAATGTTGTTTTGAATTGAGATTCATCTGGTATTTATTTTCAAATATATTCTGAAGGAGAATAGTATCACACTCAATCTTAGGTATAGAGTGCATCTGGGATGGGGTATGACATATACTCCATTTTCAAACATAAAAAACTACAATCTAAATTAACATAAATAATAGTATATCTGTTATAAATATTATAATTAGATAGATATTCATAACCTCCTATTAATCTCTATAACTTTCTTGTCTCCTATTAATCTACTATATATATATATATGTGTATATACTCTTTATTTATACTTTTAATTGTGCATTGACGACATATATATATTTTGAATTATTACTTCATATGTTTCCAATTGGCACATATTTTATGCAAGATCAACATGTTTTGATCTGTTAATTATTTTACATATTATGCTTGGTAGAAGTTAATCATTGTTTATCATGGATTATGTTTGAATCTATCTTAACGTTCATGCTTTAATAATGAATATAATAGTTGTTTAAATTATATAGTTCAAATAGTTCCTTCTTATTTGCAATTGTTATGAACTACATAATTTATTCAAGTTTATTATTGATATGTTAAGTTTGAAATGCTTATTGTTTTTAAGCTTATCAATTATGTTAGTTCTATTTTGTAACGGATGATTTGTATAACATGTTTCAAAATTTCGTTTAATTTATTAACATATTGAGATCAAGTTTTAAATTTTCATAATAGAATTAATGATTGAAAAAAAAAAACAAAAGTTAGTATATTTTTGTTAAGTATGATGCATTTACGATAAGTTTGTCATGAATATTTAACGTTGATATTTAATTGTATTAGTTTTTATGTGAATGATTCTCTAAAATTCACAGTCGAACTATTTATTGGCAAGATAAGATTATTGATCAATTACTTTTCCTAAAGCTAACTGGGGTTTAGGTACACTTGAAGTTGCATAAATTTAATTATTGCCCATTTTGACAAAATGTACCTGAACAAGCATGATTTTAAACCAAAAATTACTCATTTCGATCAAATGCTCCCGTAGTTGTAAGATTTTACATCAATAGATGATTTTTAACTAGTGATCACCTAGTAGAGAAAACATATATTTTTTTAATACAAAAATGCTCATATAGTAGCAATATCGAGAAATATATTATAAATTTTGTAATGAGCAAATATGATATCTTTTTTAATATGAATAAAATGAATGAGCATTTTATGATGAACCTTGACCAACTATTTTGATATTATTCCCTAAAGTGAATATTGTAATATTTAATAATTATGGTTAAGGTTGCGGTCGAGGTCATAATAGAAGAGTAAGTAATTAGTCATATTGAGGCAACTATAAATAATTTAAAATTGAATAATAAAAAAAAAAACAAAGTTCTACCTTTTAGATATGATACAAAAGTGGTATGAATCATGTACTTGTTATACATTCAGACTCTTTTTCAACTTTAAAAGCTTAAAGTAGTGAAAATAGAAACAATATATGGAAACAAAATTTGCAAATCTCCTGAAGAGATTATTAATCTTTAGAACCTCCTCAAATATAACATATTGGATCGATGTTCCATTTTTTTCTTTAAAGTAATCTCATAAAGAGATAATTACATAACATATTTAGATGTTGCAAATTCTTTTGAGTCTCTTGAAGAGAATATGAATAATAAAGATTTATCTTTGGGCAGATAGTGCATCAGTACACATTCTATTTAAAAGTAGAAAATATTTATCAAAATTGGCAATGCTAAAAGCAAAAGTTAATACAATATCAAGTCTTGTAGATTTGATTTAAGGTTTTAGAAAGTAGATGTAATTTTGTCCAATAGAGCAAAATGTTGTTAAAGTTATCATATAGAGATTAATAATAAGAATAATATATGATATATATATATATTATATCTACTTTCTCATATTGAGAACTACATTAAATAAGTTGTATACTTTTTCTTCTAGAAAGTATCACACACATATTTGTGTAATTCAATATATGCAACAATGAGTATGTATCATTCATCCAAATATATTTAATATTTCATATGATAAAATGTGTAACGACCCGACTTACACAATCTAATTGAACCATTACTCAATGCATGCAAAATTTAAGAAAAACACTATGCTGAATAGTAAAGAAGAAACAATGCTTTTCATGGAAATTTCTATTTATATAAATTCAAGAAACAATGCATAAACATATAAAAGAAATTTTTGGTTCGGGGTACTCCTAATAAAATCAATAAAAATTCATGAACGGAAATCCACATATCGAATAAAAAGACGAGTCTCAAAACAAAAATTGGACAATTGGACAAAACTCAGTAAAACATGCAATGCTAAGCGGAAGCTACTACGGGTCCCGTGATGCCATCAAGGATTCTTCTTGTCATTCGCCAGCACATTCTTTCCCTTACCTGAAAAACATATAAGATGAAAGGATGAGTAATTATATTACTCAGTAAGTGACCCCACTACCGGAGTCGGGCTAGGCACCTAGGTCCTTTAAGTGCGTCAAACCTAAGACATGCATATCTAACATACTTTTATAGGGAATGTTTATGCTCGCCCTACAGTTGGTTATGGATGTCCACAAACCTCTAGAGCCCCGAAGGAAACTTTACCTCTGGTGATCCCGAAGGAACACAAACCTCTAATGTACTCGAAGGAGCACAACCTTTGGTGAACCCGAAAGAACACAACCTCTGGTGAACCCGAAGGAACACAACCTCCTGTGAACCCGAAGGAACACAACCTCTAGTGCACCCGAAGGAACACAACCTCTAGTGAACCCGAAGGAACACATCCTCTAGTGATCCCGAAGGAACACAACCTCCTATGGACACCCAACCAACGTAGGGGAGTCACCTCTACTCATTATACATAAACAATCAAGTTCATACTCATTCCATTTCATGGATTCATACATGAATAATACTGTTCATAACATATCATGGCATAGGCTTATGCATTATCAGGCACATACAACTTTTAGACATGGGAATTTCATACAAGCATGCTATATCATAAGGGGCTTTAGAAATCTACTACATCATGGCAACTAAACATATGGCCCGAAGGCAGTTCAGGTAGTAAAATCACTTACCTGAGGATCGATCCATAAAATAAACCACACTGCCACTCTTGTAAAAACTCCTGAACAAACTGGGAATAAAATTCCCCTAACTTAAGTTAGTCCACAAGTCTAGTCTATCATAAGCAACCTTAAAAATTTGTTCGAGAGAGTCCTTACCCGAACGTGACCAAACTCGTAGCTTTCTCCGATCCTACGGACTAAAACAATTGCCGACCACCTATTAAGATGTACCAATTAATTCGAAATTCCCAAATATCCACCAAAATATGCAACTAACCCACTCGGATTTGAGATACTCACCTAGGGGGTACTGATCTGATCGGACGAGCAAGAAATCGCTGCCGAGGACTAAATTCTGAGCGAGAGCGAGACCCGAGCGAGAAAGCGAGAATCAAGCGAGAGAGCCGAGAGCGTGGGAGAGCGAGAGGCAGCGAGAATCGGCGAGAGAGCGAGAGTCCGAGAGCTTGAGGCACTGTGTTCCGGGCGAGGGGATCGTGAGTCGAGAGGGAGAGCGAGAAAGCGAGAGCGCGAGAGGCAGCGAGACAGCGAGAGCTCGAGAGTGTGAGAGCGAGCCTGGCCGAAGGAGAGCGGAAAAACGTGAGTACGGGAGAGCCAGAGGCAGCGAGAGTCGAGAGGCCGACAGAGTTATTTTGGCGTGAGACAGCGATACCCCGACGTGAAACTTCTGGGAACGACCGACAGTGGAGAGAGAGAGGTGGCGGGGGCAGAGGGAGACTGGATGGAAGCGGCGGCAGCAGTAAATGGGGAGGAGAGGAGGAGAGAGAGGCGGGGGAGATAGAGAGAGAGAGATGGCTTTTCCTTTTCCTCTTTTTTTTTTGACTGCACGCAAACCGAGGAGTGTGGGTTTAAACTAAACCCTAATTCCTCTCCCTCCTTAAACCATTAATTCCAATTTTTCCCTTTTTGTTTCTTCAACCAAATAAAATAAAATATCCTTTATTCAACTCCAATCCTACCAAATTTATTTATTTTATTTTATTTGCCCCAAAATAAAATTATCATTTACCAAATCCCAACATTTTCCTTAACTCCACCTAACACTCTCCAACCATCATAAATGCTAATTTTGAAACTTTCCTCCTTAACCTAAATAAATACATAAATGCATATAAATAAATATAATTTCCTTTTTATGCATAATGACTTAAATTAATTTACTAGGAGAAATTACCTCAATGATTTGGGGTTGTTACAAAATGTCAAATCAATAGTAAAGAGACTAATTATTGAGAATTTGAATGGACATCCTTTGAAGAGCTTGAAGATTTTCAATTACAATATGCTAATTGCTCTCAAGAAAAGTTATTGATTAGACACTCACCAACTAAAATTGGGATTCAATCTCTGACCTTTTTAGAACGAATACTTATGATGATTCTGAAAAAAAAAATATATAATCTAATCTAAGGATATGATTCTGAAGAACTTTAGATCCTGAAGAACCATAGTTTTGGAAAATAAGTGCATTTATATATTTTCTATTATACATTACCTATTGTAATATTTTTAGTAATGTTGCTATATAGATACAATATTCCTCCAAAAGAAAGATATTGGAATAGAGTTAAAATATATTATGTTTTATTTGAGAATTAGTTTATATTGATTTATTTTCTTTCCAATAAATCTAAATATAATCTAGTTGGTTACGAATATGCAAGTTATTTATCTAAACCATAAGGGTTAGATCTTAGAAAAATCAAGTTAATTAGTACATGGAGACAAATTTTTATGCTTGGCAGTCTATGAAGCAAACTATAACAATTACTAAAATCTTGATGATTCATGAGGCTGGCGAAGAATGTTATTATATGAAGATAACATCACAGACAAACTTCTACATTCATGACCTTGAAGAAAATGGTGGCATCATGATCCAATAAATTTCTTTAAAAGACAACTTGGTTGACTTATTATGAATATGTTATCCACAACACTTGAGAAGTTAGTACACAATATTAGAGTGCAATAACTATAAGATGTTAATTGATGTTTCCATGAGGGGGTACAAATTTACTGCACACTTTTTCCTTGACTATAGTTTTTTCCACCAGGTTTTCCTAGCAAGATTTTTAACGAGGCGGTCATCAAAGTATGTAAAATAATGTATTCTTTTTCCTTCACTAGGATTTTTCCCCCATTGAGTTTTTTTTTTCTAGTAAGGTTTTAACGAGGCATGTATTTTATATACTATATGAACATCTAACAGAGAGTGTTATAAATATTATAATTAAATGGATGTTCATAACCTCCATAGGTTACAAATTCATCCATTAACCTCAATCTCCACAACTTTTTTGTCCCCTATTTATGTTTGGGTATTGTAACCAATATTCTCACAACCCTATAAATATAGGTTGTAGAGATCCTTCGTAAACACACCTAAATTGAGAATAATGCATATGTGTTCCCCCACTTTCTTCTCTCTATTTCTCTCTTATGTTATTATGTTTGTTCTTCTTTTCTCTCTATTTTATAGCAATATCAATAAACTTTCATTTATTTTCTATGGCATATTACAAGTGGCATGACCACTAGTCAAAATATATTAATTAAACAAAAATATAACAATTGTGGTAAATTTGAGAAAAAATGACAAAAAAACGGGAACACGAATATCGAAGAATTGTAATATTAAAATAAATAAATAATAAAATAAAATAATGAAAATGCAAATGGAAAATTATGGAATTTTTAAAATCTCTAAAATTTTTCCAATTCTTTCTTTTCTTTTCTCACCAATGTGTGTTCTCTCAAGATCCACTAAATGCCACTATTTATATGCAAATTGGCAAGTAGGAGGTGGATTTACATGGCCACTAAAGATGTGTGATCTTGAGACACATGGTCTTTGGACACTAAACATGAATACATAATGGGCATCTACTATTATTATTATTATATTTATAATACTCCCTTAATTAGATGCTCATTATATACGTGAAATATGTCTCGTTAAACCTTATTAGGAAAAAACTCAATGGGAAAAATCCTAGTGAAAGAAAAAGAGTACATATTTCATATAATCTAATATTTCTAAAAGAATACAATATATTTGCTTCCCTTCATATATGAAATATGTCTCGTTAAACCTTATTAGGAGAAAACTCAACGGGAAAAATCCTCGTGAAAGAAAAAGAATAGATATTTCATATAATCTAATACTTCTAAAAGAATACAATATATTTGCTTCCCTTCATAGAAACATCACATGAGATCTCTGAGTCACCGCCTTCCAATGTTCTACACCAATTTTTCAAATGTTGTGGTAGGTAATGCTTTTGTAAACATGTTTGCCAGGTTATCCTTCAAATAAATTTGTTATATAGTGATGTCGTCCTTTCTTCAAGATCATGAGTGTAGAAAAGCTTTGGTGAAAAATGTTATGTTCTATCTCCTTTAATATATCCTCCTTTGATTTGGGCTATACATGTTGTTTTGTTTTCGTATAATTTTGTTGGAGGATTTTTGTTAGAAGACAAGCCACATGTTTCATGAATGTGTTGAGTCATTAATCTTAGCCATACACTTTCTCTGCTAGCTGTTGAATTGCAAGAATTTTAGCATGGTTTGAGGAAGTAGCTGTTATGGTTTGTTTCACTATCGCTAAGATATAACAGTTCCTCCACATGTGAACGGAACAGATAATCTGTTTGAGATCTAGCTTTGTGTGGATCAGATAAATATCCAGAATCTGAATAACCAACTAAATCAAAATTTGATTTATTTGAATAAAACAAACTCATATCCATCTTTTCTCAAAGATAATAGAGTATATGTTTAATTCCATTTCAATGACTTTCTATTGAAGAAAAACTGAATCTAGCTAATAAATTTACTAAAAATGCAATACTAGGTCTTGTATTATTAGCAAGATACATAAATGCACCAATGACACTAAGATATGGTACTTCAGGACTAATAAGTTCTTCATTATTATCTCGAGGTGGAAATATATCTTTCTTTACATCTAGTGAATGAACTTCCATTGGAATGTTTAATAGATGTGCTTTGTCCATATAGAATCTTCTCAAAACTTTTCCTATATAAGTTCACTAATGAACAAATATCTCATCTGCTAAAAGCTCAATTTGTAAGCCAAGATGAAATTTTTTATTTTTCTGAGATCTTTCATATCAAATTCTTTCTTAAAATATTCTATTGTCTTTGAAAGCTCTTCAAGAGTTTCAATTATATTTAGATCATCATCATATACAGTTATAATATCAAATCCTAACTATGATTTCTTTATAAAAACACATGGATATATTGGATTATTTTAATATCCTTCTTTCAACAAATATCCACTTAGGCGATTGTACCACATTCATCCGATTGTTTTAATCCATATAGTGATTGCTGTAACTTAGTTGAATATAATTCTCAAGAACTTGATTTATATATTTCAGCAAGTATCTTAAATCCTTTTGGAATTTTCCTATAAATGTCATTATCCAGAGATCCGTATAAATATGTTGTGACTATATCCATAAGTTGCATATCTAGACTTTCATACACAGTTAGACCAATTAAATATCTTAGTGTAATTGCATCCACCACTGAATAATGTCTCCTCATAGTCAATATCAAGTCTTTGTGAAAAACCTTGTGCAACTAATCTTGTTTTATATCTTGTGACCTCATTAATTTGATTTCTTTTTTCTCACAAATACCCATTTGTATCCCACAGGTTTGACACCTTCTGGTGTTCGGACTACTAGTCCAAAACCTTGATGTTTTGAAAGTGAGTTCAATTCTTCCTCAATTGCTTCTTTCCACTAAAGTCAGTCTTTTCTATGTTGACATTCTTTAATAGATTTTGGTTTAGGATCCTCATTTTCAGATATAATATCAAGTGCAACATTATACGTAAAAATATTGTCAATAACTACATTAGTTTGGTTCCATCTTTTCCCTGTCATGACTGTTGGGATGTATGCCCTAAAGCCTCGTAGTTAGTAAATAATTTGAAACAATGATTGATTATTTTATATATGCATTTATCTATTAGAGAAAAATCCAAGGTTATTTTATGTAACTTAAACATGTATGTGGTTGACATACATGTGGATCATGTTTAAGTAATAACCTAAATGGTCTGTAGTATAAGGATAAGGTTGAGTGCCTTATCCTTGTGACACTACGGATACGACCCACTTTATAATTGTTACAAACGATTTGATCCTAATAGTTCATGTAAAGACATACGAGTTGGGGTATTTAATACAAAGAGTTTGTGTAAGATTGAACTGCGAAATGATTAATCTCTCTTTATAACACCGTTGACTAAAGAGATTAACATTTAATAGGATGACCATAGGTGACTTGACCTTAATCCTGAGCGAGTTATGAACTCCTGTCTATGAAGGCAGTTCGTTGATTTGTATGGCGGAGAGTGGCCAAATTCGCTGACTCAATATGCTTACCATTTTGGGGATTTGTCCAAGTAAGGACCTGGAAACATAGCTACACAAGATGAAATTCATTCCTTCCCGTCTTTGAGGTAAGTAGATGAATAGCTCCATTAAATGCTAACTCCAGGTCTTGAACAATGGAGCTTCTCCCTCTCATTGGCTCGAGAGGGTTTTATTTATGGTAGAACCATAAACAGGTTGTTCATTAGAGGATTAGTGAGACTTGACCCAGCTGTAATTACGAGCAATTCGTGAAGGGTTGACTCATTGTTGATTGGTTATATCCGCAGACACAGAAATATGTCTACAGTGCCAAGAGTGTAGTTGTGGGTCTTTAGTGGAGCAACCCATAGTTAATGAATATTGATTAATTTAATTAAAGAGTTTAATTAATTAATCTCATATCATTGGAGCTTCTAATCTGTAGGTCCATTAGGTCACCCTGCTAGCCCACTAAGGGTAAAACAAGGAATATTTAGTTTTGGAAGAATTTGAATTGTTCAAATTATAAGGGTTTAAGTTAATTGTATATGATACAATTAATATAATGTATAGAGATACATTATAGTATAAAGTTATTTTTGAATTAAATTCCAAATTAAACTATGTATTATGAGAGTATTAATATTTGGATAAGATTCAAATACTAAATTAATATGAATGAAATTCATATGATAAGGGAATTAAATGTTAATGGTATATGATACAATTAATATAATGTATGTAGATACATTATATTCTAAAGTTAATTTTGAATTAGATTGAAAATTAAACTTTATGATATGAGAGAATAATATATTTGAGTAAGATTCAGATATTAAATAATACGAATGAGATTCATATTAAAATTATAGGTTAAAACATAATATGAGTGAGATTCATATTTAAACTATAGGTTAGGAGAGTGAAATGCATTTGAATATGATTTAAATGTAATATTAATTAAATATATGATATTTAATTAATTTATATTAATTAATTAGATTAATTAATATTTAATTTAATTTAATTTAACTTTAGTTAAATTTTAACTCCTAATGGGAGTTAAAGGATAGTGGAAGTTAATCCATAATTAAATTCCTTCTCTCTTTATCATTCATGTGTGGTGATGAGAATTTTTCATTTTTTTTTTCTTTTTTTTTTTTTATTGAATCAACACAATTCTTTCTCAATCTCTCAACACTCTCAAGTTACAGAGAAAAGACTTCTCGGCACTCTTCCCAATCTTCCAAAAGAGGTTCCCACAAACCTTTTCCTTGCTAGAGAATAGCGGGGAAGACTTGGTAGTGGTGTCTTGTTCGAGATCTAAGAAGATTGAAGAGATTGTGGATGCAGTGAAGAATTGGTGAAAAGTTGTTTTCCTTGAATTTCTTCTTAGTAAAGCATGTTTAATTAAAATATGTTTAAATTTATCTATATCTTCTATAAATTCAAAACGTAAATTAAAAGTACATGTGTCCACACGCTTCCGCACAAGATTCGATCCCTTCAATGCCATGGTTTTTGAAATCTCATTAAGTCTTTTTTACTACTGACTATTTTTCTTTTCCAAGGATTTTTAAATTTGGAACCCACTAGTCTACCATGCTTCTAGCATGTCCTAGACTCATTGATGACAACTTGTTGTGTTGGGATATCAAATTTCGATGGAACATTTTCAGCTGATATATATGATTTAATTACTTTCTTTGCATCTATAAATGCATCTGGTAATTGTTTTACTATATTTTGCAAATAAATTATTTTCTTAACTTCAAGTTCACATTGATTTGTATGGGGATCTAAATGAGACAATAACGATACATTCCATGTAATTTCTTTTTCTAATTTCTTAATTCCTCCCTCTAATGTTGAAAACTTTGTCTCATTAAAATGACAATCAGAAAATCATGCAGTAAATACATCACTCGTCAAGGGTTCAAGATATTTAATAATTGATGGGGAATCAAATCCAACACATATTCCTAACCTCTTTTAAGGACCCATCTTAGTATGTTGTGGTGGAGCAATTGAAACATATACTGCACATTCAAAAATTCTCAAACGGGAGATATTTGACTCATAGCCATAAGCTAGTTGTAATAGCGAGTACTTATGATAAGCTACTGACCTAATGCATATAAATGACGCTGCATGCAAAATAGCATGACCCAATACAAATGTAGAAAGCTTAGCTCTCATAAACAATGGTTTTGCAATTAATTGCAAACGTTTTATAAATGATTATGCTAAACTATTTTATGTATGAAAATGAGCTACAAGATGTTCAACATTTATCCCAATTGACATACATTCATCAGCATTATCAAAACAAATAGTTTTAATTGTTTAATTAGGAAATTGTGCTCTTAACTTAATTATTTAAGCAAGCAATCTTGCAAATGCAAGGTTTTGACTTGATAATAAGCACACATGTGACCATATAATGGATGCGTCTATTAATACCATAAAATATCTAAATGGCCCACTTGGTAGATTAATAGGTTCATATATATCACCATGAATTCGTTAAAAAAATGTAGGTGATTTAGTTCCCACTTTAGCTGGTGACGGTCTAATTATTAATTTGGGTTGAGAGCAAGCATCACATGATAATTCATTAGATTGAAGAATGGTCTGGCTCTATAATGGATGTCCATGTGAATTCTCAATAATTCTTCTCATCATTATAGACCCTAGATGACCCAATCGATTATGTCAAATTGTAAATATATATGGATTCATGAACTTCAGGTTCATTGTTTTGTATGTTTCAATTACTCGTATATGAAAATAATATATTATAGAATATAAAACTGACAACTTTTCTAGTATACTTTTTTCATGTGAGACAGTAGATATAATATAAAGATATTTTATCTCATTATTTTTATATTTTCAATATGATAACCATTACAACGTATATCTTTAAAACTTAGTACATTTCTATTTGATTAACTAGAGAACAATGCATTGTCAATTGTAAATTTTGTTCCATTAGGCAAAATAATATTTGCTTTTCCAAATCTTTCAATTAGGTTTGCAGTACCTAATATCATATTGACTTTTGCTTCTAGCGTTGTTAATTTGGAAAAATAGTTTCGTACGCGTAGTTGCACAGTCTGCCAAACATAGATCTTCATTTCTCATTTTTTAGTCATTCAATATATGAAAACTGTCCATGTTTCTTCATTAAACAAAAATAATTACAATAAGAGAAAGAAAGCTTGGAAAGTAAAACTTTAACCTTAGCTAAAGAAAACATAAAAGATAGATTCTAAAAAACAAACATTAATTCTAGATATCCTCAAAATCAAAAGAAACACTTATTATTTCATTAATTGTGTCAATTTTCTCTTTAGAAGATTAAAAAAGGTCTGCCACATCCAAAATTATCATACTAGATGAGTCAAATATATTATTATCCCAGTATGCAAAATTTGCTTCCACATTTTCCATTTTTCTTGAATTCTTATCTAGTGGAGCTTTTCCTTTATAACCATCATTTTATGTGATTTCTTTGAAATTTTTATGATTACCATTTCTTCCTCTACCACGTCATGACCTTGACCACGATCCTGATTATTATAATTCACAACATTCACTTCAGATTCACTTTAGGGAATGATATTGTTCCAGTTGGTCGAGATTCATGTTTCTTCATCCACAATTATTAAAATTCACAACATTCACTTCAGGGGATGTTGTTGCTCTAGTTGGCTAAGATTCATGATGATTTTTTAAATCAATAACTCGCTATTTCGTTCAGACACGAGAAGACATTAGATGAGTTCATAATACTTTTTAAAATATTTCTCTCGATATTGCTACTGCAACAGCATATTTGAGACACAAAATGTAGAAAATGTATTCTCTAACATATTGATTTAAAATCTTTGAGCCTCAAATGCATCCATTCATAACTAGCTTTTACGAAGAATAATTGTTTTCTGATGATCATATTTTTATGGCATCTAGGTGTATTTTGGCATCAAGCACCCATAACAAATAATTATTACCGCTTAATATTAAATGCTACAAATTCTAGTTTTGTGATATTTTTTAAGATAACACCATTACAAAACACCATTACAAAATATTGTACTCATAATAGAAATTTAATATATACTAGACATGCATAATAAAATTTAATTTACTCATTATAATAAACATAAAAACGACTTACCTTTAGGACCTACTTGCAGTGGGGGAAACGACAAGAGATGGTGCTGATAACGTGTTGTAAATTTGAGAAGAAAAATGACAAAAAATGGAACACGAATACCAAGGAATTATAATATAATATATAAAATAAATAAAATAAAATAAAATAAAATGTTAAATAACAAAATAACAAAATTTAGAAAAAGGAAACATCTCAAATTTCTCCAATCTTTACTTTTCTTTTCTCACCAATGTGTGTTCTCTCAAGATCCACTAAATGCCATTATGCAAATTCACAAGTAGGAGGTCGATTTACATGACTACTAAGGATTGAGACACATGACCTTTAGATACCATACATAGATACATAATGGGCATCTATTATTATTATTATATTTATAATAATAATGATGATATAGTCATCTTTTTCATTATAACGTTGAATACTTTTTTAGAGATCTTAATACAATAATAAGAAATTTGAAATTTCAAAAGATAATGGACAAAACTCATTATTACTTAATTTTAGAAATCATTTCAAATATTTAGCCTTTAGATATGGCAAATGAGCAAAGTGAATCTAAACCTACACAACTATAACTATGAGATGACTGCGGAGACATTATTATTAATGACTTAACCTTTGAATCATATTTAAATCGATCTTTTTAATTAAAATATAGTTGAATCATTTTTTCTGTTTTGAAGAAGCTATTTTCAATTATAGAAAAATAACCAAAATATTTATAAATATAGTAAAATTTTACTGTCTATTTGTGTCACGATAGACACAGATAATAGTCTATCGGCATCCATTGCGGTTTATCGTAGATAAACTATGTATTTTGTTATTAATTGTAAATATTTTCAGCAGTTTTGCCATTTAATTTTCCCAAATCAATATTAATGTATGTCCATAATATTTAATTTATGTTGACATTACTATATTTCTATTCATATTTCTATGTTTTCATGGATTTAACATCGACGTCAAAGATAAATAAATATTTTTATTATATCATAGAAAAATTTAGAAAACATAAAAAATAAGTAACAAAATATCACCAATATAATTATAATATAGATAATAGACATGTTAAGTTGTTTATGAACCATAAAATGTAAATTTACTAATAATTTATTTTTTAATTTTTTTTGTTTTTATAATTTTTCAAAAGTATCCATCGACATTGACATTTTATTGATATTTCTATTAACATTTTCGTAAAATCTAGATTTAGATACTTTTCTCAACATCGACATTTTAAACTTTGAGTATATCTAAGATAAACATTTAATTAAAATTAAATGAACATTTTGACGACTATTGATGTTTAATTAGAAATCATTTCTTCAATAGCATATATTTCAATAATGCATGAGCAATATAAAAAGAGTTGTTTGGGCCCCAACTTGAAGTATAATAGCCTACTCCATGTTTGAGGCTCAAAATATAATAGTGGTGTTTACAATTATCTATAACTCATAATTAATTTCAGTATTTCCTACTCAAACTAAAATAATCTATACTCCAAACACAAACTATTATAACTCATATTAAAATAGTCTCCACCTCATACGTAGATTATTATATTGTTATGACCTATATACTATAATAGTCATCGACTATAATAACCAGCTCAATGCCCCAAATGGCCCCTATGTGATAAATTGTAGATATGTAATTCGGAAATGTATATATGAATATATTGTTGATATAATTTTTAGCAAAGATTAAAAGAAAAATGATTGTTAGTGATATAAATTAAATTTTCCTTCATCCATTAGTTTAAGCTTCTGGGTCAATCGTTGATTTAATTTGGTACCAAAGTTAGCGGTCTAGGGAGGTCCTGTGTTCAAGCCCTTGCAATGTTATTCCCTCCTCGATTAATATTATCAATGTCAATGCTACAACTTGAAGAAAAAAAATTCCTTACCAAAAGTGCATGAACGCGTGTGCCTTTGAAATTACATTTTGAATTTATAGAACAATCTCTTCAATCACGAATAGGATACTACTGCCATTATCTTCCTTGCTATTCTCCAACAAGGACTAGGTTTGTGAGAAACTCGTTCTCTACAATTTGAGAGATTGAGAGAGAAATTGTTGATTGATAAAAAAAAAAAAAATCTAATTATAGATTAACTTCCTTTTACAATCTTTTAACTTCCCTTAGGGGTTAAAATTTAACTAAAGTTAAATTAATCAAATTTAATTTAATTTGATTTAATAAATATTAATTAATCTAATTAATTAATATAAATTAAATATCATATATTTAATTAATATCACATTTGAATCATATTCCAACGTAGTTCCCTCTCATAACCTATAGTTTAAGTATGAATCTCATTGAAATTATGTTTTAAGCTATAGTTTTAATATGAATCTCATTCATATTATTTAATATTTCAATTTTATTCAAATATATTATTCTTTCACATTATATAGTTTAATTGTGAATCTAATTTGAAATTAACTTTATAATATAATGTATTTATATACATTATATTAATTGTATCATATACAACTAACATATAATTCTCTCATTATATGAATCTTATTCATATTAATTTAATATTTGAATCTTATTCAAACATTAATACTCTCATAATATATAGTTTAATTTTGAATCTAATTAAAAAATAACGTTATATTATAATGTATCTCAAGACATTATATTAACTGTATCATATACAACCCTTATAATTTAAACAATTCAAATTCTTTCAAAACTAAATTTTCCTTGTTTTACTCCTAGTGAGCTAGTAGGGGACCTAATAGACCTACAGATTAGAAGCTCGAATGATAGGAGATTAATTAATTAAATTCTTTAATTAAATTAATTAACATTTATTAACTATGGGTCACTCCACTAAAAACCTACAACTGCACTCTTTGCACTGTAGATATATTTATGTGTTCACAGATATAGCCAATCAACAGTTAGTTGACCCTTCATGAATTGCTCGTAATTACAGCTGGGTCAAATTATCGTTTTACCCTTGTAATTGAAGGGATTTAATCCCAATGCGGAAGCATGTATCACTTTTGTCTATGAATTGGAATAAGAAAATCTAATTGATTTACAAAAAAACTAGGGTTAAGCATGTGATCATCAAAGGGTTTTAGGAAAAATTATCTTTAGAAAAACACTTCTTCAAGAAATCTTCTCTGTAAAATTTTCCAAAAGAACACGATCAACGAACACCACCAATAGGTTACCAAACTATTCTCAGGTAGGAACAATTGGATTTGTGGGATCTAAATTGACAAGGAAAAATTTATGAGAGATTTGCTTTCTTTGATTGATTGAGAGGGAGGAAAAGAAGAAAATGGGAATAATCATCTATATCTTCTATGTTGGCTGTTTTGTATATAATATACATAAAGAACTCAAAACCAACTTTACGTGAGGGGATAACTCCCCTCACACCCTGCAAACTGCAAAGGAGTTATATCCCAATTTATTCCCTTCTTTATTTTAAAATTATTATTTATACATATATAATCAAATTTAATATATAATATCACATATTTATTAATAATGCATTTAAATCATATAAAAACACATATCTCTCTTTAACCCATAGTATTAATATGAATCTCATTCACATTAATTTTACTTTATAGTTTTAATATGAATTCAATTCATATTAATATTTAAATCTTATTCAAATATTATTCTCTCGTATTATATTGTATCATTATACATTATACTTTATATTAACCCTCATTAATATGAAATCCCCTTAAATAATTTGAACAATTCAAATTATTCCAAAATTAATTGATCTTTGTTTTACCCTTAGTGAGCTAGCAGAGGGACCTAATGGATCTACAGATTAGAAACTATGATAATTCGAGATTAAATTAATCATATCAACATTCATTAAATGTGGATCACTCCATTAAAGACCAACAACTGCATTTTTTGCACTGTAGACATATATCTGTGTCCATGGATATAACCAGTCATGCATCAATAAGTTGTTCTGTTCGTTTGAATTTCTATTCGAATTAAATTGAGTTTCTTAGCTCGTTGCACAAAAATAGATTTATCATTTCCGTACAAGGATGCGTCGAGAATTACTCTAGATGTGATCATGATTAAGCAAGTTTTCCTATAAAGACCGAAGTATAAGCATTTATAGGTTTCCTGGTGAGTCCAGGGTCGAACGCAGGGATTTGTAATAACTAGGCATTGAGAATAAATGCATGACTATGCGGTGACTGTACATGTAAATATGTGCATTTGTTGATTATATGTGTAAAACTATACATAAAGAATTAAAAGAATTTCCTACTACTAATAATGAGGTGGACGCGGCGATGGGTAGTCATATGTAATTTAGTGTCAGATAGCATGCGTTGAGAATGAATGGAACCATGCGATAGAAGTCGAGTTGAACGCAAGAGCTAGTTGTTACCTAAGCTTTCTAAGTACAATTACATACCTACAAACTGCGTTTGTGAATCCATCTCTCGATGCTTCAACGCCACATTAATCTTATCTCTAAGACGCATGGTAAGTTTGCGTTGGCAAAAGATGAACTACATCTCTGCAACTCATCTAGTCTTAATTAATGCTAAAGATTAACTATCCACTCTCTCAAGCTCGACAGTCATGCTTACTACATTTGTTTGTCAGAAAAAGTTATTCAAGCTAAAGATATGCATTAATCAAGATGTAACATACTCAGAATTGCTCAAGAAAAACTAACTTTTAACATTTAACTCATTTAGCATTTAGACAACATGGTGTAAAGTATTTAATACGGAAATAGATGGAAGATGATAGTCAATCAAACTCATATTAAGAAAATAAATCATTCTCTCGAATGTCATTAACAAAATATAAGCAAGAAGGAGAGAAATGGAAATAAAACAGAAATGAAGGCCGTCAAGCCGCTACTGGCAACGTCTTGCTTCATGGAGGCTTGAGATGGTTGCTATCTGATACATAGATTCCATAGGGTGGAGATTCTCACTCACTAGGAGATGACTCTGAAGGTGCTCAGAATCCTTCTCTCAGAAGAGCTCGAAATGGAGGCTGGTTATGGTGAGGGAGAAATAGTGTAGATCTTTCGCTTTTTGAATTGGTCTCTCCTCCTCCGAATGGAGAAGGTTTGGGCTATTTATAGGCGTCGAAAAGTTGAAACTCATGATGACCTGACACCTTTACATTAAATTCCATGCCCTGCTGCGCAGACTTTTCACATCGTCGGCCCATTTGTTCTACCATATTCTGATAGCGTGTTATCCTTTTGCATATTGACATGATAGCTTTTGGCCATGCGTCTGTATCTACTTTTTCTCGACGCATGATCTCAACGCATGGGTTTCCACTTGTTCACGCAGCAGCTTTGTCTCTTCGTACTTGGTTGTTTGCGCTTCTTTTCTTCTTAACCCTGCTTTAGGAACAGAAAAGCTCATCGTTTTTCAAGTATTTTCTTTTGTAAGTAGTGCCAACGCATGGTGATACATTTTTCATCATTCAACTACCAAAAATCATGCGTTTAGCTCCAAAGTTACTCTAATTAAATCAAATAGTGACTATAATAACTTCTATTTCTACAAGTTATCATGTTCCTTCACAAATTACTCGTAAATGTAGCTATGTCAAAATTACTATTTTACCCCTGTAATTACTTATGTCTCCTTAAATCCCACTAATCCTCTAATGAACAACCTGTTTATAGTCCCACCATAAACAAATCTGGGGTCAATGAGAGGGAGGGGCCCCTTGTTCAAGACCTGAAGTCAGCACTTAAGAGAGCAATTTATCTACTTTCCCCAAGGACGAGAATGAGTAAATTGCATCTTGTGTAGTTCAGGTGCTTTCTATTCTCTCAAATTAAGGGAGTTTATATTAGATTTCACTTGTTTGTTAGTGGTTTTCAGTTAAAATGAGGAAAATTAGAAGAAAAGACCAAAAGATCAAAACCGAGCAAGAATACGGTGAAAACAAGAAGAAAAACTCAAAGTTTCCATAATTGGGGTAGCGCCGCGACGCTAAAACCCGAGAGCAAAGATGCGAAACAGAGTCACGGCGCCATGATGCTATGGACCAATGCCACGACGCTCTCTTTCCTTAAATGGTAGCGCCGTGGCGCTAGTTTCCTTATTTGAAAACAAATGTATTTTTGGAAAGTTTTCTTGGGCGAAATACTCTATAAATTTAAGGGTTTCCAGCAGCCCTAATCATCATTAAATGCACGAAATTACAGACCAAAAGAGTCACAAGAAGGAGAGAATTGAGTGAGAGTTCATAAAAGAGTTCAAAAAGTGAGTTAGTTGCAAGGAAAAGGAAAAGAGTTCAAGGTAGTCGTGGTGCCATTCGAATTCCGATGTGAGAGCCAAGGAGATCGTGACGGTGCTACCTCAATCAAGAGTCTCTTTTCAGTAGAGTTTCCCTTTCTTTACACTCTTTCTTTGTTTATTTTGTTTAAACATGTTGCTTCAAGCTATGAGTGGCTAAACTCTTTAGTTTTAGGGTTTTGATGAATTGTTTATGAATTCATGTTGATCTTGTAGACTTTCATGGTTTTGTTGGAATAATTAAGCTTTTTATTGTTATTGTGTTTAATTCTTGTGGATTGTCCATCTTCACATGTTAGGTTAGATGTATGATTGAGAGATTGTATGTTTAATTTGATCTATAACGATGAATTGTTGTTAATCTATCACGAGAGTAGTTAGGTTGACAAGAAAAGTTGTTCAAGACTAGTTTTAATGCCATGTAATTTGTATTGGTTTCAAGATATTAGTAATCAATCGAGTTGCATGAGAAAGGGTTGTTTTTTAGAGAAAATAACTTGGAATTAAGTTTCTAGATTTAGGCATATGCATTACAATAAAATCCATGAAATCTATAATATTGCATGGTGAAATAAACAAGGATTCATTACCCTAGAACTCTATTTGACTCTTTGTGTTTCTCATTTTATTACTTTCCTTATTTGGTTTATATTTTCCTTAACTCACAATATTAATTCAATCCTCAAATAAAATTGATTCAACTCTAGAATAGCTAAGTAACTTAAACCTTCACAATTGGATCTCCAGTGGAACGATATTCGGACTTCACCGTCTGATATTATAACTTGACCCATACACTTGCGGTTAACATTCAAAGTGCGCATCACCAACTCCCTACTTGGAAAAATCTCCAAAATGATAGGCATATTAAGTCGACGACACAAGCTACTCTCACCCATACAAATCAAAGGATAGGTAGGAATCCACAACTTACTCAAGATTGAGATTGAGTTATTTATGGCCATCCTATGAAAATACAAAGTGGGTCCAACCTTATAAAAAGATACTAATTATTTCGTGGTCCAACCTTATACAAACTCTTTATATAGGATACCTTTACTCACATGTTTCCACATGAATGATTCGAATCAAATCGTGTGTAACGCTTAAAACTATTGCAACAATTACAAAGTCGGTCGTATCTGTAGTGTACCATGATAAGGTACCTAACCTTATCTTTATACTCCAGAAATTTTAGGTTATTACTTAGACAAGATCCACTCGTATGTCTACTACATACTGTTCAAGCTACATATAATAACCTCGGATCTTAGTTTATTACATTGAGTAAAATGCAATCTAAATGTCGAATCAAATACCTCTTATTTTATTAAATAAATAATTTGTATTTACATCAATTATAAACTACAAGACCCACAAAAGGGCAATCCCAACAGTAATTACATTTAACTCCTTAAGTCCCACTGATCCTCTAATGAATAACTTGTTTATGGTCCTACCATAAACAAAACCCTCTCGGACCAGGGAGGGTCCACATTATTCAAGACTCGGAGTCAGCACTTAAGGAAGCAATTCATCTACTTACCCTAAAGATGGAAATGAGCGAATTTCATCTTGGGTAGTTATGTTTCCAGCTCCCTACTTAGACAAATTTCCAAAATGGTAGGCATATTGAGTCGACGAATCTAGCAACTCTCACCCATACAGATCAAAGAGCTACTATCACACCCCCTCCCAGATTACCCTTTTTAACCTAAAAGGAGATGTGAGGACAGCAAACTTCACCCTTTTTGTGAGGTTTACTGCATATTTGTACCTAACTATCCTATTGAAAACATGATTTAACATAACCACCCAAAGTACATAATCTTAAATTATAAAACATTCAGAACCACCAAGCCAATAATTACAATAATATGAGAACTTATATTTACATAAACTGGTACTCCAACCTTGATTACAACTAAACTTAGATGACATATACATTATCCTAACTCATTCCCAACATATAACTAGCTATGTCTACATGCCACATACACAAGGTGATTTGCACATACAACAACTATGATGAAAAGTATTTTCTGATGACGTGAAGCTTTAGCAAGGTGAGGTTTGAGTAGGCTAAGCACCGGGAACTTTTTCGCTTCCTGGATGAAAAAGAAAATAAGGAAAAACATAAGTTGGATGCCCAGTGAGGGACATAATATTAAAACACAACTTGAGAATTAAATCATCACTCACTATGTGCACATAGGAACTATCTCGGGCTGCCCAAGTACCTTCTCAATGTCCTTCATGTTGGGTTTTATGTCCTAAAACTCATAGTTTATAAATACCAAATATTTCATGTTGGGTTTTATGTCCTAAAACTCATAGTTTATAAATACCAAATATACTTTTATCATTCAATAAAATTGTTATTGAAATTTATAATCAATAAGTAGTTATTGATTCTATAAAATGTTTTTACTAAATCTAAATCCAATCATCAAAAGATCCTAGACTGTTACATGAGACTCAAACTTTATGTAGAGACATAAAACTAGATCAAGTTTAAGTTAACAATCTAAATGGTCTATAGTATATGAATAAGGTTGGGTGCCTTATTTTGGGGACACTATGGATGCGACTCACTTTGTAACTGATACAAACGAAGTGATCCTAATTCGTTCATGTGTAGACATGCGAGTGGGAGTGTCCTGTGCAAAGAGTTTGCATAAGATCGGATCATGAAATAGTCACTTTTACTTTATAATACCATTTACTGTCTAAAACTGACTATCTCAACTTTGATAGCCTAGGCAACTCGATCTTAATCCTGAACTAACTATGAACTTCTGTTTACTCAGGATTATCCTTAGATCTGCATTGGTGAGAGCAGCTCAACAGTGCTGGTTCAATATGCCTTCCATTTTAAGGGTAAGACCAGGTAGATAGCTAGGGACATAGGGTTTAAGAAGGAATTCACTCCTACCCACTTTTGGGTTAGTAGAGAGGTTGTTCTCTTAAGTGCTGAATCCAAGTCTTGAACAATAGCCGCCACCCTCTCAAATAGGGTTTGAGAGGACTTTTGATTTGGAAGTTGGACTACAAATCATTGTTCATTAGAGGATCAGTGGAACTTAAGGAATAAGAGGTAATCACAGGGGTAAAACGGTAATTTTGACCCAGCTGTAATTACGAACAACCTGTGAAGGCTCGACTTACCAATTATGGTTATATCAAATGGACTTAATATATCTATAGTGAGGAGAGTGCAGCTACGGGCTTTAGTGGAGTGACGCGGTAGTTAACAAATGTTGGTTAACTAGGTTAAAGAGTTTAACCGGTTAATCTCGAATCGTTGGAGCTCATGATTTGTAAGTCCATAAGGTCCTCTGGCTAGCTCATATAGGAATAAACTTGGAATAAATAGAAAGAAAAATTCGAATCGTTCAAATTAGGTTAATCATATAAGATATGATTAAGTAATTGATATATGATATCAAATGAGAGATTTAGTCAAAAATATTTAAATGGGATTTAAATATTGAAATTATAAATGCGGATTCATAATCAGAGACATGAATTTAGTCAAACAGTTGGTTTTCGGAAGAAGTCAAATAGTTGACTTTGACCTGAGCAGTCAAAGAGTTGTTTTAGTCAAACCTTTTAGAAAGGTTGACCATGAGATTAAATTAATGTTTCTTACCAAATTAGTGGAAAAATCCACTAACTTGATGAGTGGAACATTTAATTAATCTCAAAATTCTACACTTTAACACATAATCCTTGGCATGTATTAGTGGAATGTGTGTTGTCAATTTTTGGTGAACTTAGACGGCAAAAGTTGCATGCAATTTGACTTTTTTAAAAAAGGTCTTTGTTCATTTTTTTCTTCTTGAAAAATCTTGAAAATTATGAAGTTTTTGAGAAACTAATTTTTCCTTCTTTAAAGGTCCCACTACTCTATTTCAAGCCTTTGAGAATAGCTAGAAAAACCTCTTGGTGGTCCAAGTGGGAGCAATTTCAAAAAAGGAAGAAAAGCTACAAAGGTATATAATTTCTTTCCTTCTTCTCTAATTCATTTTGTATGATGATGCATGTTTAATCCTAGGTTGTTATATGCATCTAGATTGTTATTTCGATCCTCTTTCGTTTTTGCTGCGCATGTATGTATGAGATCCGTCACTTCAGTACTGGGTCCCTAGGAAACTCAAATGCCTTCTCAACGTCCTTCAGCATTGAGTTACCTCATGTCATAGGGTTGCCCATATGCCTTCTCAACGTCCTTCGGCATCGAGTCCCTTAGAAAACATTTAGAAAACAAGTATGCTTTGCATAAAAAGTACATCATAAAACGTTTCATGGAAAATCAGATCATTCCTCAATGAATAACATCATTTAAACATGCTTTCTAAAAATTTGTGGAAAATAGATAAATCATGCTTTTCATGCCATTAAACCAAATAACACAGTAGTCATACTTAACATTTAGCAAATCATCATCAAATCACATTTTATAAGAAATCACAGCTAGACATTATAAATATAATCATTTTAAGAAAATGAGTGTCACTCACAATTCGGGCTTGTTCCTTGGGGTTTATAATTTTCCAATCTCAATGTGACCCAAGATGGCCGTAGGCACCCTTGGTGGGCAGTAGATGGGCAAGGGGGTGCTGGCAGGGGCGTGGGGCACTAGGTGTTGGTACGAAGGCGCACAGATGGCGTCGGCAGCACAAGGCGCGCAGGTGGCTAGGGGTGGCGGGCGTGAGCAATAGCTCTAGCAGCCTCCAGCAATGTCCTATTTTCAACTCGATTTTTTAGAGCTCTAAAACATCAATTTATTTCAAATAAAATTCAAATAAAAATTATGGGGCTCAAGGGTAACCTCTTAACTGACTTACCAAGAAAATTGAGCTCCGGAAACCTTCCCAAACACCCTTGAAAAATTCCTCAAAGCTAACTCGTCTGGTTTACTCGGTTTATGCGACAATCTTTAGTATTTTCAAGATTTCTCAAGTTTCTCGACCTCAAATCACTCCGACAACCCTAGGTTGGATTCCTAACTCACAAAGTTTTCTCTGGTCCAAAAATGACGAAAATGACACGAGTGAATCGAGAGAACCAACATTGTAATTGAGCTGCTTGCTTAGAGTTCGAGCTGCTGCCCAGTCCAACCAATTAACTTTGGCCACATACCTACTTTCTTCAACGTGGCTTTTTCTCTTTTCTTCTCATCCTAGCCATTCAAATTAAATATAACATCCCTTTAAATAATCATTTTAATTTAATTTAGTATTTATTTCTTAATTTTTTATTTCCCCTAAATTATTTCCAACTTGTTGACCTTTGACTTGAGATTTTCCTTCAACACTTAGCAAAATTTTTCCTCCTAAGTCTAGCCACACTTCGTTGTTCAACTACACCCTTATCTCCATCTCTTTTGTTCCTTATTAAAAGTAAATGGAAGAAGAAGTAATCATAGTTACTTAAACATGCACTTTAATTCCACCTAACTTCCTACTCATTCAAACCAACCCTAGCCAACCTTTAATCATGATTTTTATCTTTTGTTAAAGCAAAGGAAAATAGAGATTAGGGCTTACAACTACCCTCATAAAGAGGAGTTCATAACTCACTCAAGATTAAGGTCAAGTCACCTATGGTCATCCTTGAAATATTAATCTCTTCATTCAACGGTGTTATAAAGAGAGATTAATCATTTCATGGTTGGGTCTTATACAAACTCTCTATATAGGATACCCTACTTGCATGTCTCTACATGAACGATTAGGATCAACATTTGTGACATTTAACAATTTTTGTAAGAATTACAAAGTGGGTCGTATCCGTAGTGTCACCAGGATAGGCACCCAACCTTAGCCTTTTACTACAAACCATTTAGGTTATTCCTTAAATATGATCCACTTATATGTCAACCACATATATGATTAAATTACATAAAGTAACTTTCAATCTTTTTTTAATGGATAATTGCATATATAAAATAATCAACCATTATTCCAAATAACATATTAACTACAAGGCTTTAGGGCATACATACTAACACAACCAACCACCAATAAGTCCTATACTAATCTGTTTTTCTCTTTATTAATTATTAGATATTGTAAACGCTTTTTGCAAATAAATTTTAATTATTTTCTAATATAATAAGTATCTTCCTTTTAATTTTTATCATTTTTTTAAATAAGTATCCAAGAAGAAGAGTGAAGGGGAGAGGAAGAAGAAGAGAGGAGGGGAGGGAGAGGAGAGAAGATGGGAATAGGTAGGAAAGATAGTTTTTCTAAAATTATTATTTCAAATTTAAAATCTCATATCATCTTTAAAAATAAGGGGAGAAATATCAATTTATAATCCTAACCTTTAGGGATTGTATCGATTTAAACTCTAAACTATTAATTGTATCTATTTAAACACGAAAGTTTTGTAAGTGTATCAATTTAAACCCTCTGTTACATTCTGTGTGAAAAAATCTTGGACAAAACTTATAATTGTATCAATAAACCTCATAAACTTTCATAAATAAATCAATTTAGACTCTTGGTCAGAATTTTCTTTTAGAATCGTCTATGCATTTACTTTAATCGTGCATCTATTTTGTAAAATCGACATTTCAAAAAATCTACACGCAAGAATCATTGCATATATTACTTTCAAATGCAATGCTAATGGATGATATAAATTGATTGCCTTATATAAATCTAGAGTTTAATTGACTCAAATTATAAGGTATACACGATATTAGTCGAACAAAATTTAGAGGAGAGTATAAATTGTTACACATCTAAGAAAGTTCATAATTTAAACGGATACAATTATTAGTTATGAGTTTAACACCCAAATTTTAGAAATATAAATTGATATTTTCCGAAAATTGTAAACCATAGAAAATAAATTTAAAAGCATGTAAACATTAACGCATTTATCCATATAGGAAAATCTCATGTTTATGTTTACCAAACCATTACAATTTTATATATTAAATAATTTTATAGCATGTTAAATATATATTTGAATTTATATGTAATGATTTTTCAATCATTTAGCTTCAGTCCCATCACTGCTTCTTCATTTAAATTGTCTTTTTTACCAAGGAAAATACACCGTATAAAATTTTCAGTGAAGTGATATTTTTGGTTTTTATACAATTACTTTAATTTTAATTCCTTCCCATATTCTACTTTTCAGAATTTAAAAAGTTTGTAAAAAGCTTGCTCTTGTTTTTAAAACTTGATATTAATTCAAATATTTCTAAAAAAAGACTGAAAATTAGAGTTTAGATTGGAATAAACCTGCATTAATATTTTAGGATATTGGTAATATATAAAAAAATAAGGAGAAAAATCTAAAAATATAGCACATTTTAAAGTATGTGAATTTTTATAATTTTCAATTTTGCGTTCCATTCTTTTGCTCACCTTCTTTTTTTCTTCTTTTTTTTTTATTTTTTTTTAGCTTTTGATTCCATCTTCCTAATCTCCTCATATTTTCTTCTTCCATTCCTTTTTTTATTTTCTTTTTCTAATTTTTCTTCCATCTTCCCGATTTTCTCATATTTTTTCTTCTTTTTTTTTCTTTTCTTTATCTAATTTTTCTTCCATCTCCCCCATTTTCTCATATTTTCTTCTTCCCTTCCTTTTTTTTTCTTCTTTTTCCAATTTGTCTTCCATCTCCCCAACCTCCTTATATTTTCTTCTTGACTTTTTTTTTTCTTTTTTTTCCCAATTTTTCTTCCATTTCCCCAATCTTCTCATGTTTTCTTGTGCCTTTTTTTTTCTTTTCTTTTGCCAATTTTTCTTCCATCTCCCCAATCTTTTCATATTTTCTTCTACCCTTTTTTTTCTTTCTTTTTCCAATTTTTCTTCCATCTCCCCAATTTTCTCATATTTTCTTCTTCCCTTTCTTTTTTTTTTTTCTTTTTTTTTTTTCCAATTTTTCTTCTATCTCCCCAATCTCCTCATAATAATATAAATCTATCAGTGACAGCCACTAATATACTTATAACTTAGTCACTCAAGGAATTCTATCATTGATTGAAGAATTCACTAGCTATCACTCATGTTTTTAAATGTTAGAAAAGAATTCACTAAATATTTGTGTATCGATAATATCAATTCTTAGTGATATTAGTGATAGAACTTAGATAGATATCAGTCATATTTATGTATTGGTGATAGAAGTCCATTATGGATAACCATGATAAAAGTTTCTCAATAATAGCCATTGATAGCTTTGGGTGCTAATATTTCAAAATTGATAGTTACTAATAAAAGTATATCAGAAATAACCACCAATATTTTCTATCATTGATAGCTTAATATTTGATGCTTTTCTTCCACAATTAATAGCCACTTATAGAAGTCTATCATTAGTAGCCAACTTAGTGGAATTAATTAAAAATTGAATCTCAAACTAAAGTGTAAGTGGCATGCCTAGAAGTTATCACTTGTAACATGTTATCTGTGATAGAAGCTATCAACGATAGCATGTTATTTGATGGTAAAAATGAATGACAAAAGTTGTCTCTAATAGCATGTTATTAGTGATAGAAGCTATCATCGATAACCATGATAGTGATTTCAATGATAGAATTTAGGTGATATCTATATATCGATGATATCAATGATATAAAAGTCAATTCCATTTGATGAAAGTCTATCATTGATAGTCACAGCTAAAAGCTATCGGTGATAGCCACTAATATGAGCTATGAGTAATATGACTTAGGTAGATATCAATGATAGTCTCTTATAAACCTCTCATTAATAGAATTTTATCACTTTTAGCTTTAAATATTAATCTTTGAAAGTTGATAGTTTCCTTCAAAGTTGATAACTACTTATAAAAGTGTACCATTGATAACCACTGATGGCCTTAAGTGTTAATATTTCAAGCTTGATTCTAATTGATGAGAGTGTATCAATAATAGCAACTAATAAATGATAGCAAATAGAAAGCTAATATTTCAAGTGTTACTATTTCAAGGTTGTATTAATATTTCTCAAATTGAAAGCTATCGTTGACAACAGATATCAGTGACAGCCACTGATAACCATCACTGATAGTTGATATTAGTGATAGCTTTCAATTTGAGAAAATCGAGAGAAGAAGCGTGAAATGGCGGGTTGAACATGAGCTTTTTAGTCATTTACCAATATGACTATTATTGATAGCTGATATCAGTGACATCTAGTGCTAATTTTGTGCTATATCCCTAATATGTTTTTCCTTGTGCTATATTTTTTATTATTTTAGGTCTGATTGCTATTTGTGCAACATGCCCTTAATTTTAAACATAATATTGAAAACAAAATCTTTATTAAATGGAGCCATTAGTTTTTAAAATTAGTTAAACACTTAAACTTATAAACATTATTTACACAGATGAGGACATTTGTTTTGTTATCTATTGTTTATAGACATTGAGTCACTTTTACATAGAGTTCTTCCACCTCAAATATCATTCTAGATTAGGATTAGTGATGGAAAAATTGCAACTTTTGAATTTGATCTTCAGTTGTTGATTATTGAATACGACATCATAATTCAGAATGCAACAACTTTTAATTTCAAGCTTGGTCATAGGGTCAACTGTGAAGAACTTTGTTCCTATCCTCCCATATTGCCCAAACAGGAGATGCCGTAGTTAATTCTAATTCATTCTTCTTGCAAGATCGAGTTAAATTCAGAACGAATTAATGGACAGTTCAAGACCTTGCACCAAATTTCTTTCGCCATAGAACAAACAAATAGAGCACGACGTGTTGTTTCAAAACCAGTCGAACATACAGCGCAGGAAGGTATCAAATTCAATCCTCTTCTCTATACATTGCACCTTGTAGGCAGGATATTATTTTCCAATAAAAAATGTTTGAATCTGCTCGGAAATATTAAGATTCCATAGATTCTTCCACACTTCTGTCATAGGATTTCTGTTGGATTCTTCAGTTGGAATAGCACCAACCACCCCCAAAATTATGGGGTTAGTTACAATAACACCCATTAATTTTCAATTTGCTCAATTTATACCATTGTAGTTCTCAAATGGTCACTCCCTTTTAAATTAATTGTTATTTATTAATTTAACTCACATGAGGAAGAGGGGCAAATTTGTAATACAAAAATGAAGCTTGGGAGAGAGTACAGAGGAAGAAGAAAAATCAATTCCACTTGCAGCCACAAAATCCTTCAAAATTCCCCATAGTTCAACACAAAGATTCCGACCAAAAAACTTACAAAAATTCCCCATGTCAACTCCAAAACTCCAATTTAACATCAACTTGCAACAAAACTTTATGGGTATTCAAGATCTTTCAAGAAAAGTCCAAAAACTTAGCTAAAAATCAAGATTCCGGAAACGGCGGCGTGGCGGCAGCGACGGCGTCTGAAGGTCGCACGGTGGTAGTTGGAATCGACATGCAGAATCGGTTAAAGAGAGAGAGAGAAAAAAAAATAACACCCCAAAAGAAAACCTCTCACCGGCGGTCTGTGGTGGCAGACTACAGCGCGATTAGAGTGGAGGCGAAGGTCGTTGGGGGGCGGCAGGGACGGCAATCGGGCATCTGAACGGCAGCAGCGAGCGTGGAGGCCCCTTGAGTATCAGAAAGGAAAAGAGAGATGCAGCAAGTGTTGCTCTTCACCTTGCTCCCAAGTTTCATTTTTCTTATTATAAATTTGCCCCTCCTCTCCTCACGTGTGAGTTAAATTAATAAATAATGCTTAATTTAAAAGGGGTTGATTGCAACCATTCTAAAAGTACAAGGGCATAAATTGAGCAAATTAAAAATTAATGGGTGTGATTATAACCAATCCCATAGTTTAGGGGTGGTTTGTGCAATTTTCCCTAAAAAAATACTTGCTTTTCACTTAGTATATCCCTTTTCTACCAAAATGCCAAATCAATCTATCTTGAATATTCTTTGAAAAACAGGTGAATCTAACACAGAATACATGTCAAGCACAATGTCACAAACAATATGTATGACAAGTAGACAACACAAAAGCAAACAGAACAATAATGACACAGCGATTGGTAACCCAATTCAGTGCAAAATCACCTATGTTTACGGGCTGTGTGCCTAGTGGAATGGAACTTCACTATATAAAGAGTTTAGCAATTACAACGACAAGTACTTATCTGACAGACTTTCTCTTCAATGACTCACGTATAGCTTCATCTTCAGTTTCAACTTATGCTCCCCTAAGTTTGAGCTCCCCTCAATTCCGCAACAATGCTTCTCCAAGCTTTGTATGAGATCCCTTCAAAATACAATATACTTAGGTTCCCCCTAAGTGTGAGATCCTCATCTTCATAAGTAAGCTTTCTTCAAGCTTTGATTGGGATCCCCCTACAACATACTTAGGCTCCCCCTAAGTACAATATCAAAATAAAACTCATCCCAAGTTCTACAATAGCTATTGAACCAAAATCTCAACGACAAATACAAAGATCTTCACTAACAACACATAGAAGTTGAGGTTTAGACAAACCCTAAACTCAAAACTCTTAATGCACACTTTTCTAATAATGCAGCTTTTTTACCTAAAATTGAATAAGAGTATATAAATGTCACACCCCCTCCCAGATTACCCATCTAACCTAAGGGGGAGTGGGAAGACAATAAACATCACCCCTCTTGTGACGCATATTGCCCTAACTTTTCCTGCACTTACATTTACTTATATACAGAACATAAAATACAGTTATACATCGCATGCTTATAACCTGATACGATTTCCTGTAAGGGTACACCTTTAATGCATATCATGAATTCATCCTCATATCCAAAATACAACATTCACAACACCATTGACAGTACCCATTCAAAAGTATATGTTCTACATGCCATTCACATAAGTATATTCAACGTACAACTCCCAAACTTCACTAAATCTTGATGATCGAGGCTTAGGCAGGATGAGCTGTATTAGGCGAAGCACCAGGAACGTTCTTGCTACCTGGGGAGGGAAAAAGAAAATATTTGGAAACATAAGCTAATAGCCTAGTGAGTGACAATTCTTTATAAAACGGCATTCATTTAAAACAGGCACGTTTCGTATAATGAGTAAATCAGAGTTTAACATTTATTTGGATGTAACATGCTTTTCACGAAATTCATCATTCTCATAAATCAATACTAAAATCACATCAAGGTGTTTTCAAGAAATTTATCAACATCAAGCAGTTTTCAAACTTTTCCCTTAGCTGAGGCGGAGGAATGTTTCTACGCACCCAACGTCGAAATCATCCCTGTCTTCAGGCAGAGCAAGCTCGATGCACTAGCCAGCTTAACCTCTATGTGCACATAGGAATAGGTCGGGTTGCCCATGTACCTTCTCATGTCCTTGAGTACTGGGTCCCGGGGAAACTCACGTGCCTTCTCATGTCCTTGAGCACTGAGCCTTCTCTTAAAACATTTCAGAATTTCTTTCACATAGTAGTTCATATAAAAATCTTTCATGAAAATCAATTTATCACGATAAACAATATTTCAAAACATGTCATTGCACATCTTATAGAAATGCATAAAACATGCCTTATAAACATCATCAAACATCAAGTTTTTTAAGAAAACATTCATCTCAAAGCCATAATTCATAAGAAAACTAAGCCAAACATTTTCAATAAATTTCATTTTAAATCAAGAAAAGTGTCACTCACAACTCTTTCTAGGCTTATGCGGTTTATACACTGTTCCTATCTCTTCTTGGCCTGCATAAGAAACACACCCTGCGTTAGACAACACTAACTTCCTTTCCTTTCCTCTACTAACTTATAATGAGAATCTCAGCGACACCCGCCAAGAATGACTGTTACTAGCAATACCCAATAGAATAGCACAGTTGCTAGCGATACTTGATAAAACAGCACCAGCGTTACCTACCTGAGCAACGATACTCAGCGTTATCTAGCAATACTTGTGAGACGGAAAGCTCCTTTGCGTCTCAGCGTTACCCGTCTCGCTGCAAATTCTTAGACAGTGTGCCGATACTTGATTTTTCCAACGGCACTCTGCACTGTACTCCTTTCTTTCTTTTCGTCCTTACTTCAACCTATGAAAAATCACATTTCCATACAGATTCAGAGTTTCTTCCCTTCTGCATACTTATAGGAAATCACGTTCTAAGGCTTACCTTAAAATTTCAGGGTTTAGCTCTTTCACATTCTCGCGATATTCCGAAATTACCTCCTGCTGTTCCGGATTGCGAGACAGTCTTGTAATCACTGATTTCCTAAGGATTCACGTAGTAAAACTTCGATTTCAGCAACACCATCCTTTACAAAAGTTGTTAGAAATTGCATTAACTTACTAACCTTAAATTTTTAGTTCTGATCTCAGCTTATTCCTCACGTTCTGTCCCGAATATCAGTCACTGCTCAACCAAACTAAGTAGCTTCGGTCATTCCCCCGTTCCAACTTCGTTTCCAGCTTCGATGTGAATCAAACTTCGTCCGGAACCCTCAAGAACACCCTCCTCAATCTTCTTCTGGAGTTTATCTAAAGAGTAGAACCGACTTAAGCTCTCGAATTGTCCTTAAAATGATTAAACATTTAATTAATCCAGCTATTTATACTGCTGACCTAACCTTATCAACACCAGGACTTAGGCTGCTACTTACGTATTTCTTCTACAGACTAGCGCAGGGTTCTCCTCTTCCAACGCATAGTGGTTGTCCTCACACGCCTCCTATTTTGAACGCATTCCTTTCCATCTTGAAATTCTACTTTCGATGTGTGTAGACCATTCTGTCTTCAGCACAGGTGCCTCAACGAATATCTGTCTTCGACGCATCAACTTCAACACCATCCTGTCCTCAACGCAAAGTGACTTGGACGCATGGTTCAAGTGCGTTTCTCTCCCCTTCAAGACTACTTATCTATCAATACAGTAACTACTTCCGCTCACTTTCCATAAGTTAACCACAAACGCATAAACTTAGTCAATACTCAGTCGAAGTTTTACTTTGCCCTTGCTCTCGGCCACTTCTCCCTTTGAGACGCATAGCCACAAACGCAGGGTCGTGCCTCAATTCTTGGCAACGCAAACCAGTGCTTACAATAAATATGGCTAACTTAAAAAATATCTTTTAGGAGTGAATAAATATTTTCTACAGGAAAATAAGGAAGACAGCTACGGAAATCTGCAAATCATGCTAACAGATATGGAAAAGCTATTCTATAGGATCTGCTGCCAAACGTGAAACGATGTCCCTGACAATATACTCGACATGTTGCTCAAGTTTTGCCTGTAATAAAATTAGCCAACCACAATGTCATAACAAACTCCCCCTTTGGCTATTTTTTTAAGGCAAAAACAAACCATACAACAAAGCACGACAGTGGAAGAAAACCTAACCAAATCAGAACCATGAGCACACCTAATAGAAAATTTTCACAACCACAAACTATCAGGAATAGTACTGCCAGAGAGCTGAATAGTACTACTAGTAAGTTGAACCAAACTTCTTCTCCCCCTTTTGTTTGACTTACAAAAAATATCAAGAGGCATAGAGGAAACAAGAAAAAGAAGGATTCCTTTGTCTGCCAATCCTGGTAGGAGGTTTAATCTTTACATCATAGACGTCATCTTCAGAACTAGAGCCAGAGAGCTTCTCAAGATAATACTCAAAAGCCTTACAGAAGACTGGGAGTCTTTAGGATGCGCTCTGGTTGAAGGCCCACTAGCCCTTCTCAGATCAACTTTCTTATCATCAGTAGTCTGTTTTCTTAACTTGCCAAAAACAATATCATCATCAGAGGATGCATCCCTAGTGTCGGGCCCAAAACTAAGAATAGCAAACTTAACAACATCTTCAGCATCCACAATTGTTCCATTATTGGCACAAACATTCAACTCTAAAATGTCTTGATGCATATTCACATCAGAGGGTAAGGGATTAGGAAAAATAGGATCAGTGTAGCAAAAAATATCTACCTCAAATATTAAGTCTTCGACCATATCTTTAGCAGAAATAAATGTATCACTTTCAGAGACAAAATATATATAACTTTTATAGACAGGAGGAATCTTCAGGACTTGAAGCAGCAACATTCTCTTTAGGACTTGAAGCAGCAATATCCTTATTTTATTCTTTCTACTCAACTCACTGAAAGGAGTATCATCAATCTCTTTAGAGCTCCGTTCACTTTTAGATCCTTCACCCCAAACATCATTAGACATAACCTCAATAATAAGAGGGACATCCTCAACTCTAGCACTTTCTCCAGTATTGGAAAGAACAATACCAAGATGGAAAGAGACATTTGACTCAACATTGACATAGGAAGAAATATTTCCAACAACAGATTTCTCAACACAGCCAACAGACAAATTAACAAGATTTTTAACTAAGTCACTGTCAGTAACATTTTTCTCAGACAACACCAACTTAGCAAGACTATTTGCAGTATGCATACAAGTAGAAGTTAAGATAGAAGCATCAATAGTTTCATGAATATCTTCTGAAATATTATCAGTCTTACAGCTGGTAACAGTAGAAACATACTCAATCCCAACAGAATGACATGCCACATTCACAAAAGCAATAGGAACAATGTTTCCAGAAAATCTAGTTTCTTCTTCACTAACAGTAGACTTATCTATATCATCATGCAGATTAATTTTTGATTCAAGTCTGTCAACATTTTCAGCAACAACCTTTTTTCTTGCATCTTGATAAGCATTAATCACAACAGTTTGATCAACTAGACCACTATCAACTATCATTTTCTCATGCACATCTAAATTAACAGAACAATTCACAGTAGCACCACTAGCAGACACCATAATACTAGCACTGTCATCCTTTAATAAATTCTAAAAAAAACATCCAACTGACTAGTTGAAGCAACAATAACAACTTTATTCACCTCAGAAACACAATCAATACCAACAGAAGCATTAATAACAGACATATGACTCATATTTTCAACACTTCTAGTTGGAACAATAGATTCAACAGATGTATTAGGAGATATAAAAACTTTATCAAAAGATTCAATAAGAACAATATATCAATAATGACAACACACAACACATGAAGCTCAACAATGATCTCAGCAGCCATAGTATGATCAGTCACAATTTCAGCAAATGCAAGAATCAAAACATCAGACAACTCAGCATGATTAACAACATGGTTAACATGTCAACAAGATTTACATACTCCATTCCAGTACTATTAACATTATTAATAATTTGGTCACCACTCACAACCTTAGTCTTTTCAGTAACCACAACCAAGTCAAGAGGAGTCAAATTACTAGACTTCTCAATGGAAAAATTAGATTTAGTTGTAAAAGTATTACCTAAGATCTCTAGAAGAGGTAGAGAACTGATATGAAGTATCTAATAAACATACTTGGTGAACTCAATGACATGATTGATGAGGTGTTTCGGTGTTATGACCACTCATTTAACAACACACCTTTTCTTCTTAGTTTTCTTATGTATCGTAGGTTCAATTCTTTTCTTATTGACAAATGAATTTGTAGCAAGGGCATCAATGAAAGAGAAGGACGACAAACCTCTCACTCGAACACCATAAACATTGACTCTTGAAGGAGAACCACCCTTCTTGAAGTCCTTTATCTTCTTTACTGATTTACTAACCATTTTACAACTAGATGTCTGAATACCTTGTTCACCCTATTTATAAAAGCTGACTTGACCCACTTTGACTTTCCTTTATCAAATATCTTTAGTTGCTATAAGACAGTTCTGCAAAGATATAAGGTTCTCTTAAGAAATTCACATTGAACAACCTCCACATCCATCTGTTTATCTTAGATCTCAAAAAGTAAGTAAGTTGTTTGACCAAACTCATTTTAGACTCAGTTTGCATGTGATGAACAAAATGCTCCACCGTCTTCTGAGACACCCTTTTAAGAACTATGTCATCATCTCTAAATGCTATGTCATCACCATAAATTTGAAAAACAATCAACTTTCCTTTTGACTTCTTGAAAAATAGAGCATGTTGCAGTTTGTAATCAAGATGTGATGGACTATAGGTGGAATATCCCAAAAAGTTACTGCAATTACTTCTTGGAACCCATTTTTGCCTGAAGGCACGATTAGCCAAAATATGACATGTGCCACCAAAAATATGGAGATATTTAATATGATTAAATTTCCTTCCCCTTCATATTTCATAATTTGGGCACACATACCATGACTCAAGAACAACGCAATTGGAAACATGACAATCAGTGATGATACATCAACCGGAAGATGATATGGCAAAAGTTTAGTGCATTGCATCATATTAAGAGTCGTCTCTAGAAGAATATTATTTTTGTACTTGATTATTCCACTTTTCTAGGGAGACAAGGACAACTTCATTATTTTTGGGGATGTGACAAGCATGATTAACAACATTAGGAGTCCATAAGTATCAATTATCATAAGAATGCATACTTGACATGATAGTCACAATTTCTTTGTTAGTCACCAAACATTTATCTTTTGAGAAGCTTACAGCAAGGCCCTGATCACATAGCTTACTTACGCTGATTAGGTTTGTTGTTAACCCTTCTACAAGAATGGCATCCTCCAGTGCTAGAAGTCTAGGTTACAACAATTATCCTTTCCTCAGAATTTTCCCTTTTGCTCCATCTCCAAAGGTAACATGACCAGAGTTGCATGGTTGCACATTGGTGACAAATGACTTTTCACCAGTCATGTGACAAGAACATCCACTATCAAAGTACCAATCCTCTTTTGAAGAGGATCGAAGGGAAGAGAAAGCTACTTGACATCTTGTCTTAGAAAAAGAACTAGCTTTCTTAACTCTCCATTCCTTTTTGTTCCTATGCACATATTTGCTAGAATTGGTAACGAGCCAAGTTCCTTTAGAATATTTCTAAGACGATAGGTGACTCAGTCTTCTATACATGCTGAAACAATAGGGTCATATATGACGAGTCTTTTTGAGCTAAAATCTAATATTTGAGACTCAATTGATTTAAGCTATACATTGAGGGGATTTTAAGGAATTTAACAAAGGGAATTAATTTATTTTAGGCCAAGAAGAGCTAAGAGAAGTATATAACCCACTAGGAGCTCGGAACAAGTTGTGAGCGACAGTTTCTATTTAAAGCAATTTATTTTCTCTATATTTTTAGTATGCTTGAATTGTTCTTAAACCATAAAGTTTTCTAGCATGAGTTTGAATATGATAAAGCATTAGTTTCCTAATAAGAGTTTGAACATGCTTTTACATGGATTTAAATGACAAAGCATAATGTTTTTGTGATGCTAAGTATTTTGTAAGCATGTTGTTGAAAGATGGTTTGAAACTCTGAGGATTTGTAAACACTTGATTATTAATGATTTATTATCAAAAGCATGATTTATTTTTAAAAGAATAACAGATGGTCTATAATGTCGAAGGACACGGAGAAGGCATATGGGCAGCTTGAATATTATATATGGGACCCCGATACTGAAAGACATGAGAAGGTACACGGGCAGCCTAGGTTATGGATTCTTATGTTCACATAGAGGGAGATTTGACATTGTTGTGTTGAGATTACTCTATACAGCTAAGGTTATTCGACGTTGGGTGTGTCGAGATTACTCCATCTCAACTAAGGTTGTTTTCGACGTTGAGTAGTGTTGAGCTTTACTCCACCTCAACTAAGGAAAATTTTCAGGCATAAGCCAATGTTTATAAGTCTTCGATGAAGAACTGTTTACTGTTTTATTACTTAATTATAGAGCATGATTTGGTTGAAAATTTAAGCTAAGTATAGATTTCTAAACTTGTCATTCACTGGGCAACCTAGCTCAAAGTTTTCCTTGTTTTTTTATTTTCCAGGTAGCGAGCAGAATCAAGGTGCTTAGCCTATATCAAACTCGTTTGGGCTTGCTACTTAGTCTGTAATACTGTAAATATTGGTACTTAAGACTACTTTGTACATAAAGGGGTTTTGAGGAGTGGAAGTCTATAAACATATAACTGTTATATGTTAGGCTTTTGAATAGGGGTTTGTAAATTATGCTAGTTTATCTTGGGATTGAGCTTGATGTCTAGTAGAGTGTTATAAACTGTTTATCAGGTGCTTGGACATGTATAAAGGACAGTACAGGTTGACAGTAGATGTTGTAAAAGGGTCGATGTCTACTGTACTCACACTTTTTCCTGGGTTTAGAGGGTAACTTGGGAGGGGGTGTGACAATATGTGAGCCTATTCATTCACCAAATGGTCCATTTAGATATTTTATGGTATTAATGGACCCATTCAGTAGATGGTTACATGTGTGCTTATTTTCAAGTCGAAACCTTGCATTTGCAAGATTACTTGCTTAAATAATTAAGTTAAGAGTTCAATTTCTTGATTATACAATTAAGACTATTCATCTTGATAATGCTGGTGAATTTACATCCCAAGCGTTTGATAATTATTATATGTCAATTGGGATAATTGTTGAACATCCTGTAGCTCATGTAGCTCATGTTCATACACAAAATAGTTGAGTAGAATCATTTATAAAACATTTTCAATTAATTACTAGACCATTATTTATGAGAGCTAAGCTTCCTACATCTGTACCAGGTCATGCTATTTTGCATGTGACGTCACTTGTGCGCAGTAGGCCAGTAGCTTATCAAAAGTACTTGACATTACACTTAGCTTATGGCCATGAGCCAAATATTTTCCATCTAAGAATTTTTTGATGTGCAGTATATGTTCCAATTGCTCCACCATATCGTACTAAGATGGGTCCTCAAATGAGTTTATGAATATATGTTGGATTTGATTCACCATTCAATTATTAAATATCTTGAACTCCTAGTGGGTGGTATATTGATTGCACGATTTGTTGATTGTCATTTTAATAGACAAATTTTCCAACATTAGAAGGAGGAATTAAGAAGTTGGAAAAAGAAATTACATGGAACGCATCATTATTGTCTCATTTAGATCCCTGTACAGATCAATGTGAAGAATGACGACATATTTCACCAAAGGAAATAAAAAAACATATTTTACCAAAGCTTTTATACACTCATGATCTTGAAGAATGACGACCTCATTGTACGACAAATTTGTTCGAAGGATAACCTAACAGACTTATTTACAAAGGCATTACCTACCACAACCTTTGAAAAATTAGTACACAACATTGGAATGCGGCGACTCAGAGATCTTAAGTGATATTTCCATGAGGGGGAGCACACATATCGTATTCTTTTAGAAGTATAAATTATATGAAATATGTATTCTTTTTCCTTCACTAGGATTTTTTTCCCATTGGGTTTTTTTCCTAGTAAGGTTTTAACGAGGCATACTTCATATATAATGGACATCTAAGGGGGAGTATTATACATATATAATATAATAATCTATGCCCAATGTTTAGAGTCCTAAAAAGAGGTGTCTTATCTCACTTACTCCATGTGTCTAATGTTAGAGTATCCTTATTGCCATTTGCCTATAAATAGTGGGCTTACTTGTAGGTACACACATTGGTAAGAAATTAAAAGAGATTTTTCATATTTCTTAATTTTGTTATTTTGTTATTTTACATTTTATTTTATTTTATTTATTATATTTTCTTGGTATTCATGTATCCTTGTTGCCTCGTTTTGCTCTCAAAACATTTTCCTTTTTATAGAGATATTTATTTTTCATTTTATAATAATTGTTGAAGGAGAAATTTTGGATCAATCACAAATTGACATGTCATTACTATAAAATTACAATAATTGAATTTGGGACCAATTAAAAGTTGACATGTGCCCCAAACTGAGATTGAGGATATAAGTTGACAAATTTTGATGACGACACGTATTTTTGTCTTGACCATTGGATTAAATAAAATAATTTGGTCCAATTTGATATTATTATTAGAGTTAAAATCCAATTGAGTCCTAAAATAGACTTAATTTAGCCCAAAAGCCAATGAAGGCCCAAGGGCCAGGTCCATGGACCAACGAAGCCCAAGCCCACAAAGCCCATCTGAGAACTCTATAAATAGAAGAGTTCTCTTCATTTGTGGGGTTAAGAAAATTCTACACTTCAGAGCCTAGAGAGAATTCTCCCTACAGTCAAAAGACTCCTAACTTTGAAAGTTGAACCAGACTTAACTTAAGTTCTTTGGAACACATACATTCTTCCAAGACTCCAACTTCAAGAACATCCATGCACTCCACTTTCATACATTAAGTGTACACATTCAACTGAGAGAGAATCAGAGGTTCAAGTACTAGAGATCGAACCACATCTGAATCGAATCTATATCAACTTAAGTTCAACTCCACGAAACAAGTTTCTTCAGAAACCTCATGCGAACAAATTGACATGCCTGGTGGGACCTCTCTACCTCTCATCTCTCTATCAATAACCAAATCTAGCAATGGCCTCCAAGAAAGCTACGTCCAAAACTTTTGCTGCAAGCGACACCTACACAGGACCCATCACTCGCAGTTGCTCAAGAAGGTCAAACAAGAGAAGGAACAAGGTTCAGCCATCACAGAGAACATTTGGAGGCGATTGACAGAATCTCCTAAAGGCGAGATTATCATCAAAGAAAATCCTTTATTTGACAGCTTTGCTCCTACTTTTGATCGCTCCAAGAAAGAATCACATCCTGATGTTATGTCTGATATGATGACTGATGTAACAGCAGAGGCAGCCATGGCGGAGATTGAGAGAAAAATAAATCTCCTAATGAAAGTTGTGGAGGAGTGAGATCACGAGATCGCTGTCTTAAGAGAGCAGATTCAGGCTCTAGAAACTGTCGAGTCAAGCCAAACGCTCGCTGACGAGGCCAATGACAAAGGGAAAACTCTGTTGCAAGGAAACAACCTGTTGCAACAATCCACCTCTGTAGTCTCTCTGTCGGCTCAGCAGCTATAGGATATGATCACAAACTCCATCAGAGCCTAGTATGGAGGACCATCTAAAGATTCTTTTATGTGTTCTAAACCATATACTAAAAGAATAGACAACTTAAGAATGCCTATTGGGTATCAACCACCGAAGTTCTAGCAGTTCGATGGAAAGGGCAACCCGAAGCAGCATGTTGCTCATTTTGTTGAAACCTGCGAAAATGCAGGAACTAGAGGAGACCTGCTAGTCAAGCAGTTCATCCGGACCTTAAAAGGAAATGTTTTCAACTCGTACACTGATCTAGAGTCGAAGGTGATCGACAGTTGGGACCAACTAGAAAGAGAGTTCCTGAACCGCTTATACAGCACTAGGCGAATCGTCAGCATGATGGAGTTGACAAGCGCCAAGCAACGGAAGGGAGAGCCAGTCATCAGTTATATCAACCGATAGAGAGCTCTGAGTCTTGACTGCAAAGACCTACTCACCAAACTATTTGCGATGGAGATGTGCACCCAAGGCATGCATTGGGAACTCCTCTACATCCTACAAGGAATCAAACCCCGCACATTTGAAGAGTTGGCGACTCGCGCGCACGATATGGAGCTGAACATTGCCAATAGGGGAACAAAAGATTTCTTGGTCACTGAGGTAAAGGAAGATAAGAAGAAAGTCAAAGACACTGAAAATATTCTGAAGAGTGCCACAAAAGAATCTATGGTCATTAGTACAACCTAGCTAAAATTTTCCTCCAAAGGAAACAAAACAAAATCTGAAAGGAAACTTGATGGAGGTGAGAGACGTCGCCTAACTTTCAAAGAAAGACAGGAAAAAGTTTATCCATTTCCTAACTCTAACATTGCAGATATGCCAGAACAACTATTAGAAAAACAACTTATTCAACTACCAGAATGCAAGTGGCCAAAGCAGTTAGGGAAAATCAATGATCCTAACTATTGCAAATATCACCGGGTCGTTAGCCACCCAGTTGAAAAGTGTTTCGTGTTGAAGGAGATCCTAAGGTTGGCTCGTGAAAATAAAATAGAGCTAGATCTTGATAAAGTAGCTCAAATAAATCATACTGTAGTGACGATGGCTTCAAATATCCCGCCATCGTGTACTATGATCAAAGAGAAAGCTTAATCCAATTTGGGACCTTCGAGCCTATAATTGTTTAGTTCCAACAAGAGGTTCTAATGACAAACTGCCAAAGCAAAGATGAGTCTATTAAAGATGACGATGAAGGGTGGATCCTCGTGACTTGTCGAAAGGAGAGAAAGTCGAATTCCACCCAAAAGGAGTTGCACTTCTATCGAAATTATAGAAGAGGGAGCAAGACTGATGCGCACTTTGAGTGTTAACCGCAAGTGTACGGGTCAAGTTATAATATAAGACGGTTAAGTCCGAATATCGTTCCACTGGAGATCCAATTGGGAAGGTTTAAGTTACTTAGCTATTCTAGAGTTGAATCAATTTTATTTGAGGATTGGAATTGAAATTTATAAGTTATGGAAAATATAAATCAAATAAGGAAAGTATTAAAGTGAGAAACACAAGAGTCAAAGAGAGTTCTAGGGTAATGAATCCTTGTTTATTTCATCATGCAATATTATAGATTTCATGGATTTTATTGTCATTCATATGCCCAAGTCTAGAAATTTAATTCCAAGTTATTTTCTCTCGAAAACAACCCTTTCTCATGCAACTCGATTGATTATTAATCTCTTAAAACCAATACAAAATTACATGGCATTAAAAATAGTCTTTAGCAACTTTTATTGTCAACCTAACTACTCTCGTGATAGATTAACAACAATTCATTGTTATAAATCAAGTTAGACATACAATCTCTCAATCATACATCTAACCTAACATGTGAGGATGGCCAATCCACAAGAATTAAACACAATAACAATGAAAAGCATAATCATTCCAACAAAACCATGAGTCTACAAAATTAACATGAATTCATAAACAAATCATCAAAACCCTAAAACTAAAGAGTTTAGCCACTCATAGCTTGAAGCAACATGTTTAAGAAAAATAAACAAAGAAAGAGTGTAAAGAAAGGGAAACTCTACTGAAAAGAAGCTCTTGATTGAGGTAGCACCGTCACGATCTCCTTGGCCCTCACGTCGGAATTCGAAGGGCACCACGACTATCTCGAACTCTTTTCCTCTTCCTTGCAACTAACTCACTCTTTGAACTCTCACTTAATTCTCTCCTTTTTGTGCCTCTTTAGGTCTGCAACTTCCTTGCTTTGCTTTGATTTTTCTCGATGATTTGGGCTGCATGAAACCCCCAAATTTATAGAGTTTGGCCGCCTAAAAATTTACCAAAAATACAAAATTTTCATTTAAGGAAAGCTGGCGTCGCAGCGCTGTTCCATAGCGCCGCGGTGCTAGGGCTGCATCCAAAAAAAGTTTGCTCTCGGGTTTTAGCGCTGCGACGCTGTGATGCGTTTAAAAAATATTGCTCTCGGGTTTTAGCGCCGCGATGCTTTCATGCGTTCAACAAGGATGCGTCGAAGCAGCGCCATCTCAGCGCCGCAATGCTACTATGCGTCCAGAACTATGCGTTGATGTTTCAGCGCCGCGGCGCTATCCCAAAATTTGTCCTTTTGAGTTTTTCAGCTCTTTTTTCGCCGTATTCTTGCTCGGTTTTGATCTTTTAGTCGTTTCTTCTAATTTTCCTCGTTTTAACCTAAAAATCACTAGCAAACAAGTGAAATCTAATATAAACTCCCTTAATTTGAGAGAATAGAAAGCACTTTTCAAGTTCTTATCAAAGACTCAAAAAAATAAAGAAAAAAACAAGGCATGAAAGCCTGAGTTTGCTAAGGAAAAGGATGAGGACCTTCCTCAACCTCGAGGACCAATAACTTTGGCAGAATTTCTCCCTAGAAAATTCCATAAGAATTATTTGAAGGAAGCATTAGAGGTTGTTGTGTGTCATGCTGTCAGCACAACAAAGAGTGAAGATACCCCTACAAGTCCGTTGAAGATGGTGATAGAACCAAAAGACTTACTGATAACTTGTAGAAATACAAGTTATTATAGTCACTATTTGAATTAATTAGAGTAACTTTAGAGCTAAATGCATGATTTTGGTAATTGAATTGTGTAAAATATATTACCATGCGTTGGCACTATTTACCAAAGAAAAATACCTGAAAAATTATGAGATTTTTTGTTCTTAACGCAGGATTAAGAAGAAAAGAAGCACAAATAACCAAGTACTAGAAACGAAGCTGCTGCGAGAACAAATGGAAACCCATGCGTCGAGACTATGCGTTAAGACCATGTGTCGGGAAAAATAGATACAGACGCTTGGGCAAAAGCTGTCATGTCAATATGGAAAAGGATAACAAGCTATCAGAATATGGCAGAACAAATGGGCCGATGATGTGAAAAGTCTGCGCAGCAGGGCATGGAATTTAATGTAAATGTGTCAGGTCATCATGAGTTTCAACCTTTCGACGCCTATAAATAGCCCAAAGCTTCTCCATTCAAAGGAGGAGAGAAACGAATTCAAGAGGCGAAAGCTCTGCACAAATTCTTCCTCACCATAACTAGCCTCCATTTCAAGCTCTTCTGAGAGAAGGATTCTGAGAACTTTCAGAGTCGTCTCCCAGTGAGTGAGAACCTTCACCCTATGAAATTTATGTATCAGATAGCAACCATCTCAAGCCTCTATGAAGCAAGACGTTGCCAGTGGCGGCTTGACGTCTTCCATTTCCGTTTTATCACCATTTCTCTCCTTCTTACTTATGTTTTATTAATGATATTCGAAAGAATGGTTTATTTCCTTAATACAAGGTTGATTGACGATTATCTTCCATCTATTTCCATATTAAATACCTTACACCATGTTGTTTGAATGCTAAATGAGTTAGATGTAGAAGTTAGTTTTTCTTAAGCAATATTGAGTATATTACATCTTGATTAATGCATATCATTAGCTTGCATAACTTTGTCTGACAAACAAAAGTAGTAAGCATGACTGTCTAGCTTGAGAGAGTGGATGGTTAATCTTTAGCATTTATTGAGACTAGATGAGGTGCAGAGATGTAGTTCATCTTTTGCCAACGCAAACTTACCATGCGTCTTAGAGATAAGATTAATGTGGCGTCGAAACATCGAGAGATGGATTCACAAATTAAGTTTGTAGGTATGTAATTATATTTGGATATGCTTAAGTAATCAATTAGCTCCTGCGTGAACTCTACTTTTATCGCATGGTTCCATTCATTCTCAAAGCATGCTATCTGACACTAAATGACATTTGACTAACCATCGCCGCGTTCACCTCATTGTTAGTTGTAGGAAATTTTATTCATTCTTTATGTATAGTTTTAGACACATACAACCAATACATGCACATATTACATGTACAGTTCCCAGCATAGTCAAGTATCTAATCTCAACGCCTAGTTATTAAAAATCTCTACATTCGACCTTGGACTCACCAGGAAACCTATAAATGCTTATACTTGGGCTTTTTATAGAAAAACTTGCTTAATCATGATCACACTTGAGTAATTTTCGACGCATCCTTGTACGGAAATGATAAATCTATTTTTTTGCAACAAGCTAAGAAACTCAATTTAATTCAAATAGAAAATTTAACGAACATTTACCATCATTCAACATAGATGACTTGTTGTCCCTCTCTCAAGCAGCTAAGAGTGCCCTCATTAATGCACTGCTAAACTCAAATGCATCTAGTGACTTAGCTTCGATGGTACCCACATGTGCCCTTTGTTGCACAACCATAAGTTTTTCAGATGAAGACTTGCTCTTGGGATCAAAGCCTTACAACAAACCTTTGTTTGTCTCAGGATACATACGAGAATAGAGGGTTAGTCAGATTCTCATTGATGATGGATCAGCTATTAACATAATGCCTAAGTCAACCATGAAACAATTAGGCATCTCAATGTCAACTTTCAAATAACAAATTGGTAATCCAAGGCTTTAACCAAGGTGGTCAACGAGCGATCGACGTGATACGCTTGGAACTCACTGTTGAGGACCTGAAGGCCAACACATTGTTCCATGTCATAGACTCAAGGACCACTTACAAGTTGTTACTAGGGCGTCCTTGGATTTATAGAAATGGGGTCATAACTTCTACACTACATCAATGCTTCAAGCTTTATAAAGAGGGCATTAAGAAAGTTGAAGCAAACTCCAATCCATTCTCAAAAGTTGAGTCTCACTTCGCAGACGCAAAATTTTACTTGAAGAGTGATAACGCCGATGAAGCAATGCCTGCAGAGATTCCTCTAATAAAAGAAGGAGATAAATTTAAGTCAAGGCCACAAGCAGAGGCGAGAAAAGAGTCTAGCAAAGGAAATAATTCCAACTCTCAAAAGCGTGAAGCATCCATTAGCCCTGCGAAGACTAAAACTTTGAGAGACGAGAAAGCTTCAAGTCTTCTAATCTTGCGCTATTTTCCTTCTTCGAGGCGCAAGAAGGGTGAGTCACCATTTACAGAATGCTCGAAAGTTGCCAATAGCAATCACATAACCGTCGAAGAAGTTGACAATTCAAAGGAAACCGAGCAAAGAACTTCTGTCTTTGATCGTATCAAGTCTTCAACTACTCAATCTTCAATTTTCTAAAGATTGGGTATGACCAAGATAAAAGAAAAAAAATCAACGTTTAGCATTTACCCCCACCCGAACTTCAGCTTTCAAAAGACTAAATATCTCAAAATGATGGCGATCAACGTGAAAGATGGAAATCTTGAAAACAAAATCACTTCATGAACAAAACAACAACGAGAAGATTCACAGTCGTGTCCCTTCGAGCATGAAGAGGAAGTTGTCTGTTAACGTAAATACATAAGGTTCCTTGACGGTGAAGCCAAAACTCATCATATTTACGAATCATACAAATAAAGAGGATGATCAAAGCCACGATGAAATAAGAGCTTTGAAATTTAAATGTAGAAGCTCCTTATCGCAAAAGCCTAAACTACATGATGCTCCTGGCTCGCATGAGCTTAAAAGGTGAATGACATAAAATAAAAATAAAAATAAAAAATAAAAAATAAAAAAAATCATCTGAACTACATGACGACTTGATCTCTATTCATTATAAAGAGTACATAGGTAGCTTGAAGACAACTTTAAGTTCAGTCCAACAAAAAAGCAAAAAAAAGAAAAAAAAAAACATTCGTTGAACTACGTTATGACATGATCCCTGTTTTCAAGGGTACATAAGCAACTTAAAGAAATTTAAGTTTAGTTCATAGAAATGTTACAAAAAAGGGTGCCAGAATCACCTGGCTGCAACATTATAAAATTGATGTTATTCATCCCCATTAAACAGTGACATTTCAAATTGAATATGCTCATCTCTACTTGGGACAATATAACCAATTGAATATGTGCATCCCTCGTAAGAAGAAATAAGTTCCAGGTGGCCATTGTTTGGTGCATCTTCACCCCATCTCTAGAATGCTGGTGTAGCTTCGCGCCATCTCCAAGATGTTGATGCATCTTCTCTACATCTCCAAAATGCTGTCGCAGCTCCGCCTCCTCTCCAAAATGTTGCCGCAGTTTTGCCTCCTCTCCAAAATGTTGTCGTAGCTTCGCAACATCTTCAAAATGTTGGTGCATCTTCGCTACATCTTCAAAATGTTGATGCATCTTCGCAACATTTTCAAAATGTTGATGCATCTTCACTACATCTCCAAAATGGTGATGTAGTTTTGTTTCATCTCCAAATATGTGGATGCAGCTTTGCTACATCTCTAAATGCTAGTGCAGCTTTGTTCCATCTCTAGAATTTCGGTGCAGCTTTGTTCCATCTCTAGAATGTCGATGCAGCTTTGTTCCATCTCTGGAATGTCGGTGCAGCTCTGCCTCTTCTCCAAAATGTTGGCACAACTTCGCTCCAAAATGTTTGTTCCATCTCCAGAACTACGTTATGCCTCCTTTACTAAATATTGGCGCGGCTTCGCTTAATCTCCAATTTGTTGGTGCAACTTCGCTCCATCTTTAAGTACGAGATCAGGGTGCCTGGTTCCACTCCACTTCATCTTCACAAACAAGGTCGGTATGTCCCACTTCGCTCCATCTTCAAGTATAAGATCGGTGTGCCTCCGTCGGCTTGCCTCCATCTCCAAAGTCAACTCCAATCTAGTTGAAGTTTATTCAAGTCTAGTGTGCTTTATTATTAAGCTCTAGAAACAATTAAAGAAATTATTATTAAAAAAAAATGACGTGACAAAAAAAAAGTTTGTTGAAAATAAGAGTGAGGACAAAATAAGTTAAAAAAGAAAAAGAGAGAGAGAATTAATTTCATGTCAAAAATAAAGAAAATAATAATAAAATGAAGAAAAAAAGAAAAAAGAAATAGAAGAAGAAAATGAGCAAAGAAAACAGAGGTAATGAAAGGTCTATAATAGAAGAGGCAGGAGAAGAAAGTATGTTAGCTTCACTCAAAGGTCAGGGCACTGCAAAGAGAGGAGCAAGGGGTGTATTGATGTAGTGTCAATCTATACCCGACGTGCCTTAGGATCTCAAGAAGCACGGGGCGTATTGACGTAGTGCCAATCTATACCCGAAGAATCCTCCGACCTCCAACGTAGCAAGGAACACAAGGGCGTATTGACGTAATGCCAATCTATACCCCGACGTGTCCTCTGACCTCCAGCATATCAAGGAGCACGAGGCGTATTAACGTAGTGCCTATCTATACCTAGTGTGCCCTCCGACCTCCAACGTAGCAAGGAGCACGGAGCGTATTGACGTAGTGCCAATTTATACCTGACGTGACCTACGACCTCCAACATAGCAAAGAACAACATGTTATACCTGCAAAGAAACGACCAAAAAAAAAAAAAAAGAAAGAAAATAGAAAAACGTGAAAAGAGAAAGAAATAAAAGAAATAAAAGAAGAAGAAAAAATAAACTCTAAGAGAAGGAAGAAGAATGTGTAAAAATAGAGAAGAATTGATGAGATGTGTGGATGGAGTCCTATTTATAGAGGCCAGTATTTTATTCAAATCCTAATTCAATTTAGATTTTCTATTGAAATCTTATTTCTTTGGAAGATTTTGGTGAGATTCTCAAGTCAAATTTAATTGTAGATTGGATCTTAAATTGATTTCAAATTAAAATTTGAAACATATTCCAAATTTTATCCCAAATTTAAATATTCCAAATTTTAGGTTCTTTTCTCAAAGCCAAATTAAATTGGGATAGAGTCTCAAATTTATGTCAAGTTAAAATTTGGTCATATCCCAAATTTAAATTATCCAAATTTAGGGTTCTTTCCTTAAAAGCCAAATTAAATTGGGGATAGAGTCTCAAATTTACCTGCATGTTACAAATTTTATCTCAAATTTAAATTATCCAAATTTAGGTTTCTCTCTTCAAAGCCAAATTAAATTGAAGGTGAAATCTCAATTTTATCTCAAATTAAAATTTGGCCATATTCTAAATTTTATCTCAAATTTTAAACTTATGTAATAAATTCATAGCTTGATTTTTTAACGCATTGGATAGAGTCAAACTCAAAGACATATAACTTGTATTTTGATTCCAACTTTATCTTTTTCGAGATTCATCCACTCATGTATGTGCACAAATCTAAAATGGGCACTTGTTGAAGGAGATATTTTGGACCAATCACAAATTGACATGTCATTTCTACCAAATTACAATAATTGAATTTGAAACCAATTAAAAGATGACATGTGCCCCAAACTGAAATGAGGACATAAATTGACAAATTCTAATGGCGCAACGAGTTTTTGTCTTGACTGTTGGATTAAATAAAATAATTTGGTCCAATTTAATAATAATATTATTTGGGCTAAAATCCAATTGAGTCCTAAAACAAACTTAATTTGGCCCAAAGGCCAATGAAGTCCCAAAGGCCAATGAAGTCCCAAATCCAATTTGCAGGGGGCCAGGTCCATGAACCAACCAAACCCAAGCCCACAAAGCCCACATGAGAACTCTATAAATAGAAAAGTTTTCTTCATTTGTTGGGTTCATAAAATTTTACACTTCAGAGCCTAGAGAGAATTCTCCCAGAGTAAGACTCCCAGAGAATTCTCCCAGACTAATTCTTTGGAACACATACCACATCCATACATCAAGTGTTGAGAGAGAATCAGATGATCAATTTTAACTCCGCATCGAATCTACATCAACTTAAGTTCAACTCCACGAAACTAGTTTCTTCGAAAACCTCGTGCAAACAATAACAATTTCGACTTTTATATGAAATTTAACTGTAAGTAATGTCAAAAATATAATTTATTATTTGTTTAAAAATATTTTTTCCAGTCTAGTGCCTCAACAATTCTCTGTAACGATTTCCACTCTTTATATGAAATTTAATGGTAAATAATGTCGATTTTTCCACTTTAGTTCCACATTTTTTTTTTCAACAATTTTGACAATAATAACAATTTCCACTTTTTATATGAGTTGCTTTTATAACAACAATTTCCACTTTTTCTATGAGTTGCTTTTACGAAAATGAAACTATTTGCTTTTATTTTGTAATTTTTTTGATAATTTTTCTTAATTTAATTTTTTATTAATCAATATATTTAAAATACTGATATTATTTTATCAATATATAAATTTGAAAAAAAGTTAAAAAAATAAAGAAGTAATTTTATAATTTTTATATAGATAGAAAAATATGAGAAATTATTTTAAATGACAAAACTGTTGAAAATACTTATAAATAATAGCAAAATATCATAGTTTATCTATAATAAATCGCGATAGATTTATGTCTATTATGATACATATAGCAATCTATTGCGATCTATACAGGGAAATTTTGTTATATTTATAAATATTTTGGTTCATTTTCCTACACTTGAAAATAACCCAAAAGATATTGTAGATATATTTGATTTTATTTTTTTTACAAAAGAAATATCAATCTAAAAAAGTCATCCAAAATTTATTTTGGGTTTAAAAAAAAATAACAAAAACAAAATTATCCCACACGTCTTTTATTTTCAAATTCTAAAAAATAGAAAACAAAAAACAATTATCAAACATGTTTTTGTGGCTTTTTTATTTTCAAAAAACAAAATACAGTAACCAAGTAATCTTGATTTTTGTTTTTTAAAAATTGAAAACTAGAAACATATTGTCAAAAACCAAAAACTAAATAGTAATGAAATGTGATCTAAATTTTTAAATTTATGTATGAGATCCCTTGTAAGTTCAAAATTTTTAAGATTCAATCAATCTACTGGGAGACAAAAAAGTTAAATTATAATTTTGGTCTCCATATTTTGAAGTTTGTTCAATTTTAGCTTCTATACTTTCAATTGTCCAGTGTTAATCTATGTAATTTCAATAAATCTTAAGATTAGTTCTTCAAAGTTAATTTTTACCAAAATTGATTGAATAATAATAATAATTTTAATGCAAGAAAATAAAATATGTGAATATATTTTTAAAATTTATAGTAAAAATTCTATATTTATAAAAAGTTCTTTATAAAAAAAAAAAATCTACAATAAACTAGTATTGGGACTAAATTTAAGATTTATTCTTTAAAGTATAGAGAATAAAATTGGATCAAAATAATATTTTAAGAAATATATATATATATATTACCAAATCCAAAAAAGAATTACAAACCTATATATTTGTTTTTTTTTTAAATAAAAAATGAATAGTTGAAAAAGTAAAGAAACAAATGGTTGCATCACTTTAGTAGACATCAGCGTCCGATAATTTTTTGAGTAGGTGAGTAGGAGCCAGCTTTGGGCTTTGGGTATATGTAGCACTCTTTCCCATAACCCACCTTTCTCCTACTTTTATCACTCACAAACGGATAATTCTTTCTACGTAACATTAACAAAATTAAATAAATTAAAAATAAAACATAATACCAAATTGGAGTTCGTGCATTACAAAATTTCCACACTAAAGATTGTTCCAACCCTAATCTACTTTAATTATTCGTTTATTCATGTATTTCTATACATTATGTTTCTACAAAAGTTTCATAATTAATTAAAGAAAATACCATAAATTGAGGGTTGGAAATAAAATAAATGGTAACTAACGGTTTTATTTTATTTTCAAACGTTGTAAAATACCACTAAGAATCAATATATATTTGATGAAATGAGAGAGAGAGACAAAGAAATGTTCTGAAAGGAAGGAAATAAGTAAAAGAAAGGGATAATGTTAAATCAATCTTTAATTGTATGTAAAAAAATTGATATTAATTAGAAAAAAAAATAATATTGCAAAAATTTAAACAAAATACACTATTTAAATCATGACTTCACTTAAAAATTTAAAAATTTAAATGGATGGATAAAAATAAATTTAATATTATATCAATATTAGAAGGAATAAAGTGGTAGCGGCAGTATTGGGGGCTGCATTTCCAATTCTCTTTTGTACGTATTCCCTCCTTTTTCCATAAACTCCAAACTATGTAATATTATCTCCTCAGCTACTACTCTTACCTTTCCCTCTTACATTTTCCCATCCCCTCAATCAATTTATTATTATTATTATTATTATTATTATTTACCATTCTCTCAACATTTATTTCATGTATGTAAAATGGTTCATTTTTTTTTTCTAATCCAACCAACATACACGAACAAGTTCAAAGACAAACCAATAATTTATATAATTGCAAGATTACGATAATACACATTTATTTTAATAGGAAGGTTTAGAAATCAATTTCAAAGGATATATATGTGTTTGGTTAAAATTATTTTTGTGATATTCAAAATTATAATGCATATATTTAATCATTTTTGTTGGGTTCAAAATCACTCCAAAACATATATTTAGTGCTTTTGTTGGGAGTGATGGTCTAAGTAATGATTTAGAAAAATAGATTTCTAAACCTTCTTATTTTCTATTTAAGAAATTATTTAACCAACTAATTAAAACACATATTTATTTTTATCAATTTAATTCCTGCTTTTTATTGTTAAATTTTATATGCATGATTGATATGTTGGGTGAGAAAGAACGTATATCTCATCCAAATACTTAAACTAGATACTATTGAGCAAGCCTATAATGAGAAGTACTACCTATCGTTTTTTTATGAGGGCTTTAAATTTTTGGGATCGATTCTCGGCCACCCACCTCAACAAAAATCACATATCAACTGTTTCTTCCTACGACAATCTAAAATGATTTTAGATTTTTCTAAAATCAATTTTATTCAATTCCAAATATCATTGTTTTAATGAAAAGTGATTTTAACAGTTTAGAAACTACTTACAAACATGTCATTATATACATGTTTTGATGTGATTTTAACTATTTCAAAATGACATAAAGGGTGTTTGGGGGCTATTTTAGTCAGTAGATCATTATAATAATTTGTAGGTTATAATATTAATTTTTGGGTGTAGATTATTTTAGCTTAGGTGAAAAATAGTAAATAATTTAACAAAAAAAAAAAATTAAAATAGTAATATTGTAATTAATTATAATAGTTAAAAATAAAATTTATTATAAGTAGAGTCCCAAATATGGAATAGGGGATAATAACTTATTCTGTCTTATTTCAAACCTGATAAAGTACGGTTACATAAATATAAATTTGGTTGATAGGTAAAGCAGAGAATGGAAATAGGTTAGAAATGATGTGTTAACACCAAACGTGGGGTTGGTGTGAGCATTAAAATCTTTGTCATCTAAACAAGAAAATGCTCAAAAAGTTCACTTTCGCATTTATTGACGACTCATTCAAATTTTCTTATTTGCAATTGCATACACCACCCTATTTTGGTATATTTAATATCAAACTATTTTGTCCATTTTGGTATAATTACGAGAGTCTATTTTCATTACTTAATAATCCCAGTGTTAGTTAGGATTTCTTTTCTAGGTTTAAATAATATTTTAATTTTTTTATTTTTTCTTTTTTTTTTATTCTTTATTTTCGTCTTCATACTTTTAAAATTTTCATTTTGATTCTTATACTTTCAATTTATATATCCATTTGGGTCCTTATATTTTCAAAAAGTGACCATTTTGGTCACTTCATTTTCATTTTTACTTCATTTTTAAGGGATTAAAATAGTTACTTTTTTAAGTTTAAGGACAAAAATGAACCAAAGTTGAAAGTATAGGGATCCAAAAGAACATTTTAAAAATATAAAAAACACAATGAACAAAAACCAAAGGTACAGAAACCAAAGTAATATTTAAGCAACAAATTATATACATATATATATATGCAAAATTGACCTAAACATCAATAGAAAAATATTTATATCAATTAAACTATACTCAGGTTGACGATAAATGGTTAGATAATTGTTGTTTTTTCCTCATATACATATATACATACATACACACACAGGGAGGCACAACATCTATTTCAACCATAAATTTCCAATTGATTTAGTTTTTGATTGTGAAAGATATAACTTTGTGGTGTCTTTTTATTTATGAATTATAACATGTAATGTCCAATATGTAATTTAAAAAAAAAAAAAAAACTCAAACAGTCATAATATTATTCCTATAGTAAAAATTAGCATAAAATACTAAATTACAGGTAAGAGGAAAAACCACAACTTTATTCACCTTCGGCCACTCATAGAAACAAGAAATCAAGACATCACATTTTTTAATAGATGAATTTCCATGATATCAACTTTCCTAATAATAAATAAATAAATACATTTACAATTAAGGGCTATTTTAACTATCTAATATAAAATTTTGTTTTAAAATTATTAATATTCTAATTACTTTAATTATTTGTAGTAATTAAATAAGATAATTTAATTTTTAATTTTTAATAGAAAAATATTATTTTATTTTAATTTTAAATGATTGAATAATTAATTATTAGTAAAATTATTTTAAATGGAAAAAGTATCAAACTGTTTATAAATATAGAAAAATTTCACTGTACATTGCGATAGTCTATCGCAATCTATTGCTGATATACAATGAATTTTTTCTATATTTGTAATATTTTGGCCCATTTTGCTATATTTGAAAACAACCCTAATTATTATAACAATATATTAAATAATACTAAATTAAGTTTATGACTAGATTAATTGTTACCTTTCAAGACATTAATTATACTATCCTGCATATCAAAACACATACATTAGTTATCCTAGACATTTATAACTTAGACATTTAAATCTCAGATATTTAATATCCATATACCCATGAAACAATATTTACAATCTGAACGGGTTGTAAAGTTTGTCTCTATTTGGTTTTTAAACTTTCAAAATTACAAATTTAGTCTTTAAGTTTTCAAAATTTTTAAAATTCAGGAGTTTGTTCGGTGCAAAATTGGAAGTTTAAGGATTTATTGGACATAAAGTTCAAATTGTATATCTAATAGAACAATGATTTTATAAAATTTTTGAAATTGTTAACAACCTATTAGACACTAAATTGAACATTTTAGGGATCTATTAGACAATAAACCTATGAGACATTTGTGTACATTTATAAACCAAATAGACTCGAATTTGAAGGCTAAAGACTAAAATTATAATTTAACCTTCTTTAATTTATGAAAAACATTACTACTCAAACACGTATATAAAAACATTGAAAATATAGACTACAACACTGATTTTAATTGAATAATTTGTTTCCAAATCACTCACCAAACTCACCTTAATATATTTTAACTTTTCTCTATGTTTGCTATCACTTTATTAAGAAAATTCTCTAAAATAAAATTAGAACTAAAATCAAAGTTGTGATCATTTTAAGGTTGCTAACACATATTATTAATTGAGTTTTAACTTTTTAAGTAATTATTTTTAAAAAAAATTATTTTAAAAAAAATGGAAGTGTTTGACAACTACTCAAATTAACTTTTAAAAATTTTATGATATATGTTGGCAAGAAAGAAACACTTCAGATGAATTTTAGAAAAATAGTCTCTAAATGTTTGATGGTTAATATCTGATAATATATAAAATTCCAAATACCCTCACTATTTCTCTACCTTTCTTCTCCCATTGTTGCTGTTGGCTATCATTGCTCACTCTTGGCTACCCTTGGCAACCAACTCTAGTGACAATCATTGTCTATAAGCACTTCCATTGGAGACCAGTTATGGCAACCAACTACGGCAATCAACTTTTACAACCAACTCTGACAAATATCTTCAACGACCAACTTCGACTACCAACTTTGGCGATGACAATCTCCGATGAGCAGATTTGGCAACCAACTATGCCAATCAATCGTGACCATTAACTGTGTTGTTCATCTTCAACGACTAACTCTAATTACCAACTCTACTGATCATATACTAAAAAAATAACAATAAAAAACTAGGTTGGAAAAAATGTTTCTAAATAAAATTAAAATGATTAGTTCATAGTGTTTAATAATCTTCATTTATAGTAATTTAACATTAATAGGAACACTTTGAGTATATAACAAATCAAACAAACTTTTGTATAAAAACATTTTTAAAAAAATGTAACGAGTGTTTTCATTTAATAATTTTTATAAAATTGTGTTGAAATGAAAATGAATTTTCTCAAATCCACTTTATTTTCCTCAGCAAACCAAACAAATCCTAATTTATTATTATTATTTTTAATACAATGGGGTGGAAAATTTGAACCAGCACACACTGATCCAAGTTAAGCTAAGGTCTTTTTAGCCAAGTCCTATATCTCTTTAAAACAGTAATTTGCGGCCTTTGTAATTTTATATTATATAATTTCATTAATAAAATGATGGCAAACATAGAGGAAAATTAAAATATAATAGGGTGAGTTTGGTTGGTGATTTGAAAACAAATGGTTCAACTAAAACCGTATTTCATATTTTCAATGTTTTTGAACAAGTGTTTGGGTAGTAAATTTATAACTCAAGATCATTATTTAAACGATGGTTCTAAAATTGCCAAACAACATTCAAACCAAATCTAAAAAATAAAATCAAAATTTGAAAAATGACAATTTTTTTTTTTTAGTTTTTAAAATTTGACTTGATTTTTAAAAACATGTTTAAAAAGTTGATAATAAAACAAGAAAACTATAGGTAAAAAAGATGTTTGTTAGCTTAATTTTAAAAACAAAAAACTCTGAACAAAATAATTGTCAAACAAGATTTAAACGATGTATATTTTATTAGACTAGCAATGTCTTGATAATCAACGAGAGGCATCTCCAAATCAAACCTACAATGTAAAAATCCAATATATGAAAGTAGAAAAGTAGACAAAATATGAAAGTAGAAAATGATATATCTTTCACGAGAGTAGAAAATTACACAAAGTGAACCTCAAGATGCTTAATAAAAAAACATGCCTTAACGAATTGAACTACATGTTCTAGTTGTAAAGGTAGCTTCTTTCACCAAGATTTTATTTTTGGTTGGAGGAATACCCAATTCCTAATCAAATTATAAAAACAAAAATCTAACTCTTTTTTTTTTTTTTTTTAAATTTTCAAAATTTAACTTTTTTTTTTCCAAAAAAAAAAAAAAAAAAAATGAAAAGTAAACAAGAAAGTATAAACATTCATATGTGAAATTAGAAATTAGTATTTATAAGTTTAAAGTTTAAAAACTAACAAACAAAAAAGGAAAAAAGAAATATCAGATTGAAGAAACAAAGTCTTACTTAACATAGTTTGTGATCATCATTCATTGAACTAGACTTGAAACACACACACAAGTACACCAAGTCACCAACCCAATATCTTAACAATGCTTTTACAATATGTATTGAAATGAAAAAAAGAAGAGAAAGAAAAAGAAAAGGTTAATTACAAAGACCTTATAATCTGAAATCTCTCTGTTTCTCTCTGTCTTTTCCTCCTGCAATTTTATCTTTCTTAAGTTGTAAGTTCTACGATGTTCAACAATGGTCTGTCTTTAAACGCCATTGTTTCGCTTTGTAAAGTCGAAGAAGAGGAAGAAGAAAAAGGAAAAGACGAAAAAAGGTTCGAAAATGGTGGATTAGACGTTGGAGATAGAAACGAAGGTTACGTACAGAGAGTGGAGAGAGAAAGTGATATCTGTTTTACCTCTGGAAGAGTATTGGGAAACTAAAATCCCAAGTCAGAGAGCAATAATGAAAAGCCTGATTCTCTATTGCTTCTTACAAACACAAAACAATTTGTTTAATTGCAATACAACAACAAATCTCTCTTTTTCTCTCTCTGTAGTAGTAGTAGTAGTAGTAGGACTGATACGCTATCCTGTTCTTAAAAAGATACATCAAAAGATTTTCTTCCTCTGCACTGCGATTGCTTTCTTTCTTCTTCTTCTTCTCTCGCCAGAAATTGCTTTCAATTGCTCTGCTTTTACTACTTGTTTCTTACCTGTGAAAGAGAAACAAAAAGTGTGGGGGTGGGTGTTGTTATTTCAAGTAAATAATGCAGAGCTTTGAAAACCCAGAACAGTTCTATGCCCATTCTTCTTCTTCTTCTTCAATTTTTCTTCGGTAAGCCAGAATTGTTCTTCAATCTCTTTAATGGGTTTTGATTTTTCTTTTTTTCTTTTTGGTGGGGGTTTGATGTTATTTATTAACTTCCATGGCGGCTCTCCGTTTTTGTTATTAAAACAGGGGAGACGACAGTGGGCGATTCCATACGCGTTTTCTTCCGGATATTGAGGAACTTCAACAATCAGCTGCTGCTATTGCTGCTTTTCATCAAGATGATGCTGTTGATTTAAGCCCAAGTATTCTCTCTCCTCTTTTGTTATTCTTCTCTCTCTTAAACATTTCATCTGCTCTAACTACCTCCTGATTTTAAAATGAATTTTTCTTTATAGGCTCTGTTTTCAGTTTAAAATCGACCCACAATACAGCTTTTCCAATCTACCTACCATACGGGGTATTTCATTTTCATCTCCTTCTCTTCGTACTATTTTTCTATCAAGCTTTTGAGGGTTAATGGTTTGTGGGTTTTTTATTTTTTGAACGTTTGTGAAGAATACGGATGTGGGTTCAATAGGAAGAACAGGGTATTTGGACACAGGACAGGAATTGATGCGGTTGAAGAGGCTGGCTCCGCCGCAGTCGGTGGCGGTGACGGTGGCAGCTTCGTCATCGTTGGGAAACGGGAGCTTTGAGAACTGGGGAGAGTCAGCCATGGCAGATAATAGCCAGCAGACTGACACTTCTACAGACATCGACACTGATGAACGAAACCAGGTGTGCTTAAATTAGAAGAAGAAAGAAAGGAAATTAGAGAAAAAAAAAAACTTCAGGGTTTGAGATTATTATTCTCTTTTGTCTTTGCAGTTTCTTGTGGTGAAATAAGTTTTTGTGTATGTTTTTTTTTAGTTTCAAGGAGCTGCACATGGAGCTCTCATGGCGGTGGACTCCATGGATCAATCAAAACCAAAATCTGCAGATCAGAAGGTTCTATCTGAAAGCTCTTTCCTTTCTCTGTTTTCCATTTTCACAAATTCAGTGCTTGAAAACTTCAATGTGTAAGTAACCATTGAAATATTTGAACAGACTCTTCGTAGACTTGCTCAGAATCGAGAAGCAGCCAGGAAGAGTCGACTGAGGAAGAAAGTAATGCTTTTTCTTCCTTTCTTTGTTTCTCTTAATATTTACAAAAGCATATTCTTTGAGATCAGATGCTTCACTTAAAATTCTTCTAGTCTCTGTCTCCATGGGGAAATTGCCTTGGGATCGGAGGGGTGGGCCATGAGTATAATGCAAGAAGTGGGGAATGATATTCAGATAATGAAAAAGGCAATCATTTGTCACACATGAGCATATGTAGAAATATGGAAATTCTTTTGGATGAGTACCAAGTTTTTGCTTTTTGTATGATGAGCTGAAAGTTGTGTTCTGTCGTTGTCGTCGTTTAGGATTTTGATGTCTTGAGTTGATGAAGGGAATATATTTTGAACATTTATAGGTTTTGGTTTTGGATAGGCATATGTCCAGCAGCTGGAAAATAGTCGACAGAGGCTTGCACAGCTAGAGCAGGAGCTTCATCGAGCACGCCAACAGGTGTTCGGGTGACCGAGACTTCCCCAGTTTCATGTTATTTTTTTGTTCTTTTTTTTTTTTCGCCTCTTGTAAAGTCTTTTAAGAAGTTTATTGTGTTTGATTGATACCAGGGCATTTTTGTGGCTTCCGGGGCAGGAGATCATTGTGCATCAATGGCAGGAAATGGTACTTAAAGATGAATTGATTGTTACAAATTACAACATATGTTGGTTTCTAATGTGAACTCTGGGATGAATCAGTTGTGTTGTGTTGTAATATTGTCCCTAGGTGCATTGGCATTTGATCTCGACTATGCACGTTGGCTTGACGAGCATCAACGGCTGATCAATGATTTGAGAGCATCTGCAAATTCTCAGTTGGGGGACGACGAATTGAGATTTCTTGTTGATGGGGTGATGGCACATTATGACGAACTCTTCAAGCTGAAAAGTGTAGGTGCTAAGGCCGATGTATTCCACATTCTTTCGGGCATGTGGAAGACTCCTGCTGAGAGGTGTTTCATGTGGCTGGGAGGATTCCGTTCATCCGAGCTTCTAAAGGTAAAACTGTTAAATAAGCTCGGGATTACCTTTACTTTTGTTCGATACGTGTGTCGAGTTGTGTTTTAGTTTAACTCACTTCCTGCTCTTGGATTTGAAACCATTCAGATAGTAGGGAGCCATTTGGAGCCTCTAACAGATCAGCAGTTGATGGGTATCTGCAATTTGCAGCAATCTTCCCAACAAGCTGAAGATGCATTGTCGCAAGGAATTGAAGCTTTGCAACAATCTCTTGTAGAAACTCTTTCCACTGCTTCTTTAGGTCCAGCCAGTTCAGGAAATGTTGCTGATTACATGGGCCAAATGGCAATCGCGATGAGCAAGCTAACAACGCTCGAGAACTTTCTACATCAGGTAAAAGCTTCCACCTGTTCGATTCAACTTTTTCCATGTTTAAACCATGTGATAAACGAGTATGTATCCAGCTCTAATTGTGGAATCCTTCATGTCTTCTCTTTTAGGCGGATCTTCTGAGGCAGCAAACACTCCAACAGATGCATCGGATATTAACTACTCGTCAAGCTGCACGAGCGCTTCTTGTGATCAGCGATTACATTTCACGTCTTCGAGCTCTCAGTTCTCTGTGGTTAGCACGGCCGAGAGACTGATATCTAGCTTAGCCGTATTGGCACTCTACAGCAAGAACCTGTCTTCTTGGAATGGAACCATGGAACTTTGAAGACTGTTTCAAGAATCCAATTTCTGTTAGCTGTTTATGGTGTTTTATCCCCAAAAAATGATAGGAAATAGTAAGGGGTTATATAGCTTGCAAGTTGAAACCTTTTTTTCACCCAATTGGTTTCCACTTTGTTCTGTTGCCAAACAAATGTTTTTTTTTTTTTTTTTTTTTTTTTTTTTCTGTTATATAATTCTGGATGCTTAATTTGTTATGGTTTGATAGAGATTAATGTAGTCATATCTATATTAGTTCTTTTTTGTATTTTCCTTAGTTAAATCTAGGATGTCAGCCCATACATTAAGGCTCTCGCTTGTAAAAAATGACTCCTTGGCATTCAAATGAAAATTGAACTAATTTGGCCAATATTGATCTTTTGAAATTCAAGATTAATGGGCTCTTAAGAAGACAATGGCAGCCCAAAGTAATACAATCTAAAAGAATTTATGGATATAATAAAATTTAGATTTAGCATATCCAAAATTTAGATTCAGCTTTTGGAAGTTCTCACTAATAGAAGACTACTAGTGATAGAGTTTATAATTTTTTATTATATTTGCAACTCTTTAAAAATGTTATTATACATTTACTTATTAGTCTTGAAGGTGTTACTTATTGCAATTTTCCTTAATTTTTAACTTCACGTATGCGCTTACTCGTAAAACAACGATCTTCATTTTATTCATTCGAATACGTTTAATTTTGTTCGATCTATCATAGCATTGCATGGTTGTGTTCTTAGTTTCTTTTCGGTCTCATATCAATTACGATATTGCTAATTACTTATATGCATGAATGTTCTTAGATGATATAAAACAGTGTCCGTATTCTTTGTACAAATGGTATGAATATGGATCAAGTCTTATTTCAAATAGTCATCGAGCTAGAGCTTGCTTCTATTTCTTGGCTTGAACATTCTTCATTACTTGAAAGATAGGTTAATCCAATTTTATTAATTAATTTACAGCCGAATGTTCTGATATATTGGTGAGTTAGCTAGTCACTAGTTGCACATTTACTTGCTTAGTACATAAACCATAAACATCAATAAAATTGACTTGTATTCCACTTCACTTCTGTCACATTTACTTTTATTAACTTTATTTGTTCTTGCAAGCAAACTCTTTAGTATCACTTATAATTATATGGAAAAAATAGCATAGCTCAACTAACATAATGCTTGTGCTACCAACCTCGAAGTTAGAAGTTCAATTTTCTCACCTCACATAGTTGAAAAAAAAAAAAGTTACAATGTATGTGTAGGAAAAGTGGAAAACAATACCCAACAGATGAACCAGTAGTTGATCTTAATGATAATAAAGGAAGTACTTTGGCCTAAATTGCTCTTTAGAGAAAGAAGCTTGAGAAATAATCTTTCATGATTCATGGATAAGATAACCCCTATTTTACTAATTTTTAGTTAATGTAAATTTACATACAAGCTGGTATTATAATTCCTCATCAAGTTTCAGAAAAAGAAGATAGACAATTAAGCCAACAACAGGGACAAATCTAAGAGAACTTACGAGTCCAACCTTGCTCTCCTTAACATTTTGAAGGTTTTCTCCAATCAACCAAGGCTGGAACACAGTGTAAAGGCAAATATCCCAAATAAATGCATAAGCTAACCTCTCTGTAGATAGATATTGGATCAAGAACTCCCATCTCTCTGTTACACCTCCAAAGTTACCGTCTGCTCGACCAACGAAAGACCAGATTATTGAAATGATGCATGCTGCACCCCCGATCAGGCCAACGACAGGAGCTCTATTGGTCATCAAAGAGCCCAGCTTCGACTGCGGTTGTGGGGCGGAGTCTTTGCTAGCCTTATTAAGCCGGATGGCCATATAAGGTATCAAAAAGGCTGGTGCATGACATCATGAAAAGTCGTTCGTTAAAGAAGTTATCTGAACTGTAACTTAGCATCTCACCCCAAACCCATATGGAGAAATCGAAGGCAAACAATTAAAACCAAAATTAACAAAATAGATCATATGTAACCGCAACAAAGATCATCGTATCTTAAATAAAAAATCCTATGATTATCAGGTACTACAGTTGTTCAATTCACATAGAAGATATTCCTTTAAGATATGAAGAACGACTATAAAGGGGAATATATGTGCACTAAAGTTGGCTCGATCATGATTGCAACAAATCAAAAAAACAAGTAGGGATAAAGCTTACTGTTCGTAAGGAACATCTGCAAGCCCCACAATAAGTCCAACGAACCACTGTACCGGTCCCTCTTTCGATCCGTGAACAGAAGGGGAGCAAACATGAGCGTCCATGCAATGACAAAATTGAACAATCCCTCAGACATCTAATGAGAAAGAAAAGTCCATCATGACAATGGCGTCATAGAGTGAATGAAAATGCAAAACTGAGGTCAACGATTTGAAAATAATTCTTACTGGGTGAAGAACAGGAGCATCAATCAGGCGAATGCCCACTGTCCTGCCAAAAAGTTCATCACCAAAATCACAAAGGAATCAAGATTGAAAAGTGAATTCCCAAATAAGAACTATATTGAGGCCAAAGTGAGTTTAGCTAAGAGTTAATCGACATGCAATCCTTCCTTTAAGGTCGGAGGATTAATCTCTCATCTCCTTACTAGAAAAAAGAACTATATTGAGGCAAATATTCTACAAGTGTAAACAGGTTTTGCCAGCCTGAGATATTAGTATAATTAGAATTGGTGATGCTTCCTTAAAACAACTGGGTCTCAAAAATGTAGAAAACCATCCATTTTAGAATCAGGTCCTTATTCATCATAAGTTATAGGATAGATGAAAAAAATCCTTGCTTGAATTGGCCGTGCAGATTCTGATAACGCTTCATAAATCTTAGCTTTCCATATATATGCATTAAGAAACATTCGAACTCCAAGGTGCATCACTAAAACATTGTTGCATCAACTAGAATTTGATCAAAGTCCAAAGCAAAAGAAACATTGTGGCTGTTTGAAAACCTTAGATCAGCTCCTAGAGACAACAAGAATTTAAGTTATCGAATTATTATCAACCCCATAGAGGAGGGATCCTCACACAGCCCCATTCAATGCTAGAGGAGGGATTCTTTTTCTTCATTTTAGTTTTCAGAAAAGAAAAAGAATGTTAGGGAGAGACAATTCCAAATACTAAATTAGTTTTACAAAACAGAAGCCGATTTTTTTTTTTTTTTCTTTTTCCTTTTTTGGGAATTGATTGACAGCGAAGTAATAACAATAAGAAGTAGTTATAAAATGAAGGAAACAACAAATCAAGCGTACCAGAGTTCATAGCAGGCAATATAAGGAAGAAATTCAGAGAAAGACCCACAAGAGAATTCACAGTTTCTGAACTGATTGCCCATACAGGATCTCCCTGTAATTATTAAAAACCAGGACAAATTAACTTTCTAATCCACAGAAACTGTTATCTACTACATCAATCTGAGTGTTTGTTTGTTAACAAGAGGTTAACAAAGTAAAACCTCAATTCCCAATACAGAATTAAGCTTAATTAAAAATGAGATAGCGATTGAAACAAACCGGGGCATAGGGAAGGAGAAATAGCCACAAAATGTAAACAGCCTCAGCAGCCCAGAGCAGAATTTGAAGCACCCGTCGGACATCGGAATCACCCTCGTCGGAGAATCCCGCAGAATCGACCAATGTGGGTTTCCGGCGAGCGGAGCGGCGGGTGAGAGAAAAATTCCGGCGAGTGGGTGAGGGTGAGAAGGGAGTGGTGGTGGAGATCGAAGGAGAGAGAATTGGTTGTTGTGGTCTGCACAACCGGAAAGGAGAGAGGGAGGATGTTAGAGCATATGGTTTAATCACTGGAAAAGAATGGTTGCAGAGTAAAGCTTGAGATGCTATCATGGCCGTCGCCATTCTCTCTCTGAACAGCGGTGCGTGGCAAAGTTACGGCTGCGAATTTGGATTTTGGAATCTAGAGGCTGTTTCAATTTGTAGGGGGGGATTTATTTATTTATTTATTTCTTGACAAAATGAGATCTGGTCTCTTTTCAAAATAAAGTTTATTTTTTTCTCCTTGCTTTCTAACTCATTCTAGCTCACTTTCTTGCTCTAGCTATTATTCTCATACTCGTTCTATATACTTGGCTAATGACGTTGAAAAAAAAACTCCATTGGCTACTGTTAGATATTATATTAAATTTGTCTTTCACCTATCAAGTTAAGCTTTTAGGTCGATGAGTGATTTAATATGGTATCAGAGAATTTCTCTTAAAATAGACTTTACCCTTCGTCTCCAACCTTTTTCTTAAGCTTTCATCCTTCCGCCATGAATACTCAAACTAATCCTTTGAACACTGAAAATTTGGTGGTTGTTCTGATACCATCTTAAATCACCAATCGACCCAAAAGCTTAAGCTGATAGGTAAAGACAAATTTAATATAATATCTAACAGTTACTATCGGAGGTCACGTGTTACCGAATAAGAAGAAGCAACTTCGCTCGTTGTCAAAAGGAAGGAAGCATTATCATTGTCAAAAGACATAATATAGAGAAGAGATCTAGAGGAAGAAGACAATAAATTTTAAAGGGAGAATAGAATGAGAGTTGCCAAAACAAGTATAACTCAACTGCCGTATAATATGTGTTAGCTATCAATAATTTTGTGGTTTGAGCCCCCTACTCCCTATTATACTTAAGAGAGAGAGAGTTAAAACTTGAAAGGGAGGAAGAAAATGAGAAATTAAAATAAGGTTGTTTTCAGATATAGTAAAATGAGCTAAAATATTTATAAATATATAAATATTTTACTGTCTATCATAGACTGCGATAGACTTCTGTTAGTAGGCGAGTAAAATTTTTGTATATTTATAAATAGTTTGTTATTTTCATTTATAATAATTTCCTTAAAAAATTATATACTTATAAAACTTTATTTTGAAAAACTAGATCAAATAATATTTTGGCCTCATTTTTAAGTCAAAACCATCACATTATTTTTAATCATTTGAACCATAGATGAACTTTACTCTACGACAAACCTTCAATACCATATTAAAAAACACTTTAATTCTTTATTTAATTTACTAATTTAGGAATATTTTTTAATTAATTACGTGTAACTTAATGCCTCATAAAAATTTTAATTAATTAAAAATATTAAAGTAATTGATTAATGAATTACCAATGATAAATTAAAAATAAATCATCAACAATAAATTGAAAAATAATTATCAAGAATATTTGTTTATGGAAATCAAACCAGTAGTTAATTTCACCAAAAAAAAAAAAAAAAAACCAATAGTCAATTTCATATTTATTAAGGGCATCACAAAATGTTAGCTTCTATTTAGAAAATAATATTAGAGAAATAAATTGAATTTTATAAATTTACCAATGATAACAATGCAATTTATAGATCAGGCATCATCAAGAGACACTTCTAAAATTACAAATTAAATAACTATTCATATAGTTTAATAGAATTCATGTATCTAGAAATTATAAAATTTCTTTTTCGATATATATTTCCTTAATTGTAAAGCCTTAAAACTTAAAACTTAAAACATTCAAATGACACACAACATTGAATTGAGTTCCTTGAAAAATTCATAGAAAGTTAAATTTTGAAATAGATAGACTAGTAATATTACAAAAATATAGTAAACCCATAAATGTATTAATGTATTAACGTCTATGTTTGCGACTTGAGCTGCGGGTTTGATATGAGCTTGTGGTCAAACCCATACCTTTGTTTTGTTGTCTGCTTCGTTTTCTATTTTGAATCGAACTGGATAACTCACCCTGTTTCAAGGAAAAAAAAAAAAAGAATTATTTAAATAATTAATTGAATAAAAATAAATAACTTGTATGATCATTCTAATTAATATCTAAATTCCTAATCAATTGAATAGATTAGTAATAGGCTAAATATATCATTTAGCCTTAGTGTCTAGTTATATACACACACGTACATCTATTTTATTCTCAATAAAATTAACTTCAAAGGATATGGGCTAGAATGAAATAGAACCCCAAGCACTAAAATAATATTTTAATCTAAATTACATTAGCTAAAAGAAAACTATTATAACGAGAAAAAATATCAAATTATTTACAACTATAGAAAAATTTCAATGTCTATCAACGTTAGCTGATAGACATTGAAATTTTTCTATATTTATAAATATTTTGACTCATTTTACTAAATTGCATTTTATGTTTTAATTTCATGAAACAAAATTATAATATCCACTCATAAAATTAAAAAAAAAAATTTAATATATATTTTAGTCCTATTGCTTCAATTTAATCCCATTGTTTTTTTTTTTTTTTTTTTTAAAGTAATTTGCAACTAATCCCTCACCTGTGAGTAATATAAAATTGAGTAATAATACTTGCATGTAAGTCATATAAATGAATGGTAAACTAACTTTAGCTAACTAGGATAGACTAAATTGAAAAATGTTTAACACATAAAAGAATCAATTTGAATAAATCATTTTAAATAGTAAAAGCTAAATTAAAAAAAATATATTCAAATTACAAGAACCATAACATATATTTAGCCAACAAGAAGCAAACATTTCATGTGTTCTAATAAAGCTAGTAACGTGCCTAGAATGATTTGTTATTTTATCAAAAATTGTTTTTAAATTCATACGACAACCTTTTTTGTTCAATATATGATAATACAACCACCTTACTTTTTATATTTAGTGACAGGAAATACTTAATTAAAAAAAAAACTGCAATACATAAAGAATAAAATAGCAAATTTTATAAATAAAATTTAAAAAAAGTAATGACACGAAGATTAATATTAGAGATTCATTATAATTTAAAATTAAAAAAAGAATATTGATTGGCGAGCTTTAAAATTTATTGGCTCATTTTTTGGATAATAATATTTGTACGTTCTTTAGTTATTCTTATAGGGTGGCTTACCTGTTCGTCGAATTGCAAAGTAATACCATTTTCAGAAGCAATGACTCTAAGAAGATTCATTTTACTCTCCATATTTGGCTTCCTTGTTGATAGTTTTTGCATTATCTATCAAATAATAATGAAAAATATCAACCCAATACAAAATTCAAAACGAGATTGTTATCAAACGAAACTAAAATGTTATGAGAAAATGATTCTTACCGAGTCATTTACACTATTGTTGTTGCGTAATTCAACAGCACGACCAGCGAACTCTTTGCCAAATTGAGAAGTCAATATTGATTTAATGTCTTCAAGTTCGGGAAAATCCTTCCATCTTGAAGCTGCAAATACTACACTTGACACTGCCTCCTTCAATTCATCGGGGCATTCTCTTCGTAAAATTAAAAAAAAAAACCTTTGTCAAAATAAAAGGTAGAAAAAACCCAAAGTAACCTCTCTTTTTTTTTTTTTTTCAATAAATATGAAAATTGAAATATTTGGTATGGAAAGCTATAATTGAATTTTGTTTTAAAAATATATTTTTTTTTCAATTTGATTTTAATCAATATAATCGATGAATGATACTATCGTAAAAAATAAAATCATTATTCACAAAATATGTGATAAAAATGAAAAAAGACTAGAAAATGTTGTTGAAATCGTATTGATTTGAAAATGAAAAATGATTATAAAATAAAAATGCAAACAAAACCTTCCACGTCCAAGGAGGTTGATCCTTTCTACCAAGAGATTGAGATATCCTTCAATCATTCCATAAGCATCCAAAAGATTTTGATGTTTAATCATTTGCTCGCACTGCAAACATCATTCAAATGTGATAACCAAACTTGGAATTTCTAGAAATTGAAAATGTGAAATTGAGTTCAACATTTAGAAAGTCTTTCTATTCAAAAAAAAAAATAAATAAAATAAAAAAATAAATAAAAATAATAATAACAGAAATGAATTAATCCCTTATAGAACAAGGGAAATAAACGAAAGCTAGAAGGACATCTTTCTAATCCGAGACAATTCAGAAGAGGAAGCTAAAAAAGTTAGGTTGTGGGCTACTTTTATACGTCCCTGAAGAAAAACATCTAGAAAGCTGATGTGATGTGTGTTTCTGCATGTATATATTAGTATATCATAGTTTTTTTAAAATTTTTTTATTTATGAACAAAATTATTATAATTAATTAAGAATGAAAAAGAAATGATTAATTGGATGAATTTTTATTAAATTTTTTATTATAAAAAATAATTTGTGTAGAAAAATTGTTTAAAAAAAATTTCCTTATTATATAGCCAAGACAATCACCCGATAAAATTGTGTCAATTTTTACTCTACACTTTCGATTTAATTCATTTAAACTTCAAACTTAAATAAGTGTATCAACTCACATACTCGATTTAAGTTTATGCTTCAATCATCGTTTAAAAGAGTTCCAACTCATATTCAAAATGCCACAAGTTTCTCATGTACTTGTTATTTTTTTTTAAAAAAAAGGGTTGAGGGAGAAAATTATAGTAGACTCGTTAGAGTGTTTTTCAATTTTAGGATAGAGCTTTATTATTATTATTATTTTTTCACTTCTCATCTTCTGTGCTACTTTTTTCACTTATTTATGAAGAGTTTTCCAATTTTAGAGCATGATTCTACTCGTCTATCGGCTATTGGTAGAAACAAAGCTTATTTGCACTAGTTTTTTTCCTCAATTGACTACTCCCATTTTCAAAATCTTTGAGAGTATTGGTTTGTTGTTGATCTTTTATTTCACGTCGGCCTCTAGTTCAATTTGTGCAATATCTACCGCAATGAGTATTAGGCTTTCAAAATCTCCGTTACTGAAATCTCTATTCTCCTTCCTCTTTGAAATTGATGTCACCTTCCTCTTTTATAGTTAGATCGTCGACAGGGTTGACAAGGTCGAATATGACTAGTTTATTGAATTCGTGGGCTTTTTTTTGTCCATCACCACCTTTTTTTTTTGTTCTTGTCCTATTGGTGAAAAAATTTGTTTTGAATAAAGGAGATTTGATATTTTAAGAATCCCACAAGAAGTGGGACTCCTCTTTACTAACTCCTCTTTAGCCCTTTGGCTTTAGGCCCAAGGGGGAACCCGAGTTTTAGAAAGGGTGAAGAGATAGTGCAAGCTGGGTTTATCAGGATCTCCACTCGCACGTGCGTCACCACCGTCATCCAGACGGGCGTGGCAAGGCGTGAAAGAAAGAATTTCTTATATAAAAATTTTTTAGATATTTTTTTGAACCTTTGTCCACATGTTCGGTTGAGAACAGTGTTCCTCAAGCTGGGAGGAAGTAGTGCATCTGACCGTTGGTCACCAACACTATAAATGCTGCTTCCTCCCCTCACTTCTTCCTCACTTCTTTTTGTCATCTTCCCTTCCCACATCTCATCTCCCAACTCTCCTCACAAAAACTTCTTTCTAAAATAATTTATTTGTAAAACCTTTATTTTATTCACGTTTTTTAGCAAAATATTAGAAGGGTGTTAGCATTATCAATCGGTCTAGATGCAAGTTTGGTTGACTGTTAAGGCTATTTTATCTTGGGAACGACGTGGTATTTTGAAGAACTGCTTGCACTTTAGCAGAGCCACGAAACATCTTAAAGAGAGCGAGCTCCGCGACTCAGCCTGTCATGAGTTTCTATTTTGAAGAGTCTATTCGAGTCGTTCGTTACTGACAGTTGCAGTTCGTGCTGTTAATTGCTGCCTATTAGAGTAGTTGTTCCAACAATTTTAAAATGATCAACCGCTGTTGTGATGGCACTGTCAACCTAAAACGACATCATGTCCTCTGATCTCAACCGTCCTTTCCGCTTTGAAGGGGCGAATTTCAAACGGTGGAAACAAAAGATGCTGTTATTCCTGACGGTCAAGAAAGTAGTTGACCTCTGTATCACGAATCCGCCGCTGTCCCGAAAACCAATCCAACCAAAGATCAACTAAAGGATGCTGCTGAGTGGAAGGAAAAAGATTTTATGTGCAAAAAATTTATTTTAAATGGTTTGACTAATGATCTTTATTATTATTACAACATGATGAAAACATCAAAAGAAGTATGGGATGCCCTACAGAAGAACTACGACACCGAAGAAGCTGGTTCAAAGAAGTATGCCGTCAGCTACTACATGAAGTTCTAAATGACGGATGACAAGTCAGTGGAAGTCCAGTCACATGAACAGTAGAAAATTGCCCACGAAATAATAAGTGAAAGTATGCCTCTAGACGAGCAATTTCAAATTGCTGTTATTATTGACAAGCTACATCCATTGTGAAAGGATTTCAAAAACACTCTAAGGCACAAAACCATGGAATTCTCCTTGGAAAGTCTAATCACCCGGCTGAGGATAGAGGAGAAGGCTCGAAAGGAGGACTAGAGGGAAGGGATAAATCTTGTGACAAGGAACCCCGCTCTAGCAGCTGTAAAGTTTGACCAGAAGTCGAAGGGGACTTAGAGAAAGGGTTAGAACCGCGGATCCAACAACCAACAGAACAAAAAGAAACACAGGAGAAATAATATAGTTCCTTTGCTTTAACTATAATGAACCTGGACATATGACTAGGAACTGTGGGAATAGGCGTCATCCTACTGGGCAGGTGAACCTAACTGAAGAGGAATTAGTGGCCATGATCACAGAAGTAAATGTGATCGGTAGTTCTGAGGGGTGGTGGATAGACACTGGCGTTATGCGCCATGTTTGTCACGACCTTAGTTTATTTAAAACTTATAATGAAACTAAAGATAAGAATATTCTGTTGGGGGATCATCACTTGATGAAAGTTGCTAGAATTGGCGAGGTGGAGTTGAAATTTACCTCTGGGAAGACTCTCACTCTTAGGGAGGTCCTGCACACTCCAGAGATAAGGAAGAATCTAGTCTGGGGATACCTCCTCAACAAGGACGGCTTCACTCAAACGATAAGGGCAGACCAATTTACTTTTACTAAAAACAATGTATTTATTGGAAAAGGATATGCTACGGAAGGCATGTTTAAATTGACTTGATTGCTAATAAAATGAATTCTTTTGTGTATATGTTGTGTTCTGTTAATATTTGGCATGCTAGACTTTGTCACGTTAACAAACGAATAATTAGTAACATGAGTAGGTTGGAAATGATTCCTAAGATATCTCTGAATGATTTTGATAAATGCAAATATTGTAGTCAGGCTAAGATCACTAAAACGTCGCATAAATCTGCTCTTAGGGAAACTGAGCCTCTAGACTTGATTCATTCAGATATATATGAATTTGATGGCATCTTGACTAGAAATAGTAAATGATATTTTATCACCTTTATTGATGACTGCTTTGATTTTACTTTTATATATTTGCTGAGAAATAAAAATGATGCTTTTGATGCCTTTAAACAATTCGTGAATGAATTAGAAACTCAGCATAATAGAAAAGTAAAAAAGACTTTGTAGTGATGGGGGAACTGAGTATGACTCAGACAGTTTTAACGATTTTTATAAATCACGTGGAATAATACATGAAAAAACTGCACCTCACTCTCCTGAAATGAATGTGGTAAAGCCGAAAAGAAAAATAGAACTCTAGCTGAGCTAGTAGTTGCTATTCTTTTGAATTAAGAAGCTGCTTCTTATTGGTGGGATGAAATAATCCTTACCGTTTGTTACGTTCTAAATAGAATATCTAAGTCTAAAAGCTCAACTTCACCCTACGAAGTTCTTAAGAATAAAAGACCTAACCTATCCTATTTTAGAACTTGGGGTTGCTTAGCCTTTGTAAGGATTCCTGATCCCAAAAGAAGAAAACTTGCCAATAGAGGCTATAAGTGTGTATTTATAGGGTACACAGTAAATAGTAAAACCTATAGGTTCTATGATCTAGCTAATCGAGTGGTCATTGAGTCAAATGACGCTGACTTCTTTGAGGATAAATTTTCTTTTAAATCTAGAAATAATGGGGGCACAAGCTCCAATAGTCGCCCTATAATTAGAAATCCTATCTCCTTTGAAGATCTCAGCTTGGAGTTGAGAAGGAGTAAAAGGTCTAGAACTGTTAAAAGCTTTGGGGATGATTTCCAAACCTTTAACGTAGAAGAAGACCCAAAAGACCTAAAAGAAGTCTTGTCCTCTGTCGGTGCCAACTTATGGCAAGAAGCGATAAATGACGAGATGGATTCTCTAGAGTCAAATAGGACTTGGCACCTAGTAGACCTCCCTTTAGGCTGTAAGGCCATAGGTTGTAAGTGGATACTAAGAAAAAAACTTAAGCCTGATGGATCAATAGACAAGTTTAAAGCTAGATTGGTGGCCAAGGGCTTTAGACAGAGAGAGAACACAGACTCCTTCGACACCTTCTCCCCTGTCTTGAGAATTACGTCTATCTGTGTTTTGTTCTCTCTTGCTTCTTTAAACAACCTCATGGTATATCATATGGGCATTAAGATTGCCTTCCTAAACGGTGATCTCGAAGAAGAGATTTATATGGAACAACCAGAAGGTTTTGTGATCCATGGTCAGGAGAACAAAGTCTGTAAGTTAGATAAATCTCTCTATGGCTTAAAACAAGTTCCTAACCAATGGCATGAAAAGTTTGATAACCTAATCCTTTCCAAAGGTTTCAAGGTTAATGAAAGTGATAAATTCATCAACTATAAGAGTGAGGACGGTCTTTACACAATCTTATGTTTATATGTAGATGACTTGTTAATATTTGAGTCGAACCTGCACGTCATTAATGATATGAAATCCATATTGTGTGCAAACTTCGATATGAAAGATTTAGGAGAAGCCAATGTGATCTTAGGCATAAAAGTTACTAGGTTCAAAAAGGAAATTTCCCTAAATCAATCTAAATAGGTAGAAAAGATTCTTAGGAAATACAACTAATTAGATCGTAAACCAGCGCGTACACCCTACAACCCTAGTGTAAAGTTGTTCAAGAACACTGGTGACAGTGTTAATCAATTCGAGTATGCGAGCATCATAGGCAGCTTGAGGTATGCTACTAATTGCACTAGACCTGACATAGCTTATGTTGTAGGGTTACTATGTAGGTTTACAAGCAGACCTAGTATAAAGCACTAGAGTGCTATAGAAAGAGTTATGAGGTACTTAAAGAAAACCCAAAACCTAGGATTGCACTATCAGAAGTTTCCCGCTGTTCTAGAAGGCTACAGCGATGCAGACTGGAATTCCCTCTCAGATGACTCAAAAGCTACAAGTGGCTATATCTTCAATATAACAGGTGGAGTTGTTTCCTGGAAATCTAAAAAACAGACAATCTTAGCTCAGTCAATGTGGAGTCAGAAATGATAGCACTGGCAACGCCAGTGAAGAAGCAGGTTGGCTTAGAAGTCTTCTATCAGAGATTCCCTTATGGGAAAAACCGGTACCAGCCATCTTGATCCATTGCGATAGTATTGCAGCAATCGTAAAAGTTCAGAAACGTTACTACAACAGAAAGAGACGACAAATACGTCATAAGCACAGTACCATTAGAGAGCTTCTCATTACTGATGTTGTTAGAGTGGATCATATAAGGACTGATGATAACTTGGCAGATCATTTGACCAAAGGATTGGCCAGAGAAAAGGTTTTCAAAACCTCAGAAAGGATGAGACTCTTGCCTATAGAGAGATGAATCACCTGTGAGGTAAACCCAACCAGCAGATTGGAGATCCCAAAAAATAGGTTCAAAGGGTAATAATTGATCACAAGTGATATGAAGTAAATCATGCAAAGTAAACATCGAGTTCCCTTCCTATGACCTAGAGTCTCGGTATGATATCTTGAAGCGTATGTAAGGTTGAACTTAGTTCTTAATGAGATCTATACCTGATGTCAGGTGGAGTACCTAGCTGCAGGAGTACCCTTGATAGACTCACCTACGTGAATGTGGAAGTGAGAGTTGCTTCCTATGGAATAATAGGCAAATTCTCTAGAGTGTTCACTACACTGGGATACATGTGCAAGGCCTTAAAACACGAGTTTACGAACTACACCCTAGTAATGCCATGTGTAAAATGTTGTTGGAGATAGAGTTTAAAACCAAGGGTTAATCTGGTTTGTTCTGGATCATCTTCACTATGTAAAGGTTCAAGTCACAAGACACCTTTGCTTATGCACAACGTTACATATTTTGCTCAATGAATTATTTATTTCTTGTGTTCGAAAAAGTTTTTCAAGTGGGGAATTGTTAGTGAAAAAATTTGTTTTGAATAAAGGAGATTTGGTATTTTACGAATCCCACATTGGTTATTTTAGAAGTGGGACTCTTCTTTATTAACTCCCCCTTACCCATTTAACTTTGAGCCCAAGGGGAAACTTGAGTTTTAGAAAGAGTGAGGATGCATGCCGTCGTCGTTGTCAGGATGGGCGAGGCGTGAAAGAAAGAATTTTTTATATAACAATTTTTTAGATATTTTTTTGAACCTCTGTTCATGTGTTCAGTCGAGAACAGTCAACAAGATTCTTCAAGTGTTAGGTTGAGAATAGTCGTCGGTTTCCCTCCTAGCCGTACGTGTACGTTCATTGGACATCAAGCTGCCACATGTTAAGCTGGGAGGACAACTCTCCTCCACAAGTTCGATTGACCGCTAAGACTGTTTTATCTTGGGGACTTCGTGGTATCTTGAAGAACTGCTTGTACTCTGATAGAGCCACAAAACATCTTAAAGAGAGCGAGCTTCGCGACTCAGCCTATCATGCGTTTCTATTTTGTAGGGTCTGTCCGGGTTGTTTGTTATTGATGGTTGCAGTTCGTACTGTTAATTGCTGTCTATCAGAGTAGTTGTTCCAACATGTCCACATTTAAGTTAAGCTCAAACTCCTCAACTAGATTTTTTCTCACACTTGGACGTCATTGATGGTAACGACATTAAGGGAGAACATGAGAACGCGATTGAAGGCAAACTAACACAGGTTCTTTTAGCATGCTTTGTCCTCACTCACATGCTTCCTAGGAAAATTTCCAAGAGGCCACCCACACATAGGATTGGTTCAAGCTAAGTATGCTTAACTATGAAATTCCTATGATTGAGCAACCGAAAAGGTAGGTACATCTTGTTGGTAATACGTAGTAACTTTCAACTTCTTTTAAGCTTAGCAATACTTTCATATTCTTAGGATCCCTCTCATTCGGATGTGACTCGGTTCATTCATGTCTCTCTCCTAAACTTGGGGTGTTATAATTTGTGGGTTGAAACACTTCTTAGACCCAACCCAATTCTACAGATTATAAGTTTCTTCAACCCATAACCCTTACTTAAATAATAAACACAACCCGACCAAGCCATGAAACATTTGGGTTCGGCTAGTCGGCTTACTTAAGTCATTATTTAAAAATTTGTTTTAAGGAGAAGTAAAATGTTTATATGTAAAAGAAGATATTTAATTATTCTAATGTATTGAATTAAGATTAACAACTCAATTTCAATTTATATATTGAAGATATTCTGTCCGAAGTGTTAAAAAATATTTTAATAGTTGTTGGAGAATAAATAATCTAAAAACATCATGTAATTACGTAACATTTAAATAAATATAGGATAATAATTGTTTTAAATAACAAAATTGTTGAAAATATTTTCAAATATAGCAAAATGTCTTTACCCATCAGTAATAGACAATGATAGACATTAATAGACTACTATCATCTATTATTGTCTATCAGTGATAGACACTGATAAATGATATTTTGCTATATTTGTAAATAAGTTAGCTTATTTCACTATATTTGAAAACAACCCATAAATATATGTATATATAACTGTATTGTTAGTGAAAAACATACTTTTTGGAATTAATAATAAGTTAAGGTTATTTCATATATTTTAGGTGAACCCATGAAATAACTCTCAACCCATAAAGTTTTCATTTATTTAAATCCAACCCAACCAAAAATCATACGAATTGGATTGATCGAGTTGTTTGAGTCATCAACCTATAGATCTAATGGTGATTGAAACCAAAACTAAACTAGGAGTGTAAATTGATACACTTATTCAAGTTTGAAGTTTAAATTGATAATTGAAAGGTTAAGGTTAAAATTGTTACAACTAGTCAAATTTAAGGCGAAAAAAAAGAAGATATTATCGTAAAAATTTAAAGAGTACAATATCCAACGGTTTTGTCATTTATTATATATTGGTTAGAGGATATAAAATTTTAAATAAATATACTTTTATTTAAATTTAAATAGGATAAATATCGAATGAGAAGTTTAAAAGTAATGAAAAAGATGATGATTAAGACTATATGTATGTTTTATTAGTTAATTCATGATGAATATGAAATGTGTTAGATGTAGTTGAAACTCTTTGAAATATAATTTCATAAAGTGAAATATAAATGGTTGAGCAAATATAATTTTAATAAATATTAGACATGAAGTTTAAAATTAAATAAAGAGATAAAAGTGGAAAAATATATATTCATTTATAATCTTAAATGGTCTTGAGTAAAAATAAATTACCATTAACTTTAATAACGATACGCACTTGATTTTTTATTTTTTATTTTTTATTTTTTATTTTTTTAAAATTTGAAGCTATGTCGTATTTTCTAAAACATTGTAGAATTTTATAGATTGGACAACAATTAATTTTTTATTTTGATTTTTTCAATAAAAATTTTTAACAATTCGAAACAAAAATTTACTTTAAGAACATTTTTTACCTTTTCAAATATTAACCATAAACATTGAATTCAAATAAAAATAAAAAGGTGTAAACAATAGTGAAATGTAATTTTAAAATAATATAAATATACATTAGTTATCTAAGAACTTTTGTGAAAGAAAAACTTTAAATAGTTGTGTGAATTATATTTCCATTCTGTAAATAATTATATCTTCTTAAAATTTAAAAAACAAAACAAAATTGGATTGGCTGGATATAGAAATCTTGATACAATTGATTTTTTTTTTTTTTTTAACATACATAAAATCAATCATTTCGCAACATTGAACTTGTTTGTTACTTGAGAAAACAAATTAATAATAAACTATCTAATTAGAGGAAAAATTCCAAATAGTTTTTTGAGTTAAATTTTACATATGCTTTTTCAGATAAGCTATTAAAAAAAATTGTACCTTCGTAAAATCTAACCATGTCGCTTCATCCAACAAAAATGAACTTCTAAATTCTATTCCTTTGATCACATTTCAATGTTTCTCTCGAGAACAAAATAGGAATCGTTGAAAAATCTAATAACAAAATGAAAATGTAAATTTAAATGAAAAAGAAAAAGAAAAAGAAAAAGAAGGCATGAAAGGTAGAAAAAAAATAGAGGTACAATAAAAGTAGGAAAGGAAGTGAAAACAAAATAGGAATGGTTGAAACATAAAATGGCAAAAAAAAAAAAAAAAAAAAAAAAAGAAAAAAGTTTAATTATATAGAAAAAGAAAAGAAAAGGTATGAGTGTGAGTATGAGGGCAAAAGAGTCATTAATGAAAAGTTAAGGGGAAAGAAAGAAGTTAAAAATTTTTCCCACCTAATATTGTTTAAAATATTATAGATCCAATTTATAAGTACAAAAAAAAATTTCTAAGCCAACAATTTATTTAATGCCAAAAAGGAAATTAGGAGGAAAAAAAAAAAAAAGGAAAGTTTTAAATGGAAATTGATACACAAATGGTGGGAAAGTAAAGGAAAAAGAAAAGGATGAGAAGCGTACACGAGAGAGAGCAAGTTTGGGAAGGCCATCTTGAAGGAGGCGAACGACGTCGTTGCGATCTTCGGAGTATCTTCCATGGCGATAGTTCTTCAGCGATTGAAGGCGCGTGAAAGCAGATTGGACCAAACGTCTGAAACCAGAGGACTTGAAACTTCTTCCCACAAGAGGATTCAAAATTCTTCTCATTCTTTTGTTTTCTAAATCGGATTGGAATTTTAAATCCACAAGCTTTACTGAGAGAAGAAACTAAAGAAGGGAAAAAATTAGTTCCTTCATTCTCTAGAGGGAAAGAAAAAAAGAAGAACGAAGATCATTATCTATACACACAAAACCAAAGGTTGACTTCTTCTAGTCTCTTTATTTTTTTTTTCCTAAGAAAAATTAAATTATTTGGATTCTTTTATTTTAGGTTATAAATTTTAGATTTATATTATTTTGTTTGTTAAGCTTTCAAAACTTAGAGTTTGTCGTCTTCATTGTTATTTTGTTAATAATGGTTTAATAGATAGATAATGCGACTTTAAATATTATGTGTAATAGTACAACCTCTATTAAATTGATAATCAATAAACTAATGGTTTATCTTAAGTAATAATTTTTCTTGGTGAAGATTTGGGCCTGAGGTCTAGATTAATAATGAGGCTTCTACGTAAAAAGACCTTAATATAAAACCTATATTACATGTAGTCAATCTTACCGATATATTTCATATATTGGTTGGAATATTTGCAAACATCCAAGACAAAGCATGCATATTAGAATACTTATGATATATACACCAAATAAACAAAGAAATATATTATAGGCATAAGCAATACTTAACTAGAAGTGCATACATATTAGAATACTTAGGATATATACCCCAAACAAACAATGGAATATATTGTCATACATATCAGAACATCGGAATACTTAGGATATATACCCCAAACAAACAATGAAATATATTGTTAGACATATCAGAGCATCGGAATACTTAGGATATATACCCCAAATAAACAATGGAATATTGTCATACATATTGAATACTTAGGATATATACCTCAAACAAACAATGGAATATATTGTCATACATATCAGAACGTCAGGGGAATATATTGTAGGCACAAGTGATACCTAATTAGAAGTGCATACATATCAGAAAACTTAGGATATACACCCCAAACAAATAATGGAGTATATTGTCGTACATACCAGAATATCGGGGGAATATATTATAGGTACAAGTGATACCTAATTAGAAGTACATACATATCAGAATATCTGGGATATATACACCAAATAAATAATGGAATATATTACATGAAAACAAATAATATTTAAAACAAACAACATAATATATCACATAATATCAAAAGTCAAACATGAAAACGAAATGGAAAATAAAAACATATTAAATGAATTTTCTCTCTCCAATTAAAAATTAGAAAAAAATCATATTAAATACATTTTCTCTCTCCAAATGAAAATGGGAAAAATCATACAAAATGCATTTTTTCTCTCTATAATAAATGCATTTTTTCTCTCCAACATTAAATGAGCTTTGAAAAAGAATATTAAAAAACTAATATAAATAAATGGAAAAAGGGTAGAATTGTCCAAAATTAACACAAAAACCATTTTTTGAAAAAAGTTCAAATTTAAAGACATTTATAAAATATAGGGTCCAAAGATGACCTTTTATGTAAAAATCTCATTGATAATTTCGATAAATTAATAAAATTGACCGAGTCGTTCATATAAGTAACGTTGAATTGGACCATCAGGTCTAGAACATGTTCTCTACCGATTGACCTTCCTTCATACGTGCATTATAAACATACTTAAGGGCCTTGTGTCGGATCTATGAGGACGGTTGTCCAAATATTTTTTGGAAGGACTCCATGATCTGTTGTGCATTCATCATTCCCTCATGTTTCTTGTTGAGTACGTCAGACAAATTCGCCAAGATATAGACTCGGGCCTTGTCATTGGCCTTTTTCCAACGGTCATGTGCACCCCTAATAGATTGGGATGCATTACAAGCGGGGATAAGAGGACACTCCTCCGTTAAGATAAACCGTAGATCATCTATAACCAGAATCGTATTCAAGTTAGATTTCCACGTTGCGTAGTTTTCACTGATTAGTTTTTCATTTTTAAATAGTGTGACTATTGAGGAAGACATGCTGAAATAATAAACAATTGATCATTTTAGTTATCTTTACCTTAACCTATTACACAAGCAAACAAAATTGCAAGTAATTCAATCAATTCAGCAAAAATAAGCAATCAAAGAAACCCTAATAAACTATTGATTTAGTTTTTGCAACGATGCTTCAGAAGTTTAAAGCAACAACCACCGAACGGTGATCAACTCCTCTTTTGAAATGAGACAATTCTCAGCTAATTCTAATGCCAGAATAACTCATATTCCTATAGACATTAGCCACCATTGTTTGGTCAAGGATTCATGAACACTTAAACTCATCCCCGTAAGTGTAACTCTCCCACTTTTAGATCCCAGAGGTATGCACCAACAAGCTACCGTTAGGAAAGAAAATTGTTGGTAATTAACCTAAGTGAACCTATCATTTTTAGGAGTTCTTGGTGTTTCGAAACCTATGATGAAACCCTCCGAAGGGATGGTCGCTCTAGGACGACACGCAAGCAGATCATAAGAATCTCACAGTGCGACCTAGGGTTAGAGATCAAGGAATACATTAACACGCGTCCTACTCCCACTTACTATAGACATTTTCCCATTCACTTTGTTATTGAACCATACAAATACTTTTCGAAGGGAGGCCGCTCCCAGGGAGCCACCAAGCCGAGTATGGATCTCACGGTGTGAATAATTAGGGACGTAGAAGCAAAACTTGATATAAACATCTCATTTTGTAATTTTCCTCTCACTAATATGTCCTACCATATTTCAGGGTTATTTAATTTAGATAAATCAGGCTATCTAAGTCTATGCCTATTATAACTCTTATAAAAAGTCTTTGCACTAATGTTCTAGGTGGATTAAATCATTTAATTAACCTAGTGACAATGCATGCTAATAGGCCTAAGGTTAATTCAACTCAGATTCCAATTCAGTTCCCAGTTAGGAGGTGTTCCATAAACCGTCAACTTAAATACCCTCAATCTTGACAAAACTGAAGTGGTAGAGTTCCCTTATAACCTAATGTCCTATTTGTCCTACTTAGTCATATTTTAAAATTATTTTAAAACAAAGTAAGACAAAATTCTAATCTTATTAGAATTAATGTGATCTTAGATATAAATTAACTTTAAACAATTTAAAACAAATTTCCTAAGATCCTATGTTTGCATGCAATTTTTAATTATAGGGTGATAGTTACTAATCATAAATTTTATAATTATTAGAAATTTTAATTATTAGTCCTATAATTATTCTTTCTATGGTTTAATTAATTAACAATCAAATTCTAATTAATTAACCAATCATATTACATGCATTTCATGACATAATATAACAATTATATTAATCTATAGATGTGTCATGCTCAATGCAAATTGATTTTCATTTAAAAGATAAATTAGGAAAATCAATCAAGCATTAACAAAACATATAACTATTTATATTTATTTAATTAATGTCATACATCATGCTTTTCCAATTTCATATATTGAATATATCAACATACATTAAATAACTCATGAAATTATTTATCACGCATTAAAACCATACATTATAACATTTATAATATATTAAAATGCATGAATATGCTTAACCTATGGTGGGTTATAACTTAATGACATCCATAAGGCATTTAAATAGCAATTGAATCGGTAAAATTGGCCCCTAGGATAAAATAAAGCAATAAATTACATTAATTTATGCTAAAAATATTCAAAACTGCTTCTATTGCTCTAGAACCGGACCAAAACCCCTCGAACCACTTCAAACTGGATACCAAAATCATGAACCAAGTCAAAATTGCACAGAACCGGACCAAAACCAGTTGAACCGATGCCAAAATGCCTGAACTGGAGCCAAACCGCGTGAACCAGAGGTGAACTGTGTGTGCTGGAGTCACGCTGACGTCACACTAACGTCAGCCCTCGTTTCTTAATGCCTCACTGACGTCATCGTGATGTCAGCTCTTCTTCTTCCTTCAGCTGCATTGGTTTTTTTTTTTTCGTCATCTTCTTCTTCTTCCATATGGTGCCGAAAAAACCCAATTTCTTAGCCTTCTTTCACCTGATTTTGGTAAAATTGGTGTCGAAATTCTTCTTAGAACATCCCCAATTCAGATTTGGACTTACAAAGTAGTAATTTACATTAAAAAAAATACCCAAAAACGCAGGGGCCCTTACATTTGATCAAATAAAAAAGTTGTAAATCTATGGCCATTTTTACCATAAACATTTAATCGCAAACCTACATTAAATAATGCAGAAATCCACCAAAACCAATGTAAATTTAAAAATCTCAAATCAATTTTACGAGATGGCTCGGATAACAATTGTAAGGGTTGAAATCCTTAACACAGTGGAAGCAGTATAGAACTAAATAAAAAAATAATTGGGAATTTGAAATACCCATACGCTGGAAAAAAATATAAAAAACCTACTGTATTAATTCTAGGCTTAAACATGCTTTTAGAATTAGAAGCCTTACATTCGTTGTCGATTATAAATTTATGAATCTCCTTTTGGCTTCTAGATTATAAACACCACCATCACGAGCCTCTCCTATTCTCTGAGATCTTGAGATAAAGGATTGTGGATCCTCTTCTTGATATGAGAAAATCCTTTTGCTTAGAGAATTTCAAAGAGCAAGGAGAGAAAAAAATCACAAAACTCTTCTACCATTTTTTTCATTTTACAGGCATAGATGGAGAGAAAGATAAGGAGGCGTACGAGTAAACTACGTAAAGAGTAACTCCCATGTATGGGAGTTTCCTTTTTTTATTTATTTTATTTTAATTAATTAATTAATTATTTAATTTAACAAGTAAATAAATAAATAATTAAATAATTAAATATAATTTAATTAATTATTTCATTTAAATCATATTTAAATAAACATCTCCCATATAACCTATAGTTTTAATTCTAATTTAATTAAAATAAAAAAATTAATTCTTTAATTAATTAATTGTCAAATTAAATATCTAATATTCAATTTAAATTACATTTGAATCATATTCAATTGTTATTCTCTCATAACTTATAGTTTTAACGTGCATATCCAAAATTAAATTTATATTACAAAGTTCAAAATAAATTTTGTATTATAATGTATCATCATACATTATATTATTTCTCTAAGTAAATTTGAACATTTCAAATTTCATTTAAGATATAAATACCTCAACACTCTTTATGAGCTAGGAACGGGACCTAATGGACCTATAGATCAGAAACTCCAACGATATGAGATTAATCGTCTAAACTCATTAACCACATTAATCAATATTCGTTAATTATGGGTACACTTCACTAAAGACCCACAACTACACTCTTCTCATTGCAGATATATTTCTGTATCCATGGGTATAGACCAATAACAACAAATTAGTCCTTCACAAGTGTTCGTAACACAAGTTGGGTTAAATTACTATTTTACCCCTGGGTTACTTCTAAATCCTTAAGTACTAGTGCTCCTCTAATGAACAACCTGTTTATGGTCCAACCATTAAATAGAAACCCCTCTCGGGCCAGTGAGAGGGTAGGGCCCTTTGTTCAAGTTCCGGAGACACCAGTTAAGGGAACACTTATCTACTTACCCTAAAAATGAGAATGACTGAATTTCATCTTGTATAATTATGTCCCCAACTCCCCACTCGGTCTTGTCCCCAAGATGGTAGGCATATTGAGTTGAAAAACGGCCACTCTCACCCATACAAATCAAAGGACAATCCCTCGTGAACAGGAGTTCATAAGATACTCAAAATTAAGACTAAGTTGCCTATGCTATCCTATTGAAATAGAAACCTAAGAGTCAACAAAGTTACGTCTAGTGATCACTATTTCGGGTTCGGTCTTATGCAAACTCATTGCATAGGATATCCCCACTCGCATGTTACCTACACGAACTCGTTAGATCATTGTGTTTTGATCAAATACAAAATGGGTCGTAACCATAGTATCATTAGAATAAGGTACCCAACCTTATCCTTATACTATAAACCGTTTAGACTATATCTTGAACATTGATCTCCGTATGTTCCCAGATACAGTTCAAGACTTATAAAATAGCCTAGGATGTTAGTTTATTGGATTTAGGGTTATTAAGACAAAACAAACAAAAACAATCAATAACACTTATTGAAATAACATATCAATAACTCTTTATTAATGATTTAATGACGGTCAAATAATTACATTTACAATCTACGAGTTTTAGGGCATAAAACCTAACAAGTATATGGACTTGAGATTCCAAGACTATTTTATAGTACATGGAATTAAGTCTCAACTCTCTGCGCCATGTACACCACAGCAAAATGGTGTATCAGAAATGAGAAATAGAACCTTGTTAGATATGGTTCATGGTATATCCCAAAGAAACAAAATGTGGTTTATTCTTTGATTCTCAAGAAAATAGAATGGTGGTATCAATAAACATTATTTTAAAGAAGAAAACCACATAAGAGACCATCAATTTCAAAGTAAACTAATATTAAGTGAAATTTCCAAAGAAACTACAGATGAGTCAACAAGAGTTGTTGATCATACTGGTCCTTCTTCAAGAGTTGATGATTGAATATATCCTTCTCAAAGAGTTGAGAGTGCCTCAACGTAGTGGAAGAGTTATCTATAAATCCAACTATTACATGGGTTTAGCAGAAACTCAAGTTATCATACCTGATGATGACATAGAGGATCCATTGACTTATAAACAGGCAATGAATGATGTTGGTATTGATCAGTGGATCAAAAATCCTAGACCTGATACTGTATGACAATATCCTTCTCATTAGGAATGAGATAGAAGTGTTGACTGACGTTGAACAATACCTAACAACTTAAATGAGAGATTTGGGTGAGGCTCACTATGCTTTTAGAATCCAAATAGTTTTGAATCGCAAGAATGAAATGTTAGCTATGTCTCAAACATCATATATTGACAAAAAGTTATCCGGATATAAGATGCAAAATTCCAAGAGAGGTCTGTTGCTGTTCAGATATGGAATTCATTTTTCAAAGGAAAAGTGTCGTAAGACACCTCAAGTAGTTGAGGACATGAGACGTATTCCCTATGGATTAGCAGTGATGTATGCCATGCTGTGCACATGAATAGACATATGCTATGCAGTAGGAATAGTTAGCAGGTATCAGTCCAATCTTGGATATGATCATTGAACTGCCATTAAAAATATATCCTCAAGTATCTAAGAAGAATGAGGCACGATCCTTATAGGATACACTGACTATGATTTTCAGACCGACATAGATTTGAGGAAATCTACATCGGGATCAATGTTCACTTTAAATGGAGGAGCAATAGTTTGGATGAGTATTGTACAAATAAATGATATAATGGAGATTGTGTCAGAGCATAACATTGTTGATCCATTTACAAAGGCCCTCATGGCTAAAGTGTTTGAGGGTCCCCTAGTGAGTCTAGGAATTCTAGTTGTGTAAACTAGGACAAGTGGGAGAAAGCTATTGGATATCTAATACCCTGGTTTTTTGTATTTATATGCTTTTCTCTGTAAACTCAACAAAGTGTTATTACACTCATTGGAGTTTTAGTCCAAGTGTGAGTTTGTTGGGTTTTATGTCTTAAAATTTGTAATTTGTAATTTTTGAAATTTATTCTCAATAAATTTGTTATCAAAGATTTATTCAGTAAAGTTGTCATTGAATATGTGAATTGCATTTATTAAATCCAAGACAAATTTAGGTAATAGCCAAAACAGTCTATAGTATATGGACAAAGGCTAGGTACCTTATCTTGGGGACACTATGGATGTGGTCCGCTTTGTATTTGATATAAATGATGTGATCCTAAATCGTTCATGTGGAGACATGTGAGTGGGGGTGTCCTATGCAATAAGTTTGCATAAGACCAAACCTTGAAATAATCACTTTTACTTTATAACACCGTTTAATGTTAAAACTGATTATTTCAACCTCACCTAGGTAACTCGATCTTAATCCTGAGCTAACTAGGAACTCCTGTCTGTTTGAGATTATCCTTTAATCTGTATAAGTGAAAGTGACTTGAGTTCACCGACTCAATATGCCTCCCATTTTAGGGATAAGATCAAACAGATAGTTGGGGACATAGTTTTGCAAAATGGAATTCACTTCTACCTATTTCTAGGTTAGTAGATAAGTTGTTCTCTTAAGTACTGACTTTGGGACTTGAACAAGAGGCCCCACCCTCTCTTTGGCCCAAGAGGGGCTAGGTTTGTTGGTTGGACCACAAACTAATAGTTCATTAGAGGATCGGTGGGTCTTAAGGAATGAGATGTAATTATAGGAGTAAAACGGTAATTTTGACCTAGCTATAATTGAGAACAACTTGTGAAGGATCAATTTACTTATTATGGTTATATCAATTGGACAGAAATATATCTACAGTGAGGAGAGTGCAACTACTGGGCTTTAGTGAAATGTCCCGGTAGTTAACAAATGTTAATTAATTAGGTTAAAGAGTTTAGCCAGTTAATTTCGGATCGTTGGAGTAGTGAAAGATGTTATTATTTAATTAATTAATTAATATTTAAATAATAATAAATTAATTTTATTTAGTTAATTAATTATATATTAAATTAATTTTATTTAAAATTGATTTTTTAGAAATTATTTTAAATTAAAAATTCAATTTATGAAATTCAAAAGTCAAAATTCAATTTGAAAATTGGATTATGGATTTCTCCACTATAAATGTGAAGTAGGTCGTGTTCTTCATGCAAACACCTTCTTCTTCTTCTTCTTCCTCCACGTCTAAATTGAGTTTATTATTTAGCAAATTAGTTGTCAATTTGCATGTTAATCTGATTTGCATGTTTCTTCTTTAAATAGAAGAGAGAAATTGAAGAAAATGGTTAAGCTTTTTAGTTAAATTTTGCTGAATTTCTCTCCAACTAAAAACTCACAAAACTAGTGTGTTCTTCATCTTGTTGCTCCAAATTCAACTCAATTTGGATCCCACAATCTGTTCTAAGGCCTCAAGATAATAAGGAAGACTCTTATGATAGTCCACGAAGTGTTCATGATCAAAAAATTCAAAGGATTTGATTCATTTTTGAGCTATAACAAGTAAGTGTTCTTCCCCTGTTTTTCGGCTTTAGAACAAGCATGTTTAATCTTCAAAATTGATGTAATTAGAGTGCTTTAGATCCTAATTTCTTCCATTATTATGTTGCTAACTCCTTCAATTAGGGCCTCAATTCGTCTTGCCCCAAATTCTAGCTCAGGCACCGATCATTAAGGTTCCTAAAGTGTTCAAGAAAGTAATGTATCTCTGACCTAGGGACACTAGCTTTCACACTTCCACCGTAGGGAACTATACCTACTCTTTTCTCGTAGGTGTCCTTATTGATGACAGTGGAGGAACTCTTTTAGCCCATATCCATGCATTCATTCAAAAAAATTTTTTTTTCTGTTTTTTTGTTTTTTTTTTTTTTTTTATTTCCCCCTTTTTTTTCAACACACATTTTTTAACATATTTTTTATAGGCTTATAACTCTTTTATTTCTCCCAAGTCTCACATTACAACTTATGAAGCAAGGTTACCCTCTAACCAATGGGGCCTTTTAGGGTGACATAAAAATATAGGCTAAATAATGCAATCGTAAGCATGCAAAATTTAGAATAGGCAGAAAAAGAACTCAAATTTGTATGAAAAATAGGAAGAAAAAATTTAAATAGGATCAAGATTTCACAATTTTCTTCTTACATATCTCAAGCAAACAAAATCCTAACGAGTGTATCATCAACCGTCATCATTTCAGAGCATACATTGTCCTCAATGTAACAACATAAAAATCAAAGCAAAGCATGGGACAAATTAAGGGGAACATAAAAAACTCCATTGAATTTAGGCACGAGTTGATAGGGATCAACTTGCTTCAAGATTCTAAAAAAGATTACTCTGCAAATAAAATTTTCCCAATTAATCTAAAAAGAAAAATGAAAAACTAACCTAAAAACAAAAAAAATAAAGGAAAGCAATAAAATAAACTCTTGGTTGCCTCCAGGTAGTGCAAGGTTTCTGGTCGGTTGTATGACTGAATTCTGCTCAATCAACCGGGCTTAGAGTTGATCGACAGCTCTTCGCCATCTATCATTGAAGTACGTGCTTCACTATCCTGTAATGGTAAAGTCTCACTGCAAGAAAATGGATTAGTGAAAGGATCATCATCATCAATCAAGAAATTTTTGGTTTGTCCACAACACTCAATGGAGAGGGACCCTTCACCAACATCAATTTTTGCCTTGGCAGTCTTAAGGAAGGGTCTTCCCAACAAAACAGAATTCCAGGAAGAAGATGTATGCTCATTCACATTCATAACATAAAAAACAACGGGAAATAAGAAGTCATCTATGTTAACAGTAACATCTTTCACTACTCTTAAGGAATTAGTGAGAGAATGATCCGCCAATTGAATTGCTATTCCATAATTTTGCAAATCAAATAGTTTAAGCTCATAAAAGACAAAAGTAGACATAATGTTCATAGAAACTCCCTAGATCAACCATAACATTTTCAAACTTCTTCTTGCCTGTTTTGTAAGGTAAGGTGAACATACCTGGGTCATCGCACTTTTCTGGAAGGTTACCAGGTAAAATTGTCATCACTTTCTCGATCTCAGGCTCTTTCTCCTTTTTGACCCATTACATTTGGCTCTTTTTAGAAAAATGAGCAATTAAAACTAGAGATTTCTTCATTCTTATCCTCACTTCTCTCAAGACGAAGAAGTCTACTTGGAAAAGGAGCAGCAAGAGTGTTAGCATTAAAATCGGATTGCTTCGGTTGGGCCATCCTTACTTATTCGAGTATGGTGGGTAAAGTCTCAAACTCTTCTTCATCACTTACATCATCAAGACCAAACACTTCATCAAATTCTTTCTCAGTCATAAAATAAGGAGATTCAAAGGGACCTAGATAAGATACCACACTTACGTTCCTTACCTAGTGCTCTGGCTCAGCAAGAAGCTTATTGTATTGATTGTCAAGTCTATTCACTGTGGCAGCTACCTAGGAAATCTAATTAGCTAAACTTTGCATTCCAGCTCTTGTTTCTTTCTGAAACAACAAATTCTCTTTTTGGAGAGTCATCATCTCCTACTTGAATTTCCCAAGAGGCTCAGCCAAGGATTTGACTATATCCTCAAACAAGAACAGTTAGGTCAAATAGTTGAGATCTAAGTTTATTTACCTCATGAGTATCTGAAGAGACAATTCCATGTCCTCTAGTTCCAAATTGCTAAGAGTTCTCAGCCATTGTTGAGATCAACTCCCTTGCCTCTATAGGACTTTTGTTCACCACAGCGCCTTCTGCTATGGCATCTATAGTACTTCTGTTATTAAGGATGAGACCCTCGTGGAAGTATTGAATTAGTCGGTGATCTAAAATCTGGTGGTGAGGGAAACTGGCACATAATCTATTGAATCTCTCCCAATATTAAAACAATGTCTCCTTTGCAGCTTGGGTGATGCCATAAATCTATTTCCTTTAGCTGGTAAATCTGAAAGCAGGGAAAAAATTCTCTAGAAACTTTGTCTTCAGCTCATTCCAAGTGGTGATCGATCTTAAGAGCTGATAGTATAACAAGTCCTTTGCTCCATCTTTAAGAGAAAATGGAACGCTCTCAGATTGAGCTGCTCCTCTATAAGGTTTCTCAATGTTGCTTTTGTGTTGCTATAGTAATCCCTCATAAAAGTAGTGGATCAACAGATGGTCTGGGATCTAATGATTGGGGAAACCACTGTAGAGGCGCTTGAATCTCTCGCAATACTCATATAGATACTCCCCATGCCCTTGAAGGATGTTGTATATCTCCTTCCTAATCCTAGCATCACAAGATGCTGGGAAGAACTTTTCCAAGAACTTCTTCTTTAGGTCCACCCAAGTGATGACACTCCCTGATGACGGATAATAGAGTCAATCCTTCTTATCATCTTTGAAAGAGAACGATAAGGCATGTAAATTGAGTTGCTCCTCAGTCACGCCTTGGGGGCACATGCCATTGCACATGATGTGGAAGTCTTTCAAGTGCTTGTGTGGATCCTCACCTGCACATCCAGAGAAAGATGAAAGTAAGTGAATAAGACCAGTTTTTAGCTCAAAATTAACTATGGTCTTAGCGTAAGTAATGTGTATAGGGGTTGTTGAATCAGGTTTGGGGTCGAGAGGTCCATCAAGGTGTGCCTTTCAATTACTCTTCAGAATGCTCTTCTTCTTCAGTGCCTTCTACACAGATTTATTCTTCAAGAGCTCTTCGTTCTCTAACTTCTCACTTTTGTCTCCTTTCCTCCCTACCAGACTCTGCACAATACAACAAATAATTCTAATCCTGGGAGGATCGGGTCATACAAGGGAAGAAAAATTTAAGAACGAACAAAGAACTGAAAACTTTTCAAAAGAGAAATTTCTTAGCTCTCTGGCAACTGCACCATTTTGGAAGACGAAATTCGTCGCTCCATTCCATTCCAAATGATTATCCGTCATCACCAAAATCGTAGTAGCGACAAGATAGAGTCGAACATAGGGAACCTTAGAATTTCTCTATCAAACGGTTTACAGCCTGTGTAAGCCCTACTTTCATTCTCAACATCCTTGGGAAAGATGACAAACAAGTAGGCGAGTAGTGAGATGGAGGTAGCCGAGAGCTGTTGTCATGGAGTAATCGGGTAATGTGTGGCGACAAGAAAAGTGGCTAAGGTAGGAGCATGTGTGGGAAGCCTTGAGTAGCTGAGCCACCAAGAATGTGTGTGAGACATCTTGCTTGGTGAGGCATGCATCCATGATGGTGAGTTTGGTTGAAGGCTTGATGCGTTGTTTATTGCGCTAGTGGGCTAGGCGTTCATGAGCTTGGCTATGTTGGTTGAGGTTAGTAAGATTGGGTGATGCGTTGAGGCTATACGTTTAAGAAGCCCTATGAGGCTGACGCATGGTTGCTATGCGTCTAAGCCAAGTCGGTCAAAGGGGGCTGTGTGCATGGGTAGTTGAGTAAGGAAGCAACTAACTTCAAAAGAGTGCTTGACCATGTGTGGAGAAAGTCTTGCCCAAAGGATACGTCCACCATTCCTTCTTGATTGAGGTAGTGTGGCATGGGCTTATATGCAAGCATGAGGTGGCGAGCTAGGAGTTTGCATGCAGATTACTGTGAAGTTTATAAATAGAAGGGTCCGGCGGATGAACTTGGTATGTGCAAACCACTTGTGCTATTTGCAATTTTCTTTGACCAAATTGTTCTAAATTGAGTCTAGTTTCACTGAGAGGGCTGCTGATGAGCACTTTGCGTGTTTACTGCAAGTGTATTGGTCAAGTTATTAAATATCATTCCACTAAGGATCCAATTGTGAAGGTTTAAGTTACTTAGCTATTCTAGAATTGAATCAATTTTATTTGAGGATTTGATCTTGAGTTGTGATTTAGGAAAACTAAACAGGAAAGCAAGTAAATAAGAAATACAAGAGTCAAAGAGAGTTCTGGGGTAATGAATCCTTGTTTACTTCATTATACAATATTCTAGGGTTTATGGATTTTATTGCAATTCGTATGCTTAAGTCTAGAAACATAAATCCAAGTTATTTTCTTTCAAAAACAACATTTTCTCATGCAACTCAATTGATTACTAATTTCTTGAAACCAATACGAATTACATGGCATTAAGAGTAGTCTTTAGCAACTTCCATTGTTAACATAACTATTTTCATGATAGATTAACAACAATTCATTGTTATAAATCTAGTTAGACATACAATTATCTCAACCATACATCTAACCTAACATTCAATCATGGCCATTCAACAAGAATTTAAGCACAATAACAATGAAAAACATAATCATTACAACAAAACCGTGAAAAGTCTTCAATATCAACATACTTCATAAACAATTCATCAATACCCTAAAACTAAAGAGTTTAGCCACTCATAGCTTTAAGAAACATGTTCACAAAAAATATGAGCAAAGCAAGAGTGTAAAGAAAGAAAAATCTTCTAGGAAGAAGCCCTTGATTGAGGAGGAACCACCAAGATGTCTTTTAGTTTTCACGTCGAGAACTCGAACGACACCACAACTCTCTTTCAAACTCTCTTCTCTCTTTCTTGTAGCTAACTTACTCTTTGGGACTCTCTATTGTGTCTCTTGGTGTGTTACTTCATATTTAAAGCTGCTAGAAACCCTCCAATTTATAGAGTTGGCCACTGAAAAGCGCTTGAAAAGTGCTTTCTATTCTCTCAAATTAAGGGAATTTATATTAGATTTCACTTGTTTGCTAGTGGTTTTCAGGTTAAAATGAGGAAAATTAGAAGAAAAGACCAAAAGATCAAAACTGAGCCAGAATATAGTGAAAAAGAGATGAAAAACTCAAGTTTGCCGAAATTAGGTAGCGTCGCGACGCCAAGATGGCGTTGCCGCAGCGCTAAAACCCGAAAGCACATCTGCCGCAGCACATCGACAGCGCCGCGACGCTTTCCAACAGCGCCGTGGCATTGTCTTTCCAAATTTGGCAGCGCAACGACGCCAGTTTCCATATATGAAAAATTGTTCTTGGGCGGCCAACTCTATAAATTTGGGGGTTTCCAGCAGCCCTAATTATCAATTTACCATCAATCTAAGCACAAAATAATACACCAAAATAGCCTCAAAGAGTGAGTTAGCTGCAAGGAAGAGGAAAAGAGTTTGAGAGAGTCGTGGTGCCGTTTGAGTTCCGACATGAGAGCCAAGGAGATTGTGACGGTGCTGCCTCAATCAAGAGCCTATTTTCAGTAGAGTTTCCCTTTCTTTACACTCTTTCTTTGTTCATATTGTTTGAACATGTTGCTTCAAGCTATGAGTGGCTAAACTCTTTAGTTTTAGGGTTTTGATGAATTGTTTATGAATTCATGTTGATATTGTAGACTTTCATGGTTTTGTTGGAATGATTATGCTTTTCATTGTTATTGTGTTTAATTCTTGAGGATTCACCACCTTCACATGTTAGGTTAGATGTATGATAGAGAGATTGTATGTTTAACTTGATTTATAACAATGAATTGTTGTTAATCTATCACGAGAGTAGTTAGGTTGACAATAAAAGTTGTTAAAGACTATTCTTAATGCCATGTAATTTGTATTGGTTTCAAGAGATTACTAATCAATCGAGTTGCATGAGAAAGGATTGTTTTTTAGAGAAAATAAGTTGAAATTAAGTTTCTAGACTTAGGCATATGAATTACAATAAAATCCATGAATTCTATAATGTTGCTTGATGAAATAAACAAGGATTCATTACCCTAGAACTCTCTTTGACTCTTGTGTTTCTCACTTTATTACTTTCCTTATTTAGTTTATATTTTCCATAATTCACAAATTCAATTCCAATTCACAAATAAAATCGATTCAACTCTAGAATAGCTAAGTAACTTTAACCTTCACAATTGGATCCTCAGTGGAACGATATTCAGACTTTACCGTCTTATATTATAACTTAACCTGTACACTTGCGGTTAACACTTAAAGTGGTGCAATCAGCCACCCAAAGTTCTTTAAAAAAATGTAGAATTTTCAAATTAGGAAAGATGGTGCCGCTGCGCTATAGGATGACACTGCGACGCTGTGCGTGTAAGCCTCGCACCTAATTTTGTGAGAACGCAAGGTAAGAAGGGGCCGAGAGATGGGTGAATGTGTAAAAGTAGTTGGCTGGCTTGCATTTGGAGTGGGAAAACGACTAAGTGTCAGTTATGCATTGATAGTAACCTGTTGTGGAGGAAACAATTTTGGTGTAAACGCAAAGGTGAGGGAAGTTTATCATGCGCTGAGGACATAAGGCGTGGAGGATCACTTGGTACCGAGGATTATTATGCGGCAAACGCGTTGAAGGCATGGTGCCGTTGGAAGTAAAGGCCACGAGGAGTTGGGAGCTGATCTGCGGTGAGGCTATTATGCGGTGAACGCTACCATGCGTCGAAGGCGGGTATGCGTTGGACAAAGAGTGTTGGCCGAGAGAAAGTAATGCGTATGCTAACTATTTGGCGGGAGAGTTTGAAAAGAAATATCATCAGAGGTCGTGTGCGTTGCTGAAGCTGAGCATAGAAGGTATGCGTTGAACGGATTGTAGTATAATGTTGAAATGGAGGATAAGTCGGTGGTATATATATAAGTGGATTCAGAATTCAATTGTTCTGCTTGCATTTCAGAGCTCGAGTTGGGTCCATATTAAGGCGAAACATCGGAGGGAGGTAGAAGAAGATGTTCATGCTGATCTGAAGCAGAAATCTCATTGAATTCGTGGAAGAAACTTGGGTTTGACAGAGGTTTCGACTGCTGTTATCTCTTCAGAGTGATGCTCGGTTTTGGAGGAAGAACAAATTGAAGAGACGGAGGTTAGGGCTGAAACTTTGAGGTTAGTAAGTTAACTCGATTTCTAGCAGGTTTCATGAAGGATGCTTGAGCTGAAATTGTTTAATTGTGTGTCAAACTTAGGAAGAAGAGACTAGAGTTGAACTACCGGATGATTAGGGGTAACTTAGAGTTGTCGAAGGATATATCCTAAATGGAGAGGATGTTCTTCATGAAATTTGGAGGTAAGATGAAGGATCTGTACTTTAATAAGTTTGTAGAAGGAAGAAAGTATTTGAAATTGACTAAAACGAAATGTTTAGCAGGTTGAAGAAGGAAGAAGAAAGGAAGAAGGAAACGGTTCTGCTGTAGCGGAAGTATCGCTGAGTGAGCGAGAGACAGGGCAGCGAAGCAAGTATCGCTGCAACGCAAGATAGGCTTTGCGTCTCACGATTCTCGCTAGAGTATTGCTGGGTATCGCTCCTCAAGGTAATCTCGCTGGTTTCAATCAACGCAGTATCGCTAGTACAGTTTTGGTATCAAATGAGTAACGCTGACAGCTTATAATTTTCTAAAGAGTAACGTTACTATTGTGTGTCAAAGAAAAAGGGAAATTATGGAAACTAAACTTGAGGATTATGTGTTTTCAGGCCAAGAAGAGCTCGGGGAGGCTTATAACCCACTTAGAATCGAGACCAATTGTGAGTGATTTTTGCTATATCTTGTGATAAATTTAGTACACTTAACGTTGAGGAAACATGATTCATTGTAGTATGCCTTATGAATATGATGTGTTAGTGATTTGAAAGAGTATCAATATGAATGTCCATACATAATAGCAGCTGAGGGACCTTATGGTGGAAGCTTGTATGTGTGTAAACGTGAGTTAAGTGCTGAGGGACTTTGTGAAGGCACTTGAATAACAATAAGAAATGGACTACAATGCTCAGGGACTATGAGTGAAGGCATGTAGTAATCCATCACACACTAGCTCGTGCCGAGGGATCATGAGTGAAGGCACTTGAGCAAAGATAGAACTTGTTACCTGTGCTGAGGGATTTTATGTGAAGGCACATGGTATTGTAATTACAATTGAGTAAGTGCTGAGGGACAGGAAGTGAAAGCACTAAATAGTTACAAGTCTGTGAGACATGAGAATTTGATAGTTATATGTGCAATGAGAAAAGTGAATCTTGGTAATTCATTGGGATGTGATATGTGATGGTTATTAACACACAAACTGGCTTATATTTGTTATGAATAGTTTAGTAGATTTAGTCACTCACTGAGCTTTCTGCTCATTCAGTTAGTTGTTGTTTGTTGTTTCAGGTAGCGAGCGTGTCCGGGACGCCTAGCCTACAGAAGAATCTCGTCTGGGCCTATCTGGAAGCGAACCTCTGGGATAGTTGTAAATACTTAGACTGTACATATATCTTGTAATATGCATATTTCTGAGGGTAGAAAGGGGGACGTGTTGCACCTTATATGTATATATACAGATATGTTTGTTGAGAGGTTGCACGTTCTTCTAGTATGTCAATGGAAATGTTGTTTTGTTTTGCTATTTGTATGGTATCCATCTTATAGAGTTTTATGTAGAGGGAAATGGTATCATGCTCAATCCTAGATATAGAGTATATCTGGGATGGGGTGTGACAGTGCGTCATAAAAGTCTACCCTCGGTGCCGTGCCGCAATGCCGCGTCGATGCTTCTGCGCGGAGGTTGTCTGGTCTCTTAGAAATAAGCGTCATGGCGCTGCCCTGTTTTTGGCATTTTGGTGATTTGCTTCTCTTTTTCACTTGATTTTAGCTCGGTTTAGTTCTTTTGGCTTTTGATTCTAGTTTTCTTTGTTTTGACCTGAAAACCACTACAAACAAGTGAAAGCTAATATAAACTCCCTTAATTTAATAGAATAAAAAGCACCTTTCAAGCGCTTTTCAGATGCTAAAAACAAACTCCTTGAGGAAGGACTCAAATCCCATCAGAAACTCTAGCTTGCTTTGGCTATTGAGTAAACTGAAGCAAAGCGGGAAGATTTGGTGATATCTGGCGCAGGAAGAGGAGTTAGATGCTGAAATTTAGAGGTAAGCTAGCCAAGACAAGTATCTACATGTTTGTAAGAGGAAGCAAAGTCTAATTTTTGCTATAAATATTACTTTTGGCAGCTGGACTTGAAAATAGTGTTTTTTAGGATACCGAGTGCATTTTAAAGAAGTTGTGCATGCAGGCAAGCTAAGGCAGTGGCCGGAGGTAAGAATGCTTTGAGGTTATTTTGACGTGTTTTGGACGCCCAGTGTAAGCACTGATTTGCGTTGCCAAGCGTTGGGGTGCAGCCATGCGTTTGTGACTATTCGTTTCAAAGGAAGAAGTGGCTGGGGGCGGAGTAAGAAATGTTGGGAAGTAAAATTGTGGCTAAGTATTGACTAAGTCCTTGCGTTTGTGGTTGATTCACAGAGGTTAGTAAGCTGAAGTAGCTAACCGCGTTAAAGGATAAGTAATTCTGGCAAGGGAAAGAAACGTCCTTAAACCATGTGCTAAAGCCATTCTGCGTTGAGGACAGTCATGTGCTGAATTCACTCTGCGCTGAGGACAGCCATGCGCTGAAGTCGATGCGTTGAAGACAGACATGAGTTGAAGTCGCTCCGCGTTGAAGACATAATGGTCTTGACGCGACGAAAGTAGTATTGAATGACGGAAAGATATGCGTAAAAAATGGTAGGCATTGAGGATGACACTATGCGTTGGGTGTGGTCAGTTGCTGGAGGCGTTGGAGGAGAAGCTAACATGAATACCTTGCGTTGGGATAAGAACCCTGCGCTAGTCTGCGGGTGAAGGTTAAGTTAGCAACATAAATCCTAGTGTTTGCAAAGGCTAAGTCGGTAGTATATATAGCTGGATTAATTAAATGTTTAATCATTTTTAAGACATTTCGGGAGCTTAAGTCGGTTTCATATTTCAGAAAAACTTCAGAAGAAGATTGAGGAAGGTGTTCTTGAGGGTTTTGGACGAAATTCGATTCATATTGATGCTGAAAACGAAGCTGGAATAGAAGAATGACTGAAGTCACTTGGTTTGGTTGAGTAGTGCCTGATAATCGGAGTAGAACGTGAAGAGAAAGCCGAGTTAAGAGCTGAAAATTTGAGGTTAGTAAGTGGACATAATTCCTAACAACTTTTGTAAAGGATGGTGATGCCGAAACTGAAGATTTACTATGTGAATCCTTAGGAAAAACAGAGTTTACAAGATTATCTCGCACTCCGGAACAGCAGGAGGTGATTCCGGAATACTGTGAGAACGAGGAGAAGTTAAGCCTTGAAACTTTAAGGTAAGCTATAGAACTTAATTTCCTATAAGTTTGTAGAAAAAAGGAAGTCCTGAATCCATATGGAAATGTGACTTGCAATAGATTGAAGTAAGAACAAGAAGAAATGAAGGAATAACGGAGCAGACTGCTGCTGAGTAGCAAGGATCGGCACACTGTCTAGGTATTGATAGCGAGACGGGTGTCGCTAAAACGCAAAGGAGCCTTCCGTCTCACAAATCTCGCAAGATAACGCTAAGTATCGCTGCTAAGGTAACTAACGCTAGTGTTGTTCCATCGAGTATCGCTAGTAACAGTCCTTATCGGCTGGTATCGCTGGGATTCTCACTTATAAGTCAATAAAGAAAAGGAAGAAAATTTATGTTAATTAACGCAAGGTACATGTCTTCTGCAGGCCAAGAAGAAATAGGAAAAGTGTATAACCCACGTAAAGCCTAGAAAGAGTTGTGAGTGACTATTTTATTCTTTAATCCTATTTTATTGAAAATGTTCTTATGAAGCATGATTTTCAATGAAGTGTTTAATATGAAAAATGTTGATTGCACTTCTTAAAAGGCATGCTACATATTTCTAAAATTAATAGAAAACATTTATGTGAAATGTTATTGAATAAAGTTTTGTATGATTTCTATGAAAGGATTTTCATATGAACTATTATGTGAATGAAACTCTAAAACGTTTTAGAGGAGGCTCAGTGCTCAAGGACACGAGAAGGCACGTGAGTTTCCCCGGGACCCAGTACTCAAGGACATGAGAAGGTACATGGGCAACCCGTCATATTCCTATGTGCACATAGAGGTTGATTTGGCTGGTGCATCGAGTTTGCTCCGCATTGAGCCAGGGATGTTTTCGACGTTGGGAGTGTTGAGCTTTGCTCCACCCCAACTAAGGTGATTTTCGATGTTGAGCGCGTAGAAGCATTGCTCCGCCTCAACTAAGGGAAAAGTTTGAAAAACTAAATTGATAATGATAAATTCTTTGGAAAACACTCTTGTATGATTTAAGAATTGATTTATGAGATTAATGGATTTTATGGAAAGCATGTTTAGTTGAACAAATGTTAAACTCTTGCTTATACGTTATACGCAGCATGCCTGTTTTCAATAGATGCTCGTTTTACAAAGATTTGTCACTCACTAGGCTGTTAGCTTATGTTTTCCAATGTTTTCCTTTTCTCTCCTCAGGTAGCAAGGACGTTCCCGGTGCTTAGCCTACTTCAGCTCACCCTACCTAAGTCTCAAGTTCTCAAGATACAGTCAAGTCTGAGAGTTGTACGTTGCACATGTTTTATGTAAATGGCATGTAGATCATATAGTTTTGAGTGGGGATTGTTGGTGGAGTTGTGTACATTGTATTATGGATATGGAAGTGAAATTATGCTATGTAATAAAAGCGTACCCTATACAGGGAATTGTATCAAATTAATAGCATGCGTAGTATGACTGAGTTCTATGTATGTTTATGTATGAAATGTGTGCATGGGAAGTTATGTAAGATGGGACAATATGCGTCACAAGAAGGGTAATGCTTATTGTCTTCACATTCCCTTTAGGATAGGTAGGTAATCCGGGAGGGGGTGTGACACCCAGGATGTGGGCCGACACATCACTGGCCGTGCGAGCGTGAGCGAGAGGTGTTGCTGTCAATGTGTAGGTTGTGAGGGTGAGATGGGTCTCACTAGTGACCAGGAGGTGGCGCTGCGTGTGTGCAGGGGTTAAGCGAGACAAGTCTCGCTGGTCTTGCTGAGGCGCACGACGCACGTTGTTGACACAGACGCACGCGCGCTTTGCCTTTTTTGAGGTTATTTTGGCAGAGGGTGTGGGGGGACTACCGCCCACGAGGGGTAGTGTGTGCGAGGCAGTGGCTTGGTGTGTAGGGCAGCGTGCCTATGCGAGGATTGTCGCACATTTGAGGTTAGGCAGGTTGAGTGAGCGTGTTGTAGGATTGTTGGACACGCCAAGGGGCAACTTGTAACTTTTGGACATTTTGGTTAGTTTTTGCTTGTTGGTGGGCCTTTTTTAGCTGAATTGACTTAAGTTATGCCATGAAGGGAATTTTAAGGATATTTGACAAAGGAATTAATTTATTCCAAGTCGGGAGGAGCTAGGGGAAGCATATAACCCACTAAGAGCCCAGGACAAGTTGTGAGTGACATAATTTCATTTAAAATGATTTATATTCTCGATATTCTAGTATGCTTGGTTTATTTGCAAAATATGAAATTTCTGGCATGAGTTGAATTTGATAAAGCATGTCTTTCCTTTTATGATTTTGAACATTCTTTTACATGATTTTGAGCGTAATGTTTATAATGCTGAGTTTTGTGAAAAGCATCCTATTTGAGAAATACTTTGAAAATTCTAAAGAATTGTTTATCTCGTATTTACAAATGATTTAACTACTAGAAAGCATGCCTTGTTTTCAAAAGATGGTTGATGCACACTTTCCGTGTTATCGCAAGTGTACGGATCAAGTTATAATATAAGACAGTTCAGTTTCGAATATTGTTCCACTGAGGATCCAATTGTGAAGGTTTAAGTTACTTAATTATTCTAGAATTCAATCAATTTTATTTGAGGATTCATTCTTAAGTTGGAAAAACTAAAACTAAAAAGGAAAGCAAGAAAATAAGAAACGCAAGAGTCAAAAAGAGTTCTAGGGTATTGAATCCTTGTTTAATTCATTATGCAACATTCTAGGGTTCATGGATTTTATTGCAATTCATATGCTTGAGTCTAGAAACATAAATCCAAGTTATTTTCTTTCAAAAACAACCTTTTCTCATGCAACTTAATTGATTTCTAATTTCTTGAAACCAATATAAATTACATGGCATTAAAAGTAGTCTTTAACCAACTTTCATTGTTAACCTAACTAATTTCATGATAGATTAACAACAATTCATTGTTATAGATCTAATTAGACATACAATTATGTCAATCATACATCTAATCTAATATTCAATCATGGCCATTCAATAAGAATTTAAGCACAATAACAATGAAAAGCATACTCATTACAATAAAACCATGAAGAGTCTACAATATCAACATAACTTCATAAACAATTCATCAATACCTTAAAACTAAAGAGTTTAGCCATTCATAACTTTAAGCAACATGTTCACCAACAATATAAGCATAGAAAGAGCGTAAAGAAAGGGAAACTCTACTGAAAAGAAGCTCTTGATTGAAGAGAAACCGCCAAGATGTCCTTGGTCTTCACGTCAGAAACTTGAACAACACCGAAACTCTCTCTCAAACTCTTTTCTCTCTTCTTTGTAGCTAACTCACTCTTTGAGACTCTAATGTATTTTCTTTGAATTCTCTTCTTCTTGTGTCTCTTGGTGTGTTCAGGGCTATTGAAAAACCTCCCATTTATAGAGTTGGTTGCCTAAAATTCTTTTCAAAAATGTAAAATTTTCAAATAAGGAAAACTGGCACCACGACGCTGGATAATGGCATCGGTGCGCTATAAGATGGCGCCGCAGCACTGTGCGTCATAAAATCCTACCCTCATCGTCGTGCCGCAACGCTGCGTCAGTGCTGCTACGCTGATGTTAGGTGATGCTCTCGAGGAAAAGCATTGCGGCAGCGCCGAACCGGTGCCGCAACGTTGCCCTGTTTTTGGTAGTTTGATGATTTTCTTATCTTTTTCATTTGATGTTGGCTTGGTTTAGTTCTTTTGGCTTTCAATTCTAGTTTTCTTTGTAATGACCTGAAAACCACTAATAAACAAGTGAAATCTAATATAAACTCTGTTAATTTAAGAGAATAAAAAGCATTTTTCAAGCACTTTTCAATGTTTTTGGGGGGGGGGGGGGGGGGCGGGTTAAGAGGGTAGCTCAAGAAGGGGTGTGACAGCCTGAGAGTAACTGGGGGGGTTTGGAGTTCTGGAAATGTTTGTTGCAAGAGAATTTAAGGATCATAATATAAAAATCACAAAGAAAAGGGTTGAAAATTTATATGAGAAAGCTTAGCTTGGATTGCAATGGAATTTTCCCCATTCAATATATTCGAATGAATTCTCATTACTGAAATTAAGTGATTGCTTACACCTAATCAATTTAATTAGAAAAGCTAATTAAATTTTTCTAAACAACTAACTAGTCCAATTTGACAAGATGAAAATCATGCATGTTCAAATTATCCTAATTACATTAAGATATAGGGAACGTTAGGTGAAACATTTAATTTTCAAGCACTTAATTAAACATTCGTTTGGTTCAATTCTAAGTTGGTTAAATCAATACTCATCTAATTTGATTCACAAGCCAACTTAACCTATCGCTTCTTGGGATTAACATACAATCAAGTGTCACACATCATATATTAATCAAACCTATAACCATACATTCACAAGCGTACGAAAATATGATAATATTTCATATAAATAAAGAACTGAATGAGCAACTACACTTTGAATCGGTTTGAAATCTCACAAATAGACCAAACCCAAGCTAGGAATTATTACCTTAGCCCCTAATCAACATGCCGATCAATGGGGAATTGTTTTGGTATAGGAACTGAGCATATAGAAGAGGAGAATAGAGAGAAAACTAAAGAAGAACAGTTGGAATTGGAGTTGAAATGACCTAAAATTTGCTGATTTATTTTTGTAATAGGTCGTAACGTCACGGAGCTATCGCAAAATTGTGCACATGAGATCTTTGGAGCATCACGGTGTTGTGTGCTTTCATGAAAACAAGGCATTCTGCCTTACAACGTCAAGTATAGTGCCTTAAGGCACCACAACATTGTGCTTGTAGGGGCAAAACCGTCATTTTGGCCTTCTCTTTCTCGGTTGATGTAATTAAGCTCAGTTTTGGCCCGTTTTAGCTCCATTTTGCCACTAGCGCCCCATTCTATTCTTTAAGTGCTCGAAACCTATAAAATAATCAAATAAACACATGAAACACAAGAGCAATCCTGAATTAAGTGGAGCAAGATAGGACATTTTCAGTGCTATCAATCGTATTACCTAACTTATAGACAAAATTTTCACCTATTTAATCTTGTATAAAATTCCTTTACATGCCTAAGGAGATTAGCTTATATGTCTATGGTTAGCTGCTACTTAGACTAATTCTTACTCTTATTATTTATCTTATGGTGCCCTTTACACCAAATTTGGCACGATATTTCTTTACCTAGGCTATTACGTACCCCATATTCCCTTGTGAACTCCACTTATATCATAACTTTCTCAACGTTAGAACTCCACTAGAATGCTAAGTTAAGTCGCCAGTTTAACTTAACATTATTTAGCTTTAAAAATCAACAAGAGAAAAGAGCAGGTATGGTATGACACTTTAGCATATGATCAAGCCATAAATCCCTAGGGCATCCACATAGTTGAACCCCTCAGTAAATTTAGTTCATATTAAAGAATGAATAAATGCTTTCATAACTTCCAAAGTCATAATTACAAGATGAATAGAAATGGAATGAATCTAATAAAAGAAGAAATAAAAGTAGATGTTGAAAATATAGTAGACACTTTCTTAGAATGAGTCTCCCACTCTCTTTAATTCCCTAGGAAAGAATTGTCCTTTCCCAAGGATCAATCCATACTCACTACACACACTTTTATGTTGTAGGGGGTCCTAGCTCAAACTTCTCTATAGGAACTCTCGTTTCTTGTAGAGGGTCGAAATCCATGATTTCAAAGCTTCCTAGTCAATTTCGACTTTGAGAAATGGTGGAAGATCAAGTAATTCGAGCCTATAGACGATTGATCAACGATTTTGGAAATTAGGGTTTTGATTTGGGTGCATCATATTTTGGTAATGTGGGTGCATCAAAGATAGTTTTTACAGAACAACCAAAAATCAACATAAAAGCTCCCAAAACAAGCCCAAAATGATAGAATTGCAATTTTAGCATGCAGATACCTTATATTTATTCATTTTATTGATTATAATTTTGGGATTTTAACATGCAAAAGACCATTTTTTATAAGAAAAGATACTAAAATGAGTCTTTAAAACATGCACTTCATGGCATGAATCACCCATACCTAGCCCAATTGATTAGAAATGCTAACCAATAGTGCTAGGCATAGGCAAGACACAAGGATTATACTAGGGTAGAGTTCCAATAGTAAATGCCTAATTAGAAATCTAACATGGTTTTCTCTAGGTTGATTACACAATGCTAATTGCCATGGATTCACAAGATAATCTAATCTGTTGCTTCTTAGAGATTAACATATAATTATATGCTAATCAAAAGCAACTAATCATACAATCAAGAAGTGTTTGTCAGACAATTCAAGATAATATGAATAAGAATCAGTTTAATTAAGATGAAAACCTAAAGAACAAGAAATATAAATAAGTTTGATGAAGAACAAACCTCACAATCAATTCAATTGGGCTTTTCCTACTCCTAAGCTAGCATACTCACCTTAGCCAAAAAATTGATCCAAGGTTGAGATTACAATCATAAAAAACATCATAACTAAGAAATGCAGAGGAGAGGAGAAGAAAGGGAGAGGAAAATCAGACTGGAGGCTGGAAGCCTAAACTCCTTAACCTTAAAATTGATAAAGTATATTTATAGAAAATAGTCTGGCGGAACGGCAACGTTTGTAAGCCCTCTTTCTTTTCTAAATTATTTAAACATAAAAGTAAGGTAAATAAATAAAATTGGATTAAATGACTTAAAGAAGGTTAAGTTGAGTTAAAATTTGAATTTAATTTCAAAGGTGATTCTAAATGAATACCCACTTTAACTCTATTCTAAACTTGGGCCGATTGATTTAGGGAAAATAGAATTATTGGCCCAAAAATTTATTTAAGGCATGATTCTATTTGAATTTGGCTAGGAATTTGGGGAAAATAGGATTAATTGTTAACTCCTCATCACTTGAATTTCTTTATTAAGTATGTTAATTAGATAGGAAATTAACGTGTTGAGGTGAAGGTGTTGGTCAGCTGCTTTATATAAAGGAAGAAGTAATCGATTGGTGTTCACAAATCCTTCAAGTAATACTCGAAATTCTGCCGAAACTTAGAAGAGAGACAGGGGAGGAAGTTTGCTTAGGGCTGCCTTGACGAATCGAAGTAGGGAAGGTGAATAATTTGTTAAAAATCAGTAGTTGGTTGGAAGTTCGCAAAAACAGAGCATCCCAAATTTTTAGCAAATGTGTGGAGTTAGAGACTGATTCAAAGCTCCAAATTTGAAATCAAGTTAATTAAAAGGTTACTCTAAAGCTTTATGGAAGTTATTTGAGGTTTTATTCGCTGAAAACGTTGTATTTAATTCTACAACTTTCTCTCCGGAAAACAGGGGTACCGAAGAGTGTTGGGCCAATTTCAGGAGTTATAAAGCAAATCAGAAGTCCAAACTTTGAGGTTAGTTAATTCTAAGGATGGGTAAAAGGTTTATATAGGTTAATTGAAGCTTTGTTAGCCGGAATATGATGAATTTGAGCCTGAAACACCTACCAGAGGCCGAATTTGGGAAAAATTGGGGTTGGAAGGTTGAAGAAGAAGCCTGTCTGTCTCTATTGTCGGTCATTAAAAGGGTAAAATGGTTGAACATTTTTTACTGTCCTTTTAAGGCTGACTTTGTAATTTTAAGTTAATGAAGGTGTCCTTAAGCTTGATTTAAGGCCCAATAGGTATTATTATGGTACTTTAAAACTAAAATTAAAGTAAATTGGGATCTTAAGTTAAATTTAAATTTGAACTTGATTAATGGGTTAATTTGTAAAGTAAACCCTAATTAGGGTTAATGGGAAAATTAGATAAAATTGGACAAATTTAATATTAATTAAAATGTTCCGAAGCTTAATTTAAGTCCTAAAGATATCAATAAGATGCTTTGACCATGGGACTTAATTAAATTGAAATCTTAAGTTAATTTTAAGGTAATAAAAGATAAAAGTGTAAGGTGAAACCTTAAAATTGGATGGAATTGGGGTTTGGGAAGAATTAAGAGCAATTGGTATTTTTAGGGCAGTTAAAACCTAGAATTGGACTTATTTGGAAACTTAAGTTAACTTAGAATTTGTTAAGGAACCAAATTTTGCGAGTAACTCTAAATTTGACAAAATTAGTGCTGGAGAATTAAGTTAAATTGGACATACTTGGAGGGTAGTTGTGGAGATTTTGGATTATGGTTTGACCTTGCCTTTTACCGTTGCCCGTAAAAGACTAGAAATCAAATGAATTTGTAAAACTCCAATCTGTATTACCTACACTACAACATAGTCTAAGTGGTAAGACCAGGTCGTTTCCACAGGGAATATTTGAATGTTTAAGTTAATCTATGAATTTGTATGGTCACAAAGGATTTTGTATGATGTTGGTTGCAACTGAAATTAAAGTGCACAAATGTAAAAACTAAAATTAGAATGGTAATTGATTCGATTAAAAAGCCTAGCCTAGGGACTCGAAATCCATTTGCTTGGTTGCTCATCAAACACAAAGGATAATTTGCATGCTCAATTGTACTATTGGCCTGCTAGTTCGACTATGAGATTGAAACTTACGACCTATTGAATTAAATAATCTCTTAATTAATCTAAATGCCTAATTAACTGGTTCCATATAGAGACCTAATTAATTAAACACTGCATTAAAACAAGGTAGTCTAGCCAAGTTCATTAGCAACCGAGTTAGCCCTTATTACTAACTACTCGCAATTCTGTAACAATTAGACATGCATTGCAACAACAAGGGATTATCTAAGACCATCCACAAATCCTATACATGCATGCTCTAATTTGTGCTCTAATGAGATTAACACACACTAGCATGCATTCCTATCTAGCAAAGTAAAGAAAAGATGATAGGGTGATCAAGTCATAATAGTTTCTAAGCATAGAAGTTCAAATGTATCAAGAATACATAGAAAAGTCAGTAGCCAACCACTAATCACAAGTTGTCACAACCAAGTCAAATGAAAATCATCCTACCCTAAGCTTGAAGAACTTACCTCACCCATTCATACTGTGGTAAGATTAGCCTTGGAGAAGAAATAAAATGAAGATTACAAAGAGTTTAATGCTAGGAAAGGGAAAATATAGAGAATATTAGAGTGGAGGCTCCAAAAACTGAGCATGCAATGACCTAATTTGGTCAAATCTTGCATTTAAATTTGGAGTGCCTAAGTGTTAAGAGGAAGTGCTTAGGAGCTTAAGCGAGAAATCAAAGCGCCTACCTCTAGCGCGTGCGTGACTTCCGTGTCCGTCAAACTTCGGAGTGCCTAACCGCCCCATGTCAGCACCTAGGCGCTTGCCGGAATGGTGCTCTCAGGTCCTCAGTGCCTAGAGCAGTGCCTAGGCGTTAGGTAGTTTGCCAATTTTGCCCCTTTCCCTTCTATTTCTTCACGGTTGATGCTTCGAAGCTCCATTTTGATTCATTTTCGATTTGTTAGGGCCTTGGGGATCAATTCTACCTCTCAGCACTTAAAACCTACAAAGTCATAGGAACAAATGTGTAAAATCCTAGAATGAGCCCGGATTAAGCTGAGGAAAGTAGCACCTATTTGGTTCTATCATGGTCATTTAGGGAATAACCAAATAATTATTAATTAAATTTCAGGATTATCCAAAATTTGAGGAACAAGAAATTCAAGGAAAAGCTAATTGACGGTGATTGACATATGTTTGTTTTAAAGAAATTTATTTAGAATCAGTAAATATCACTAGGCTTGATTTCTTAAAAAAATGAGTTACTTTATTGATTTTGCCAGTCATTGAGCATGGTCCATTGATTTATGCATATAATATATGGTTTTAAATTGTTGAGCAAAAAAAAAAAAAAAAGAAGTAAATGATTTCTTATGATTTAATGCATTCAAAAATGTTTGCAATGGTATTGATTATTTATTTAAAGCCTAGGAATGCTTTGTGAGTGCAATTGATGAATCTCAAGGCTTTTAAGGAATGCTTTAAAAAAAAATATGCCTTTTGTACCTTTGATGTGATTACCCTGCTACGTGAATATGTTTTAGTAGCATTATAGATTGTCAGAGGATTCCTGATATTAAAGGATGAAAGAAGGTATTTTAGAAGTCCAAAGGATACCCAATAGTGAAGGATCAAAGAAGGTATTTGGGAAGTCCAATATCAGATTATGGCATAGGTCTTTGGGACCCACCATAGCACACATATAGGCTTTGGGTTGTGTGTTAGGGTGCTTAGCCCTTTGGAGGCATTCTACGTGAACTTAGGGAAATTTATCGATGTTGATGTATCAAGATTACTCTACATCATTTAAGGATATGACATTGAGTGTATTGAGCTTGCTCTACCTCACTAAGGTTATTGGATACAAGTTTAATGTGAAAGTTATTCAAATGAAAAGATGTAAAAGGTTTACTTGTTTCCCTGGTACTTTAGTTACATTGTTTTTACATGGAAGTGAGCTTTGTTTTTATCAAATGATCTTGTTCTTAGAAAATGTTCATTGTATTTAAAATGCTTTAAATAGTTCAATGATGTTACTTTTTTTTAAAGTTGTCATTACTAAGCTTTCCAGCTCATGTTTTCCAAATATTTTTTCCCTCCACCAAGTAGCAAAGGAGTTCCTGTTGCTACTCGAGGTTGAAGTCTGCCATGAGGTTGGTTGGTCTTGGCATAGTTTCAGTGTCTTAAGGTTCAGGGTTGGCGTCCGTGAGTTCCAAAATATATGAGTTAGTTGTTGGATAAAAGAGCATTATTTGTTGTGTTATTAGCTTGAGAAATAGTCAGGTAAAATAAGTTGAGTTGGACCATAAATATCACAAAAGAGTGGTATTTGTTGTCCTCACATCTCTTTCGAGGTGCAAGAGGTAAATTTGAGAGGGGGTGTGACAGCGTGCACGTGCATTTCTCTCCATCTATGAAACTCGTAGCATGACAGTGCTGCTTGGAACTCTCGTGTACTAGAAATTGCGCCAAGCTTGTGCCTAAGCAGTGCCGTTGTACCATGGGTTTAGTGGCATTTTGGTAATTTTGTCTCTCTCTCTTTTTCGATTGATGCAATTAAGCTCTATTTTGGCCCATTTTAGCTTCATTTTGACTCTAACGCTCGACTCTACCTCTCAGGTGCTCGATATCTATAATCACTAAATAAACATATAAAATTCAAGAACAACCTTGAACTAAGTGGAGTGATATAACACCTTTTCAGTGCTATCAGCTACTTGTAGGCAATTTATTGAGAGCAGTAGTAAGAGATGATAATTAGGGATTTAACAAAGTTACCTCATATAGCTCATATAGTCCTGCTACTGTGGGAGCAGCTGTTCTCTCACTAGGCTAGTTATAACTCGTATTGGCCAAATCCTCCAATAAGCTAAGAGCTTTTTAGGCCATCTTTCTGAAAATAGATTCTCCTGCTGAAGCATGCAAGATGGATTTAATTGCAGTTGTCATTCCATTACAAAAAAGTTGAATCTGCAACCAATTAGAGTATCCATGCTCTAGGCACTTCCTCAAGAGATCTTTATGCCTTTCTCATACCTCATAAAGTTTCTCATTTTCATATTGTCGAAATGTTCCAATCTCTGTCTTCAATCTAGTTGTCTTGGTTGGGAAAAAAATATGATGGGAGTTGTCGGGACCCCAAACAAATAAATTTATTAACCACTCTCATGAGTTTGTAGGCTAGTGGGAACGGATCATCTCCACAGGGAATCTTGAATTATTTTAGCAATTTATAAATTCCATGGCCACGAGGGGTTTTTAGATGATTTGTTGGAATGCAATTTAAATGCATAAAAGTGAAAGCAGAAATTAAAAGGGAAGTTAATATGATGAAACGTCTAGCCTAGGGAATCATATTCCACCATTCACTTGGTTGTTCATTAAACTCTACAATTATAATTGCATGCTTTAATTTAATTCTTGGCTCGTTTGCTTTGAAGACAAAAATTAAATGCCCTAATTTAATTCTTGTCGGCTAGCTTTTTTGAGCTAAAATGACTTAAAATATGCCATGAAGGGAATTTTAAGAATATTGACAAAAGAATTAATTTATTCCAGGCCGAGAAGAGCTAGGGGAAGCATATAACTCATTAAGAGCCCAGGACGAGTTGTGAGTGACTTAATTTTATTTAAAATGATTTATTCTTTCGATATTTTTAGAATGCTCAGTTTATTTGCAGAATATGAGATTTTTGGCATAAGTTGAATTTCGTAAAGCTTGTGTTTCTTTATATGATTTTGAACATGCTTTTACATGATTTTGAGCATGATGTTTTATGATATCGAGTTTTGTGAAAAGCATGTTGTTTGAGAAATACTTTGAAATTTTGAGAAATTGTTTAACTCATGTTTATAAATGGTTTAGCATGCTTTATTTTCAAAAGATGGTCCCCAATGCTGAAGGACATGGAGAAGGCATATGGGTAGCCTGAATACAATAGATGGTCCCCAATGTCGAAGGTCATAGAGAAGGCATATGGGCAACCTTAATATTGGGACCCCGGTACTGAAGGACTAGAGAAGGTACACGGGCAACTTGGGTTATAATTCCTATGTGCACATAGAAGGAAATTCGACGTTGTTATTGAGATTACTCCACACAGCTAAGGTTATTCAACGTTGGGTATGACAAGATTATTCCATCCTAACTAAGGTTGTTTTCGACATTGAGCGTGTTGAGATTACTCCATCCTGACTAAAGTTGTTTTCAACATTGAGCAGCGTTGAGTTTACTCTGCTTCAACAAAGGGAAAATCTTTAAAAAATATGCAAATGTTTATAAGCTTCCGAAAGCTTTATTATTTGATTATCAAGCATGATTTCGTTAAGCGTTTAAGTTAGGCATAGTTTTATAACTTGTCACTCACTAGGCAACTTAGCTCATGTTTCAAATGTTTTCTACTTTCCAGGTGGTGAGCGGAACTGGCACTACAATAAATTCCACCTTCATGACTCTTGTACAGCAGAAATAGAGAAGAAAGAGAAAAAAAAAACAGTCATTAAAGCCAAAATCACACGTTTTTGGCGAAAAAAAATAGAGTTTTCGAATTTGTTGGAATTGATGACTGTTTTTTTGTGTCATTAATTGATGACTGAAAAAAACAGTCATTAAATGTAAGAAAACGAAAAAGGCGCGGTTTTTGTGGGAAAAGACATGAATTTTCAATTTTTTTCCACTATTTTGACTTTTTTTTTGTGTCACCATATTATGATTACAATTAACAGTCATTAAAAAAAAGCGACAGTTTTTAATAGTCATTAATATTTTTTTTAATATTTCAACTTTTTTAACTATTTTTTTGCGTCATCAATTTATGACTCGTATTAATTATCATTAAAAAGTATTAAAACAGAAAACACTAGGTATAATGTTAGATAAACTGAGGGTATGTTTGGATTGACTAGACAAAAAAAGTGTTTTTAAAAAAAACTTGTTGGGAATGACTTACATCACCTTTGTCCCACGTTGGAAAATTAAGGAATGATGAGAGGGTATATATATATATGAGCACTTCTGGACACTTGTAAAAGTGGAGAGATTAGGAGTAAAAAGGGTTTTTTTCCTCTAGGCTTTATTATGATATCTGCTTTTAAAGATTTTGGGCTATTACTTACAATGACGTCATTTTTTTTAAAAGGTTAAACGACTCAACTCAACTCAACTTTGCTCAACAAACGCCCCCTAAAAAGATAATAACACTACAAGATTTTTTGTCTCTGTCGAAATTCTTTTTTGCCAACACAACAAAAAATGTCAGCATGGCTAATTTCTAAATTCATTTTCGAACCAATTTGAGGTCTAAATTTATTTAAATAGCAACCAGCAAAGTTTCGAGTCATGTTGGGTAAGAATAAGTGGTATAACACTCTAAATTCATTTTCGAACCAATTTGAGGTTATTTAGATTTGTCTCTAATACTTGGAAGCTCTTATTTGTAGGTTGTAAGTAGTTCTAGAACTATTTGGGCACTTTTTAATTAGGACCCAAGTTTTAATTCAATTTACATTGTTAGCGATAAAATATTTGAAAATTAGATTCTATTTTAATTGAATATAAGTAATAAACAATTTTGAAGTTTTAAATTAAATTAGGAGGGAGAAATTTTGGATTTTGGATACATAAAAGTGAAAAGAGAAGGAAAAAAAAAAAATTTAAGTCCCTCCTTTTTTTTAAAACCCTCATTTTTTTTTTTTTTTTTTTCCTTCCCTCTCTAACTCTCCCCCTTTTTTCTTTTTTCATTTTCTTTCTTCTCCCCACATAACACATGCTCCCGCTGCTCTTCCGGCTGTTGACCCATGCAAGTCGCTGCTCCTACCGTCAATGACCCACGCGAGCCTCTATTGCACGAGAAAAGAGATTCTGCTCCTGCTCGCACGCGCTGCTCATGCCGCCGTGGGTTGCTGCTCCTGCTCACCGTCACTTGCTGCTCATGCCTGCTGTCGATTGCCACTCGTGGGTGAGTTGTTTATTGAGTTTTTTTTTTTTTGGATCTAGAGTTGTCTTCTATGGTGATGTAGAATGTTTATTCAGTTTTTTTTTTTTTTTTTTTTCGTCTTCCATAGTGATCTATTTATTGTGGTTCAATGTTAAAACCTACATCTACTGTAAAAGACTCCCAAAAATTTTAGTGATTAAAGTTTCAAGAGTTTTTGAACTTTATAGATAAGTTCCTCTCCCTCCCTCTCAATTTTCACATAGGGAACAATTTCACACATATATCTCTATAGATTTCGGGAGGTTTTTATACACCAACTATTTACTTTTGCTTGAATAAAGTTTGTTACAACTGACTTCCAAAAAGGATTTTAATAGATTTGTTGCTTTCTGTTTTTAATAGTTTGAAGTGAGTAGTGAGATTGGGTGAATTTGCTTCAGAAATATAACATTTATTTTCAATGTTGGGTATTTAAGTAGTTTATTGAATTTACTTGAATTTTTCTGAAAATTAAGTAGTGACATTTCTCTAGTATCTTTTTGGCAATGCACACAAGCCATCAATTAGGGCTTTTCTTGTTTTAAAGAGAGCCAAAGAGATATTTATAAATAAACACACCCGTCATTCAAACTATTTTATGTGTTTTTGTCAGCCATTTTCAACTTTCCAAATAGAAAGATAGATGGACTGACGTTTAAAAATTGTTGAGGCAAGGACATGGAGGGGATGGACTTTCAAATACTTAGGTTTTTTTTTTTTTTTTTTTATTATAGTTCAAAATTATATTGTGGTTATCCTATAGTTATGGTAGCCAATTCATGCATTTAGTACCTTTATAATATGTTTAAGTTATAAGGTGTTGTGGCTATCCTACAGTTATGGTAGCCAATTCATGCATCTTACGTTTGCTTGTACTTTTATGTTTGTTTGATTGTTTTGGGAGTTAACAGGTCTCTTAGATAATTTTTATGAATTTTTTAAGTTGTTTTGAGGGTGGAAGTGTTACTTAGACACTTTTTAGGTATTTTTTTTTGTTGGTCTTGGATATTATGAAGACACTTGAGAACTATTTAGGTTGATTTGGGAGTTAAAGTGTCATTTAGACACTTTTTAGGTACTTTTTGGTTGGTTTTGAGTTTGAAGTCATACTTAGGCATTCTGAAGTTGTTTTGGGAGTTAAAGTGTCATTAAGACAATTTTTAGGTACTTTTTAGTTGGTTTTAAATATCAAAAAGACATTTAAGTTATATTTAGGGTGTTTTAGGAGTTAATAAGTCTCTTGGATACTTTTTAAGAACTTTTTATGTCACACCCCATCCCGAACTACCCTCTTGTGGCCCGAGATGGAGCGTGAGAACAACAGTCATCGACTTCCCGGTCGATTCCCACTGTCAAACTTACCTTATTTCCCATTTAACCACCCTTCCTAGGACGGTGATACCATTAACTCTTGACAAACTTCAACTTCGACCGGCAAATGGAACTGTCATGCTACCTGAAAAATGGAAAACATATGAAAGGATGAGCTAACAGCTCAGTGAGTAACAATTTTTGAAAATATCTTACTTTAACTATAAAACTAGTCATAATATAAACATTGTCAACCACTCATATATAATATCGATTCAAATGATATTAAAACATGCTCAAATACCATTGTTAAATCATGATTTCAAAGAAAACTACTAAAAATTTTCATTCATTTCAAATCATTCTCCTTAGTTGAGGCGGAATAGTTCTCTACGCTTCTCAACGTCGAAAACATTTCATATCTTTTCCTTAGTTGAGGCGGAGCCGAGCTCTACGCTACTCAACGTCAATTATCCTTAGCTATGTGGAGTAATCTCAACACATCAGCGTCGTATATTCCTCTATGTGCACATAGATATTATAATCCGAGCCGCCCATATGCCTTCTCCAAGTCCTTGAGCATTGGGGTCCCATTTCCATATCTAGGTTACCCATTTGCCTTCTTCGAGTACTTCAGCGTTGGGTACCTTTTCTATATTCCGGCTACCCTTTGGCCTTCTCTAAGTCCTTGAGCTTTGGGTGCCATTTCAAGATTTTATAAAATACATAATATGTTTTGGAAACATTATATCATAAATTCATAAGTTGACCGTTTCCAAATCTTTCATAAAATCATATAATACCAACCAGTATGCTTTCAATAAACTCAATTTCAAATCTTTAATATCAAACAACATGCTTTTTAATAAGCCTATTTCCAAATCTTTCATCATCATATAACATCTAACAGCATGCTTTTCATAAAACCATAAAAATCATATAATATCATACAACATGCTTTTCAATTAACTCATTTCAAACAACCAGCATGCTCAAATGCTTTTTAAATATAAACGCATGCTATACACGTTGAAAACTCATTGAATGCTTAATCAAATTCCAAAACCATTGCTATTGATCACAGAGAACGCATTTATATTTTGAAAAACGTTAGTGTTACTCACATAATATTTGCTCAAGGATATTTCCTTTTCCTTCCTTCTAATTCTTTTTCCTGAGCTTCTTGGACGCAGCGTTCTGAAGTCTGGAACGCAAGGCAACTTATATTCCTCTGTCAGCTCGGTTGGACGCAATCTTGCTCATTGAACGCAAGGTTGACAGCTAACGCAAGGTGTAGCCTAACAAATAATTCTTCTTGCTTCCCTTTTGGATGCGTTGACCTCTCTTGGACGCTAGGTCCAACTTGAACGCAGCGTTCACTTAGAACAAAGGGAGATAGCTTTCTCCTGCTTCCTCTCTCAGAAGCTCTGACTTTTGGATCATTTCTTTCGCTCCTCTTCCCTCAAGGTCCTATTTATAGCTTTGGAATAGAGTGTTTTCCATCTTACTTCTCTCATCTTTTTGCCACTTGTTTGCCACCTGTCACGCTGCATGACATACCCAACATGCAATCTTGACACCTCCTCCTTGTGAGGTATTAAGTTCCAAATGAACCCATGCAACCTTTACCAACTTATCTTATGTGTCCAACATATTCCAATATACAAACTAGTCATCCAACATAGTGTCCCCTATGTGCCTATTTAATCCTCTTTCAGGTTTTAGCTTCATTACTTTCTTTCCTTACTCTCGACCATACTACCTTTGACCCCGTTTCTCCTCCGCATACTACTAGGCATCAATGTCTCAAACGCACACTACTATACGTTTGTACCTTACTGCATAATACCATGCATCCAACTCTCTTTCTTTATGTCCAATCTTAGCTACAAGTCCTTCTCTTGTGTGATAACACATCCGACGATGTGATTTACCCTTGATAACCAAATCCAACTCAAGACCTTCCTTTATGCGTTTGCACTCTTTGTGTTTACTTTTACTTCGTTCTGCGTCTATGACCATCCTCCTATCCTTGAGGATTCCTTGATTATTCCTCTATGCGTTCTTGAGTTGTAATCCATGGTTATGCTTCCAACCTCTTCCTTATGCTTAGCCATTTCCTCAATTGATAAATCTAGTATACGTCCATCTCCAGCCTCCTTTTTTTAGGCTTACTTCTCAACCTTCTATCTTATCCAATTCTTCAACAAAATCTTCCTTAATGGAAGTCATGCGTTTACCTTAAATTACACTAGCATCTTTCCTCGATTCCACCTTATGCGTTTTATCCTTCTTTCCGAGACTTAGATTTTCTTTCAACGCATCACTACTCAACTTTAGTCCTTACTCATACGTCCTACTTAAGCCAAACTTACATCTCCTTCCTTAATTACCTCCTATGCATTTCACTTCTTTCCCTTCAAGCTCTCGAGTTACTTCCTATGCGTTCACCTTTATCATGCATTTCCTTAGTCTTGACCATGCGTCCAACATGGTCTCTTACTAGGTATGCGTCCAACTCAATTTAGCTCCCGGCTATGCTTTTTAACTCTTTCCATCACTTGGTGAGATTTTCTTTCTTTTCCTTAGATCATACTTCCAAACTTAAAGACATAGTTGTGTTCTTCTAGTCTGATTATTCTACTTAGAAGACTTCTTAACTCCAAGAATTACTTTAATTCTTGATATCACTTAACGCAACCTTCCAATCCAATCCTTCTAATCCAAACTTATCTACGGCTTATACTTACCCAATACTTAAGCACAAACCTCTCTTTTCCTTCAAGTTTAACGCATACTCATTCCTACTTTTAGCAATATTTCTTGGCCAATTCTACAAACTTGTGATCCAATACCACTTCTCTTGTCTTTCTTCTTTTCTTTATAAGCTCTTAAACGCATAGGTGTGAAAGTAGAGTGTTACATTTTAAGTTTTATTTTTTTTTAAAATTAAAGTTCAAAATTATGTTGTGGCTATTCTGCAGTTTTGGTAGCCAATGCATGTATTTAGTACCCTTGTTATAATGTGTTGTGGCTATCCTACAGTTATGGTAGCCAATTCATGCATCTTAGGTTTGGTTGGACTTTTATGTTTGTTTGATTGTTACGTTGGTTTTTAGAACTAAAAACTACCTAAAAAGTGTCTAAGTCACTTACACACTTTTTGAAAATTGTTAGGTTGGTTTTTAGAGCTAAAGTGACACTTGGGTATTTTTTGGTTGTTTTGAGAAAAAAATGGTCATTGACACACTTTTTGGAAGCTTTATAGTTTGTTTTGATAATCAAATTGCACATATGAACTATTTTGTTTGTTTGGTGAGTTAAATTGTTTCTTGGAAAACTTTTAGGTACTTTTATGTTGATTTGAGAGTGAAAGTGTCACTTAGACACTTTTTAGGTAGTTTTTAGGTTTGGTTGGAGAGTAAAAGTTGCACTTAAGTATTTTAAGTTGTTTTGAGAATCAATGTGTCACTTACACACTTTTTGAAAATTGTTAGGTTGGTTTTTAGAGCCAAAGTGGCACTTGGGCATTTTTTGGTTGTTTTGAGAAACAAATGGTCATTTACACACCTTATAGTTTGTTTTGATAATCAAATTGCACATATGAGCTCTTTTGGTTGTTTGGGCAGTTAAATTGTTTCTTGTAAAACTTTTAGGTATTTTTTATGTTCGTTTGAGAGTGAAAGTGTCACTTAGACACTTATTAGGTAGCTTTTAGGTATGGTTGGAGAGTAAAAGTTGCACTTAAGAATTTTTTGTTGTTTTGAGAATCAATGTGTCACTTACACACTTTTTGAAAATTGTTAAGTTGGTTTTTAGAGCCAAAGTGGCACTTGGGCTTGTTTTGGTTGTTTTGAGAAACAAATTGTCATTTACAAACTTTTTGGAAACTTTATAGTTTTTATTTTTTCATAATCAAAGTTCACATATGAACTATTTTGGTTATTTGGGGAGTTAAATTGTTTCTTGGAAAACTTTTAGGTACTTTTTATGTTGGTTTGAGAGTGAAAGTGTGACTTAGACTAATATGATTATTTTTACTTTTTTGTAGTTATACTCTAAAAAATTTGGAAAAGTTACAATACTTCCTTCTTATATGATTTTTTTGTTAAGATTTAATGTCAAAAGTTTGTTAGCTTTGTAGTAACTAAGCAATGAGTTAAATTTGGAGGTTATATATGTTATTAAAGTTGATTTGGATATTATAATGTGATTTTGAGCTTATTTATGTGGTTATATTGTGACTCTATATATCATTTTTGTTTTAAAGTGTTATTTGAAGCGTACTTGTATGATTAAAGTAAGTTTTTGAGTGTAAATGTACTTAACAGAATGATATTGTTACATTACGATCAACATATATATAGGTGTTGTTACGATTACAATGTACTTAACTAAATATTGTTATTATTGTTCACCTCGCTATATTGAGTTAAATTTTGAAATGAATGTTTTGTTTATTAGGTTATTGGACAAGGCCATTGAAGCAAGGAAACCCACTAAGCAAGATGTTTATATAGGTGTTGTAATTTTTTTTTTTGGTATTGTGCTAACACTTAGTTGTAATTACTAAAGTTTTAAATGACTTACCCAAAGTTTGGTACTAGTGTTGTTGTATATAGTTTCCTTGTATTAACATTACAAACTCTATTGTTATATATGAACATTTTTAAATATATTTATGTACATATTTTGTGTTGCAATTGGAGGAAGCTGAGGTGTAATAATATGTATGAAACACAGGTATAATAACATGTATCATTGAAATGATTTGTTTGACATTTGATAAAAGTCATGAGATGTAGTTTTTTTACAGTGAAATAGCGTCATCAATTAGATTTCAATAACTATAAATAAGTGACAATGTACGTAATTCAAAGACGTTTAGAAAGTGTTATAATTAAAGTATTATTGACACTGTAAATGTGACATTATTTGTTATTCAATGATAGAGTTTTAATGTCAATATAATGTTTTAATTGACAGAAAAAGTCAACGTTTTGATCATTTATTGACTGCGAAAAATTGTCATTAAAAAGGGTTTTCATGACATATAATAAATGTCAATATATGTCCTTTGTTGACTGTATTTAAAAATCATGAAACTATCAATGATGATTGATTTCTCATGTGTCATCTATACATTTTAGATGATGGTGGATTCAAAGACTTAAAAAAAAGTCAAGAAATGTGCTAATGACAATTTTTTAGAGTCATAGAAGCTTGTTTTTGTTGTAGTGTGGGGTGCTTAGCCTACTCGTTGAACTCTGGATCTGCTACTTAGTTTGAACATTAATATTGGTACTTAGACCTAGCATTGTACATAATAGGGTCTAAGGAGTGGTGGAAATTTGTAAAAACTATGTTGTTATTATTATGAAGTTTAATTTGGTAATATTTATGGCCTGGATGTAAGTTAATATTATGTTATTAAGTGCTTGGTAAGGGAATTAGTTGACAGTGGATGTCGTAAAAGATCGATATCTATTGTCGTCACGCCTCTTTTCGAGTTAAGAGGATAGCTCGGGAGGGGGTGTGACACATTGCCCCCCAGGTGTTAGATGGTATTACACCGAATCGAGTTACCAAATCTTGTGTACTGTCACTTATCATTTTTATTTCTGCTTTACTCATTGTCTTTTAGATTGTTTTGACCTTGTGTGTAACAACATATTAGGTTGTGTGTCAGGTAACCCTTCCTTTAAGATAAATGTTAGAAAAAATTAGAAATATGTAGGGTCATTAATATTGCAAATTAAGTTGGAAATTAGAGAGACAAAATTTTCCACCCATGCCGCTGAAGCAAAGACATTGAATTGCTTATTTTACAGAAAAACAATGTAATTATATTTAAATATGTTTACAAATGTTTTATATTTAACAAAAGAAAACAATATACATTTATTTAAACAATGACCATTTGAAGGGAGCACGTTCTCGTTTGCCCTTTCATAAATCTGCTCCTAACAATGAATCATTAAGGTAAGTATTGATCGAATAGGGTATTAGGGCACATAATAATATAACAAATCCCGCAAATGTCGAACACAAACAGGAAAAATGATATTATTCAATCATGATATATTTAGATACCAATTTGGACATAGCTAATTGTGTGACAAGAGCAATTATCATTGCAAAGGTTGATTTAATTCAATAACTCTACCCTACAATTCTTGAACACAAACAAAAAAAAGAAAATGTTATTTTGATTATGGAAAGATAAATATTATAGTAGGTACAATGAAGAAGGGATAGAAATTTATATTCTAAAGTAAATGTGATGAAAAACAATTTAATTCTATTTGCGATTGTGGCCTCTTACGATTTTAGGCATAGTCACCTTTGTACTCAGTTGGAATATCGATGTCTTACCTTGTCTTGTGATGCAAAATGGAAAGATCGGTCCACGAAAAATATATGGGTGCATTCTGAATTGTACCTATATTTTTTGTGTAGCCTACTCTCAATTATTCAAGTATATATAGTTTAACATGTGATCGGAGTAGATTGCACAAAGGTTGGTGCAAAATAAGATGCACTGAATATTGCTCGAGGCTGTATATTATCTCTTTTTGCTCGAACTACGAGTTTGATAACGTCTTGTTTCTGGATCAAAGTTGGTTGGAGTAGGGGTTATGTTTAAAGGCACAACTTTGTTATTTTGTTTTGTTTGCTTTGAACTCAATAGGTTTTTAACACCAGTTGGTTTAAGGGATGTGTTTTTGAAACCCACACCTTTACTCTTTTGTGTAGTCTGATTAGAACTTGATGGCTTAACACCGGTTTGTGTAGAAGTATAAAATGAGTCCAAACTGGTTTCAGTAGGGCTTATCTTCAAACCCACAACTTTGCTTTTCTTTTTTCTACTTCCTGAAGAATTGGATGAGTCTTCTGATCCAAAAACGCTACTTGAAGTCTCTATCATTTCACTCATGCCTCGCTTGCTCCATGACCTTCTCCATATTTGCTCTCTAGTCATTTGTTCCTATATTTTGTAACCAAAATACAGACTCAAATGTTAGCATACATACAAAAATTCATAACTAAAACATCACTTTACAGACGTGTAGGGACTAAAAGTATTTTTTGTAGGCTTATCTATTTATTCCCTAAACTTTGAAGTATCTATAATGTATAAATCCATGAAGTTTTAATTTTGTAAACAATAAATCCCTTTAAACTATAGATTTTGTATCCAATAAATCTCTACAGTTTCACTTAATTTGTATCTAATCGATTTTTGATATAGTCAATTTTTTTTTTAAAAAAAGAATTGTTGATAATTATCTATTAGATATAAAACTGATTTGTATGTCTAACAAAACTTCAAATTTTCAATTTGATGTTTAGTAGATACGAAAATTAAAAAAAAAAAAATGTGGTACAGGGTCTTAGAAACTATACATATTTATGTTTCTAGTTCTTAAAAATTGGAAAACAAGAAATAGAAACGTTATCAATGAGACCTTAAAATCTAAACTTGTAATTATTAAAAAATAAAACCACACACATTGTTTTCACAAACATATTTTTGATATCAAGGTCCCATACGGCCATACCTGGTGGTGGTGGTGGTGGTGGTGGTGGTGGTGGTGGTGGTGGTGGTGGTGGTGGTGGTGGTGGTGGTGGTGGTGGTGGTGGTGGTGGTGGTGGTGGTGGTGGTGGTGGTGGTGGTGGTGGTGGTGGTGGTGGTGGTGGTGGTGGTGGTGGTGGTGGTGGTGGTGGTGGTGGTGGTGGTGGTGGTGGTGGTGGTGGTGGTGGTGGTGGTGGTGGTGGTGGTGGCGGCGGCGGCGGCGGCGGCGGCGGGCTTTTATGAAGATTCATTTTACTCTCCGGACTTGGCCTCATTTCTGACAATTTTTCCGCTAGCTACCAAATTCAAACATGTAACCATCTTAAAACAACCCTAATGCTACTTCAAATATTAAAAATTAAATCTTTTTCCTTTTAAAAAAACAAAACATAGATTTTTTAGCCAAATTTCGAAGTATCTTTGTGAGCATGGTTCAAAACCAAGAATTAATTTGGTTCTTCAATTATGTAGACAGGAGGAAATTCTTGAAAAAGATTATCGTACAAAAATTGTGGAGATGAAAGACCAAACCTTCAATTTATCTGAAACGTTAGGGCTGCGTAGTTCAACAGCATGGCCAATAAATTCTCTACCAAAACGAGAAGTCAAAATTGATTTGATCTCTTGAAGTTTTGGAATTTCATTACATCTTGTCGCTGCAAATACCACACCTGATGCTGCCTCCTTCAGTTCAGCTGGACAATCTCTTCATTAACAATAACATAATTTGTTTTAAAATTTAAAGTAATTAAACATGTTTCAGAAATTTCAATCATCAGCTCTAAAAAATAAACATGATTCTATTGGTTGACTTCTAAAGGCCAAACTATGGTACAAATTGAATTATTCATTATTCACATATTATATCTATCTAAATTAAACATATGTTTTATTTTGAAATTTTCCTTCCAAAATGAACCTTTCTTATTTTTTAACATTGACCATTTTGAAATAATGCAAACCTTCCATTTCCAAAGAGATCGATCCTTTCTATCAAGGGATTGAGATACCCTTCAATGATAATATAAGCATCCAAACGATTTTGATTTTTAATGAAGTCCCCACACTGAAAAGATCACAAAAATGGAAGAAAAAAAATGCAAAAATTAGATAAATAACTTCCAGCAAATCATTATTTGATCTAATTCCATAATTATATTTGTTTGGTTAGTTTATATTTGAGGTGTACATTATTTTAGTCAAGGTAACAAAGTGAAATTTAAAATAGTTAAATAGTTAATTGTTAGTTCATAATAATTTAAGACACCAAACTATTATAATTGGACCGAAATCATGGAGTGAGCTACACCCACTTGAAGTAGTTGGTGGCCCAAATAAGTGATTTTGAAATTGTTAAAACCACTTGTTAAAAAGGAAATTATTTCTTTAATATATATATATATAAGAAATGATAAATAAAGAAATAAAGAAAGAGAGTTGAGAGAGAAGTGTACGCGATGGAGGGCAAGGTTAAGAGCGGAAGGGTGGGGATCGTATGGAATGAAGGCTTGGATGGATTGGAGATTTGCTGAGCATTTGTTAGAGCGCTCCTCCTTTAGGCCTGCGATGCGAGAGATGGCTAATTTCACCACTTCCCTAAAATTTGATGCCGCAAAGCTTCTTCTGCCCTTCAAACTTCTCAACAATCTCCTCATTATTCTTTCTCTTCGATTTTCAACAAATTAAAACATAAACAACAACAAAGGAGAGCTCTCTATACACACACATAACATTAACATATATATATATATAAACTGTCATTTTCATTAGTATAATGTATTGTAGTTTGAGAAATCTTCTCAATTAGGTGTTAACCCCATTTTACAAAACTGTCATTTTCAAAATTATGAAGATTAATCAATTATTCAGTGTTTTTTTTTAGGAATTTATTCAGTGTTATAATCTGCTATAGTCGATTGAGTATATATTTAATGTAACGACTCAATTTTAAGAGGGGAACATGTATGATTCGAGATCACATCCGAATGTGGAGGATCTTGAGGAATATGAAAGTATGGTTAAGAAAAACTTAAAATAATTGGAAGTTATTACTTAATTATACCAACAAGGTGCATCTTCTTTTTTAGTGGTCAATCATAAGAACATCAAAGTTAAGCATTCTCATGTGACTACAAAGCATCGTGAAAGGATTTTGTGTTGGTTTGTAGAGAGTCTTCACTTTTAGATACGGTCCAAGACAAGAAAGGATGACATTACTATGTCATAGGAGAATGTCGGGGCCATCAGTTGTTGAATCCGAACAAATATCAATTTATCTATACTATATTAAATGGGGCCACAATGAAAACAAAATTTGTTAGAGTGTGTTTAGCTCAATAGTTGTCATTTCTCACATAACTACCATTAGGACATATCCCTTCACATAAATAATATTCATTAAAAGACATGAAATTTCACACAAGAACTACAATTGTTTGGGGAAAAAAATTACAAATATTTCTATTTTACTTTGATCCAATCTCTATTTTTGCAATATAAGATGATAAAAAGAGTTTTAATTTTATAAGACATCTTAAAGCATAGAATAAAAATTAAAAGTTTTCATTATGCACATAAAACCAGGATTCATGTAACTTATTTTTATTAATGAAAACGTTACATTGTTATTTGCAAATCTAGAAAATTAAATTTTGATAATTTGTATTGAGAGATAAATAAATAATTTTTTGTTTACTCGTTTATATTGCCTTTGCTGTTGATTAGTAGATTTGTTGTCAAACATATGAAATATTAATGTGATCTTAAAATTTAAAATGCGATTCAATTTTGTAGATCAATAAATTTAGTTAAAAAAAAAAAAGAATATTCATGTTATCTTTAAATTATTTAGATTTTGATCTTTTTGGTGTACATCAATAAATTTAAGTTCAAACAAAAATAAGTATTTATGTTATTTTTAAAATTTAATTTTTGATCATTCATTATTGACCAATAATTTTATTTCCAAGCATAAGAAATAGGGTCGTTTTCAAAAATAGGAAAACTGTTGAAGATAATTACAAATATAGCAAATTTTATTTTCTATTTGTGATAAACCGCAATAGATCCAGATAGACATCAGACATCTATCACTTTACCAGATAGACATGGATAGATGTCGATTTGGGTCTATAGAGGTCTATCACATATAGAAAGTAAAATTTTATTATATTTGTAAATAGTTTGATATTTTTTTTATTTATAATAATTTTCCTAAAATGTGATATATTATTATTAAACTTTTTATCCTTTCTATTTTTTTTTTTTTTTTTGTTGATTAATTGATTATTTCTTTTGTTTGTAAAATAATCATGAGCTTTTTCTGTTTCATTGAAGCGTTTGTAGACCATATTTGATACCTTTACTATTTTTACTGTTAAAGTAAAATTATGTATTGTTATAAGTAATTCTCAGACTAAAGGGTAAAAGCGACATTACGAGAAAATGGGATAACAAAACCAACTATGGATAGGCAAGCAATTGGATTAAAATGATTTTGAGCCAAGCAAGCTTGGTCAGCCTCAACTTGCCAAGGCTGAGGCCGAGCCGACTAAGTTGGGCTCCCATGCCTAGTAAAGTCTTTCATATGGACTTATAAGAAAAGGTTTGTTGAGCCCAAAGCAAGATTACCAAGATGAGCCTCGACCTCGACTAGGGCTAAGTCAACAATATCAAATCCTCAAAACATAGAAACCCTGGAAGAGGTATTTGAAAAGATTTAGGAAGAAACCCTAAAAGGAAAAGGAAGAGAACCACAACCTATAATTAAGGGAGAAGGGAGATGAATAAGGTATAAGTGAATCCCTCGCTAAGAACCCCATTAATTACAAACGAATCTTTGTCTTTCTTACTTAAGCATCAGAGTGTGTGTGCTCTACACCATACCATTATGTAATTTTCTTTTGATTTGCAGGCGAGCACTCCCTGTAATACAAATTTACCATTGACACTACCTTGAAGTTAGATCTATAAACCTGTCCAAAATTTGGTATCAACAGTTGGTGTTGTTTGTGAAGAAGAATATTTGCTTGTTGATCAAAGAAGGCCTACAATTCTTGAACTAAGAATGACTGGGTGCTCGATCCAAGATTGGGTGCTCGGTCAACACCAGGCCAGGGCAAGACCAGGTCAGACCCACCCTTGGCTACCATATATTTATAAGCCTAGTCAATACCCGACCAAGGTAATGACTAGGCCACACCCACATCCCCGGTTGATAGCCAGCCAGGGGTGGAGCGGGGCGAGCTACCTACGAAGCCACCTCAGGTCCCATCTCTCTTGTCCGGTCAATACCCGGCCAGGGCAAGCACCAGGCGCACACTCCCCCCGATCCATACCCAGCTAGGATTGAGATCGGGCCAATTTCATCTTCCCCAAATTCTACACCTGGCAAATACCTAGTTAACCTCTGATGAAGCCCGACCGGGTATTGTTCGATTTCCAGAAAATAAAAATCAAATTTATATGCACAAAAACTCGTTTTTTGGGCCAAATCATTCATAAACGCCGAAAATGAAGAATACATGCATAAAGTGATCTAAAAGCCAAGAAAGTTTACTCAAATTTGAAGAAACATGCAAGAGATGAGATATCTAAAAGTATAAAATTAAAAATAAAAAATAAAAAATAAACTTAAATGTTGTGTCAGGAATATAGGTAACATGCTCAGAAACAACCAACAAACCGAGAACTAACTCTTTATTTCATTATAAAAAATAAAAAAATAAAAAAATAAAAAAACTTGATATTAAAATTACACATTGGAGATAATTTGTTGAATAAAGTTAGGAAAAATCTGACCAAAATAAGAGAGAAAATCGAAAAGTAATGGATGGTTGTATGTGTGTATGGGTGAGGTATTAGGTGAGAATAGAAAGAAGAAAGGTGAAGAAAAGGGTTTTTCAAATATGGAAGGGTAAAAGTGAAATTTTACATTTCTCTCCAAATTAAATGGGTCCTATTAAAACAAGTTTTAGGGGTCAAAAATACAACTTAAACCACTAGAGGGTCAAAATTGGGAGTTACCCGTATAAAAAGCAGCCATGGAAGTTCCCATTCTTTGATTTCGCAGAATACAAAAATGATTCGCACAGGTAACACAGGTATCTTTTCTGTTACAAGTTATTTATAACGAGGCTATAACTCGTTTTTCATTCATTCATTAAGTCTAACTGATTTTTGTTATTTCTGCGACGGGATGAGGAAACTATGAGTAAAAATGGTAAGTTTTTATTCACTTATCTATTTAGAACAAGGACCATACAAACTAAGAGGCTACATAATCTGCAACATCTCCAAGTTCAAGTTTTAAGTGCATTACGACTATTTTTGTAGCATAGCTAAATGTAGAGATTTTGATGTTTTCATCTTGTGAAATCATTGTTATACCCGAAAGTTTAATTGACATCTTGTGGTTTAATCCACCACCTCTATGCATTGTGTTTGTTGCAGGTTGGTAACTTAAGTAATTTTTTTTTTTTATCTCAAGTGTCTTGTTCTCTATCATATTAAGATTATTATCAAATTTCATGCCAAGTAAAACCAGAGTTGCAAGTTGACTGAAGAAGTAGAAAATGATACATAAAGTAAATATATTTCAGCATTATGAAGCTTCTCTTTTAGTATTTGCTACATTTCCTCATGACTAATTTCAAATGGGATGAAACTTTTGTATTTTATGCCCAATGATGTTAAGCTCACATCAAGAACTTTTGTTGCAAATGTGGTTATAGGTTGAAGCAACATTTTTTAATCTTGTGTATATTATGCTCAAACTTTGGCACGCAGAGCAGTTAAAGGGATCAAACAATTTGGATCTTTTGGACGAATCTCCTTCCACTGTTTTTGCTTCTAACAAGTGAGACTTACTCATGTCTCTTATTTGTATATCTTGCAATTATTGATGGGAAGAACTAAGCTTTCTGTAAATGCAATTGGAAATGCTTGGTTCAGTGTGATGTGAAAAACTTGGGATGGAGAGGTAACAAGTAGAAGCACCATGCTTGCTAGCCTTCAAATGTTTGATAGACTATTTTCTCTAGCAAGGTAACTCTACCAAAATGCTTGGAAGTTATCTCTCACTCAACTACCTTGCTTATATAGAACGTAAAGGTGAACTTGATTGATAGTTTTAGCATTTTCTGTGATGCAGAAGTCTAAAACACCATGCTTGCTAGCTTCAATGCTTGATGGAGTATTTCTACCATGAAGTTCTTTGTTTTCTTATGAGTGGCTTATTTATGTTTAGTATACTTATTTTAAAAAGCGATAGGAATAAGATTTGTTTCTAACCCTTCATACTCCATCAAACACTTCAAATTTCTCATTATCTCAAAGCTTTGAAACCCTCCCCAGTTGCTTCTTTCATTGCTTTACAGACTTCAAATTTCTCTTCTACTTTCATTTCTCTTAGTCAATTGTGTTGCTTTCCCTTGTTAATATCACAAACAACACAACTTTTTCCTTCTTACTGCAGCTGTTGAGGAGAAGATGGAAGAGCCCCCTAAAGAGTCTCATGATGACATGGGTTTCAACCTGTCTGATTAATCTGTATGTTACAGATATCATAGGATCTTTTGTGTTTTGCATTTCTTAGACTCACAAATTGGAGTTTTTCATCATGTTTTTGGAGCTGTTTTGTTCAGCTGATTGTTACCGTGAATGTTATTTAGGTTTTTGTTAAGCGTCGATGCTTTATTGAATTTCTGAAAGATTTTTGAGGTTTTTTTGTTCTAATGATTAAACAGTAGTAGTGCTGCAACAAAACTTTCAGTTTATTGTCATATATATATATACACACACACACGTACGTATAATTAGTGGAAGAGATTGTTGAAAAAATGAAAGGTTTGTCATTATTAAACTTTATTTGTGGCATTTAGTGTGATATTTGGGTTTTGTGTCTTTTAGTTTTTTGTAACCAATAGTGACCCTTGAGTTATAGGAATTATGTGAGTTATGAGCATTTGATAACATTTATAACTTTGAACCATTGGCATTCCTATGGTTATGATTGTAAGCCTATATAAAGGCATGCTTAGTTGAATGAAAAACATATCTCTCATTCTCATATTTGTCCTCCACGTTTTTTTTCTAACATAGTGGTATCAGAGCTAGTAGAAAATATTGAGAAAAAAATGGCCAACGGTGGGATAGGTTCACTTCAACTACCAATGCTTACCAAGCTCAACTTTGACAATTGGAGCATCAAGATAAAAGCGTTACTAGGAGCACAAGATGTGTGGGAGATCGTGGAGAACGGTTTCCAAGATGCAGAAGCTGGAGCCGATCAAGCGCAAAGAGATGCGTTAAAAGAGACAAGAAAGAAGGACAAGAATGCCCTTTATGTCTTGTATCAATCGGTGGACGAAGACACATTTGAGACCATCGCCAATGCAGAGACGTCAAAGGAGGCATGGGACAAGCTCCAATCGACTCATAGAGGAGCCGATCGTGTGAAAAAGGTACGGTTGCAAACCTTACGTGGTGAATTTGAATCTTTACAAATGAAGGAGACAGAGGTGATAGCGGAATATCACCCAAAAGTAATGACTGTTGTCAACCAATTGAGACGGAATGGTGAAGAAATCACCGAAGTTCGAGTCATGGAGAAGGTTCTACGAAGCCTAAATACAAAGTTCGAGATTATCGCCACGACGATCGAGGAGACACAAGATCTCGAGAACATGACAATTGAACAATTTATAGGCCCGTTACAAGCCTATGAGGAGAAAAAGAAAAGGAGGATGGAGCAAACAGAGAACGTTGAACAACTTCTCCAACTCAAAATTAAGGAGGAGAATAGTCGTGGACGTGGAAGAGGTCGTGGTAGTCGAGGCCATGGTGGAAGAGGTGAAACCAATACCGATGTTTCTCAAAACTCGTCATAATCCTCAAGAGGAAGAGGAGGTCGAGGTCGTGGAAGACGTGGTGGAAGGTCCGGGAGAGATAAATCTCAGGTAAAATGTTATAATTGTAACAAATATGGACATTATGCGAATGAGTGTTACTCATCTCAAATAGAGTCGATTGATCAAAAGCATCAGGACCGATCAACCACTAGCACATCAAAAGCCCATCAAGGGCAATCCAATTATGCAAAGGAGAATGGAACCTTATTTATGGTTTCAAAGGGAGAAGAAGAGAGTCAAGATAGTATGTGGTATCTTGATACAGGAGCCTCGAATCACATGTGTGGAAAACGCGAGATGTTTGTGGAGTTGAATGAGATGGAGAAAGGTAATATTGCTTTTGGTGACAATTCTTTGGCCGCCATCAAAGGAATAGGTAAAATTCTCATTCGGTTAAAAAATGGAGAAAATCAATATATCATAAATGTTTATTACATTCCCAATATAAAAAATAATATATTGAGTGTAAGACAATTGTTAGAGAAAGGTTTTGAAGTTCAAATGAAAAACAATTGTTTTTATTTGAGGGATAATCATGAGAGACTTATTGCTAAAGTCTCCATGACCAAAAATCGAATGTTTCCTTTGAATATATGTAATGATGTTCCAAAGTGCTTGAATACGTGTTATGAAGATCTCTCTTGGCTATGGCATTTACGGTTCGGGCACCTAAATTTTGGAAGTCTAAAAGATTTGTCGAAGAAGAAAATGGTACGAGGTTTACCACACATTCATAAGCCAAACCAAGTGTGTGAAGGGTGTTTGCTTGGCAAACATCATCGAAGTAGTTTTCCGAAGAAGTCTATGACAAGAGCAAAGAAGCCTTTAGAACTCATCCATGTCGATGTGTGTGGAATGATCAAACCAGAGTCTCATGGTAAAAGTAAATATTTTCTTCTCTTTATTGATGATTTTTCGAGAAAAACATGGGTGTATTTTTTGAAGGAAAAATCAGAAGTATTTGAAATCTTCAAGAGATTTAAGGCACGCTTGGAGAATGAAAGCAACCTTACAATCAAGGCCATGAGAACCGATCGCGGTGGTGAATTCACATCAAATGAGTTCAAACAATTTTGTGATGAAAAAGGCATCCGACGTCCGTTAACAGTCCCAAGGACACCACAACAAAATGGCATGGTGGAGAGGAAGAATCGGACAATCTTGAACATGGCAAGAAGCATGCTAAAGACAAAGAAGATGCCGAGAGAATTTTGGGCAGAGGCCGTAGCTTGTGCGGTTTATTTGGCAAATCGAGCACCAACCAAAAGTGTGTTTGACAAGACGCCTCAAGAAGCGTGGAATGGAAGAAAGCCCAGGATTGGTCACTTCAAGGTGTTTGGGAGTATAGCATATGCTCATGTGTCGGAAGGAAAAATGACCAAACTCGATGATCGAAGCGAGAAACTCATCTTCATTGGCTATGATGCAAGTTCAAAGGGTTATCATCTTTATAATCCTTTGAATGGGAAGGTAATTATTAGTCATGATGTTGTTTTTGATGAGGAAGCCTCTTGGGATTGGAATTTACAAGAGGAGGAGTATGATTTCCTTCCATATTTTGAAGAAGACGATGAAAACGAGCCGACCAGGGATGAAATGGGTGAAAGTTTGCCCATTCCAGTGCCACCTCATTCAACCGATCGATCATCATCTGAAGGTTCTTCCAGCGATTCGGAGAACGAAATTGGCCCAAGAGGAACTCGAAGTCTACGGGAACTTAATGAGGTAAATGAAGATCAAAATGACATTATTCTCTATTGTCTTTTTGGTGATAGTGAGCCTATTAGTTTCCAAGAAGCCATTGCAAACAAGAAATGGAAGGATGCAATGGATGAAGAAATTCGAGCGATAGAGAAAAATGACACATGGGAGTTAACCAAGCTTCCAAAAAGGCACAAACCAATCGGAGTGAAATGGGTATACAAGACAAAGAGAAAAGCCAATGGCGATGTTGAGAGGCACAAGGCGAGACTAGTGGTGAAAGGGTATAGCCAACGACATGGCATCGACTATGATGAGGTATTTGCTCCTGTTGTTCGCCTTGAAACTATTCGTCTGATTATTGCTTTGGCAGCGCATAATCATTGGAAGATACATCAAATGGATGTCAAATAGGCATTCTTGAACGGAGCTCTTGAGGAAGAGGTCTATGTGGAACAACCATTGGGTTATGAAGTCAAGGGTGAAGAAGATAAAGTGCTTCGATTGAAGAAGGCACTTGATGGTTTAAAGCAAGCACCAAGAGCATGGAATTCGAAGATTGACAAGTACTTTCAAGGGAAGAAGTATATGAAGTGTCCTTATGAGCATGTCCTCTACATAAAAATGCAAGGTGAAAGCATACTAATCATTTGTTTATATGTTGATGATTTAGTATTTACTGGAAACAATCCTAGCATGTTTGATGAGTTCAAAAGAGAGATGGCAAAGGAGTTTGAAATGACAGACATTGGTCTCATGCGTTACTATCTTGGGATTGAGGTCAAACAAGGTGAAGATGGGATTTTTATATCCCAAAAGGGCTTTGCCAAAAAGGTGCTCAAAAAGTTCAATATGTATAATGCTAATATAGTTGGAACACCGATGGAATGTGGAGTCAAAATCACCAAGCAAGATGGAGGAGAGAAGGTAAATTCTACATATTTCAAAAGTTTGGTTGGAAGTTTGAGATACTTGACATGTACAAGACCGGATATTCTTTATTCGGTTGGAATTATTAGTCGATTCATGGAGGAACCGACAACAACACATTACAAAATGGCAAAAAGGATACTTCGTTACATCAAAGGGACGATTGGGTATGGTCTTTCCTATGTCTCTTCTAGCAATTTTGATATTGTTGGTTATTGTGATAGTGATTGGAGTGGTGATTTGGATGATCGAAAGAGCACTACGGGGTTTGTGTTTTTTATTGGTGAAACAGCATTCACATGGATGTCAAAAAAGCAACCCATAGTCACATTATCAACATGTGAGGCAGAGTATGTCGCAGCAACTTCATGGGTATGTCATGCAATTTGGCTAAGAAACTTAGTAAAGGAGTTGAAGTTTCAAATGGAAGGTCCAATGGAAATTTTTGTTGACAACAAATCAGCCATTGCCTTAGCCAAAAATCCAGTATTTCATGAGAGGAGCAAGCACATTGATACCCGATTTCATTTCATTCGGGATTGCATTATGAAGAAAGAAGTGGAACTCAAATATATCAAGTCACAAGACCAAGCGGCGGACATTTTCACAAAGCCCCTGAAGTTGGAGACTTTTATCAAAATGAGAAGTTTACTTGGTATAACAAATCAAGTTTAAGAGGGGGTGTTGAAAAAATGAAAGGTTTGTCATTATTAAACTTTATTTGTGGCATTAGTGTGATATTTGGGTTTTGTGTCTTTTAGTTTTTTGTAACCAATAGTAACTCTTGAGTTATAGGAATTATGTGAGTTATGAGCATTTGATAACATTTATAACTTTGAACCATTGGCATTCCTATGGTTATGATTGTAAGCCTATATAAAGGCATGCTTAGTTGAATGAAAAACATATCTCTCATTCTCATATTTGTCCTCCACGTTTTTTTTCTAACAGAGATATCCACTTTTCCATAAGGACGGGTCCCGAGGGACCCGCCCCAAATGGGTACGGGGACGGGGAATGCATTTCCCATCCCCGCCCCGTTCTCCGTCCTCGTCCTGTTAGGCTTTTTTTCTTATATTTATTATGATATTTAATATTATATTTAATTTTCAAAATTTATTGTTTAATGGTCAAAATAATGAATATGTTTGAATTAGTGTAAGAAAATGATATGTTTGAATTATAATAAATTTAGATTATATATATGAAAATTTTGGTTGATAATTATTTCCTTCAACTTGAAATTTTTTTAGTAATTTCTATTTAAAATCTAATTTTCCATGTGGAACTAATCATATAAAAGTTAATCATTTAATTAAAATTTTTCTATAATAGTGATTTATGTTAATTGATTTTTTTTAAAAAAATTCAAATGGGGAAAAATTCCCCATGGAGATTTTGGCAGTGACAGAGAATGAAATGGGGAATCGGCCCCGCCCCTAAACATCTCTAATTGTTGGACCAAAATACAAGAGCAATTTATAGGTTAACATCTATATTACAAATTAAAAAAAGAAAAAAATCACAAATATACTTGATAGGTTAAATGTGTCAATATATATATATATAATCACAAACTTTTCAAAAAAAAAAAAATTGGAGGTTGGATAAGTTGACGCCGAAAATAACTCAGTCATAAAGTAAAAGGGTTCTAGTCTATCACACATTTTTTTTTGCAGAAGCCCAGTCAGTCTCTAAAGGAAGACATTTGTAAAGTGGTTCACGTTGTTTTAGTCGTGGAAAAACATTCTTGTATTCTAAAGCAATTTTGAGCTTCACAAATGTTGAATTCCATCTCGTAACACAATCAAGACCAAGTTTTTTGTTACATGGAATTTGCAATTGACAAACTGCTTCTTCAAATTTTTCCTTTCTTTTAGCAAAAATAGTCCAATAATGAACAGTATCTCTAATCTTCTCTATACCATCAGAAATGACAGTCAATCTATCTCTCACTATCAAATTTAAAATATGTGCACAACGCTGCTTGTGGAACAAACTTCCATGCAACCACAATGTCCTTAACTCTAATTTACTTAACAAAATCTCAACCGTTGCATCATTCATCGAATAATTATCTACTGTTAAAGTGGATAATTTACGATCTATGTTCCAATCGAATATACACTCTAATAATGCTTCAGAAAGTAACTCTCCAGTATGTAGATGTGGCACATGTACAAACCTAGTATTATCTAATAATATGTTAAAATGAAAACTATATGTTGAACCAAAAATACATAATAACATAAAACAATTAAATTTAAATTACCTCAAAAGTCTGCTTTGTAGGACCCAATATTCATCAATGAAATGTGCAGTGATTGTCATGTATCCCTTCTTCTGGCTAGTCGCAGTCCACATGTTTGTAGTAAGAGAAACTTTACTTCTATTGTTTTCTAAAAACTTCATTGTTTTAATTCTATTTTCTTCATAAATTTTTATTGTATCTCTCCTCATCGTGGTTCTTGAGACCATCTTAAACAAATCATTTGTGTTCTACCATGTTTGTAGGATATTCATGTAAAATTATAGCACAAGCAAGGTCTCTTCAAGATTGCCTAATGTCTCTTTGCCTCCATAAGGGACATATTTTGAAATGGTCATGTAAATGTTTTGTCCCATTTTTAGATTCTCCTCCAAACTTTTTTCAACAATAGTTATATATTGCTTTCATCCTATCATTTATTTTTTGCCTTTTGTAATGATTCCATACTGCTAATGTCAACCTATTACGTTTTAATTGCTCATCATTATCATCACTATCTCATGTAATAGGAGTAGATTGATCATTACCACTTGGAACTGACACACTATTCAGTGCGGTTGATTCACTCATGTCAACCAAATCCCAATTCAAAATTTTGCTTTTTTCTATAGTGCATTGCGCCTTGTTCATAAATGTAAACTTTACTCCATTTTGCAAATTTGTTTTTAATGAATTTTATTTCAATTTTGAAATTTTGCCAAACTTGGCTTCTCAAAATGGGTGGGAGTCTTTTGTCAACGAAATCCCAATTCAAAATTTTGCATTTTTTGTCTTTTTTTTCAACCAATTTAGTTAATTTAATTAAACTACACAAAATCACTAGCTCTTCACAGATGAAAGAATGATGAAAATGAGATTTAATTACCAAATAAACATACAAAAATATGCAAATTTATATGTTGATTCAAATTAATTAAAAAAGGTCGGACAAAATTAGATGGCTACACTCGAGACTGATGCTACGATTTCTACCCAGAGCGTAATGACGCTCTAACTGAGTGCAGCAACGCTCTCCCCTTGATATAAATTTGTTTTTAGCTGAATTAGGTCATATTAAGTTCGATTTTGGTGATTCCAGCTACGTTTTCTTTGTAATTTCTTTCCTCCCAGTACTACATCTTTGTATTTTTCATTTCTTTCAACTTCAAGACTCATCTTGCCATATTATGAGTGGCTAAGTTAAGTTTCTCTAGCTTAGGTATAGATCAAAGTTCATTTTGGCTTGGTTGAGAGACTTGAAAATTCTAGTTTTGTTGCTGATTTTCTATTGATTCTTGATATATTTCAACTTCTATGCATTGGATTCATGTATGGCTTGATCACCCATTGTGTTTTCTTGCTTGCTAAAGAGTAATGCATCTATGTATGTTAGTTCCAATAGGGCATAGATTAAATCATGCTTGTATGTGAATTTCAAATTGTTTAGGACAATTCTTTTGCTACATTGCATGATTAATCATTCAAGAATTGGAGTAATTAATAATTTCGGCTATCCAATCGCTAATGAACATGGCTAGACTACCTTAGCTTAATGTGGTGTTTAATTGATTAGGCCTCTAATGGAACCAGTTAATTAGACATTTAGACTAACTAAGTAATTGATTTGTTCAACAAAGCGTTGGTTTTGATCTTAAGTGAACAAGCCAAGAATAGAATTAAGCATGCAATTTCAACTATGCTTGGCTTTTTAATGAATGAATTATGCATTCCTAGGCTTGGCTTTTTAATTGAATTAGTTCCAATTTCAACTACGCTTTTACATTTATTCAACTTAAATTCCTCAGAAGTAAAAACTCTCAAACCCCCCCCCCCCCCATCACCATTTGAATACTAAGTTAAGGCTAGGATTGTCCTTAGTTCCCTGTGGAGACGACCTATTCCCACTAGCAGCAAGCTCTTGAGAGCGGTTTAAAATTGTCCTTAGTTAAGGCTAAGCTCGTTAGTGTTAAGCCACTTGTAAAAATGATTATAGATTCCTAAATCTTGGGTTTGAGACTTGAATCATCTATTTTTAAAATAATAAGAATTATTATCACTTTTTAAGTAAAAGAAATATACTTTTATGAAGGGAGGGAGGGAGATAAAATTGAGAGTGGGAGGGATAAAGAAGCAGAGAAAATCGAGAGTGGGAGAGAGAGAGAAGGGGGAAATCTGGGAGATGAAGGGAGAGAGGAGTGAGAGGGGGAGAGAAAATCCGAGATGAGAGGGAGAGAGAGGTATCAAGAGATAGGAAAATGGGAGATGGAGGGCACACCGAGATTTAGAAAATTTAAAAGTTGACTAGTCAATATTTATCATATTTGAAAATATTTTAAAGATGTAATATATTTTTAGATTGTTTTTCTAATTGTGATATCTACTATAATTTCTCTTATTTTTAGATATTTGAATTTAATTTTCATGCTTTGGGGATAAAGTTAAACAAATGGTTATTTATTTTGTTGCTTTATTATATTGCATGTCTTTTCGTTCTTCCCTTCTTCCAAGGATGAATATGCCATCTAATTCTTCCCTTCGTGTGATACTAATTTTTGAAAGATAATTCTTAAGAAATATATTTCTTTTTTTTCTCTCTCTCTAGAAATTATTCCCTTCCAAGAAACATCCAATAGTGACAAATGAAAATAATAACCATTCTTCTTCCTTGCTTTATATTGTTTGTTTTTTATAATTGAAAGTTAAATAGATGTTTCTCTATTTATTGCTTTGCATTGTATGTCTTTATGCTCTTCGCTTCTTTCCAATGGTAAACTATATACCCTTTAGTTCTTCCCATGATCTTGATCTAGTAATAATTTTTTAAAAACATCATTCATCAAATATATTTATTTTTTCTTCTTTAGAATTCAGTCTCTCCCAGGTGGCATGTAAGATAATTAACAATAATCTTATCGTGCCACTCCTATATAAATTTTATTTTAATTACATCATATGTATTTTAATTTGATTCTTCCATCCATATGTATTCTTTTTATCCTCTTCCATCACTTTTAAATTTCATATAAAATAATTAATGAATAATATATTCATTCATAATTTTTATACCACCTAAATATTTGTGTTGAAAAGATTCTCAACAACATACAACATAACTTATTTCATATCCATTGTGAAATAACTTAAAAGCATTATATAAAAAGTTTTAAATACTATATCTTTCTTTATTTTTTATTTTAATGTTCTATTTATTATTTGAACTCATTCATTATTTAAATTTTACTATAGAATGTATATTTTAAAAACTTTTAACAATGTGCAATGCACATGCCATTCAACTAGTATCAATTAAAACTTCAAACTATTAATTGTATCAATTCATCTTTTAAACTTTCATATATGAATCAATTAAGACACTTTTATTTAAATAGAAAGGTTGGTGTAATTTTGAGAAATATGAGAATCAAATGGGTAGTAATAGCTAAATTAGATCACTCGGAGATTTTCTAAGCACTTGTTAGAGCGTTCCTTGTTCCTCATTTATGTAACATTAGAAGAAGTATATTATACTCATCCTACTACTTCAAATTTGTTTCAACCAAACCTCAACTGGTGAAAGCATTATTTATATCCTTGATCACCAAAGAAATGATTTCAACGAAAGTGTCATTTTCATTATTATAAATAATAGTGTAGTTTGAGAAAACTTCTCATTAGGTGTAAAGCATATTTTGCAGAACTGTCATTTTCAAAATTAATACAGATGAATCAATTATTCAGTGTTATAATCTTCTATAATCGATTCAATAGATCGTGTTTTCTTTTTTTGTTGTCTTTTTTTTTTCTTCTTCTTCTTCTTTTTTGCGTTCTCCAATGATCATTTATAGGATTTTGGTTGGTTTGATCTCCAATTAAACCTGATTTCAAAACAAATATTTTGGGTGGATTTGGAATGCATTTTCTCAAGTGTATAATAGAAGTGTTCAAAAAATTCAGTAATCCGACCAACTCGGACTACCCAACCCAAACCACAGGGGTTGGGTTGGGTTGGGTTAAAAATTTTTAATTTTTTAATTTTTGGGCCGGGTCACAGGTTATTTGATTTTCCGTACAAGTCGATCCGACCCAACCTGCATACAATATATGTATTATTATTTTTTTAAAAGTTTTAACCTAAATGTATGATTGAACGAGAGCGAGAGCGCACATGCCATTTTATCATAAAAATCCTCTATCTCTCTCACTCTCAACTCGGTGACCCAACCCGACCCAACCCAAAAATATTGGGTTGGGTTGGGTTGAGTTGACCCTCCAAAATGGAACCGATGGGGTTGAGCATAGGCCAACCCAAATTTTCTGGTTGGTTAAAAAAAAAAACCCTAACTCAACTGTGTACACCCCTAGTGTATAATTTAAAAATTAAGTCATTTTAGAAAAAATTAGAGTGTTTGGCAACTATTCAAAATAGATTTTGAAATGTATTTTAAACAATTTTTATTAAATGAATTTAAATAAATATGAATTTTTTGAAAAACAATTTTTTCTCAATTCAATCCAAACGGACCCTTTATTAGAGTATTTAGTAACTTGATAAATATAATTAAGAAAAAATGGTTGTTTTCAAATATAATAAAATGAACCAAAATATATACAAATATAACAAAATTTTACTGTCTATCTATGATAGACTACGAGATAGACACAGATAGTAGTCTATCGTAGATAAATTATGATATTTTACTATTATTTGTAAATATTTTAAGCAATTTTACCATTTAAAATAATTTTCAAAAAAAAAACAATAATTTGACCATTTTACTATAATTCTTTTTCTAAAAAATATTCTAGTATCGATATGAAGGGTTAGTTTTGCTCTTCTTGTTAACCCAATCTATGAAAATAGTCATCAACAAATCTTATACTTTCATAAATCAATCAATTTATACATTATTAAAATTTAATCTTAAAATCATTCCAGCATAATTTTTTGTGCATAATTCTTTAAATAACAAGATTAATATAATTAAAAAGAAATGTGAGAATCAAATATTGGACGTCTTTTTCTATTTATTTCTACTTATTTAAGAGTTACATAACAACTTTTCTAACTGCTTTAGACTCAATTTAATCCTTGTACATACATACAAAATGATCAAATAATATTTGACTTATTCAAATCCACATATACATTATAATACTAAGTTAATATGAAAACAATTAAAACAGTTTACTTGATTAAATAATAGGAATGTCCAAAAATCAAAGAATATTGTCAAATTAATGTGAATATACCAATTTACTATTATCTAACAAACAAAATTACACAAATGTTGTATTTTTCACACCATTGTCAAATTTCCCAAACCATTTTCCCACCCTTTAGTTACATTATCTAAATCTTTGGCTTATTGATTCTGGTGGTTGCAATCACATAACCTTTGATATTTCACTTTTATTTTTCTCAACTTCTACTTTATCACTTTTTCTTATTTAGGCCGCTAATGGAAATTATATGTTTATTTCTCATATTGGTACTATGGCTATACTCACTGTAATTCTGCTCAATATTTATCATGTCTCTAACCTTAACTTTAATCTTGTTGCTATCAACCAACTTTGTGCTCTTGGTTTTATCTTGTCTCTAACTTTACTTTTAATCTTGCTTCTTTCGGCCAACTTTGTAGCCTTGGTCTAATTGTTTCCTTTTCTTCTAATGGTTGTCAGGTTCAGGATCTGCACACGAGACAGACAGTTGGTACGGATCGCAAAATGGGACGATTGTTTGAGCTTACATCTCTTCAGTTTCTTGCTTCCCCATTTATCTCGACATCAGTCATTGATTCTGCTATATAATAATGGCTTCGTCTTGATCATGCTTCTTTTGACAAACTTCGTGACCTTTTGGAAATTTAAATAATATTTCAAAATTTGATTCATTTGACTGTTCAAATTGTAAACTTGCCAAACAACATGTCTTGTCTTTCCCTAATTCATCATCTTCCTCCGATACACATTTTGGTTTGGTTCATTCTAATATACGGGGTCCTACTCCTACCCCAACTGTCAATGAGTATCTATACTTTGTCTTATTTGTTAATGACTATTCTCAGTTTACTTGGATATATTTTCTTTAAAATCGTTCTACCTTGTCTCAAGTTTACATTGCCTTGCCAATATGGTTCAAACATAATTTTCTTGCATTATTAAAATTCTTCACACAGATAATACCATGGAGTATAAGGATTCGAGCTTTATCTCTTTCCTCACCCAGCAAGGCACCCTTATTCAATGCTCCTGCCCTCACACATCTCAACAAAATGGACGAGTAGAATGCAAATATCGTCATATCTTAGATTCTATTCGTCCTCAACTACTCTCTGCATCTTGTCTTGAGAAGTTTTGGGGTGAGGTTGCTCTAACATCTGTTTATGTTATCAACCGTCTCCCATCTTTCATTCTTCATAACATTTCCCCATTCGAACGCTTATATGGTATTTCCTCGTCTTATTCTCATCTTGGTCTCCGATAATCAACCTTCATCTATTAAACCTTCGCATATCCTCGAGTTTGATCAATCCTCTTCTATCCCTACTCTCTCGGATTTGACAATATCTATCTCCAATGCTAAACCTGAACTTGTACTTGTTCGTCGTTCCACTCGAGTGAGAGAACTTCCCCATCATCTCCAGGATTACCATTATTTTTCCACTATAATGTCATAGTTGAATCTACATCTTATCATGAAGCCAGTATTAACCCTCTTTGGCAGCAAGCAACGAGTGAAGAACTTTAGACTTTGGAAAATAATCATACTTGGGACTACGCGGATTTACACCTAGGCAAAAGAGCCATTGGTTGTAAGTGGATTTATAAAACTAAAACTCACTATGATGGATCTATTGAATGGTATAAAGCTCGTCTTGTTACAAAAGGTTACTCTCAAGAATAAGATATTGACTATGAAGAGACATTTGCTCTTGTAGCTGGAATGACATCCGTGTGCAGTCTCTTAGTTGTTACAACTGCCAAAAAATGGACCCTTCTACAAGTGAATGTTGAAAATGTGTTTCTCAAGCACTTTAGGTGTATATGAAATCTCCCCTGGCACATCTCCTTCACCCCAGAAAGTCTGCCTTCTTCGACGAGCCTTATATGGTTTGAAACAAGCTCCATGAGCCTAGTTTACAATATTCAGTTCCACTATCATTCAGCTTGGGTTTACTTCTAATCCCCATGATACAACTCTTTTCCGACGTTAGACTCCTCAAGGTATAGTTCTTCTACTCCTTTATGTTGATGATATGATAATTACAGGTGATGATCCTCAGGCTATATGTGATTTGCAAAACTACCTAGGGAAACATTTTAAGGTGAAAGATTTGGGATCACTTAGTTACTTCATTGGCCTCAAGGTGTCATCACGCTCGAATGGCTACTACTTGTCTCAAGTGAAATATGCTCCTGATCTCCTGACTTGATCAGGTATTACTGACTCTGCTATGCATCAACACCACTGAATCTGAATGTTCGCTTAACTTCGTTCAATGGTGTTCCTCTCGAAGATGTCACCTGTATTGGCAACTGGTGGGCTATTTTATTTATTGTATTGTGACCCACCCAGATATGCATATGTTGTTCATATTGTCAGTCAATTCATGGTTGCTCCCTGATCTATACATTTTATAATTGTTCTTCGCATTCTAAGATATGTCAATGGCACTCTTAGTCATGAACTTTAGTTTTCTTCTCGGTCATTCTTAGTGTCATCTCACTACTCCACCATAGGTTATTGCTTCTATTTAAGGAATTCTCTTATTTTTTGGCAAAATAAGAATCAACTACTATCTCATGTTCTAACACTAAATCTGAAAATTGTGCTCATGCTAATGCTACTTCTGAGTTACTTATTTAGATTGCTCACAATGATGTATTTTATGAACATATCAAACATATTGAAAATGATTGTCACTTAGTTCGTCATCATCTCCAGAGCAACACTCTCATCTTACAATCCATCTCTACTATCGAACAACCTGTTGATATCCTCACAAAACCATTTACCTAGTCGTTTACTCAATTGCTTTACTAACTCAAGTTGGTTTCTATTCTACCACCTTGAGTTTAAGGAAGGGTGGTACCATATATATTTGAATTTCTTAAGTTGTAAATTATTCTTAATTTAGGCTAATTTAGAGGCTAGACTTGACTTTCGTTGTTCATTCTACATTTTGTATATTAACCCACGTATTGTTTTCATTGTAAAGTAACGAATTTAACAATAAAATTCCAATATTTGCACACACATAATTACACAATTTTCATGATCTTTCCAAACCAAAAATAAAATTATACATATGTAGAAGGAATACAAAAGCAAACCCAATTCTGAACTACATATATTTTTCAGTATCCTCGCACTCTTCTCGTTCTCACTGAAATTGGCTGCTTCTCCAGATTTAAACGAAAGCTTGCCTTCTCACTTAACTCTGTCTTCTCTAACTTTGTTTCCATGTCACTCTTTTCCTTTTCCCCATAACAGAACTCTCTACTTGGAGAAGAAGCACCAGGCACTGAATTTTTCACTTCTTCTTCTCCTTCTCCTTCTCCTTCTCCTTCTCTCCGAATTCCATATTCCATTTTTGGTTTTGGTTTTGATTCAACCTTTGGTTCCTCTACCTCTTGTTTGTTATGTGGAGTTGTTCCAGAGCCAGGGCTATTCGGGCTGCTTGGACCATCATGGGAGCGGGAGAGCTCCATGGCAGCTCGGGCAGCAGCTGCTGCTTGAGCTGCGGATTCGAAAGCGGCTTGCGCTGCATCCGCCACATCTTTGTACTTCTGTTGAGAACCAGATGGCACTTCAGTGAAAAATTGAAACTTCTCTTTCACTTCACTGTGTGCCTCTGCCTGGTTTTGCCTTGTGTTTCTGACTAGTTTTTCCTGTGATGATCAGAAACAGAATCCCAATTGCCAATCAAAATCGGGTTTGAAGAAGACTGATTTTAAATATCTCATTATCTATCGTTTTAAGATTTTGGGGTTTGATTCTTAACAGCCGTATGCAGCAAAATTAAAGGTCAAGTTGCATACCTCATTGGAAGGGTAAGGTTGGTCAATCTGCAATACAATCCCATTCTCAGAAGCAATGGCTTTGAGGACCTCCATTCTACTCTCCAAACTGGGCTGCCTTGTGGAAAGTTTTTGCATTAACTACAGAAACAGAGCACAAGATGAATAAAGGAAGGAAACAGAGGATGTAGTAAAAATCAGGACTGAAAAAAGATATAAAATAGCGGAATCCAAAATTACCAAATGATTGACTCCACAATTGTTGCGTAATTCAACGGCACGAGCAGTGAATTCCTTGCCAAAACGATTGGTCAAAACTGATTTGATCTCATGAAGTTCAGGGAAATCTCCACATCTGGAAGCAGCAAATATCAACCCTGCAACCGCTTCTTTCAATTCCTCAGGGCACTCACTGAATTCAACAACAACAACAACTCAAATCAAATCATCTGTAGAAGAAGGAGATTAGAGAGAATAGGAAACAAACCTTTGTTGTTCGAGGAGGGTGGTTCTTTCAAGCAAGAGGTTGAGATACCCTTCGATCAAAACATAGGCATCCAGAGCATTCTGATCCACAATCACTTTCTCGACCTATGAACGAAAAAACAGAACAGAAATCAATAAATCGGAATGGGAAATGAAAAGACGAGGAAAGGGGGGGAAGAAGAGAAACGGACTCGAAGAAGAGCACGGTGGTGGTGGGGAAGTTGGAGGAGTTGAAGGACGTCGGAATGAGCCTGAGAGCATCTGAGACGGCGTTGGGTAGTGAGGATGGAAAGGCGAGTGACGGCAAGACTGAGAAGGGGACGGAATTTGGAGGCTCTGAAATTCCTACCAAGAAAAGCGTCAAGCTTTTTTCCCATGGCGAAATGGGTTAATTCAGATTATGTGGAATTTCAATTGATTTGTTTATATACGGTTGTTTCAGAGTGGAGAACAGGGCAGTGTGAAGAAGGGTTGAAGATGAAGCGCGTGGGAACTTGGAAGGGTTTGATTTCTGTGTATTGCTTATAGACGAAGTCTTCGTTGGCCCAAACCTTTTTGTGTGGAAACCCTCCAACACGCTTCCCTTAACCGCCTTCCCTAATTAGCCCACAAATTTTTTTTATTTTTTTATTTTTCATTTATAATATAAATATTCAATTTTAATATGTTGGCTAAATTTATGTTGTTTTCTTTTATATTTTAGGGAATTCAATACACAATTGTTCAACGGTTGTTTCATTTTTTTTTTTTTTTTGTTTTTTTAAGGGTAACAAATGGATATGAAGATTTGAGAATTTGATTCCAATAAGAAGAGTATACATCAATTACGGTTGAATTATGTTTAGTTTAACTTTAGTTTTCTTGGTGTAACTCTTTTACCTTTATAGTTCTTACTTCTAAAAACTTAGAACAGAAACTAAGCCTCTTTTTTCTTAACTAGAAACTAAGATCTCGTTTGGCAATTAGTTGATTTTTTGTTTTTGGTTTTTTAAAATTAAGTTTATAAACACTGCTTCCATATATTGTTTTTGGTTTTAAGAGTGTTTTCAAAATCAAAGTCAAAATTTGAAAACTAAAAAAAAAAAAAAAAAAAAAAAAAAAAAAAAAAAAAAAAAAGTTTATAAAACCTTGTGTTTTATTTTGAAAATTGGCTAAGAAACCAAAACATAGAACATACGAAACCATGAACAATAAATTGTGAGAAAATGAACACAATTTTCAAAAACGAAAAAATAAAAAATAAAATGGCTACCAAACGGGGCCTAAAGTCATATAAAAAAGAAAAATAAAATAAAAGGCAACACGTTCGCTTTTCCTCTTGTTGAGCATTCCACAGCAAAGCCCCAAACCCACATGCAGGCCCAAGTCCTAGGATATCTTGGGAGTCCACACATCTCGTAGGAGAAAGTCTTGGGTCGACTTGGCCGACCTTGCTCCATTCACCAAAAAGGTAATAACTAAGTTAAGATCATTGGCCAGAACATTTCAACCTTAAGGCTGCACCTACACTGAAATAGTCGATATTGCTAAAGATGTCCATTTTCTTCTGGAAGATTTTTCATTTAGGCAAGAAATGGGAGAAAAAGTGGAGGAAAATTTTCCCTAAGGCTAGACGAGGGTGGGGACAAGCCTTTTTTTTATTATTTATTATAATAATTTAATATTATATTATTATTATTGCTATATAAATATTGTATTTAAGTTTCCGTTTGTAATTTTTAATTCAAAGAAGTTTCCATTTGGTCCCACGAAGTGTATCACACGCATATATGTGGTGGTTGGGAAATTTCCCAATTATTTATAATGTCAACTTAACAATGATATTCCTTTTATAAAGATAATAACCCAAAGAATACTAACGATTTGACATGTAGGTACATGAGGGCTTATATAGTCAAAAACTACTCAAAATTTTAATTAAGACGTTATTTTGGTAGTAAGGCCCCAATGCATGTGCAATTGATAATATTTATTAGATTGACTATTGAGAATTACTTCTTTTATTTAAATAATTAAATAATGTTAGATATAAATTTTGGCTAGTTGCTAAACACTATCACTAAGAAGAAGGTATTAATTATGACAAAACCTTCAACTCAGTTCTTAAAAAACCTATGGTGAGAGTAATTTTATCCGTAGTAACTCAATTTAATTGGAATCTTTGCAAGTTAGTCATTAAAAATGACTTTTTACATGACAATCTTGTTGAAGAAGTGTACATGCAACAACCACAAGCTAGGCTCTTAGTCCCCTAACCTTCTCAAAATTAAAATTTCACTAGATTGCTAAATTAAGTAATCAGTTTAATTTAACAATATTTATCCATAAACTCAACAAAGTAAATGCAAAAGTCAAATAAGTATAAATCATAAGCATTGTTCAAGCCATAAAGCCTAGGGTATTCACGTAACTAAACCTCTTAGAGAACTTAGCTCATGATTAAGAACAAATGAATAGATTTCATTTGATCATGAATCATGATTACAAGATAAATGTTCAACGAATGAAAAGCAATAAAGATAGAAAAATGCAAATTAGAGAAACTAAAAGAAATGTTGGAAAATACAATATAAGAATCTACTTGGACCAAACTCTAACACTCCTAATATTTCCCTAAGGTGGTTTCTACAAGGATTGAATCCCATAGTGGAAGCAAGTGATCACTTTGCTTTTGATTTTGTTTTAGAAATTTACAACACAAAAATGAAAAATATCGTAATCATATTACAAAAATAGCATGCTAAGCATGTTTAATTACTTATATAGATAAGAAATACTTACCTTCGAAGACCTCAAAGTTCCAATAGTCCTTTTTACTCAATGAACCTCCACATCGATGGATCTTTTCACAAACAGTCACGTGACGCCTCCCGGGAGTCTTTCTGCTCTTCTCTAACAAGAAGACGGTTCGTGAGAACCTTTTTTTTAAGTAGAAGTAAATTATTTATGAGAAGGAGAGGTTTTTCACAAACAAAACTTTTCTCTATATATATATATATATAGGAGGGAGAGTTCCAAACCTCCTACAACATTACTTCTCTTATCCTTTTTGACAACTTGTAGTGAAAAAATAAAATAACTACCCACTTCACCCTTTTTAATTAAATTAAATAATTTTAACTTATTTAAATTGAATATTAATTATAATTATAATAATTAATAATTCACTTTAATTAATTAATTTATAAAATTAAATGTCAAATATTCAATTAAATATTTAAATTTTATTCTAAATCTAATTCATATTATTTTAATATTTGAATCATATTCAAATATATTAAATCTTCTTTTTATTATATAGTTTAATTTTGAATCTTATTCAAAATAAATTTTATAAACTTTATACTATATTAATGGTATTATATATAATTAATATTATTTTTTTAAATAATTTGAAAAAAAATTCAAAATTATTGATCTTTGTTTATCTGTAGTAAAGGACTTAATGAACCTACGAATTTAAATTCATGATACGAGATTAATTAATTTAACTCTTTAATATATAAATTATTTGCAAAGTAGAAAGTTAAATTTTCGTTTTATGCATTTCAATTTTTAGAAAAGACTAAACTGCGCCTCAATTTAAGATACAAAATTGTTTGTTTTCTTTTTTTTCTTTTTTTCTTTTTTTTTTTTTTTAATTCAATCCAGTCTTTTCAGAAGGCTGGATTTTTTTTTCTTTTAATTTTTCTTGTCTTTTTTTTTTTTTCTTCTTCCTGTTTAATTTCTTTCCTCAATTATAATTTCTTATTTATGGATTTTTCATCTTTGATATATATACCTTTTACAAATATTTTGTTTTACATAATTTTTTTTTATATTTTTTATACCATAATTTGAGAGTTTTTTTCTTGCAAGTTTTAAAACTTATTATTATTAAGATATATAAATTTCAAATATTATTAAGAAAATATTATAGTTTTAAAGTAAGAAATGAGCCGAAATTCTTATTAATTAATTTTTTTAGAGTTTTTATTTTATTTTAATTGTTTAGTAGAATATTCATTTTAAACTAAAATACATCTCAAATTTAGAATTTAAAATTGTACCAAAATTTAAAAACTTTAAAAGGAAAATTTTAGGAAATTTATTTTGAATGACAAACATGTTGAAAATATTTACAAGTAATAGCAAAATATCAAAATCTATCTGCAATAGACTAGAATAGGTCGCAATAGACTATTATTTGTGTCTATCATGATACACAATAGTAGTCTGTCGCCATCTATCTTAAATAGAAAGTAAAATTTTTCTCTATTTATGGATATTTTTGTTCATTTTTCATTTATAGATATTTTTGTTCATTTTTCTATATTTGAAAACAACCCAAAATTTTATATAATTTTGTATGCGTTGAGTTTCATAATTATACTATTCTTTTATACTTTAATTTGGGAGTCTTTTTTCTTAATATTAAAATGTATTATCAATATATATACAAGTTAAAAGAAATATTAAGAAAAATATTAATATTTTAGTTTTAAAGTAACCCGTCTTTGAAGAGATGACATTCTTTCAAATTAATTTGTTTAGAGTTTTTTTTTTTTTTTTTTTTAATTGTTTAGTAGATTCATTTTAAACCAAAATGTATCCATAATTTAGAAATTATAATTGTATCAAAGTTTAAAAAATTATACTAGAAAAAGTTTATATAAGTTTTTTATGAGTTTGAGTTCCATAATTATATTATTCCTTATTTCTAAACAAAATTAAAAACTTTGCTAACTCCAATTTATAAAAAAAAAAATTCTGGTATAGTTTTTTTTGAAAATTTTGATGCAATTATAATATTTAAATTTTGGATGTATTTTGATTTAAAATGAATATTGTACTAGATAATTAAAACAAAACAAAAAATCTCTAAAAATTTTAATTTGGAAGATTGTAGTCTTTTAAAGAGACGATTATTTTAACACTACAATATTTTCTTAATAAACATTGGCATATATATATATAATAAATTGTAAACTTTCAATATTTAAAAAAGAAAAAAGTCCCAAATTAAGGTATAAAAGAATAGCATGATTATGCAACTCCAACTCATAAAAAATGTCATATAAATTTTATCTAGTATAATTTTTAAATTTAACAATTTTAGTTGATTGTTATATGCTTTTGGGTTTCTTGATTTAAGAGTTGGCCTCTGTGTCACTCTCTTCTTGATGTTTCAAAATCAGAATTGAAGTTTTGAGGAGTTTGAGGTTGCTTCTAGCAAGGCTATTGATATTTAGCAATCCTTTGACAGATGAATCGTCTTGCCACAGACCCAACACAAGGAGGACCCAATTTTTATTTTTTTTTATTTTTTTTATTTTATTATCTTTTAGTTTCTTATTGTTTTGCTGCTTTCTATTTGGCCATTTTTCTTGAAATTTTTAAGCATACATTTATAAGCTTTTTTCTCCCAACAGAGCTTTGGCCTGACTATTAGACTCAAATCCTTTCAAATTTTCACGATGTTTGTCCTCCATTCTCAATGAAATAACTAGTGGTAAGAAGAATTTGACCAAGAAGGGAGTAATTTTTTAACAAGGCAAACCATATAGCATTGTCGAGAACAATTTCCTTCATTTTCAAATAAAAAATAGGCGTAGTTGCAAATATAACAATTAGGCCCAAAGTATTTGAAGATAGCACAATCTAAGCGTTGCGGCCACATCATGTTGACACATTGCCTTACACATGGGCAGAATCTTCTCCTGTTCGGTTTTGTTTCAAGATCTTTTAGGAGCCTAAGGAACTAAACCTATATCTCTAGTTAGCTAGACCATAGATTGATTTCATACATATTCTTTACCCTATGGTGCTCCTTTATCTGTATGGTTGCGTGGTGATCATATTTCTCGACTTTAATCCCATATTCCCTTGTAAAATTCACTTACACCCTAATCTTCTCAGTATTAGGACTCCACTATATATTGCTAACTTAAGTGGCCAATTTAAATTAAAAATATTTTCCATACAATCATCAAGGAAAATGTGCAAATAATGGAATAACAATTTAACAATTGTTCAAACCATGAATCCCTAGGGCATCCACATAGTTGAAACCCTTAATGGATTTAGCTCATGATAAAGAATAAATGAATTACTTTCATTACTTCCAAAATCATAAGTACAAGATGAATGTGTCAATAATAACGAACAAGAAAGAGGAAATGGAAATAAATGCAGGAAAATACAGTAATACCCCTCAAAATTGGTTCCTCACTCTCTTAAGATCTCTAGGTATGATTTTTCTCCCTCAATGATCAATCCACTATCTCTACACACGCTCTCACAGGATAGGGAGGTCCTAAACCTAATAACTCCAGATGAATTCTCGTTCTTGGAGATATGCTAGGATGTTGAGGGGAGAATCTCCTTGGAATGGGCTAATTTTCGGGTGGAAGGACTCAATACTTGAAAGGAAGGCTCCATTCCCTTTTATAGGTTTCAAAAAGGGTTATGTAGGGCCGAAATCCTCATTCTAAGGCTTACCAGTCAATTCGGCACTAAGGAACGACTGAAGACCTAGCAATTTGCAACTGTGGTTGACTGGTCAACGATTATGGAAATTAGGGTTTTGATGTGGGTGTATCATGTTTTGGGGATGTGAGCGCATCGACAACATTTTCTGCAAAATAGCCAAAAATCATTGTAAAAGTTTCTAACAAGCTCAAACAGGTAAAAATACACTTTAAGCATTCAAAGATTTTATTCTTCACTATTTGATCCACTTAGAACATACTATGGTGAATTTAACATGCAAAAAAACCATTTTTTCCAAGAAAATCTACTAAAATATGGCCTTAAAACATGCATTTCATGACATGTATCATTTTCAAATTCATGAATTTGGTCACAAATAGACTTTTCATATACCATTTTCAATCAAGTCATTTTTCTACTACATGTCTTCTAAACTTAATTCTTCTGGCCCATATTTCTTGCCTAAGGTTTCCCATAATTCTATAAAAATTTTAGTCGTACAAATTTTTTTATAAATACTGTCTGACAACACACTAAAAATATTTCCATGACATACCTTTTTCTTCTAGACCTTTATCAAATAAGTTATACACATGGAGTTATACACATAGAATCAAGATATTTGAGAGTTAATTATGTTAATAGAGAAGAGTTAGTAAATTTATTGAAAAGACTCAGATACGTTCATGAATTAAATATAGAACTTTAATTGTTGCATGTGTTTAATTATAGGGAGAGTTATGGATCTAGATTTTTCACGAGAAATCCTATAAATAGGATTGACATTTGTATTGTGCAAGTAAATGTGTGGGTAGTAGAATACAAAAAGAGAATCCAAATACAAGGTGTGAACCAAATTTGAAGAGTTTTCAAATATAAGTGTTTTGGTTCCTCTCAAATATTCTTTTGTTGATTATTTATTTGTGAGTGTCCATCACATGCTTCCAACAAAGTAGTATCTGATTGTGAATTCGAAAAACAATAATTTTAAAAACTTAGGCCCCATCTAATGGCCTTAGACATCATTTTCAACAAAGTAGTATCTAAACTGGTTTAAAATGAAATTTCAACATTTAAAATTAAAAAAAAAAAAAATACCTCTAAATGATAGATAGGGATCTTTTAAACCTATCTATACTATAGCTAGGTTTAAAAGATCCCTATCTAAGGGCAAAGTGGAAAAATCTTTATGTTCCCATTTTGCTCCTCATATTTAGATATATACTACAATACCCTTGATTATTTATTTACAAATATTTGATGGACAAAAAATATCAATGTTATCTTACTTTGACGTTTAAAAGTATCAACAAAAGTATTTATCTTGATGGTTTTTTCATATACTTGATGGGCAAAAAACGTCAACCTAACCTATCTTGACGACAAAAAATGTCAAGATAAGGTTTTTGTTGACGTTTTTTGCCGTCAACATAACTATTTTTCTTGATGGTCATGCTTTATTGATATAAGCTTACTTGATGTTTTTTAGCCATCAACATAGGTCTTTCTTGACTTTTTTTGGCCATTTTGGCCATTAACAAAAGCCAAAATTGTAGTAGTGTCTATACGTAAACCTTTGTACCTTTTCTATAAAGCATCCTTTCATTTTTCCCCTTCACATATCAAAACCCTCATATGTTTTTCTAACAAAGCATCCTTCATTCAATATGTATTTAATCTGTGTGATGGAGATTAAAGATTCTAGGGGCAATTCATCTCTTCAAACAAAAGGTAACTACTATGTGTGTTTTTTTGTTTCTTTTTTCGTTATTGTCAAGTTATAACTTTAATCACTACCATTTTCATTAGGCCACCAGCAACATTTTCAAGAAAAACAAAAACATTCTCAATAGAACCATGTAAGTGTTGTTATATATTTTAAATGCGTGGTTTTTTATTTTTTATTTTTTGGCCAAATAGAGGAACCTTCCCAAAAAAATTTCAATATTGAATTCTACAAGAGAGAATGAAGAGGGTATAGACAATAAAGAAGAGAGAAGAGAGTGAGAAATAAAGAGAATGTGGGAAGAAAGAGATACTTAGGGAGGAGTTAGAAAATAGTGAGATACTATCTGTTTAAATTTTGGTGTGAGTGTTTTTTTTTACTGATTTTTTTTCTTCTCCTCTTATTCCAATAAAAGCAACCTATTTAGGAAAATAAAATATTCTCAATAAAAAATTGAAAGTGGTTATTTGGCTATTTAAATTAATTAGAGTTTTTTTTTTTTCTAGATTAGTGAAAGTATAATTGGAGAAAGTTGATTGAGAGAAAAATATGATAGGATGAATATGGGAAAGGTATTGAAAAATTTGAGAAAATTAGGAATACATAGATATGGAAAGTTAGAATATAATCTTCCTAATTTAAAATTTTAAGATCTTTAGTATGATTAATTATATTATATTGATTCTTTTGTAAAAAAATATATTATATTGATTCACCATATATTTTTATTTATTTTTATTCTCTAATATACATTTTCTTGTATTTATTCTCAATAACATATATTTATCACTAGAACTAGAAGGTGGGTTAAAACTCAACCTTTCTTAAATTAATAAAATCAAATGAATTTACAATTCTATCCATTTTAGGTGTTTTGTATCCATTTTAGGTGTTTTGTTACTTAATTTAAGATAGAAGTATTAAATTATTCCCAAAGGAAAAAGGAAAAAAGATAGAGGTTTTAAATAATGAAAGAACGTTTTGATAGAATATATCATTAAAAAAATTTAAAATAGCAAAAAAAAAAAAAAAAAAACTCTGTTTTTCTTTCTTTCTAAAAGTAGCAAGATAACCATTTAAAATAATAACAATAAATAACCATAATAATTTTGGGATTTTTTAAACCAAACTTTTTGTTTAATTTTGTATTTATAAAATTTAATTGAAGTGTCTAATTTACCATTTTAACGTAATACGAAATTATTGATAAAAAAAAAAGAATTACATAGTTTTGACATATAAAAAACAAATAAAATCTTTGGAAAAAAACTATAACTATAATCATACAAACAAAATGTTTGAAAAAAAAAAAAACTCTAACCATACATAAATATCTACAACATTAGAAATTTATCCAATACATAATAGGTCAGAGACATAATTTGGTTTTGAAAATATTAGGAAAGTCTATTGATTTATTTGGTTTCTAAAAAAAGTGTAATTCCCCTAATCTATGAGTTTCTATATAAATGAATGCTAAAATTTCACTATGTTCCAAAATTTTTAATTAAGACTACGAGATTTCACGTGCATTGCACGTGTTCTTTAACTAGTTTTTATAAATTTAGGGATCGAAAATGTTCATTTTAAAAACTTAAGTCCTGTTTGATAATATTTTCTTTATTTTTTTAATTTAAAAACTAAAATCATGTTTGGTAATTTTTTTTTTAAATAATATAAAAAAGTTTTTACAATATTTTTCCATCTAATATACAAGATAATATCCTTATTTTTTAAAAAAGAAAAATCTATATTGATATAACAATATCAATATTTGTAAATGCACTGAGAACAAACCAAATTGGCTGGATAACCAATAATATATATATATATTTTTTTTAACTTCTTTAAAAATTTCATATTGATAAACCAATATCAATATTTTAAATGTATTGATAACTTTTGAATGTTTAGCTATACACTACAATGTGTGAATAAGTATATAAAAGAGATTGGGGATAAGTTTTTATATTTTTATAGACCATTTTTGACAATTTAAATAGTTATATCAATCGGTACGAAGTTGTACTTTAAGAAAAAAGAATTAGTATTCTACCACGTACAAACCATGTGTATTTTTCTTTTAAAAAATAAAAAAGTAGGTACCATTTTTGTAATTTGGATAAAATATAACCTAATAGATTTATTTTAGGAATTACTTAAGATTAATTTTTTATTTGGTCCGTGCCATAATATATTACTATTTAGTTATTAAAACAAATTTTATTGGGTTTTGTAATTATAAAATATAATGCAATGAGATAAAAACAAATTTAAAAGAACGAAAGTTTGTTAAAACAAATATGGTGGGTTTTCATACCTAAATACATTTTAATACATTTTAATTAATTTAAAAAAAATAAAGAAAAAATTGCGCAAAAAAAATCATTTGATCACATAAATTATGAAATCAAAGATAGGGAAGTAATGGCCAACGTCCCTTATTTGGCTTGAGATTATTTAGCATCTTCATTTGTTTCATTTCCTGACCCTCCTCAACCATACAATGCTATTCCTAATAAAAAAAAATGCAAACAAAATTCAATGAGTTACTAAAACATATAATACATAAACTTAAATAAACCATACATATTTTTTCCAAATTATAATTTGAAAAGCAATAAACAAAGTGCCCCTAATTTGAACCATTCCTTCCATTGGAGCCAAACTATGCATTCAAATATCATCAAACACCTTCTATATCCTCCTCTTAATAATCCAAATCTCATCTCTTCTTGTAAATGAATTCTTAAATCAAATTCCTCCAAAAATTTTAAAAGAAAACTGAAAATCAAAAAACAAACAAACACATTTAAATATGATATTTAAAAAATTGCAAAAAAAAAAAGAAAACTACATGTTCCCAAGGTCGTTGAGAAGATATTTTTCCATTGTTTCGCATTTGGGTTTTTCCACTTATGAACCAAATCCCTCCAAAATCTAAAAACAAACAAACAAATTTCATACCTGTTCGATCCGAAGTTCCATTATCCACATGCATCCAAAAGATATTTTTAGTGTTCTGCGTTTCAGTTTTTGATCCATATAAATAAACTTCTAAATTAAATCCTTCCATAATATATAAACTTCTAAATCAAATCCCTCTCAAATCTAAACAAACATATGTTAATACAATATATCCGAAAAACGAATAAATAAAACTTATCGTTAGAAATAGATTCGATCAAAGATTTATCATCCACATCCAAAATGCTTTGACTAAGAAGTTTCCTTCTATTGTTCTTCCATTTTTATCGGTGATCCCGAGATTAGGATTTCTTCTGTTTTTAGTGAAGTGGGGTAGAAGGGAGGTTTTAGAATAAGGCTGACTAGATAAATAGCAAAATTAGAGGACTACAAATGGAAGAAGTTATAGATATGTGTCTTTTTGTATCTCTTAAAAGAAAGATTTCGTTTGAGTTGACGTTGTTTCATAAATGAGGTGTCGTGAAGGGTTTGAATTGAAAAGAACGAATGAGACATATACACACAACGAAGAGGTGTGATTATGAGGGTAAAAATGGAAATTCTTAAAAAAGTTAAGGGTAAATTAGGAACCTAAAAATTCTCCTTTATCCCGCCTTTTATATATAAGAAGATTTTCTAAAACTAAGGGACTAAATTAGTTAAATTGAAAGACTCAATTGCTCTATTCTTAAAATTCAAGGACTAAAAAAGTCATTTTCCCTATAACTAAATATAGTTACATCAAAAGAAATGTTTAGTTAATAATTAATTTATTATAACTTTTCACATTCAATTCTATTCAATTAATCTTCGTAGGTTAATTAAATTCACATAAATTTTTCTCATCCACATTCTTAATAGGTTACATTTATTATTTTTAATGTAAATTGAGAAAATATAGAGGTTTCCTGATCTTTTTTAGAAAAATTTAATTATTTTTGGAATGATTTTTAAAGCTATTTTCCAATTTGAAACCATTCATTAAAAAAGAAACCATTGAAAAAGTAATAAATAAAATTCAAAGACCCTATCTTTACACATTCCTCAAAATAGGTAGATCATTGTGTATTTTTATTTTTCAACAAATATTTAAATGGAAAAATGTTGAAATAAATGATAAAGGCTTGCACCCTTTCAATTGTTATAAGTTGTGATTTTTCATTAAGGGATGCATTCTTTAATTAAATAACCCAATTGAAGAAAGGACACCTTGAATAGTCAAGAATTAGTCTATAAATATGGTCTTTCTTCAAATTGATTTGATCACCTTTTTTGTAGATTTTTTTTCATAACTATTCCCTCTATTTCAAAAAACTATTGAAGTTTTGTATAACTACAAAGTTTAGTTCGTTGATCTTGTTAACGTGGTACTACTTCCAAAAGAAAGGTAATCTGTTCTGTTTTGGAGACAATTACTGTCACACCCCCTCCCATATTAACCTTTTTAACCTAAAAGGAGGCGTGAAAATAGTAAACATCACCCTTTTGTGACACTTACTGTCTGCCTCATACTATTCTCATATAACCACCCATACCAAAGCTTAAGAAGCAAGTATCGAAAAACAACAATTCACTTTAATGCTGATACAAATCCTTTATTAAGATTACAACCCCTTCCAAAACCCATCTCTATCTATTGAAAAGTACAACTATCTTGTGGTAAACCTCGACTTCACGTGGCAACCAAGACTCCTTTGCTACTTGAGAAAGAAAAACATAAAGGAAAAGAATAAGCTAAAAGCCCAGTGAATGGTAAGCAACATACAAGCGTAGGGTTCCTCTCGACCCTTATCAATAAAACCAAGTTCATCATCAATGCCTCATAATGAGGTTATCTACTCAAACCTCAGCCTGGTTATCTCTGTATCGTATCCACTTCTTACTAGCTCTACTTTACGTAACAACTCGTCATTTCATCTATATGCACATAGGCCTACCTCTTATGGGCTTAGAAGCTAGACCCGTCAATCCTCTGACTATCCCACACAAGGTTCTTTCCACAGGCTCAGAATTTAGGTCCCTTAACCCTCTGACCATCTTGTGAAATTTTGCTATAGGCTCAGATACTAGATCCAAAGATCTTCTAACCATCATGGGCGTAGTACTGTCACAGACTCATAAACTAGATCTGAATATCCTCTAACTATCCTGTGAGGCATTCATTTTCTTACCATAGAAACATCATTTCTATGCTCACCATTATAGGTAAGGAATTTGGCCTATAAGTCCTCTTAACCTCTCTCTGGGTCCTTTGCTCTTCTAAAATCTAGCTTGCCCTTCATTCTTAAGCACATTGCTAGGCTTCTAGCACTAAGAAAATGAAAGTGAATAGTCACTTGAATGCCCAAAGTACCTTGTTGGACGCCTAACACACAAAGTTGGACGCCTGGTGCTCCCTTATAGTGAGTTTTGTGTGTGAACTTCTCTTGGCTTCAACATCTATTTATAGGTTTGGAAGTTCATCCTTGTCATCCAACTTTTCCTCCAAGCTTGACACCTTAACACTTAAGTGGCCTCAACATGCATAAACCAACACACCCCTACATGCATGCTGCCAACTCCTCCTTCAAATGACTAAATGTCCAACTAAGGTGAAACTTCACCTCAAAACTCACCACCTTCTACTTTGACCCTTAGTCAAATTCGCACTATGCTGTCACTTCACCTCTTAAGGTGTTCACCTTGGAGTTAGCCACCTCCACCTTTGAAATTGGGTCCAACCAAGACTTTTCATACGTCCATCTATGCTCGTTTTCACCTATCATGTGTTCAACATAGGTTCTTTATGCGTCCAACTTGTCTTCCATTAAGGTATGCATTTAATGTCACATATGAGCTATCCAACACTTAGCCAAAATTTCACCCCGATACATACTTACGCGTCCAACTCCTTATGCATGCATCTTGGCCTAAGTGTGTTACCTTTCAACTAGCATGAGTTGTCTAACACTTAGCTAGAATCTCCCTCAAACACTTGCTATGCGTTCTTCTTATGCGTCCAACTTGGCCTAAGTGTCATCTTTCAACTATCATGACTTGCCCAACACTTAGCCAAAATCAACCCCAAACACATGCTATGCATCCAAGACATCCCTACTATGCGTCCAACCCTAGGTTGCAAGGGTGATGAGTTGAACTTTTCATATTTTGCCTCATGTTTCCAACATTCTCTTCTAACATTTAGTCAAATTTTCCAACTATTAACCTATGAGTGCAACATACTAGGCTCCAAGTACAGCTCATGGTGTCAATTTAGAGTTCACCTCGTAGTTTCCATTTTCAAACCATAGTTAACTTCCATTCTCAAAGCATAGTCCACAACTTTGAAAGTTCATAGCGTAGTTTTTTCCCATCCACCTCTATGATCAATTTTCACCTCATACTTCAAACTTAGACGAACTTATTTTTTTTCCCTTTATGAGCTCAATGCCTAGTCCTGCTTATGTACTCAAAATTTTTCTAACTCCACAAGCTTACTTCAACTTAACACATAGAAGCTCAACGCCTAAACCTACTAACTCTCCTCAAAATTTTCCTAACTCTATAAGGCACATTTCAACTCTTCATAAACAAGTTTTTTTAGGGTTTTGGATGTCACAATTACTCTCAAAACTCAGCACTGGAGTGAGTAAATTTGTCTTATGGAGACAACGTGAATTCGTTGGGTTCATATATTTGCTCACGTATGTGTTGTTACTAATTTTCTGATATTTTATGTGGTTTGTTTATATAACAAAAAAAAAGATATGTTGATAAAAAAATAATAATAAAAATAAAAAAAAACCCCTAGTTGTACACTCATTTTTTCACAACAATGGGTAGATAAACACTCTTATTCAACTTCATCAAAATTGAGGTGTAAAATTGCAATATTAAAGTTCGAGATATCATGGTCAGACATGTCTCATTCCCAACATGAATGTACCAATATCTCGTGATGATTTGAAGATTGAAGAGATTTGAACAACAATGCATAGAGAGAATAAAAAATAAAAAAAGAATGAAGTTTTAGGTGTTGGTGAAAATGATGATAAAGAAAACTCATTTTTATAGTAGTAGAAATTGAGAGCAAAATTTTTTGAATTATTAAACTATTAAATTTTTATTTTTGAATTAAATTAAAGAAAAATATCTATAAAGTATGTAAAACTTTTTACTTTCCAACCTTTGAATTTCTATTACAATTATTAGTGATATTTAGTAATTAATTAATCCATTAAGTACTATATTGATAGCTAAACTTTTTTTTTTTACTATTTATAATTTTTTAAGTTTGTGGAAATAGGGGATCGAACCTCCCACCTCTAGGATGAAAGGTCATGTCAATTATCGCTGAGCTAAATTCGCTTTGGCATTGACAATTAATCTTCAATGACATATTTTGTAAATTAATAAATTAAAGAAGGGACAAAAATGTCCAAAAGTTTTTCCAACATTAATATAGATTATAGTTTATAGATAGAAAATATGTATCCTTTCATTAAATTTGTGTCATTTTAACACAACAAACATGTGCCCTTTCAGTTGTGGTATTTTAATTTTTTGTAAAAAATAAATTAATTTTATGAATATTTTTGCACAATTTTAATTTTTAGTTTGAATTTATTTAAAAAAATTGAAGTTATTCCGGTTAAAAAAGTGTAAAAGAATATTTTTTTCTTTTCAAGATTATTTAATATTTACCCTTAATTTCATTGAAAAAAATTGAAAAATCTTATTATAAAATAGAAAATAAAATAAGAGAGAATTAATTTAGAATTGAAGGGTAAAAAAAAATATTTTTAAAATTAGTTAATATTTAAGGTTGTTTTCAAATATAATAAAATGAAAAACTTATTTATAAATAAAGCAAAATGTTACCCTTTATACGTTTTCTATCCGTATATTAAATTAAAAAAGGAAAAAAATAAAGCAAAAATAAACATTTTTACGAAGATTCAAATGCATAATCTCCCAATTTTAAGTGAGCACTACAACCAGTTAGCCGCTGGGTAAAAGCATAACAACATAAGAAATCTCAGCACTTTTTTAACTTAATTAACATTTCTCGCTTCTTTTTGTAAACGATTTGTAAAAATTTTATTAATAATTTTGAAAACAGTTTTAAAATAAAAAATAGAAAACTGAATTATAAATCAAACCAACCATTTAAAAAAAAAAAAATTAAAAACTAAAAACCAGTTAGGTATCAAACCTCCCTCTAGAGGTTGCTTGGTTTGAGAGGTTTATACATGAAAATTGACACAATCATTCAAAACATATGTTTCTTTCATAGTTTTCAACACTTTGAGTTTTATCTTTTCTCCATCTTCTTTTTATATGTAATTTCATTTTGAATATAATTAACTAATTAATTCATTAATATTAACTTAACAACCTTACTATAAATATTTATTTAAATAAATAATAATATATTAAAGTATTTATTTAGTTTATTTTCACAATAAAAATTAATAAATAAATGCAATTACTTATTAATATACATTATTAATCAATTAGCTAATAATATTTTAAATATATTTCATTAGTAAATTAGGATTATTTTAAATTTAGTTATTACTAAATTAGGATTATTTTAAATTTAGTTATTACAAAAATTTATTTTTTAATAATAATAATCGATGACTTAATTGTTTTTTATAATAAAACAATGATTTATTGAGATTAATTTTAATTTGATCCTTCATTATGAATATACGATAACAATTGATTATTTATAAGTATATAATTACTTATCGTGATTAATTGTTATTACTTCATTCATTATTAAGATATCATATTTATAAAAATAAAAAAAAATTAAGAAATTTCAAACTATTTACAAATATAAAATTTTTTACTGTCTATCAGCGATAAACTGTGCTAGACTTCTATAAACTTCTATCGTGTGAGTGATAGAAGTCTATCGCAGTCTATGGTTTTCTATCACGAATACATAATCTAATTTTATATTTGTAAATAGTTTGACTCATTTTGCTATATTTGAGAACCACCCTTATCTTAATGATAAAATACTTAATTTTCAAATATTTATAATTGATATTATTATTCATTATTAATTAATACATTCTTATCAAAATATTAAATGATATTTACTATTTAATTAATTAATAGCTTAAATTTCTATAAGATTGTGATACTTACTTTCACAAATTAATTACAAACATAATTTAAAATTTGATTGCATTTTTCCCTACACAAAAAAATAGAGTCATGTTTAATTCTTAAACTTTGGTCTATAAAACCGAGTTTTTTTTAAAATAATGTTATTCTAATATTTATTAACAAAAATGGGGTTGGGGGAAACTATTAAAAATTTTGGGTAGTGAAATCGTGGACCAGTTCCATGAGTAGAGGTAATCGTGAACTGGGTCCACAATTTAGGGCATAATTGTGGACCAGGTCCACGATTATGCTGCCACGTTACTGTCGAAGCAAAGATTTTGCTGCTGACTCTATTGACGAGCTGATGAGACTACCAAGTGGCAGTCATGTTGGGTTGACCAGCAAATTGTGGACCTCTCCATGAGTTCGCCCCCTATTTCCCCTCCCCTCACCCCCCCTTCTGCCGACCCACCCCTCCCCTCCCTTCCCTTTCCCTATTTTCTTTCTTCTTTTCACTCTCCCAGCCAGTCGCTAGCCACCGTCCGTCACCATCTACTCCCTTCCGTCCACTATCCGTCGCCATAGGTATATGTATATACATTTTTTTTCCCAATTATATGATAAATATCCATAGATCTAATGTTTTTTTTTGTATGGATGAATGAGCTTGTAGATCTAGAGTTTGTTTTTACTAAGTAGTTTGTTTTATTTAAAATTTGGAGGATCTAGCTTGTTTTTTTACCATTAGTTTGGGCTTGAGTTTTTTTACCGTTAATTTGGACTTTAGAATCTATTTTTTAATTGTTTGAGTGTTTGGACTTGAGAGTTTTGATTGTTGTTTGGAGTTGATTGTTGTAGTTGGACTGATGTTGGATTGGGCTATAGGATTTTGTTTCTTTCCTGAAGATTTGGATTGATCTCTAAAAAGTAGTAACTTAGACTAATGTTTTTGAACTAATATTGGGCTATTAGTATGGACTTGAAATTTGGACTAATATCTTCTTAACATTTACAGTTGTAAACAAGTTGATTAAATATGTCATTTTGTCCCGAAGATTTAGTCATTCTTGAACCTGGAAATAGTGGAGGACAATGATATTGATGTAGAAATTGATGAATTGTTTGGAGAAAAAGGAAATGTAGAAAATGAAAATGAGTTGGTACCGTCAGAGATATTTACACAAATAGAATGAGAATTACTAATTCAGTTTATGAACAAGGATCAACATTGGAGAAAAGAGGAAGATATGTAGATAACTCTAGTATAATACAAAAAGGAATGTTATTTGACACTAAAGAAAATCTACAAATGGTAGTAAAAAAATATTGTGTGACTGAACACTACTAGATTTTCGTGGTAGAATTGAACTAAAATATTTGATATGTGAAATGCAAATAGTGTGATGAGAAACAATTGAGGATTTGGATCTAACAACCTTGTCGATAAACAAGACCTTTAGATCTCAAACTCAAACACCCCAAATTAAGATGATCTCGGCCCCTAAGAATGGCTAGACGACGGATTACGTAGACGATCGACAAAACCACGAATCAGACAAAGCTTCATGCTCCCATCGATCCTTGATCTTCGAACCACTCCACAAGCAAGATCGATCAAGTCGAGCTTGAATGATTCTGGACATGCAACCTAAACACCATAAAATTGCAAAAGAAACATAGCACAAGGCTAAAAGAAAGCTCAAAGGCTGTTTTACTACATTTTCAAATCTCTTCTCTGTCTCTTTGTTTGAACAATTACATGGCATTATATAGACCTCAAAATCTAACCCTAGGCATTCTATGAGGCATTCAAAGAATTGTAACACTCATAATTAATGACCATTATCAGCCATGATCTAAGTGTAACATAAAACAAATAAAATGACTTAAACACTAAAATTACATTTAATTAATACAATAAATCAGAAAATATTTCTTTTTAATCAGCAACCCATCATTTTGTAACCATCTTTGAGTTATGAACCCCCACTTGAACTCTTTGTTCCATAAATGAAGTTTGATTCTTTATAAGTTTCACTTGACTTCACATAATTTTTCTTCTTTGGTTAGTGTAAACTTAGACAGCATAGATGGGTCCTTCTTGTTGTTCATATTGGATGATTGAGGTTCATTCGTTCATATCAAAGTGGAAGGAAGGTTGTGATTGGAGGTTGTGTGATTGCCAGCGCAAAACTCATGGGAAGTTTGAAATTACTAAACTTGAAGGAAATCATTTGTGTTTGTACTCAAAATTATCACAAGATCATTCACAGCTTGATTCAAATTTCATGAGTATTGAAATTCAAAATATGGTTAGAGTTGATCCTGGTGTGTCTGTGGGGCCTTACTACAAGAAGCAATTAAAAAACAATACAGATATAATGTCAATTATAGTCATGTGTGGGAAGCAAAAAAAAAAAAGTTTTGATTGCGATTTTCAGAGATTGGGAGAAATCATATTTAGAGCTTTCGTATTGGTTGAGTGTTGTTGTGAACTACAATCTTGGAACACGAGTAGATTGACATTGTTTTCCATCTGATATGCCTGGTAAGACTATTTTTGGTCAAGTTTTTTGGTCATTTGATCCTGCAATTGAAGGGTTCAAGTATTGTAGGCCATTGATTCAGATAGACATAACTCATCTTTATAGCAAGTATAAAGGGAAATTGTTGACCGCATTATCTATTGACTCAAACGGGTATATATTTCCTTTTGCTTTTGCTATTATTGAAGGAGAAAACACATCTAGTTGGTCATGGTTTCTGTGGGAATTGCGCGAGTATGTTACTAAACGAAAAAGGATTTGTTTAATTTCTGATTGACATAGAGGCATTATTGTTGCAATTAACAATGAGAAAATTGGTTAGGCTGAACCTAGAGCATACCATCGTTATTGTCTGCATCATGTTGCTAGTAATTTCAATATAAAATACAAATCAAAGCAACTGAAAAATTTGGTGTTTAAGGCTGGAAATCGACACCAAAGGCGCAAGTTCATCAAAAGCATGAAAGAGTTAAAGAAATTGAACCCTGAGTGTCTTGAATATTTTTTCGATATCAATTTGGAAAAATGAACACAATCACATGATAATGGATATTACTATAGGTGGATGACAACCAATGCCGCTGAATGTATGAATGGAGTTTTCGAAAGAGCTAGAATGTTACCAGTCACGTCGATAGTTAGGCTAACATTCTATGGCACAATCCTATATTTTTAACATCGTAGACAAAAAATAAGTGAAGCACTCGATTATAGCTAGGGACATCTACACAAAATATGCCATGAGAAAGCTTAAGAGTGAGAAAAATGAGCATATGCACAAACAGTGACATCAATCAACAGGGAAACTCAGAGTTTCGAAGTTCAAACTGGCATAAGTATGATTTCTCCCTAAAAAGGCCAAAACACACAAGTTGTGAACTTGAAAGAGGGGTCTTCTTCTTGTAACAAGTGGCAGTCGTTCAAGATTCCATGCTCTCATGTAATTGCAGTTTGTAATTACATACGTTCGACATACTTGCCTTTTATTGATGAATCTTATGAAATGTCTCATTTCAAACTATGCTATGAAGGTCGCTTCCATCCAATCTAGCATCTTGACTATTGACCAGAGTTAATATTTATGAAGTTCATTCAAATGTGAATGTACTAAGAGAGCATGGTAGACTCAAAAGTTCCCGAATTCATAATGAGACGGATTGGGGCGAGGCAAGCACGAAAGTTCAATGTACAGTATGCAAAGGAGAAGGACATAACAAGCGTGCTCGTCCACAATGTAATTTAGGTGCTTCGTCTTCAAGCCATTGATGAATTAGTCTAATTTTGTAATGTAATGGACTTTGTTTTGTTATTAATTTTTTAATGTAACCATACAGACGTTGGGTTATACACTCTCGCAACTACACAGATTAATTTAAGAGGTAAACACTGTTGGAATTTGTGCCCTAAAGTCTCGTAATTGATTAATTAATTAATTTAATTATTAATCATGCGACATTAATTTATGCATTAATGGAAAAATCCAAGGTTATTGTATGAAGTCTTGAACATGTATGTAGTTGACATATGAGTGGATCATATTCAAGAATAACCTAAAAGTCTATAGTATATGGATAAGGTTGGGTGCTTTATCTTGGTGACACTATGGATACGACCCACTTTGTAATAGTTACAATTGGTTTGATCCAAACCATTCATGTGGAGACATGTGAATGGTGATATCCTATACAAAGAGTTTGTATAAAACTAGACCACGAAATATTTAATCTCTTTTTGTAAATCCGTTAATTGATGAGATTAATATTTCATAGGATGATCACGTGCAACTCAATCTTAATCCTGAGTGACTTATGAACTCTTGTTTGTGAATTCCGTCCTTTGATTTGCATGTGTGAGAGTGGCCCAAGTTGCCTACTCAATAAGCCTACCATGTTGGTGACTTGACTAAATGGGGAGCTGGGAGCATAACTTCACAGGATGGAATTCACTCATTCCCAAATAGGGTAAGTAGATGAGTAATTTCCTTAAGTGCTAATTTTGGGTCTTGAACAAGGGGCCCCACCCTCTCACTTGCCCGAGAGGGACTTAATTTATGGTTCAACCATAAACAAATTGTTCATTAGAAGAATAAATGGTACTTAAGGAAAATAGGTAATTACAAGGGTAAAACGAACGTTTGTCTTGATTGTAATTATGAACAATTCGTGAAGGATCACCTTGTTTATACTGATTATATCCATGAACACAACTTCCTAGAGTGCATAAAAGTTGAACTGTGGGTCTATAGTGGTTTGCACTGTAATTAATGAATGAAGGTTAATTTAATTAAAAAGTTTAATTAATTAATCTTTCATCATTGGAGCTTATAATCTGTAGGTCCGTAAGGTCCCCCTTACTAGCTCACCATAGACCAACAAGGATCAAATATGATTGAAAGAAAATTTGAAGTGTTCAAATTTTGAGGGAAAATATTAATTGTATTGAATACGATTAATATATGATTTATTATAACTTTATAATATGAAGAATTAACTTATTTGAATGAGACTTAAATAAATAAATTATTTAATTTGAATAAGATTCGAATTAAATAAATAGAGGGAGAATTAATTAATTTATTTGAATTGGATTCAAATAAATTATTTAATTTGGATGAGATTCATATTAAAAATTCTGCAGAAAATAAATATTTTAATTTTTTAATATGATATATTATTTAGGTAGATATTTATTGATAGGATTAGAAGTAATGGCTAGAGTTCTATAAATAGGGTCAAGCTTCATAAAACACACTCTCTACAACAATAATACACACTTTCTACAACAATAATCACTATGATTACTCTAAAAATTTCTCCAAATTTCTGAGAAAAGTTCTTCCATCTATTCTTTCAAGAAACGGTTCTCACAAACCAGAGTCATAGCAAGGAAGATCTATTGGAAAAGGAAGATTACAAGGAGAAGACTATCGATTCGAGAAGAAGTGACTATCGATTCGAGAAGAAGTTTTTGTTGAAATTATGGATTGGAAAAAATATGTTGCTTAATATTTTCTTAATTATTTGTATTTTTAATTCTTTCAAGAAATCAAAGAACTCAAACACATGCTTCTGCGAGGATTCAATTCCCTTCAAACACCACAAAAAATGGCGTCAAATTCATGCTTAATATATATCCTTGTGGCGTGCATTTTATGATAGTTGTGCAGAAGGAGAAATAATACATGAGTTAGCTATATCAGATGACTACTTGTCCTGGTATGACTCAATCACAAGAAAATTTATCACACTTGATGGAGTGCAATATTATTGCATGGTAAGAATTTTATTATCTAGTGTTTTCAATTATATGATATGAATATTATTTTATATTGATATTGTTTATCATATAGAATAATTTTGCCTTACCAGTATTCACTACAACACAATTTACAACATACAGAGAGACTTAATGTTGCTGACACTGATCGAATATGTTTCGTCGTAGACAACAACAACAACATGGCAAAACAATTCCAGAGCAACATGATGACCAAGAACCTCATAGATTACATAATCCGATTCCAACTTCTCCTAGATTGGCAGTACAAACAGACATCACATTGAATTTCGGTCATCAACAGGAGTATTATGCGCACGATGAATTTCCGTTGTCGTCACGCAACAAGATATTGACAAATCACCATCAGCAACATTTTGAAGTGCCTATACCTCGTTGTGCAGAATCAAAGAATCAATGAAACTAATGAAATACACCAAAAAAAAAGTAAGTAAGAAAGAAAATTGTTCATTTAAGGGAGGGGAAAAAAAAAAAAGAGAGAACTCGTGGACAAGGTATGCAAGTTAGGTGACAAAGTAGCGACGCTGGTTGCTGACTGAATTAATGGAACTTGTGTACCTAATACACGATTTTTGCCCCCTTCCAAACTACTCTATTTTTGTGGATACTTTCTTAAACCACCTCATTTTTCAAATTTGTTTCTACATGCCTTATTTTTATCATTAGTTAAAAAAAAAAAAAAAAAACACTATTCTAACTTTACCCAATAAAACCATTATTATTAAGGAGGTCTCCTTTTTAAACTTTACCCTATAAAACCATTATTATTAAGGAGGTCTCCTTTTTACTAAACGGAGACTAAATGCACCCCGTACATAATTACTGAAAATTGAGGGACTAAAAACGTAATTTTGCGCAAACCCCTCCATCTTCCTCACTCTCTCGTTGCGTCTCTCTTTCTCCCGTCAGTTTCGAGCGCCACGTTCCGTCGCAGGTCTGCGACCGCCGCCCAACACAGTCGTTCGTTCAGCCGCCTGTCACCATCGCCGTCCAGTGCTGTCGCCGCCATCTGTAGCAGCAGCCTGCTCGACGCCGTCCACCGTGGCCAAACACCCAGCGCCGTTTGAAGCCGTTAGCAGGGTGAGTGACCGTTCCTTCCTCTGTTTGGGTGAGTTCTTGAGTTTTTCTTGCTCTCTTGTCCTCTCGACCTGATCTGTTGCTTACCCAAGGTGTTTTAGATTTTAAAAACTCGGATTCAGGGAGTTTTCATTGCTGGTCAGCAGGGCGTTGAAGGGATTTTCTAGCATTGTTCGGTAAGTTGAGACTTGGGTCTCTTTCGAATATGTCACAGTTGCTGGAATTTAATTATAGAGTCTCAAATTGGTGGTTCTGCATAGGTTGGAGCATTGTTGGTGGGGTTGGAAAGGCTTGAAATCTAAATAAGGATTGGGTAAGCTAATTTATGGTTTTGGAGGATTTTACAGCAGTGTATTTGGGATTGAGTGGTTGATTTATTGATGTTCTGTATTTGAATATGATCAATGATTTTCGTAGTGGAAGAGGGAATTTGTAGGAATTTGGATTTTAGTTGAGGTAAGGGATTTACTGTTGAAACTGTGTAAATGATAGCTTGGGTACTTATATATGTTGTTGTATAAACTATTGTCCATTGAGTTTATTATGAGACATGAAAGTTATGTGCTTGAAATGTCTTAAATTTAGATGCATAGATACATGAATATCATATACATGAACCATTGAGTTTATTTTGAAACATGAAAGTTATGTGCTTGGAATGTCTTACATTTAAATGCATAGATACATGAATATCATATGCATGAACCATTGAGTTTATCATGAGATATGGAAGTTATGTACTTGGGATATCTGAAATTTATATGCACAGCTACATGAATGTCATCTATAAAAATCTTCCTAAATGACAAGATATGAGTTGTATACATTATTACTTACGAAACTCGTATATATCATGTTATGTGCACTATAGATGTATGATTTGGGTGTGAAACCCATTATATTGGGCACACTGTGAAAATGATTGTCTTTGTGGGACATTATGCATGTATGAAAGTGTAATAAAAGTGTGAAGCCAATGAATGGTTTCCCTCCTTTTCCACCATGATTTTAGGCCCTGATATGTGAACTTGGTATAACAGGGATGGTATGCATGAAAGTGATGCATACCTAGAGAGGCCCGGTGTGTATGAAAGAGAAGCACGCTCAGTGGATTTTGTATGCATGAAAGAGGTGTGTGCAGAACTATGTGTATGAAAGAGGTGCACCCCTCGAGTTAGGAGAAAAGGAGTGGAAACCATTCATTTTCCAAAAATTTCTTTTAAGGTAAGAATAAAACAACTAAGGCAGGTGACAGAGTCAGATCAAAGTGCCATGGGAGATATCTTGTTCTTGTTTAGGAAGCTATTTGAACTATTCCACATTTAGTTCTAGTCTCTTTTAGGGGTGTTTGGGGGACCGTAATGAGATGGGATTGTAATGTCATGTAATCCAAAATCAATATTTGGATTGAGCATTTTGGGCTTGATTTGTAATACAAAACTCATTTCGTTCCGGCAGTTTTCAACCCAACTCTATTTTCCACCGTTTTCACGCTTCATGATCTCATTTTCGTTCCCCAAACACTCCTCTAATTCCCAGTAATCCTATTACATTCTAGCTCCCCAAACAACCTCTTATTATCAAGGACTTTTCATGAAACCAATACGGGTTGGGTCGATGGCCGAGTAGTTTGTGCTGGCATTAGCAATGGTGAAAGGGAGAAAGGCAGGTTCCCTTTCTCTCTTCCTCCCTCTCACAACCACTTAGCTGCAACCATCGACATTGACGACTCTCGACGACCTACAATGGCACACAAGACCCATAAAACTGTTGACATATTTCTTCTTCCGCGGCGACCTATGTAAGGTTGACAACTACAAAATCCACGACTTAGTGTGCCGGCACACCGATAGTGTCACCTATCTACAGTTGACACTCAAGCAACACACCAACGAGTCGTTTATGAGCAAACCCACGCGATTTCAGGCTCTCCTAGTAGCGTTTAGTGACGTTTTCTTCTCTTTGGCAAGGTTTGGCACACATACCCAACCCAATCCCCTTTCACCTTAGATTTGACTTACCCATGCTCTAATGATTCAAATATTTTGGATTAAGCAGTTTGGACACAAACCAACAAGTGTTGAGTCTGTTCCGCAGCGTTTAGTAGGTAGAAAAGAACTTCAACGTTTTTGTCTATGGATTTAGAAAAGAACTTTACCCATTTCAAACTTGGTGTTTTAGATTTGTTCCTATCGCTTTGATGTTTTTGTCTATGGATTTAGGCTAGTTTGAACTTGTTCAAACAGTTTTCGGATCCATTTAAGCCGTTTCCAACCTGAACTCAAGTCCTTTTTTGGTGAGTTTTAAGTATTAAAATTCTGTTTAAGCCTTTTGGAACATAGTTAAAGTGATTTAGATTGGTCTCTAATATTTAGAAGCTTTTATCCATAGATTCGAACTACTTTCAGACTCTTTTGAACACTTTTTAGGAAAGACCCAAATTGTTATTGGTAAGATTTAGAAGGTAAACTCCTATTTGGACCTTTTTGAACTCACTTTAAACGCTGTAAAATTGTTTTATAACTCTTGGGACCTCTTTTGTAGTTCGGGCTAATTTGGAGCATTCGAATTAAATCTTAAGGCTATTTTGAAGGGACAATTGGAATTGTTTTAGGAGCATAATAGGTAAGTGGAATTCTACCTTTGTAGTTTACTAGTTTGTTTGTTGTGTGCTAGCATGCTGTGTGCTTTAGTTGTACTGTATTTATTAATTTATGACTTAATGTTTGATATTGTTGAATCATGTGTCCTGGATATATATATCTAAACATGTGTGGTGTTGTGTTAATATTATAATAACTTGCATTCTGATGAGTTCTTAAATGTCTTTGTGTTTATTTGCATGTTTGCTTCTGAATGTCTGATATGCTTATGATTTATGTTGAAGGTGTGCTGTTGTTTTATGTGTTTTGGCACAGAGCATGGTTTAGTGTTATGTTGTGGGACTCATGCATCCAGTGAGATTGTGTGAGGAAGAGGTTGGAGACCCTTATGAGTTTGTAAAGGAAAGTAAGGTGAATATCATTTGCCTTGGATAAAAATGGTTAAGGTGTGGTATGTCACTGTTAAATTAAAAGGAACATTGAGGCCTTAGGTGAATATCAAAGCCAAAGCTGCCACATGTGGGCTGGGTTGTTGGAAAAGGTGTCCCATCTATGCAACCCGACCCAAGCCGTATTGGTTTCATGTATGTTTTTTTTTAGGACTTCTAGACTAGTCTATGTGAGCCTGCCTTTCTCCCTCTCGCCATTGCCAATGCCAGCACCGACTGCTCGGCCACTGTGCCGTTGACGTTGAACCTCTTATTCCGCTAAAGTCAGCCTTTTCTCAAAGTTGTGGTGCCATTGATGAGTGAAGATCGTTTTCAGGTAGTATTTAGATTTTTTCTCTTCAACAATTTGATCGGCTTAGTTTGGATGCAGTGAGAGTTATTTCGTTTTGGAATTCTACTAGAGGTTACTTCAGTTTGTTTCTCTTTTTTCTGTTTTTTTAGAAGAATACTTGAGTTTGTTAAGGAGTGATATTCGGTAGTAAGTGTTTGATGAAAAATCTGAGGTTTCTGTGAAGTTTTATGTCGGCCTTGAGGTTTCTGTTAATCTTAGGTTCCTTTTTTTTTTTTTTTTTCCAGGTTTCTTGTTTGTGCTCCTTGTCTTTTGTCTAATCCCAAGGGTGTTGCCTTTTTTTTTTTTTTTTTTTTTTTTTTTTTTTTTTTTTTTTTTTTTTTTTTTTCTCTTCACTTTTCACATTGTACATCTCCCCAACTTCATTTCTCGACAGATGGTATTTCAATCTATTTTTGATGGAATCGATAATGCCCTTTACAGTTTGGAAGGCAAGAGATCAGTTTCATTAGTTTGAAATGAAGTTCCAAAGCCTTTGTTCTACAAGAAGTTCCAGTCTCTGTGCGTTTATCAGAGCTTCGAGCTCTTCCAATTTTGGAGCTATGAAGCTTGGAATCATTGGAGTGACGACTTCACTATCTTCCAGTAATCTGGCAGTGGCCTTCTTGAGATATTTTCATGTATTGTGCATTATTGTAACTTGTAAAATTTTAACTCTACTTTTTTTTTCTGGGTAGGATCCTCAAGAATAACTGTTTGTGCAGTTAGTTTCCGCCCTTGTATTGATATACACAAGGTATTTGATCTTTTGTTAGGCTACATTTCTCAGCTTTAAGAAATTTTTATGTTACGACTTTACAAATTGTGAAACTAGTGGGATTCAATTATGCATTTGTAATTTAAACAACTTATTCAAGTGCCAAATATAAAAATCAACGGGGCTTCAACTTCCTTAGTTAAATTTAGAAAATGTTGTGTTTCCTCAAGTTGTAATCTGATTTTTTAAGATATGATTTTATAAGGGGAAAGTGAAACAAATAGTTGGATCAACTCTCCGAGATTCAGAGCAGGATGGATCAACTCTTCTCACCAATTTTGAGTCAGATAAATCAGCTGCAGAGTATGCAAACTTGTACAAACAAGATCGGCTTACAGGTGGTCATGCCATCATGCTTGGAGCAGATCCTTTGAGCATAGTTGCTGCCCTCGAAGCATTGCATGCCTATCCTGGTTTCTTCCTTTTTGTTTCTTTTTTTGTTTACCGTATCATGCTTGGTTCAATTATACTGATGATATTCCTCCTTTTGGGTAGACATTATTAGTTCTATTTATTTCTAGTGTCATGTTGGATCTACTTTTGGATGTATATAAATGTGTTCAACTTGGCATTCAAGTGAACATCAATATTTGTTTACAGTCTATTAAATTTCTTTTGGATATTGGTAATTTCCTTGAATTCGTATAGTCGTGACAGTTTTTTGAGGATATTCCTGTGCTCAATAGACTCTTTGGTCCTCAAAAGATTTAAAAACTTTCAGAATGTCTGTCAGCTTAATCTAATGCAACGGGTGATGAAACATATAGGTGGCTTACAAGTTGGGGGTGGGATTAATTCAGAAAATGCTTCTAGTTATATTGAAGAAGGAGCTAGCCATGTCATTGTTACTTCAGTAAGTTCTTTGCTTTTATCTATTTATGATGATATTTTGCTTAATGTATGGGCTAAAATGGAGGCAGTGTAACACGATTCTGAAATTCTGCGACACTGAGCCTTGTTGAGCTGTTGTAGTACTAGATTATAGAAGATAAATAAGATTTCATTAGAAAGGTCAATTGGTCTTAAGTGAACTGTTTTGGAACTGCCCACAATGGCTTTAAATGTTGTATGTTTCTTGGTTCTGTCACAGTATGTATTCAACAATGGACAAATGGATCTTACAAGGCTTAAAGATCTTGTTCGCATTGTTGGGAAACAGAGGCTAGTGCTGGATCTTAGTTGTAGAAAAAAGGTACTTTTTATGCTATTGTTGCTAATTTAGAAGTCGTAATTGTTATCTTAAGTCATGGTTAACTCTTTAGATGTAAGCATATTATCTATCATGGATTCAATCTGAGAAGTTTATGCTCATGCATTGATGACATTTAGTTTCAATTTAGGAAGGTAAATATGCAATTGTGACTGATAGATGGCAGAAGTTTAGCGATGTATTTCTTGATGAGGAAGTCTTGGCTTTCCTGGCTGACTATGCAGATGAGTTTTTGGTCCATGGTGTGGATGTCGAAGGGAAAAAGTAGGTCATGATGCTGATATTATATTTCGATGGTTGTATTAATTTATATATCTTGACATATTTTGTTTGATTAATATAGACTTGGGATTGATGAAGAGCTAGTGACATTGCTTGGCAAGTATTCACCGGTTCGTTCATCTACTCCTTCACTTTGCCTTCAAATTTCGTTTCTTGTTTGTCTGTCTTCTCAAAAGACAAAAGACGGATAATGATCTGCTAATATCGCCATTCTTCCTTCTGAAGTACATACAAACTTCTTGCCGTTGTATTGCTGCAAAATACTGATCTTGCCTTTTAAAAATGGCAGATTCCTGTCACATATGCAGGCGGGGTCACAACAATGGCAGACTTAGAAAGGATAAAAGACGCGGGCATGGGGCGTGTGGACGTTACTGTAGGAAGTGCTTTGGATATTTTTGGAGGAAATATGGCATACAAGGATGTCGTTGCATGGCATGCCAGGCAGAAGGTATCAGCAGTTTAGTACCCTCTTGTTGTTTGCATAATTTTGTTTACATTTAGGAAAGTGCCTTGTTAGTCACAACCGATAAGACTGAGTGCCTTGGATATTCTTTATTCACCTAAAGATCTTAACATTTCAAAGCTTCTAATTTAATGTTAAAAGAAATTCATGAATGAGATCTTTTTACAAGTGTGAGCAGGTCCAAGCTTCTAAACTCTTTTCTTTGGTATTGTTTGTCATTGAGCCTTATTAATAATCATGGCAAAACATAATTGTTATTGAAAAATGTTTGTTTCTTAAATTTGAAGGAGTGTCGTTCATTGTTTGCAGGACTCATAAGTGTGCGTAGGTGTCAAAATGAAGCTTCTATGCAGTTTCCATTTGGAATCTAAATGATATCATCTTCCTTATTCGTCTCTCCATATAAATAAATCTTGAAATTAAATCCTTCCAAAACCCAAAGAGCTCACAATCCAAAAATAAACAAACAAATAGATTTCAATCCAACCTCCAAAAAGGATCTTTAAAATTTTTTAAAAAAAAAACATGAAAAAGCTAAGGCCTAATTTGGTAGAGAATCCGGGTTTTGTTATATGTTTTCAAATTCACCAACTTACATTTTGTTTTTGAAAATTATATTTGGATTATGTGATCCAAACAGTGCAATTTCTAAGAACAACGTTTTTATGTTATTGTATTCGAATTTTCAATTTTAAAATTTGAAAGTCAGAATTATATTAAATAAAGGTAATAATATTTAGAAATACATGTTATAGATTCAATATATAATATAATATGTATTATTTAATGTATTATAAATTATATAATATTACAAAATAGCAATTATGTAATCTTTTCAACATAATTAGTGGGTAACTACAACTAGTTTTATGATTTATAAATATATAGTATTAAATACATTTTAAAGAATTGTTTAAATTAGAATCTAATTTCAAAATTAATGACCTAAGACATATTTGAAAACATAAAATACAGCTTTGTTTTTATAGCATCTCTTGTTTTCAAATTTTTGTTTTAAAATTTATTTACCAAAGAGGCCCTAATTGTTTTAAAATGCTTAGGTCAAAGATCTATCGTCCACATGTAGAATGCTAAGATTCATTGGGGATCCAACGGTGTGGTTCGCCTCGTAGAAAACACTCAAGCCGAAAAGGATTAGATTTTGGAAGGTAGAGTGGGAGTGATATTTCAAAGGAAAAGTAAACAGAGTTTTAGCTAACCTTGTATTAATTATAACCATAAATTTATAATATTGAGGAAAAATACAAATATATAACGAAAATAAAGGGATAATGAATATAATAATTGAATTGCAATTATTTGCCTCTCCTCTTATTTGATATGAATTCTTGTGACTTTAAAAAATGACTTGACTTTCAAATCATGAATGGTTCATTGAACCTATGAATTATGGTGATTTCAATTAGAGCATTTGTTTTCGAATTATGACCATGAGTTCGGGAAGGTCAATTTGAATGTTTCGCGAAACCATGTTTCTTATGAATGTTTAAAGATTTTTGAAATGTTATTCGTGATGAAAGTGCATGATTCTAGAATGATTTGATAAAGTATAAGAGAGTATGATCTTTTTAGTAATTGAGGAAAAGTTTTATGTCGAAATTAGTCTTCAAATCACTAGATTTATCCACCCTTGGTGATTACTCATGCTATATGAATGAGTTTCCATAGAATACTCACGTGCCCTAAGCCAGGGGATACAGAGGAATGTCGAGGCCACTAGCTGCCAAATTTGGATTCCAAATCCTTTACTAGTGCACTCAAGTCACAGGGGAAAGTCGTGGCCACTAGTTACCAAATTCATATCCCAAATCTTAGACTTAAACCCAATGGCAAATCCAAGATTTTATGTAAGGGGCACAAGTTTATATAAATATAATTTTAGATGCATCAAAACGTGTATGAAATAAACAAAAAAACTTTTCACAATATGCTTAGCTCTCAATCATAAACAAACAAAAAGCGAATAAATTGAACATCTTTTTGTTGTTCTTTACTAAGGGTGCACACAGGTTGGGTTGGGCCGGGTTAGGGGTTTTTTTTGGACCGACTCAAAAATTTGCTCAAGCCCATCGGCTCCATTTTGGAGGGTCAGCCTAACACAACCCAACCCAACCCAACCCAACCTAATATTTTCGGGTTGGGTCGGGTTGGGTCACCGAGTTGGCATGTGTGCTCTGGCTCTAGCTCTGGCTCTCTCTCTCTCTCTCTCTCTCTCTCTCCCTCTCGCTCTCTCTCGATCATACATTTAGGTTAAAACTTTTTAAAAAAATAATAAGAATACACATATTATATGCTGGTCAGGTCAGGTTACCAGGTTTTTTGAATACCCCTATTATTTACTGAAAAAATGTAACATATTTTCACCACACAATCATAAAACTCAATTTCATAATCATTTTGTTCATATCTCCAAATACATATCATACCTATTTAACATGAACAATTTATGACTCTTAACCTGCCAATTCTTATTTTTTTGATAACTTAAAAGCTGATTTTTTTTTATATATATATATAAAAAACCACTATTAGTCTCCAAACTTTAGTAATTGTGAGTGAGGAAAGGAAGCGAGAGCGAGAGTGAGAGCGAGAGAACGAGAGTACTTAAACTAGGTTATGTTTTGATACCTATAATATACATGTCATAATACAGACACAAAAGATACATGTTGTTACATATACAAAAGTTATCATTCTTTTCGACATGACAAACCATTGTCCACTTGGTGATTTATATGCTGCTATCCAAAAGTATGCAAACAAAATATAAGGGTTTTGGTTCAAAGATTAATGGTCAGTCTACATGTTTCGTCCTAGTAGACAGAGGCAATACCTCTTCCGTGCATGTTCCAGTACTCCAAGGAAACAATTTATCTTCTGAATGTCTATGACAAAGAGGTCAATAAGGGTGACCTGATCATCCTCATTCAAGCCATTAATGTTGTATATGGCGTTTACTACTTCCTTCCGACGCCCAAACTCCAACTCATAATTTTCCTTCTGCCACGATGCAAGTCTTCCCATGTATGTGTCCTGCATTTTAACAGTTGATCTCATGATGTCGATCATTTCAGCTTGGAATGATGGCCTCTTCCTCTTACTGCCTCGAGATGACTTGGCAGGTACATCGCTCTACCTATAGATTGCTCTGTTGGCTCTTCATCTATTCCATCTTGATTTAATGGTGATTTTGTCTGGTGAACCTCAAGTGTGTGACAGTCCTGTGACCTAAGCCGAATCTCATCTTCAAATTCTCTAAATGCATTTGTTGCCATCACGTGCGGGGCCTCACTTGATTGTCCTACTGCTCTTCTTTCACAAATACGGTGGAAAGTTCATCGTAATGGGGGAATGACTTGTTCCACATCCCCTTCGCACTAGGATGACTCTGCATTGATACACATAAACATTATTAATATTTATATGATAACATGTACCAGTATATTTTTTATTTTTCTCTAGAATCTTACCTAAACCCAAAGATCGAAAATCTCCCTCTCCACCTGGACACATTTGAACATCTCATTCCACCCGAACCCCGACTGACTTAACATCTCTGATACTACGTTGTATTGTTTCTTCAGACTCCTCACCTTGCACTCAATGATGTTCTGGTTCAATGCGCACCCGGGCACTTTCTCATGCAGCATTCGCTCCAAGTGCTGTAGGTATCCTGGTCGAAACGTCCCATTGTCGGACCTCCAATCAGTTTCCACCAAATACAATAGGGCTTCCACCAACTTAGCATCCTCCACTTTTGGTCATACGTGTTTAGACCTCCTACCATTACCTGCCATTACCTGCCATTATGCTGCATGCATACGTTTGTTGAATGAAAAGATGCTGTAAATTAAACACATGCACAAACAAAGGATATTTTGCTAAAATTATATGTTCCAATTTAACATATTCATACAAAGTATTGACACAAAACATGTTCACAACATACTTGAAATGTTCCATAATTAAATTCTGTTCAATAGTAAAACAAAAGTAAGCAATCAAAATCGAATAATCAGGCTCTCTGCTATTGAGTAAACATTTTGATCGCCAAGTCATCCTTGAACTTGGTCCATTCCTCCGAGGATTCAACAATCAAGACCAACTGATGCAGAATTCTTCTCATCGAGCACTCAAGCATTGCATCGATTCCCATCTCCCTTGTGATCAGGCTGTGAATAAGGCAACATGCAGTTATTGTTCGACATTGGACTTATATTGGGTAGAATGATTTACCCCTAAGAATATCTCATTGCCCCTTGAGCAACCCAAACGATCGCTCGATAAAGTTCCTTGCTGAATAATGTTTCATGTTGAAAAATTCTCTTGCAGTTGTCAGTGCATTTCCTGCTCCATGTCAATATGAGAGATGGTATCATTCCCCTCTATACAAAGCCAAGAATCCTTTAGTGTTGGGGTATCCAACATCAAATAGGTAATAGTATCCTATACACGTTTCGAAATGTCATGCATATGTGTTGTGGCATTTATGTATGTTTAAATAATGTATACGTTCATTATAATATCCTTTGGAACCCTCAATCCATACGATCGCGAAACCGCATCCTTAAGAACCCTTGAATAGGCTGCAGACCCTTCCCACCCTAGCAAAACGAAGACGAACTCCCCATTTTGGTCACACATCGCAAGAATGTTTGTGGCAATCTCTCCCTTTCTCGTCCTATATGGAGGTTGATCGACGACACTAACATTCACTTTAATGTATGTGCTATCTGACGCACCTAGACAATTATGTTTCCCTCTAATGATCAGAATGAATTTAAAAATATCTATCGTTGCATGCATATTTATGATGTATTCATATAAAAAAACTGAGCACTTTTTGTACCTGAAACCACTTCCATCGTCCATCGGTGCATGTACTTGCTATCGGTTCTAGTTTTTTCAATAAATCAGTGTGAAGTTGTAAGACTGCCCTAAGAACTACGTTGAAATATATCGAAACCGTCTCGCCGGACCTCTAAAAGTTTCTACATACCACTAGATACTTGACATTGTGTGCAAAAATGTGTAGGAATATCTCAATCATCTCTTCCACGTCCAAACATCTTGTTGGTTCCAAATAACCAGCCGACCTTAACATATTACATAGAATCGTGAAGGTACGTCTATCCATTCAGGTGCTTTCACGATATGCCAAGTCACTCTCGTAAATGAGGTGGAAGATGGTCAATTTCCAAATGCGGTGCCTAGCATATGTCGGTTGTCTCTCTATCCTTCGGTAGTTGTTCAGTAACGTGCTTAGTGTTATGAACAGCTGTATTTGAGAGTGCGAAATAATTTTCATGATCGTAAAGAGTTCCTCAACAGTATCTATTTTTATAGGGAAAGGGATACACAAGTTGTTCTTGAAAGGGTAAGGTATTTGGCTGATTAAGTTTTATAAGTAAGAAAGAATAGCAAACAATGTCAAGCGTTGGTACTTGGCAACTTGGGTTACGGTTTAGTTTCATGGTGTTTTTTCCCAATGTACCTATGATAATCTAAAAATACATGTTTTCAACGGACATGATAAGCTACCATAAACTTTTTTTCCTAAGAATAGGATTCAAGGTATTTTAGTTAAATTTTATTATAGAGTTAAGCTTTTTTAAGAATATATAATCTAAGAATATATTTTCAATTGACATGATAAACCATAAAATTTTTCCTAAGGATAGGGTTGAGGGTATTTTAGTTAAGTTTTATTATGAGTTAAACCTTTTTAAGGGCTTATGGTTTTCTTTTTTTTTTTTCTTTTTTTTTTTTTAAATTGGCTTATGTACAATTTTTATGAGCTTGTAAAACATTGTTGTCATATTCCTAATTCCTAGGACTACAAATTTTCACCAATTGTTGTATTAAAATGTTGTATATAAAAAAAGATGTGAGTTTTTACGTACTTTCAAAACTTTGTGAAAGAATTGTATGAATATTGATGTGTATTTTTTTTATTCTTATGTGACATTGATGTAGAAACTATATTTTTCAAAAATAAAATCTTGGTAATAGTATTAATACCACTATTTCATTACAATTATATAATTTCAAAAAAAATGTTAATTTTCAAATTTGGTTTAGTGAAATGATAGTAAGACATTGTACCAAAATTAATCTTAAAAACAGCTTGATAATAACACATAAAAATGAAGGATAGGTTCGTATTGAAGCTGGAAAAAAAAAAGAATTGAAATTAAGGTATTATTAGATGAAAAAATATCACATAATAGTACCATTTTACCAACAATTAACCAAAAAAATGTGAAGAAGTATTAGATAAAAAAAAATGTCGCCAACAATTAGCAAAGAAATTGTGAGCTAGTATTTCATAAAAAATAAAAAAAAAATGTTACCAACAATTAATAAATAACATATTTCCAAAAAAATGTTCTCAATGTCAGTCAATATACATGTGCAAAACAAAGAATACATAACTCCAATACATAATGTTCACCAACATAAGCAACTAATTTTATTACAAAAAAAAAAAAAAAAAGAGATACTCCAAACGTCAAAATAACGAACCTCAAACTAATTAGGAATGATTTGTGCAATTAGTTTGAGCCCTACAAGAAAAACAAAATAATGATAGTTAGATTAGAAATAAAATAAAATAAATTGAACTAAGGAGTAACGAACACCAACATACCTTTTTTTTTCGTTCAAAATGAACAGACGTCGTGTAAGGCAGAACGTATGGAGAGAGACCGGAGGTGTTATCTAATAAGAATATGAAACACATTAATGAAACATCTTACTGAGTATAGAAGGAAGGAAGGAAGCATACCTTATGTAAGACAATCCTTGTTTTGTTAACAACCCTTATATGATTTTAAAATAAAAATAGAAGTTAGAAGTGGAAGGTAGAAAACGAAATGCAACAGCCAAGTGGAATTAGAAAGTTACAACAAGAAAATTGGAAATAAGGACTCACTAACACACTAATTAAACAATGAATTATTAAAATAGATGTATAAATAGAAGAGGGAGAGAAAGGTGGTTGTTGGAGGGGGTTGGGTGCACTTAAATGCACGTAACCTCATTAATTAAACAATGAATTATTAAAATAGATCTCAACTCAAATTTAAATAAAGTCAACAAGATTGCAATTGGCTGGTTTGGCCAAAATAAATACAAATGAGACAACAAAATGGAGATAATATAAAACAATGAGGCCTCAGATAGAACATAAAATAGGATAGTTCGGTCATTGGAAGAAATCCAACTAAAACAATGACCCAAATTATCATATCAAATTTTTGTATAAATAAAAAAGTATATTGAAAACAATTTTAAATGAACTGAAAAAAAATATTTATGTAATATGACAAATCTAATAAATCAGTTAACAAATGTGAAATGAAAATCAGATTAGGATGTATGAAGAAAACAGTTTACAAATTTTAAATGAAATAGATATTACAAATTTGAAATTAAACTTAGATATTAGTATAAGAAAGTTTGAACTAATCATCATCGGTTCCTCAAAAAAAAAAAAAAAAAAAAAAAAAAAAAAAACCTGTTGGGATCGATTAACCCCTCCCCCACCAAGCTCCAATAACATAGTAAGCCCCTACCATGAATTTAGTTGCAAACCAAAATGGATGGGTAAGCATAATAAAACGGCAAGGGAAAGACACATGATTTATTATTAAAGCGGCAAGAGGAGATCTGGAAAAGAAAAAAAAAAAAAAAACTAGTTCATCAGACGAAGAAGAAAGGGATCAGAAGGGGAAAAATGGAGATGAAGAAGTAAACATAGTGGAAGGAAACTTAATAGAAGTTGGAAAATGTGGAAAACAGAAACAAAAAAGAACAAGAAACAGAACTCACAAAATGGAAACTGAAGAACTCGAATATACAAATCCAAAACACGAACATACAGATCCAAACCCAGAGCAATAAATAATATACAGATCCTAAACTCGAATATACAGATCCAAAACTCAAACAACCTTCGACTCATGAACAATCAAAAAAAATAAAACACAAGGAGATCATAACATGAATACACAGATCGAAACCCATAGTAGAAATCCGAAAAAAATTTTAGAACCCTACGCTAATCCAACATGCAAAGAATAGATAAAGAAGAGATTTAAAACCCAAAGCATAGATCTGAAAAAAAAATTAAGAATCGTACAATAATCCAACATGCAAAGAATAGATCAAGAAGAGATTTAAACCCCAAGCATAGATATGAAAAAAAAAATCGTACGGTAATCCAACATGCAAAGAACAGATCATGACAAATGTAAGCCCAAAGCATGAATCCGAAAACAATTTTAGAACCATGCACTAATCCAACATGCAAAGAATAGATGAAAAAGAGATGTAAATAGAGGACATAAAAAATATCAAAACATGAGGGAATGAAAACGCGAACATTCAAATCTAAACGAAGGACATAAATCCCAAAAGAAATTGATAATCTAATCTAACATGCAAAGAAGCTAAAAAAAAATGGGGAAATCAAAACGCAAACATGGAAATCGAAAAAGAGAACATAAATCCGAAGAAAAAAAAATAGCAACAAAAAAAAATGAAAGAAGAAAAAGAGGGATTGAGAAGACAAACGAAAATAAAACTGTAATACCCTGTCCCTGAAAACCTAAGTATTTATGTAATTGGTAAGGATAAAAGGATAAAGAGTGTGGATTAGCGGAACGTGTAAATGAAAAGTTAAGATTGTGTAATTACTAAATTATGGCCAATAAATTCTGTGCGTTGAAATGAATGGTATTAAGAAAAGAGTAGACATAATTCTGGAAATCAGGCTGACGCATAGATGGATAAGTTATAACACATGTAATAGTTAATATTGAGTTACCAAGTTACGAGATTAAAAGTTAATGATGGCAAGTTAAATGAGGTGAAGTACCATGCGTAGATGATGTAAAATGGAGTAGAACCATCGTGTGGGAAAAATACTTTGCGCTGAAGGTTAGCGATGGATTGAAAAACTATGCGATGAGCAACGACTAGGCGTTGGGAGTTTGCTATGCGCTATGAAGGTTCATTGGGCTAATCAAGAAGTCCCTGAATACGGTATAGCATGTGCGGAAGAGGCCGCTAAGAGTTGAAGGTTATTACATTGGGAAATTTCTATGCGTTGAAAAATTGCTATGCGATGACAAAGCGATGCGTTAAGGAAACTGAGTTCAGGCGTTGAATATGTAGTAGGGTAATCTCGAAATTCAAAAGGTGGAATAAAAGGATTATAACTTGGTTTACGTTACACATCCTGGAGGTACAGCGACGTAGAGGAAGTTAAAAGGAAATATTTACTAATGGCCAAGAGTGAAAAGTGAAATAGTAGAGTGTGGAATAGTGTTGGTAAGAAGTCTTGCTATGAGTTGAGAAGGTTATCAGCTATGCGCTGAGGGGCTTATGAGTTGAAGGTGGCTATCATTGGTTATTAAGGTTATACGCCGAAGAGTTTAACTTCATGATAAATGGTAATGCAACTTCAATCTCGGGTAAACGCATAGGAAGGAATTTAGGAAGGAAATGGTTAAAGGAATAACCTTGGGGTATAACCCAAGAACGCATGGAGGGATAATCAAGGAACCTTCCAGGAAGACGGACATGGACGCAGGATGTAGTAAAGCTGAGAGTAGTAAAAGGGAGTAAAAAAGTTAAATCTGGAAGAAGGGTCCATAAACGCATAGGAACACAGGAATGATTGGGTAGTTGTATATTGGAACATAACGAACGCATAAGGTAAGCCTATATGCCAGGTGGTTACACATGATTGGGACACCTCATTAAGTAGGAGGTGTTAGAAAGCATGATAAACATTTCATGCAAAGTGACACTTGGACTAATGCATGATTAATTAAGCATGCAACATGACATGTGGCAAACAAGTGGCAGCAAAAGAGGAGAGGTAGAATGACAAGTACTCTATAAATAGGACTTTGAGGGAAAAGTAATGACTGATGATTCAGTGATATTAATTCTTGAAAGAAAGAAAGAAAGAGAACTGAAAGAAGAAAACCTTGCGTCTATTAAGAGGAAGCCTGTGGCCAAAGAGGAAGACAACCTTGACACCTAAATCATCTGGTGTTAAGAAGTTGGCTTGCGTCGAGAAGGGTGAGCCTTGCGTTTTACACGAATTTAACATTTAAGGTGAACACCACGATTCGTTCAAGTTAGACCTTGCGTCTAAGGAAGGACGACGCATCCGGAAGAATAAGAAGAGTTAGTCTGCACCTTGCGTTTAAGGGCAGGGTTGCGTCCAACCGGTTACCAGAGATAGTTTGCGGGGTAGAAGTCCAAACCCTTGCGATCAAGGAGCTCGGGAAGACAAGGATTGGAAGGAAAAGAGGAAATACCTCAAGAAATAGTGAGTGACTCTTCTTCTTTCAAAACTGAAGTTTGTTGAAAATATTTTTATGTGATATGGTTTTGTGATAACTGATCTCTTGAAACGCATGATGTTTGATCTTAATGTTTAAAAGGCATGTTTTATCAGATTGTTTATTATATGGAAAGGCATGTTGTAAGAAACGGTTTATCAAGAAACTTCCTGTTTTCTATGAAAGGTTTCATGTGAATGATTTATTCAAACTGATTGATAAAATGTTTAAGAGAAGGCTCAGTGCTCATCTCCTTGAGAAGGCTCGTGAGTTTCCCCGGGACCCAGTACTCAAGGACATGAGAAGGTACATGGGCAACTCGTCATATTTCTATGTGCACATAGAGGTTAAACTGGCTAGTGCATCAAGCTTGCTCTGCTTGAAGCCAGGGATGTTTTCGACGTTGAGAGCGTTGAGCTTTGCTCCGCCTTAACTAAGGGAAAAGATTACAAAACCAAACGGTTTTCTATTTAATTATCTGGAAAACGATTCTATGGATTTAACGGATTTACGTGATTGACAAAGATTTGAAAGGAAATCTGTTTCTGTTGAATTAATGTGTTAAATCCTTATTTTAATGCGTATTACTGTAACATGTCTGTTATCGATTAAAAGATAGTTTTACAAAACTCGTCACTCACGGGGCTTTAGCTCACGTCTTCCCATGTTTTCTAATTTTCTAGGTAGCAAGCGAGTTCGGGATGCTTTGCCTATGCAAGAACCTCGTCTGGGCCGTCTTTGGTGAAAGTAATGGTCGGTCAGTGAACCTTACAGAGGAGTCAAGGTTGCTGACTTCACATCTTCTTTCGGGTTATGGAGGATAATCCGGGAGGGGGTGTGACAAAAACCCATATGAGTCAAATGGAGAAAGAAGATAGAAGATGAGGAAACATAAACCGGATGGCGAAAGAAGAGACAAGATGAGGGAAGACAAACGGAACAACGAAAAAAGAGAGAAGATGAAGGAAGAAATCGGACGATAGAAAAAGAGAGAAGGAAAAATGGCATAGATGCATGAGGGAGAGAGAAAAGGGGAAAAAATCGAACGGCGGAAGAAGAGAGAAAGAATAATGGCAGAGATGCATGAGAGAGAGGGAAAAGGGAGAATAATTACGAGGATTGGGAGAGTGATAATTTCGTGGGTAAAATGGTGGGTTATTAAACCTACCATTTTTCTTTAAGGGCCAAACAAACGTGGGTTTTAAAAATCAAAGCCACCCAACCCAACTCAAGTTGGGTTATGAAATAGCCCCTAAATGTTTAAAACTAAGGCTCGCCACTGAATTTAGAAGTTAAAATAATAGTAATACATTCACAAATGCAATTCTATTAAGTCTAAATACAACTGGCGACATATTTCAACTCTAGAGCAATTTTTCATATTATGCATCAAGTAATCTCCATATATATAACAAAGCAAATCTCTGTCATACTATATGTACGAAGTAATCTCCAGGTAAATAGCAGAGCAATCTATGACATATTATACATCGAGTACTTTCAAAATGCATAGCATAGTAGTTCTTTATCATACATGCACACAGAGCGACCCCAATGGGCAAAACACTCCTACACACAGTCCAAAGTTTATGTGTGTGCCAAAATGGATCCCAAATACCTATCTCTCCCTCTCTCTCTTTGATATACTGCAGAAACACATTCTTGAAGCATATAGATAATAATCATGGGTATAAAGATCTAGGGCCCATTTGGGGAGTGGGTTTGGAATGGGTTTGGGTTGGGCTAGATTTTGAAGTCCATGTTTGGGCAACCGGTTTTGAGGAGGGTTTATAATCCAAAACCGACGTTCATCCTCTTCCCAATTCCCACTCAAAACCAATGCCCTAACCAATCGATTCCCACCGTTTTTCCTCCTCTTTCGTCGGTTTCCATCCCCCCACGTTGAACAAATCGCACTAACTCTCTCCTCATTCACTCCTCCCAACTACCTTCTCTCACCTTCTCTCTTCTGTCTTCTCGTCTTGTTCATTCACTCCTCCCGATTATCTTTTCTTTTTCTCTTTTGTCTTCTCGTCTTCCTCATTCACTCCTCTTGACTACCTTCTCTCACCCTCTCTTTTGTCCTCTCGTCTTCCTCATTTACATCTCCAGACCTACCTTCTCTCTTCTGTCATCTCCTCTTCCAGCGTAGATTCCAGACGTTGTGTACTCTTCTCTCATCCTGAGGCCAGTATTTCAAAAAAAAAATTATTTGTTTGACGATCAATTGTATAATAAGTGATGCCTTGTAACTGTATTAGTTCTCAATTGTTGGGTAATTAGTTTGATTCTAACCAATTTCGTTTTATCACTTTCATTATTATTTTAATATGTTATTATGGTTGGGTTGGTAGTTGTTTCATTATTATTTTAATAGGTTATTATGGTTGGGTTGGTAGTTGAGGGTTAATGGATGTCACTTTCATTGAAAAAAAAAAGCTATTGTTACTCTTTTAACTTGGTGGTTGGGTTGTTTAATACTTCATTTAACTTCATACTTATATATATACTCCCACATCCCTCTCTTTAATCACACACCCCATTTGAAACAAACTTCACTTCCAAGGTGTGTTGGCTCTCCCATCACTTTCTAGTAAGTTCTCAAGAAATTGAACTATTTTCTTATCATAATACATTCTTATATGTACTTTAGTAATTTTTATTTATCTTAATTGTCATCCTTACTTTTTATTTTCCTCTTTCGTGTGATGGGCGGATTTGTTCATTCTTTTCTGCCACCTTCACTTCATTATTCAATCAACTAAACCAACTGCCATGGTTATCTTTGTGGAGGTACGTAGTATAATTGTTTCTTTGTTTTGTTTCTTTGAATGTTAGTTTTCTTATACTTACCTTTTTTCTGTCAATGTAGGGTGGAAACCGAAATCTAACTTTTTTCATTTGATCTCCACAACTTATTCACACGTAACTCATTTGTACTACACTTTTTTTTTTGTAAGTATATGACCTTACTTGTACTGGACGTTGACAGAATGTAGTTTGGTTTTTGCATCTCGTTTCAAAGTATTGTGTATAATTTTTGGGTTTCCTTTTTGGTGTGTAACAATAAATAATATTTTACTTATTTTTTGATGAATCAAATTTTTGTAATAATAGATGTATTTTACATATTTTTTTATGAATCAAACTATTGTGCAAATGGATGATTCAAATTATTCTGTAAATAGAAGTTGCACAAATATTTTTGTTTACATAGTTTCATTACAAACAGAATTTTTACAAAACTTTCTACTAATTCACGAAATAAAAAAAAAGTAAAAAAAAAAAAAACACACACAAGTTTTATAATTAAATTCCAATACTTGTTAGTTTCAGAAAAAGGGTACTCAAAGAATTTTTGAAAATCATATTCCAAAACTTGTTAGTTTATGAAAAAGGGTAATCAAAGATTAAACTCAAATTTTCAAACTGGCTTGTTTATTAAAAAAGGGTATGGAAAATAGTTTTAAAAATTAAATTCGAAAACTATAACGAGTTTTCGAATTTAATTTTAAATACGGTTTTCCATACCAAATTATAACCTAAAAAAAAGTTATAACCTTAAGAAAAAAAAAGTTCACTTTTTAAGGTCAAAATTGGTTCTAAAAGAATGGTAATCAAACAAATTTTTAATACCAAATTCTAAAACTTGTTGAGTGTATGAACAAGGGTAATCAAACAACTTTTTAATACCAAATTCTAAAATTTTTTGAGTGTATGAAAAGGTACCAAATTCTAAAACTTGTTGAGTGTATGAAAAAGGGTAATCAAACAACTTTTTAATACCAAATTATAAAATTTGTTGGGTGTATGAAAAAGGTAATCAAACATTTTTTGAAATGAAATTCGAAAGTTTGTTGTAGTTTCGGAAAAAGGTTATTAAAAAATAAAAGAAGAAAAAGTACAAAGCAAACAAAAAATAATTTTCATTTGTTTATAATAAATTGGAAAATTTGGTGTTCAAATAATTATTTTATAGCAACTTTTAGAGAAAAAAAAAACATGCTTACAAAGAATTAAACTAATTTTCTTTTTTGTATAATAAATTAGTTCACACAATTGAGGGATATTCTAATAGAGCTGCAAAGAAGTCATGACATGCAATTGATTGTTTGTATGTTTGTTTATTTGTTTGTTTGTTATTGTTATCTTTTTAAATGCGTATTACTTACAAAAATAAATAAATAATAATTGGGTTGGGTAGAAGAAAAAATTGAGTAGATAGGAAGATCAAATAGATAGGTGTCTTTAAATATGGCCCCTATCTTGTCAGGTCCATTATTCTTTGAAATAATCAACAGAGGACATGGACATTCAACCTGACGAGTTAATTGCAATACTCACTACTGTATGTGCGGCAACCATTGCAATGGTGAATACTATCACTATGTTGCTACATTTGGAAGACAATCGTGAATGTCTGTCTCCACTTATTAGACATCACATTTGACAGTTTGAATTTCTTTCGTCTGATATACAAAGATGATCAAACGTGTCGTGATAACACTCGTATAGATAAGAGATTGTTCACGATTCTGTGTCAACTACTTAGGAAAACGGGCAGGTTGAGGCCAACGAACTATGTAGATGTTGAGGAAATGGTGACCATCTTCTACACATAGTTGCACACGATGTTAAAAATCAAGTGATGCAACGACAATTTGCAAGGTCGGGCGAGGCAATCTCTAGGCACTTCAATATCGTGCTAACTGCATTATTGAGAATTTATGAAGTCTTGTTGCGGACACTAGAGCCTGTCATTGAGAACTATATAGATGACAGCTGATCAACCACGATATAGGACTAGAAAGGGTGAGATCGACACAAATGTCCTTGTTGTATGTAACCAAAATTGTGAGTTCATCTTCATTTTCATTTGATGGGAAGGATCGATAGCTAAGTCGAGGGTTCTGCGAGATGCAGTGTTAAGGCCAACTGGATTGAAAGTCCCAAGGGGTTAGTTTATAGATTACTTCATACATTCCCATACCATTGAAAAATCATCTGGTGGTAATTTTGCCAAAATTCGCAAGATATTACTATTTATGCTTACGTCGGGTATCCAAAATGCCGAGGGGTTTTTGGCTCCTTATCGATGACAAAAATACCATTTGATCGAATGATCAGAAGGGAACCCGCCCACAAGCCCTAAAGAAATTTTCAATATGAGACATTCCTCTGCACAAAACGTGATTGAGAGAGCATTCAGGATGTTGAAAGGTCAATGGGACATTCTTCGAGGAAAATCATACTACTCCGTTAACGTGCAATGCATCATACATGCTTGTTGTCTTTTGCACAATCTGGTAATTCAAGAAATGGGTCAAAATTCATTACTTGAGGAAGGTCAGGGGAAGTCAAGGCGAATCAATTGCAATGGACGCTGACAACATCGAATTTGTAGAGACATCCGATGCCTTTATTGCATGGAGGGATGATCTCGCAAATCAGATGTGGGCTGAATGGAATGCAAATTAACAACCAACAAGTTATTTTGTATAGTCTTTTTGTAATTTATTTTGTATTGGAATGATGTCAGATGTCTATATTTTGTCATTTCTTATCTAACTTATGTGAATCTTGTTATGTATATTGTGAATGGATTAATGCATGCTATATAAATACAGTTGACCACACTACACCATTATGTTTAAGTCTTATTGTGTTAAGACATATTATTTTAGATGGAAGCATCACGATCGTGCTCTAAGGCCTCCAAACATATATGGATGGATGAGGAGGAAAGAATTCTGGTTGACTGTTTGGTTCAATGTGTGCAATCTAAACACTGGCGAGCTAACAATAGCACATTCCGACCTGGTTTCTTAACGAATGTGCTACGAATGATGCAATAAAAAATTTCAAGGTGTTCCATACAAGTAATCCCAAATCTAGGGTCCAAGGTGAGGACGTTGAAGAGACAATGGAGCGCGATCGCTGAAATGTTGGGTCAAGATGTAGTGGGTTCAGTTGGAACGCGCAGTGGAAATATATCAACTGTGAATCTAAGATATTCGACGCGTGGGTCAAGGTAATGACCACCTTTACTATTTGTTATATATTATTTTAAATATATTTTAGCCAAAACATAACACATTTCATCTGATATAAAGTCATCCAAGTGCGAAAGGACCCAGGCATAAGTCATTTCCGTTCTATGATGACCTGGCGATTGTATTTAGCAAAGACAGAGCAACAGGGAATCGTGCCACTACTACTACTGAGGTCAGATCTGAACCTGCACTAGAAGAGGAGAACAACAACATTTTAGATAATCAATCTCTAGACTTTGATAATTTCTACATTCCTAATCTACCATTCGCTAGCTCACCCACATCAGAAGACCTTCCAACTACTCCGGGTAGTAAAGGGGCTGGGAGTAGCATGCCAAAAAGAAGTAAGAGGTCCCAAAGTTTGTCAATTAGACAATACCATGAGGTGGTACGAGAGGGCTTCCAACTTCTAACGAAGTCTATTGACGGTATTGCACAATGACCTATTGTGAACGATGACCTAGCAAAGCGTCATCGTAGAGAATTGTACGCTGAGCTACAATCAATCCCTGGATTGTCAATGCAAGATGGGTTAAATGTTGCACGGTCATTGCTTGCAGATCCAATGTTGTTAAGCCACCTCGTGGACTTCCCACCGCAATGGAAGTATGATTATTGCATGGAAGTCCTCAGGCGATCGCGGAATGAAACACCATGACTCTGCTTATCTAAACCCTGAATTTGGTTGATGTCTTCTTCCTTCAGTTTGAATGCAAATTATCTTCTTAGTACATACGTTTGTATGGATTGTTTGCTTTTCTTTAATGTTGGTACTTGAACTACAAAGTGAAGCTATTGTTTATGTAAGTTGAGTTTCATATGCTAGATTTTTCGTTTTTCTAAAGTTATTTCCATCTAAATTCTAAAGTTCATAATAGTTGAATTTTGTATTGTATGGCGGGCTAAAGTTGATAATATATGGTGTTGAAAACAGATATAGAAGAAAAAACAGTCAAAATAATATTAATAAAAAAAACAGTCAAATCCAGCCCAAACCCGACCCTGCAATCCAAACACTGTAATCAAGAAACACAGTCAACCCAACCTTGCCCTCCAAACACCATAATCAGATTCCTAGTAATCTTGATTTCAGACAACAAAACCCACCGTAATCAAATTTACAGTAATTTTAATTACAATCCAACTCTCGAACGCCCCCTAGTAGTTTGAAAACTAGTTTCAACATAAAACTCCTAATTCTCAAATTATTATAAAAATCGTACTCTTTCTGGAATGACATCTTAGAATCATACTATTCTCGCAACTCTTAAAACATCGTAAAAACCATGCACTTAACAAGTAGAGAACATTTTAAAATAATCAGAGAGCATCAAGAACATTTCTAAAACAATTCCAACTAAAGTCCTAAGAATTCTAGAATTACATTTATCACAAATAAATTATTCTCTTCATCATTAGCCATCCCTATCCTCGCTCCTCATATAATTAATTTGAGATCAACATACTTCAAAAAAAAGCTATGCTAAAATGTTATTAAATGGTCTATTTGTTGTAGTGAAATACAATGTGCTAATTGCTTTCGAGAAAAATTATTGATTGCACACTCAATAATTAAAATTGGGGCATGTTATCTTGCAAGTGACATTCTTATACACTTTAAGCTAGCAACTTATATGATTACCTTATGGCAAGAAGTCAAATATATTTCATTTTCAAATTATTGATATGCAGTAAATGTTTAAATTGCTTCACCAAAATATACTAAGATGAGTACATTATTAGATATCTTAAACCCTTGACGGCTAACATGTTTATTGCACAAATTGTTGATTGTCATCAATGCATGAGACAAATTTTCCAACATTAGGGGAGGAAATAAAAAATTAAAAAGTTGGAAAAATAAAATTGTATGAAATATATTTGTTAGTCTCATTCAGATACTCATATATATTAATGAAAACTAAAAATTCAAAAGATAATTTATTTGCAAAATATTGCAAATAATTTAAAAGGTTAGAAAGTTAGAAAAATAAAATTGTATAAAATATATTGTTATTGTCTCATTTAGATACTCATACAGATTAATGAAAACTAGAAATTCAAAAGATAATTTATTGCAAAATATTACCATTCAAATGCAATATGCATTTACACAACTACAAATGAGAGACGACTAGGTAAGTCATATATACCAGCTACAAATGCACTATCTGGATATTCTAGAATAAATCCTTAACAAGACTATTCATGAGAATATTAAGGGCCTGTTTGGGGCAATGAGTTGAGATATAATGTTTGGAGTTCATATGTCTGTGTTGTTCATATATCTGGAGAGTTCATATGTCTGTATTTGGGGTGCGGAGTTATTTTTTCAAGTTCATTTGCATGTGTTTGGAGTGCAGAGTTGAGTTTATATGTTTAGAATATCTGGTGCAGTTTTTTGAACTAAATAATATGAATTCTACCCATCTTTGTTTGAATAAAATATGGATTGAATTTTTTTTTTTTTTTTTTTTTTTGGTAATGAACAACAACTAACCCACTACATTTCTTGTAGAAATATGGTTAAATAAAATGGGAAACCAAAGAGAAACCAAAACTTTTAATTCCTAATTTTTCTCCGTGAAATTCATCATCCTCTTCTTCTTCCTGTTGTTTTGTATTTTTCCTCTGTCGTGAATTGTTTTAGTTGAATCTCCCCCATCATCTTAGCAACCAATGGAATGCCACTACATTTCTTCAACAATTCCATTTTCAATTCCTCCAATGGAATGCCACCAAAATTTAGTCTCTATGGTTTGATAAAACACTCAGGACTTGAATATGAAGATTTTATCAAACTATAGGGACTATTATTTATGAGATTTTATTAAACCACAAGGACCAAATTCCAACTTTTAAAATCATAGGGATTAAATTCTAACTTTATCGAACCCTAAGGGACCAAAAATTTATAATTAAACCTATAAAATTAGATCCAAAACAGGTAATTCAGTACATATGCAAGAATTGTAATATTATGTCAATATATGAAGCAAACTATAACAACCATGTTGAAATCTTGGTGATTCAATGTGAGATCGTCCAACAATATTATGAGGAGGCAATATAATACATATAGCTCAAATCAATGGAGAATATGTTAAATGAGATAAAACAAAGCATATCTCATCAAATCTCTCTTACAACCATGATCTTGAAGAAAATAAGGATATCACTATTCAACAAATTTTTCGAAAAATCATCTAGCAAAAATTATTTACAAAATGAATAATGTTGCACGCTAGAATGCAACAACTCCAAGATCTCAAATGATGTTTTTATTAGAGGAAGTAAATATATGTTGCACTATATTCCCCTTAACTATAGTTTTTTTTTTTATTGGATTTTTTTAGTAAGGTTTTCAATGAGGCAGTTGTTTAAAATATATGAATAATGTACTCTTTTTTCTTCACTGGAATTTTTTATCATTGGATTTTTCATAATAAGGTTTTAACGAGACATATATTCTATATATTATGGACATTAAAGGAGGGTTGTTATAAATATGAGATTTATGTAGATGTCCATAACCTTCATAGGTTATAAATTCATCAATTAATCTCCTCATTAATCTCCATAACTTTCTTGTGCCCTCTTTATATTTGGTTCTTGTAACTACTATTCTCACAACTCTATGAATAGAGGTCGTAGAGATCATTTGTAACACACACCACAATTGAGTTTATTTGCCCTCTCTAGCTTCTTTTCTACTTTTCTCTCTAATTTTACTTCTCATTGTTCTTGTATTGTCCTTGTTTTATAACAAATTTTAAAATTTTCAAGTTTTTTGTTATAAATATTATAATTATATAGATGTCCATAGCCCCCATAGGTTACAAATTTATCCATTAACCTCCTATTAATCTCAATAACTTTCTTGTCCCCTATTTATGTTTGGTTATTATAACCAATATTCTCACAACCCTATAAATAGAGGTTGTAGAGATCATTTGTAAACACATTTCAATTGAAAATAATACATATATGTTCTCTACTTTCTTCTCTCAATTTCTATCTTATGTTCTTATATTTGTTCTTTTCTCTCCATTTTATAATACGTTATCAGCACGAGTCTCTACCACTTTCAAGATTTTGTAGAAGATTAGATTTGATTTATTGGAATATCAAGAATGCTAAAGACTCGCCATAATTTTCTCCATAATTTTTTAGGTATTTAGAATTTCGTTCAAATATGGTGAGTATTTTGATTTTGGAGATTTGCTCTTGTTTGGGCTAGAGGAAACAAAATTATTTGTATGTATTTGATGTATTCATCATTGGTTTTCTCACCACCATCATTCATCTTTATTATATTAAAACTAATTTCTAAAAGAAGGCGAGTATTTTAAATTTCCATATATGTAATATATGTAGATTGTGAAATTGAATTGCAAATTTGGCGTTAATTAGGTTTTTGCATTAGATCAATTTCTAAATTTTATGTACGTTTATGAGTTTTTTAAATTTGTTGTGAATGAGGTTTGAAATTATAAGAATCGGACTAAGCACTCATGGTGGGGATTATGATTGTATTGAAAACAAAATTTGAATAATGTGATGCATACCTACAAACAAAATTAATCTCCTTTGAAGTTCTTATTTGTGTGGGAAATGACAAAATTATATGATAAATGTTTACTTTTGTGGTTGTGGCCAGTGCATGTGCAAACACAAGCAAGTAATCAATTGAATAAAAAAAATTGACAATTTTTATTCTCGATTTGGTGTTTAATCCGCACCAAGAAATTTTTGGTAAAAGAAAATTGATATGGTCAATCAAGATATATCTTGAGTTTAAATTCTAGTAAAATAAATTGTCTTCAATTTCTTAAGACTACCAAATAGTAAATTGTCATATATGTTTATAATTGTTTGTTACTTTGCATAAAGTATTTCATTTAGGCTAAGGTTGTAAATTATGATCTTATTTTAGATTTAATTAAGATGTTTCCTAATTAGTTTATATGTTTATATATTTGAATAGGAAAATTCAATTAGGATGTCTATCTTTCATCTTTCTCATGGTTGAAAATTTTCTAATAGAGATTAAGATTCTCTCCTACTTATATTATCCTTTATCTATTAAGATTATCTTCCAATAATACTATATTTTATCTTTGAAATATGATTAGGATAAATATCCAAGACTATCTTTAATTTTATTTTGAAAGGTTTAAGGTTTTAAAATATTAAAGATTATTTATGAAGTATAGGTTTTTTTTTAGATTGAAAATAAAGCTTAATGATTCACTTGAGTCAATAACATATTAATTAGCTATTAATTAAAAGATTAATGAATTAGAAATAAAAAAAAAAAAAAAAATTGACTATAAGAGAATTTTATCCAAGGACTATTCTAACGAGGCTAAGATATTTAAGCTGACCGTAAGGAAATTCTTTTACGAGAACTAACTTGGTAGTTGAATTAGTCAAATTTTTGTCATGCTGATATTGAAATTTCTTTGATTGTTGAATATTTTAATTATTCTCATGTGAATAAATTTGCGAATTTTTTAAATTTATAGTGGTTATATGCATTTGATAAATTCTCTCATGGCAAAATTTATGAATTATTTAATTACTCTTGTTAAAGCTGATTTTGATTTAATGCACCTAAAGTTGCATAAGTCAACTAGTGGTCATTGTTTTTGCTTTGCACATATAGTGACACAAATTTTTAATTAATAAATGCTTATAAACTAATAAACATATATTACTTTCATATAACAAGCATGCTCTACTCTTGCATTAGCAATTTGAGAAAGTTTGAAAACATTGTGATGACACATTTATCTAATCTCTTTTGAGGTTGAATAAAACGAATGAGCATATTGAAGGAGTTAGGAACTCAAAAAACGGGAGCAATCAGGATCTTAAGCACTCTAATTACATCAATTTTGAAGATTATACATGCTTGTTCTAAAACCGAAAAACAGAGGTTTAAAACTTACTTGTTGTAGCTCAAAATTGAATCAAATTCCTTCAAATTTTTTTATCACGAACACTTCGTGGACCACCACAAGAGTCTTCCTTGTGATCCTCTAGCCTTAGAATAGATTATGGAATCCAAATTGTGATGAATTTGGAGCAATTTGTGAAAAACAAAAAGATTTTGGAGAGTTTTGAGTGTATAAGATTTCTCAGCAAAATTCACCAACACCATCAACCCATTTTCAATGTTTCTTTCTTCTATATAAAGAAGAAACCATGCAAAACCATTTTACATGCACATTGACACCCAATAAGGTGATTAACATCCTCAACTAAGAGGTGTTTTGATGGTGAAGAAGAGAGCACGAGGGAGACTCACCTTCTACTTACATGCAATTAGTGGAAGTTTACAAAAAAATTGAAAAATTGAATTTCAAAAATTCAAATATTTAATTTCTATTAAATCCAATTTTGTAATTAATTAATTTAATATTAAATATATATATATATATAATTAATTTAAATAATAATTAATTAAATAATTTAATTATATTATATTATATTAATATTAAATATTAAATTAATAAACAAAATTTACCATTTATCCAGTCAATTTTCAATCCAATGAATCTTTCAATTTTCAATCCAATGAATCTTTACTCGTCTGATTAATATTTAAATCACATCTAAATATTTCTAACTCTCCAATTTCGTTTAATTCATAATTAAAACAAATAAACCGTAAATCTTACTCCTCAAATGAATTTGAATATTTTCAAATTCTTTCATCACACTGTTCTAAGGTTTAATCTATGAACTAAGACCTACAGACCATAAGCTCCAATGATCCAAAATTAACCAACTAAATTCTTTAACATAGTTAATTAACATTTGTTAACTATTAGGACACTCCACTATAGCCCAGTAGCTGCACTCTCCTCACTGTAGATATACTTTTGTCCACTTGATATAACCATGATTAGTAAGTCGATCATTCACAAGTTGTTCGTAATTACAACTGGGTCAAAATTACTGTTTTACCCCTGTAATTACACCTCGTTCCTCAAGTCCCACTAATTCTCTAATGAACAATTGGTTTGTGATATGACCACCAAACCGAGTCTCTCTCGGGTCAATAAGAGGACGGGGCCCTTGTTCAAGACTCGAAATCAGCACTTAAAGGAACAACTTCTCTACTAACCTAGAATTAGGTAAGAGCGAATTCCATCTCGCAAAACTATGCCCCCATCTATCTACCTGGTCTTATCCTTAAAATGGTAGGCTTATTGAGTCGGAGAGCTCGGGTCATTCTCACCCATGCTTATTAAAGGATAATCCCAAATAAATAGGAATTCATCGTTAGCTCAAGATTAAGATCGAGTTACCTAGGTCATCATGTTGAAATAATTAGTCTTAATAGTAAACAACATTATAATATAAAAGTGATTATTTCATGGTCCAGTCTTATGCAAACTCATTGCATAGGATACCCCCATTCTCATATCTCTACATGAATGATATAAGATCACATCATTTGTATCAAATACAAAGCGGCCTGCATCCATAGTATCCCCACCATAAAGTACCTAGCCTTATCCCTATACTATAGACCGTTTTGGCTATTACCTAAACTTGATCCAATTTTATGTCTACACATAAAGTCTAAGTATTCAGACTATAGCCAGGAGTTCTTAGTTTATTGGATTTAATAAATGCAATTCACATATTCAATAACAACTTTACTGCATAAATCTCAATAACAATTTTATTGAGAATAAGTTCCAAAATCTATAAACTATGAGTTTTAAGACATAAAACCCAACACAGATAATAATGAATTTCGACTAAATAATTTAATATCATTCCCTGAAGTGAATGTTTCAATATTTAATAATTGTGGTCATAATCATGTTATAAAGGAAGAAATAATTATTCTACTCTAACCACACACATATAATGTTTTGAAAGAGAATTTTATTTTTCAAATGTGATGCAAAAGAGACAATAATATTGTACCTGCCGTATATTAAAAGTCTTTTTGAAAATTAAAGTCCTTAATAATGAAAAAGAAAATGTGAAAGCAAATTTTGAGAATTATTTGGATCTCTTGAAGAGATAACTTATCTTTTTAATCTCTAAATATGGTATTATTTGGATGTTACAAGTTTCTTAAAGGGAAGCCAGTACTAACATCCAAGATAGGTACTCATAAATTTATACCCTTTACCGCAACCATGTCGTAAATCTTCCACATCAGACCAAAATAAACCAACTAAGGATTGATCCAATCGATCTTTTCTAAGTTTCCCTTATCTATATAGATAGAATAGATCTTTTCATGGATAACCACATTCATTCCATTGATTCTGAGTTTTTGGGCTAAAAAAGCTAGTCGATTCTTCCCTTCATTCCTTTTCTCTTGGACATCTCACTTGGAATTCTAGGCATACTTTTCGATCTTATACTAATGCTGAATACCGACTCAATCTCAATGAAAAAAGCAAAAACGTGCACAGCTACATCAAAAACCACCAGGAACTATTCTTTTATTACTAGAGTTTAAAAGAGATGTTAGAAGTAGGGCATAAAAAGAGTATGTTAAATGCTCTATTACAAGCTGAGAAAGAGTAATGTTTTCTTTCCGTTATCGAGGATAGAGAAAGAAAGAATATCCACTCTATTACGGAAGTTCAGAATAAATATCTTGTATGTCTCAACTCTTTTACCGAGCCTAACATAAAGAGGAAGAATCATACTACCAACATTGTTTGCCTTTCGACAGAAACATTTTCCTTAACCATAGTCGGCAAGCAGGTAAACTATATTGTTCCTAGAGGCTTTCTTTAAAGCATCAAAACTACGGGTATCATTAACAGTTCCTGGGAAAGCTCTTTCGATCCAACTAGGAAGGGTCTGACTGTACCGCTTTTCAGATGCAAACAAAGTAATCATTCGATATTTCATTACCAATTGATTCTAGGGGCGGATAATAGGAAAACCTCTCCCGCTGCAGTAAACCAATGTTTATTAAAGTTAACGTGTACCAAATGTTCGCTTCCTTACTTCAGTCCGAGGATCCTCGATATGTTGATCCCCTACTAGCTCATGATATTCTTTCAATATGTTCTTGGTCAGAGTGATATATATCCTCTAGGCAACGAAGCATATTAGGGCTATCGAGTCATAAAATTCCATCCCTGAAACAGGAAGAGTCTTTTTCTTTCCAATTGCTACAGTCAGTCATAAGGCCAATTCCCTTACCATCAGTTTAAGATAGAGTGTAAGATCTTGGGGATTGAATTTGATTACATCTAGTTCAAAGGGCTTGCTGCCTTTGAAAAAGCTATTCAATCTTTGAGATGTAAATTAGCTTAAGATACTCCTTTTTGTTTTTTATTTCAATAGTCCTGCTTTCAATTTTCATACTTCTGCTTGAAAACCCCTTTGAATCCTATTGAGAAGGACTTCAAAGCCCTATAAAAGCTTGACTATCATAAAAAGTATTTAATGAATTATGAGTTCAATACATCCTATTTAGCAGAAAGACGGACATTCCTTGCTCATTATCAGACAATCACTTATTCACTAACCTCGTGTGGGGCTAATAGTTTTCATTTCCCATCTCATGGGAAACCCTTTTAGCTCCACTTAGCCCTATCCCCTTCTAGGGGCCTCGTCGCTTAAAATTCTACATAAATTGAATCCATTAGTTCGGGGGAAAGAGATTCTGTTGTTTAGGCGTCTATGTGTCTATCTTCGGATCTTTCTTCATATGTTGGAACTACAGCCTCTGCCCTCCAACACAAATTCTTAAGCTTGAGATCTTTTTTATATTGATGAGTGGTCGTACTATCATTGCTCGGCCGACATGGCCCCACACGTTACACACAAGAATGAAGAAAAGTGGCACATTCAAATTGAACTTATTAAAATAATAACCCAGAACCATTGTTGGTTAAAGGTTTGCAGGTTTTACATTAGAATGCCCTGTGAACCCCCTATTACAGAATCTGCAACTAAAGCAAACTGACATGGTTAAGAGGAAGGCAAGAGGCTCACCAACCAAAACTAGTTAGTGATGGAAGCAATTCCTACGAACTGAGAGGTGAGCCGATAGGTGAAGAGTCTAAAGTGGTGAGTTGTATGTTGTTATGCAACGAACGAGATTCCACCCAAGAGTTTGTTCATGTTGATTGAGCCCATGTTGCCTATCCACAACTTTAAAACCACACTAAGTTATCCCCGCATCTTAAAAAATAGGTAGAGGTTTATTTTCCAGTAGTTAGCCTTTATAGCAGGGAACATCTCAAAGACAATGTCCATTCTTTTCGGCGATTAGATCATGCCTTAAAAAGAGGTAAGTCAAAATCAGTTTCTACCCTGTCTCTATCACTTCAATATGTGGAATCGTCTTGTGCCATATGTACTGAGATTGTTCAGGAGACATGACCAAGCCTAGTGAAGAAATAAATGCAAATTCAAAAGAGCTCTTGAGCTAATGGTGCCCACGCCTGAAGTGTGATAAACAAATGGGTTCCAAAGATAAAGATCGTCGAAAAAAGTAGTCAATAATCAAAATGACTCAGTTAAGAATATGGATATTCCAAAAGAAATCCTAAATATGACTACTCATAAGCATATCGAAGAAAATGAGGATCATAACGAGGTCTCGATAAATTATGTCATGACATGAAAAACATGGAACCAAATTTATATAAGTTGACAACATACAATGTTACTCATGATATTGTTAATGAAAATGAGTTTTATGTGTTTAGATTTATTGAAAAATGTCAACATAGAAAGGACTAACTTATGTGGAAAGAAACAATCCAATAGAAATCAACTCATTTTTCAATCGTGAGGACTAGTAGTCCAGATAATGAAAAATGTCAAACATTTGGGATACAAGTAAGTATTTGTAAGAAAAATAAATAAAATAAGGTCACAAAATACAAAGCGAAATAGGTTCCACCATCATTCTCGCAAAGAATGTTGGTATTTGATTATGAGGAAACATATTCTCTAATGGTGGATACAATAGCATGAGATATCTAATTTATCTCACTGCGTATATTCTACCTTAACATACACTTAAAGATGTAGTCATAAAGCATTTATATGAATCTCTTAATAACGATATTTAGTTTATGAAAATCTCTAAAGGATTAAAGGTACTGAAATCATATAATTTAAATTAGATAATTATATTTATCACAAAGATTCTTATAAAACATTCCTGACGAATATGATGTTGGGTTTTATGCCCTAAGCAAATGTAATATTATGTTTATTTTGCTTAAATAACCCTAATCCAATAAACTAACATCCTAGGCCAATGAGTCTTGAACGGTATGTGGAGACATACGGGGATCATTGTTCAAGTTACAGCCTAAGGGTCTATAGTAAAGGGATAAGGCTGGATACCTTATCCTGGTGACACTATGGATACAACCCACTTTGTATTTGATACAAATGCAACGATCCAACACATTCATGTCAGGGACATGCGAGTAGGGGTATCCTATGCAATGAGTTTGCATAAGCTCAGACCGCAAAATAGTGACTGCTAGCTGTAACACCGTTGACTAGTTAGGTTTCTATTTCACTAGGATGACCTAGGCAACTTAGTCTCAATCCTGAGTGGGTTATGGACTCCTGTTCTCCGACTCAGTAAGCCTATCATTTTGGGGACAAGACCGAGTGGGGAGCTAAGAACATAATCACACAAGATGGAATTCACTCCTTCCCTACTTTAGGGAAATAGATAAGTGTTCCCTTAAGTGATGTCTCCAGGTCTTGAACAAATGGCCCTACCCTCTCAATGGCACGGGAGAGGGTTTCTGTTTAGTGGTTAGACCATAAACAGGTTGTTCATTAGAGGAGCACTGGTACTTAAGGATGTAAAGGTAACCCAGAGGTAAGACAGTAATTTTGATCCAACTATTGTGACGAACACTCATAAGGACTAACTTGTTGTTGTTGGTCTATGTCCGTGGACACAAAAATATATTTGTAGTGTGAAGAGTGCAACTATTGGTCATGGTCTATAGTGGAGTGTACCCACAGTTAGGGGTGTTCGCGGTTCGGTTTGGTTCGATTTTGGGCTAAAACCGAACTGAACTGCTTAAATCGGTTTAGAAATTATATGAAACCGAACCAAACCGCATGTCCGGTTAGGACCGAACTGAACCGAACCGCATAAATCAGTTTAGAAATTATATGAAACCGAACCAAACCGCATGTCCGGTTGCGGTTCGGTTTGGCGATTTCACCTTTCTTTTTCCTCCGTATTTCCTACACTTCGAAATTCTCAATATATAACTAATTGGTAATTATATATCCATGGAAGATTATTTAGAAAAAGTTATTCATCCAATATGAATCAAATCTAAGCAACTAAACAAAAATAATGGTTGGCTTGGCTATTTCATTTTTCAAGCAACTAAAGTCGAATAGTTCAAAATCCAATCCGAACATAAAAGTACCAGAAACATAAAATTTTTTGTTCTACAAAGTACAAATGTCAAACAATATTACAATAACATAAAAGTTAAAAGTGCATCCAAAAATAAAAGTACTACAAACATAAAAGTTCTTGTTCTACAAACAATATTACAATAAGTCAATAACAGAAAAGTTCAAAGTCCAATACAAACCACCACTTTAAAAAGTACTACAAACTTTAAGTTCAAGCCGCCTTCTCCTTCTCATTCTTCTCCTTGTTTTTTGCCTCTGAATATGCTTTAAAGTTTAAAAGAAAAAAAAAGTGGAAATATTAACATAATAATTATAGAAATAACATATTTGAATTTCAGATACTTAAAAAAATGTTTGAAAGAAACTACCTTCTTCAACATTTACAATATCCTCCAAGTAGCTTTGAAGATCAACGCTAATTGCTTTCGAACGTAACCAATTTTGTGCACACACAAGTGCTTCAACTATGGTTGGAGCTAACATAGAACGAAAAGGATCAATTACTCTCCCACTGGTACTGAACAACTCAGAAGCAACTGTGGATACTGGAATTGCTAAAAGATCTCGTGCAACCTTGCTAAGAACCTTATATCTAGAAGAATTTCCTTTCCAACAATCTAAGAAATCAAAATTCTCCTCACATTTAATACGAGGCTCCAATAAGTAAATATCAACTTTTGTATCCACACTGTTGGCATCCTCGTCCTCCATATCTTCAAAATCCAAACGAAAAACCTCTGAAGCAGTAGCTGCAGTACTAGTACTTGTACTTGTACTTATACTAGTAGTACAACTTGAAGATTGACTCATACTTGCATATCTCTTGGACTTCTAAGCTGATGAACTTAAAGTTGAACCATCATTGATAACTGACAAACTATATTCATTAAACAATCGTCTCAAAACATCCTCCACCTTATTTCCTATTTCTTTTGTCACATCCATATCAAATAACTGATTCAGACAATACATAAGAGATTTCATCTTGTAACGAGGGTCCAAAACAAAAGCAACATACAAGAATAAATTTGTTTTCTCACTTTTCCCCCAATACTTATCATATTTCTCTTGCATTTTCGTTGTCATTTCATGCAATAACAAATTTTCTGGACCAGTTACACTTGAATATTTTCTTATGCAATTTTGAATAGTACTAATCTCATGGAAGACCGTATTGGAAGTAACATAAAGAGACCCTGAAAGCCTAATAGTTACTTCATAGAATACAGACAAAAATTTGGTAAATATTCTAGCAATTTCCCAATCTTATGTGGTTGGTTTAATCTCCTCATTCATGTACAATGTGTCATAGTCTTCCAACCTCTCAAATGCCTTTTCAAACTTTTCTGCTGCATCAAGCATCAAGTATGTAGAATTCCATCTAATTTGAACATCAAGACACAACATACTCTTACTAGATATATTCTCCTCTTCGATGCACTTATTAAATTTAGCAAGTCTATCAAGAGAAGATCTAACAAACCTCACAGCATTTCGAATTCGATTCAATGAATCATTCACATCTTTTAGTCCATCACAGACAATTAAATTCAATATATGTGCACAACATCTAACATGCAAGAAATCACCATTCAACACCAACTCATGTTTAAAACGCTTCTTTAGGTAAGCAATGGCAGTATCATTTGATGAAGCATTATCAACAATTAGTGTCAAAACCCTTTCAATACCCCATTGTTTCAAACATTTCTCAACTTCTTTTTCTATTGTCTCCCCTCTATGATTTCAATTTGAGAGAAATTAATAATTCTCTTATGTAGTTTCCAGTTTCTATCAATAAGGTGTGCAGTCAAAACCATGTAATTCACATTTTGAATTGATGTCCAAGTATCAGTTGTAAGCAACACTCTATATCCTTCCCTCACAAAAATATCTTTCAACTGTTCTTTTAGGGTACCATAGATTCCCAAAATATCCCTAGCAATGGTAGTTTGAGAAGAAATAACAAAATTTGGTTCTACTAACGTCAAAGTCCCTTCTACGAACCTCTTAAATCCCTCATTCTCCACAAATTTAAATGACAACTCATCAATTATGATCACTCAGCAATTAGTCTTCGAGCATTCTCAATAGTAAACTTCTTATACTCAACTGATGTTGTATTACCACCTCCACCCTCTTTATTATTAAATATTAACTTAGATTGAGTTAAATCCAACTTATAATTGTATCTTATAAGGATTTTTTTTACAATAATGTTCAAGATGCATTCTCATAGTTGAATTTTCATTCCTTCTTGGATGACATGCATATATCATACCACAATAATTACATTTAGCATGTGGATCTTCATTACTATATTCAGAGCATTTAGTAAAGTGATCCCATACCATAAACATGTTTTTCCTCTTTTTTCGAACTTGCGTTTCAAGTGTTGATGGAGAAATCTCAACAACATCATTATTTTCGTTCACACTAGAATAATTGTTGCTCTTGTTGTTGTTGTATTGCTATTACTATTGTCAATGTCATTGGTCAAGCTCAAGCTCATGCTCTGAGACATGGTGCTACTGCTACCGGCTACTGTGTGTCGTCTACAATATGAAAAAGATAACTACTAAGACTAAGAACAAAGTAAAATTGATAGTTCAAACTTCAAACTTCAAATCATAAATTGATATTCAAAATTCATTGCTTAGCAAATAAACAGAGCAATTTCAAGGACTTCCCCTTCTCTCTTGTAACAAATAAACAGAGCAATAGACTAAGCATTAAGCATACATAATTAGGCGCGCCGAGCATAAACTAGATACCTTTAGGAAACAAATAAACAGAGTAATTTCAAGGAAACAAAATCAAGTCTTGTAAACAGAGGAAGTGGTGAAGGAAAGTGCGCCGCGGGGAGCCGGGGAGTATTAAACGGCAGGTAAACAGAACGGCGAGTATTGAATACCTTTAGGCGCGCCGCGGGGAGAGATGGAGAGAGATGGATTCGGCTATTGTTGGCTCGGCGAGATGGAGAGTGATGGACTCGGCAAGTCGATGGCGCCGCGGCGAGGGGGAACTCGAAACTGTGCATCGGAACTGCTGAAAGGAAGTTTTAGTGTCACTGTGCGTCAGAACCACGCGTCGAAACCGCTGAAGGGAAGTTTCAGCGTCACTATGTGTCGGAACTGCGCATCGGAACTGCTGAAGGGAAGTTACTTTCAGCGTCACTATGCGTCGGAACTGTTGAACTTTGAAGGCTGAACCTCAACGCAGCGGCGGGACGCGGGACGCGGGTAGCAGAAAAGTCGGAACCTCGACAGTCGGCACAACGGGGGAGCCGGGGAGGTATTGAACAATCGAATGAAGTTTGAACAAGAAAAAAAAAAAAAAAACCTAAACTCAGGGGCGTGCGGCGCAGTGGTGGCCGAGGCGTGGAAAAAAGAAAAAGAAAAAGAAAAAGAAAAAGAAAAACTAAAAGGAAAAAATGAAAATAATTTTTTTTTAATATAAATTGGTTCGGTTTGATTTCGGTTTCGGTTTCACAACTAGAAACCGAATCGAACCGTATAAAAGACGGTTTCAACATTGTAGAAACCAAACCGAACCACATACAATCGGTTTCGGTTCGGTTTCGATTCAGTTCCGGTTCGGTTTCAAATGCGGTTCGGTTTTGGCAGTTTGAATGAACACCCCTACCCATAGTTAACGCATATTGATTACCTTGGTTAATGAATTTAGCCAATTAATCTCATATCGTTGGAGCTAGCTCGTAAAGGGTATTGAGGTAATTATAGTAACTTAAAATGTTCAAATTTACTTAGGAAAACAATATAATGTGTGGAAATACATTATAATATACAATTTATTAACTTTATAATATAAATTTATTTTTAATTTGATTCAAAATTTAATTTATGGGAGAATTAAATATTTGAAGGAGTTCAAATATTAAATTTAAAATGAATTGAATTCATATTAACACTATAGGTTAAAACTAATGTGCATTAGATGCACATTAAAACTATAGGTTATTTGAGAGAAATATAATTGAATGTGATTCAATTATATGGTTAAAATTAAATATATGATGTTTAATTTAATGATTAATTAATTGTGAATTAATTAATTAATTAATTAATTAATTAATTTCATTAAATTTGATTGAATTAAATCTATAGATTATGTGAGGAATATTTATTTAAATATGATTTAAATAAATTAATCAATTAAATTGGATTTAATTGATTAAATAATAATAACTAATATTTCAGTTATTATATGTGGTATGAGTCCACGATGGTTTTTTCTATATATGAATTATGCCTAACGAAAGGGGGAAGTAGATCAATTTTGGCTTTCTCCTCTTTTTGCGTGATACAGAGGAAAGGTTCTCTCATCTCTCTCAATCACTCTCGGTAGAATTTCCCAAAAACGAAAACAAATTAGGATCCCACCATCCTGCCTCATCTTTCCTAAAGTAGATTATTAGTGAATCCAAGTGGTGGTGTTCCTGAGCAATTTGCAGAGATCGTGCAGACAAGAAATATTTTCCGAAAGAAGTTTGTGAAAATCCACCTAAGTCACAACGAAGGTATCTTTCTTCTCTGTAATTTTATTATAAATTTAGAATCATTAATTTTTCATAGCATGTTTAGCCTATGTTTGTAGTAGAATGTCTCTGTAACATTATTATTATTTGCCAAATGTACTGGTTTTTTATCTAAATTAAAATACAGTGTTTTGATCTCTGAAAATCTTCTGTTACATGGGGATTTCAACCCTACATGTAATATAATCACCTTATTAAATATTTATTGAAATAAGGTTATAATATAACTCTATTTGTCCATATGATATTATAAAGAAATCATAGTCAAGATTTACTATATATGTATATGTTGATGATCTATATATATATAATGGAAACTCCTAAAGAGATTTCAACGGCAATAAAGTTTCAAAAGAAAGACATTGAAATGAAAATTCAACAAAACAAAGTTTTGACTTAGCTTGCAAATAAAGCATAAAGCAGATGATATTGCATCAAGTTATACATAAAAGATCTTATATGGACTAGTTACATCATTAAACACTCCTATGGCGATTCTGAGAAAGATATATTATCTAATCTAAGGATATAATTATGAAGAACTTTAGATCCTGAAGAACCATAGTTTTGGAAAATAAGTGGATTTATATATTTTCTTGTTATACATTACATGTTGTAGTATTTTTAGTAATTTTGCTACATAGATATAATATTCCTCCAAAAGAAAGACATTGGAGTAGATTTGAACATATATTATGTTTTATTTTTGAATTAGTTTATATTGACTTATTTTCTTTCCAATAAATCTAATTATGATCTAGTTGATTGTGAAGATGCAAGTTATTTATCTAAGTCATAAGAGCTAGATCTTAGAAAGATCAGATTACTTAATTAGTACATGGAGACGAATTTGTATATTATGGCAGTCTACGAAGCAAATTATAACCATTACTAAAATTCAAACGATTCATGAGGCTGCCTAAGAATGTTATTACATGAAGATAACATCACAAATAAACATCTACATTTATGACCTTGAAGAAAATGGTGACATCATGATCCAACAAATTTCTTTAAAAGACGACTTGGCAGATTTATTATGAAAATGTTATTCACAAAAATATTTGATAAGTTAGTACACAATATTTGAGTGCGACGACTATGAGATTTCAAGTGATGTTTCTATGAGATGAGTAAATTTATTATACACTTTTTCCATGACTATGGTTGTTCCATTGGGTTTTCCTAGCAAGGTTTTCAATGAGGCAATCATTAAAGTATATAAAATAATGTATTTTTTTTCCTTCAGTAGGATTTTTCTCACACTGAGTTTTTTCCTAATAAGGTTTTAACGATTTATGTATTTTATATACTACGGACATCTAAGGAGGAGCGTTACAAATATTATAATTATATAGATGTCCATAACCCCCATAAGTTACAAATTCATTTATTAACCTCCTATTAACCTCTATAACTTTCTTGTCCCCTATTTATGTTTGGTTATTGTAACCAATATTCTCACAACCCTATACATAGAACTCGTAGAGATCATTTGTAAACACGCCTCAAATGAGAATAGTACTTATAAGTTCTCTACTTTCTTCTCTCAATTTCTTTATTATGTTCTTATATTTGTTCTTCGTTTCTTTTCATTTTATAATATTTTTAACATTTTTGGAAAAAAAAATCACAAATTCATAGTCATAAATTAATCACCTTATTTAATACGTATAAGAGAACTCTTAAAAAAATGAAAAAGAGAGAAACTAGTAGTGGTAGTAATTGTGAACAGAGAAGGTAGGGTCTCCTCTACCTCCACCAAATTCATAATCATAGCCATACTGCCAGAAGCGTTCTTCCATGTCCGGCTCCGGGAAGCAAGTTACAGCGAAATCGGGGCGAGAAGATGGGAAGGAACGGCGGCATTGGTTGGTAGCGAGAGAGGGAAACATCGGCGGCCTCTGATGATCTTGCTCCATGGAAGGAAACATGGGGATGTGATTGTGATTGTGATCTGCATTGGGGCCAGGAGCTTGAATTTGCTCAAGTGGCGGTGGGTTTTGATCGGCAGCGGGTTCCGGTTCCATTTCTTCGACGTCGAGGATTTCGACTCTGCGATTCATTTTCTTTCGGATCTTAATGGCAATGTCGGATGGCTTGAATCTGCCGAACACGATCAATCTGTGACGCTCCCTCTCTATCAGATGTTTCTCGATTGCTTCGTCGTTCAAATAATAACAACAATAACAACGACAAAGGCTCAATTTTCTGCAACCATCTATTTTCCTATTTATTTTGATCGACAACATGGATCGGAATATTCAAATTTCTAATCACTGCTTTAGGATATCTGTCTCAATACTCAAGTTGGCAAAAAAATCTTCTTTTTTAAAAAAACTAAGGTCGTTTTTTAAAATTAAATGACCTTTTTTTTTATTATTTATGTAATCCCCTCTTTTGTAAGTGTTTTATAAAATCATTTTATTTTTTTTTCAATTATAAAATTCATATTAAACATCTAAAGATAAATATAATTGCTAAATCATCGAACCTAAAAGTTTTAAGTTGATGAACGAAAGTAAATTTAATAAAAATTTCCTAAACCACTGCTCTGATATCATGTTAAATCACTAATTGGCCCAAAATCTTAACTGATGGATGAAGATAAATTTAATTTTATATCATCTAATAATAACATAAACAATTTGAGATTTTAATTTTAAAATTAATTTTCATATAAAACTTCTACATTCTATTTTTTTCTAATTTTTAAAAGTTAAAGTTTTTTTAATTGGTATCTTCTTCTAGAGAAAGAGATTTTTTTTTTAACAAGGGAAAAACATATTTAGCTCATAAATTATATATATATATGTATATTTTAAGAATTAAATATCTTCTGTACAGAACTATATTTACAAACAGTTAAAAGAAAATTTTATTTAAAAAATAGAAAATTATTATAAATATAAAAAATATAAAACTATTTACCAATATAGAAAAATTTGAATGTGTATCCAGTCATTTGGTTAAGTTGATTTTGTGAATGAATAAAAACCTTACCTTTCATTTTGAAGACAATCCTCCTAAGTTTCCTGCAACAACCATTGCAGTCAACATTGATTTTCATCAACATACAATATTGCTGCAAAACATTTGTAAATTATTAAAACCCCAATCAAAATTTTAATTTGCTTTCTCCCAGAAAAAATAAATAAATAAATAAATAAATAAAAAGGTGGTGGTTTTATTGCTTGCCTTGAGCTCAGACATGAATTGGAATTGGTAGAGGATGATTTTGTTTGAATTGGAAAAGTTGGAGCATTTTTGTTTGGATTTTATATATATAAATATTTTTGGAGATGAATGGAATCTGATTCTTGTTTGGGTTTGGTTTGTTGAGATGTATTTGTGGTTCTTGACTTTCAGATTTTAACTTTTTATGCAAACTTAGCATTGCTTCCTCCATCTGTCTTTCTCTTTGCATTGCCTTCATGCAACATCCTTGAATCACCCTATTTTCTTTTCCCCTTTTTATTTTTATTTTTTTTATTCTTTATTTTTTTTTTTTGAAAATTAGTTCTAGCTACTGCAATATCTATTTCACCCATTTCTCTAATTAGATTAGATACACATGCCCTAGTATTAATTTATAAATAATATATCTTATATAACGTTCTCATCCATGCAATCAAACACACTCGCTATTCATTTCAATTAATCTTAGAGCTTGTTTGGTTGGCAACTTACAAACTATTTTATGTTTTTACATTCAACGAATTCCGCAAATATGTGTTTGGTAGACTGTTTGAATTTTGTTTTCAAAAATTATTTTTCGAATACTATGATCCAAACCGTGCAAATTCTGAAATAATATTTTTATGTTTACAGTGTAATCAAATTTTGAATTTGAAATTTTAAAATGTTGAATTATATTAGAAAAGATAAAAACAATAACAAATAAACTATTTCATGCTATAAACTCTACTATTTCTGTTAAATTAAAATATGTATTATATAATATATTATATATTAATTATATGATATTACAAAATAATAATTATACAAAAATTTTAATATAAAACAAGTTCATAAATTAATTATAATATTTTGTTTTCAACTTAATATTTAGTGAGTAGCTATAATTAGTTTGGTTTATAAATATATTATCAAACACATTTTGAAAATTTGTTTAAATTGGGATTTAATTTCTAAATCTACCACCAAACACACATATCTAAAAACATGAAATACAATTTTGTTTTCATTGAATTCTTTGTTTTCAAATTTATGTTTTTAAATTGCTTACCAAACATGCCCTTCAATCCCTAGACATATTTTAGAAGGTGTCTCTAAATCATGAGTATCTATGAATTCTTAAATCAAACAACCATGTTTCACATGAGATTTCAAAAAGAAATTTAATTGGTGCAAAATGAGCTTTATTTTATTTATGTATGGTAGGAAAATGTAAATTTTATCTTGAGGGTTTCATTATTTGTTCTCGAGATTAAACCTTCAACTCTTTGAAGAGTCAATTGGTGTGTGTTGAGGTCTTTGGTTTTTAAGGGGATTTCTTATCTTTGAAAGTGTTCATCTTTAAGTTTTTGGACTTCATAAAAAGTCTTCAAATCTTTTGAGTCTTTAGTCTTTAAAAGTTTTCTCTAAGCCTAGAAAATTCGAACCTCCAAAATGGGAGGTGGCACAAACGAGATCAAACATATTTGATTGTAAGTCCATTGTCACATGACACAATCTAATTTGATTCATTTATGTAGTAAGATACACACAGATGACATTGTTTCATTTGGTTTAACTCATGTCATCAAATGGCCATAGTTTAATTCAATTGGATCAATTTGTGTCATTAGATACACATGCCACAATCTGATTTGATTAACCAATGTCATCATGCAAACATAAAAATAAAAAAAATTAAAAAAAAAAATTAATACTCTAGTCATACTTACCATTCTGATTCATAATTTTTTTTTAGTACAATTGGAGGTAGGAGGATCAAATCAGAAATCTCGTGATCACTTAACACACGCGTATGTCAATTGAGTGTTATGCTTACTTTGGCAACCTCATTCATAATTTGGCACGTCATTAAATAGTATATTAATTCATATTATGAGTATTGAATTGCTTCTCAAATTTAGCGAATTTTTCAGACTAGTTTATGACCGGGCTTAGTGTGATTGAATTAAACTCAAATGACTGTGAGACATGGCATTAGTTTGTTTTTTTAATTTTATATCATTTAATTTAATTTAGAGAGATGTGAATTTGCAATTAGTTTCAAATTAAATAAATAATTTTGTCATTAATTTAATATATATATTAAATTATGTGGAATTTTTTATGGGCTAAAATTTCTCCATTGAGCCCTTAGTGTGTATGAGTATGTTTTGTAGTGTCTTTCTCACTCAAAACCATCCCATTTGAAATTGCAAAAATAAATAAATAAAAATAACAAAAAGAAAAATCAAATGTAGCATTTGACCCTAGTGCAGTGCTTTATAGGGAAACACTTCTAAAAACATAGCATCTCAAACATCTAAATAACTTTTTTTTTTTTTTTACTAATTATGTGCCTATATTCATAACGCTACCTTCAATATTGGAGGGGTAGGAAAAGTGACAAGTTGGCACTATGTGAAAACAAGTAATACAAAAGATTAAGCCAACTAGAAGATCAAATAAAGACAGAGGCTAATTTGATGATTTTTTAGTAAATGAACTATGCTAGACAATTAAAGGATATTCTAGTTGATATTATTTAAGATGTAGTTTCATCTCCCCCACTTACACCATTAAAATTTCTCATTTTATCTAGTTACTCTACTCTCTTATGCTATCCCCACTCTAATCTAATCATTTTTTATCAGTTCAACTAGTATTGCATACATCATTGAATCAATATTAAAAAAAACTAGAGTAAGTAGATCTTTTTAGCCAAAAATAGGGATGGAAAAGGTTCGGTTCTATTTAGTGGTTATCCAACTGTGCTATATATATGTTTTGCTATTTTTTTAATATATATATATATATATATATATTAAAAACAGTTCGGTTCGGTCTTAAATTTGGAACTGAGCCTAACTGAATAATTTGTTTCCATTATTTCTTCAAACCAAACAAAATTGCATTTTTTCAATTTCACTAAATGTTAGATTTGATTTTTGAAGTGTGAATAGACGCATATAGCAAAAAGTTTAATAAAGACAACAAATATTGGGATTGAGGTTGGATTGGATGAGACTAGATGAGACATTAGGTGTGGAAGGTGGGAAGTTTGAATAATTGAAAGTAATGAGAGAGAGAGTGTGTGGAGGTTTCAAAAATGGCTGCCAAATCTTGCCATTCTTCAGCCGCCTCTTTGACTTTTTGTCAACCAATGCTTTGTATTTGCACTTTCCCTTTGCTTACGTTCCTATTTCCTTATCCCTATCTATTCAAAACCAAATTCCATCTACCTCTCACTTTCTTCTCCTTTACTCACACCTCTTTAAATTCTGAATCACTCTTTTGGCTTTCTTGATCCTCTCAATGTTTCTTAGCTCTTTCAATCTTATTCTAAACTCTAACTTTCTATAAACCAACTCACCAATTTAACCTTAACTTTCCTGTTGGTAACTGGTCGATAACACTAACACAGAATGTTCTCTACTTACCTAAACTATATGGCTTTCAAGTAAGTGACACATTGCTAATAATTTGAGAATTTAGTTAATGTAAAACCCAATAAATTATTCCTCATTAGAAACTAGAAAGTGGTTCTTGTACAAACAAGTCTATTTTACTTGTTTTAAATGTACTTTAGACATGACATGCATTCTTCCAATAATTGTCATCTCCACCATTTTAGTTTGATTGTTTTTCTTGAGTATAAGCTTAGCTAACTTATGCTACAATTTATTATATAACTTAGAACGTGGATTATTATTTGGTCATAATTATAACGTCAAACTATTCCAAATCTCAAATCATTATAATAATATTGTTTGCTAATTTAACACTTAATTTCCAATGCAAGTTGGTTTTATCTTTCAAGATTTCAAGAATTAAAATAAAATCAAATGTAAAGTACACAGCTTTTTCTTTCTATCATCAGAAACCTGGTAAATCCAGCTTTACTCCATTCATAATTTATAACCCATTATTTTAGAAACGGGAAACCAGCGCAACAGAAAATAAAGAGAGAGAGAATAAAAAATAAAAAAAAATAAATAAAAAAAAAAAAAAAAAAAAAAAGTGAGTTGAATTTAACTGAATTTTGGCACTAACATTAAAAATTGTTGGCCAAAGATGAAAGGGAGAGTTTTTGTGATGCCATTAGGTTATCTTTTCATATACATATAAATAGCATTCAGATAGAGATTGAACACAAGACTGACTCCCTAAAGGGTTAACATTTCTAAGCTACCAAATTACAAGAGCAGAGGTTAGCCAAAAGAGAAAGTAAAATACAAAAGAAAGCATCCAATAGATGCACCTCAATATAGAACTAGAATAAAATGAACTTGTTAACAAATGAAAGATCAAAAAAAAGCACAATCCCATGGCAGTTCCTACCAAAATCAAATCACCTTGACATTACCAAGCTTGAGAGAGGAGGCACAACTGATGAAGTGAACAGTGAATCCCCCAGGTACTTGCAGTTATCATGATCCACTTTCATAGAGCTTGGAATCATAAAACTTTCACAAGGACTGGAAGAAGCTAATGGGGAAGGAAAGGATTTACTCGTTAACGAACTGCTGCTACTGGGTTGGCTTCTTTTCTTCGAACCAGTCCACCGCAATTTGGTGAGCAAACCGTCCTTGGAGAGATCCAGAACTGTGCATGACTCTTTAGCCTTATCTCGTCGAGGTTCACTTGATTGACTTCGATCTTCCCCAGGTTGTTTGGGGTCACAAATAGCAGCTTGGCTGGACGAGGTTAACACCTTATCTGGAAGGCCATCATTTGCAATGCGGGACATAATGGAGGTTGCAATATCTGGCCTTTCTTGCATATGCATCCACCGGTTCCCCAACCATTCTTGAGAATGCCTCAAATTGTCCGAGCCAAATACCAATTCATGCTTTTCACCTGAACATACATTGAAAATAAAATTAGTTAATCAGAATTGAGAGAATATGAGGGAGTGAGGAGGATTTTCTTTTTCATGTAAAACATTTTTCATTCCGACATATACAAACCTGGCAAGTAAACTCGCAACTTGTCTTCAGATTCCTTCTGAACTATAATTCCTTCCCACCAACCGTCATGCCACCATACATCGACAATGGTTCCAACATTGTACACCAAGGCAGCTTTGCTACCCTTACTGGGCTGTGGACGAATAACCAATCTTCCATTGATGCGTAGACCCAACTGATCAGAAGCTGCAACTCTTGATGCTGAAAGCCATTCCTGCGAGTATTTGAGAAGACAATATTTAAAGGAGGCAGAGAACATCTAGTTCATCTTAGCAATTCAGACAGTGAGAAGCCAAAGAGAACAGTAATCACCCAAAGGAAAACATACCACAAGCTTGCTAGATTCATCGTCAGCGTCCTGAAGATTGTGATATTGTACCTTGACCTTGTCTCCACGCTTCTTGATTATTGAAGCTCTGAACCAGCACCCTCTAATACCGCTGTCTTGTGAGAGAACTTCAATCTCCGAAGCTACAGCAAACTGACTTGAAGAAGCATTGTTCATCTCCTTGCCTATAAAAGTTTTAGAAGCACAACCCCCTTTGGGACTGAAAACAACATCACTGCTTTTTAAATCAACAAAGTTGTTGCCTGAACTGCGCACATCAAGAGAAGACAACGTGTTTCCTGGTTGTCTCTTCTCAGCATTTTGCAAGTCATCATTTCTTGAGCGTCGAAGTCTCTTTCTAGGTCTCATCTCAGCACTTGGGTCATCTTCTGACTGCTGATAGTGGGAATGGGCTTTGGAAGAAGAAAGAGCATACATGTATCTGAGTATTTCTTGCTTCCAATATCCTTTGACCTGTGTAATATCAAAGGGTTTGATGATATCATCATTATCAAATTGCTTCTCACATACATACGGCTCCAATCTAGTATGTTTTGCCTCGTTCTGGAACTTCTGAAAATGGTGGGGACTGAGAACAGTCGCCAAGCCATCTATGCATTCAATACTGAGATCTTGAAGACAAAGAGAAAAGAAAATCTCTCTGTCATTAAAATTGCGGGGCAAAACAATATCAACCTCATCAATTTTGTGAAACCATCGTACCACAACCATCCTGTTGCTTCTAGAGTCCTCATACATATCCTCCAAGTATGCAACAAGACGCTTGCCTTCCTCGGCTAACACATATACAAAGTCATGAACCTAAAACATTATGAAAGAAAACACAAGATTAATACAAAAGCAACAACAAATGAACAGAAACTTCTTTGACTCGCTGTTCTGATAGACAAAAAGGAATGTTAGATGACAAACAGAACTACATACCGAGATCTTAACACCATTGCGACTGAATGATGGATAGTGTCTGCGCTTTCGCTTACAAGTCCAAGGGCATCCAAGCCACGAAAAATCTCTGGTATATTGACCCAATTTTATCTGTTGAACATCCTGAATAGAGAATAAGGAATCAGAATACCACTTGAATAGAACAATAAATCATGTAGATGGAAAGAAAGAACTGTTATATGATAATTACATCAAGACAAGGGTCCTCAATTAATCTTTTCTCCGGTTTAAAAATACTTGTACAGATCCAAGGGCCCATTCAGAACTTGCAAGCTTTGCGGCTGCAGAATCCTAAATGTCTTGCCAATTTTTAAATACTTGAAAACCAGAACAAACACAAAGGATAGAACACAGGACCATCAACTGGTTGAGAAAAGAAATAGACATCTTAGAGATTTACCTTCTGAGGTCCAACGTTTGACGGGAAAGCATCTTCACCTTCTATGTCCATACGATCAGATGGTTGTGCCGTTTTACGTTTGGATTCTGATAAAAGAACAAATCATTGCATCGATTAAGCTTTGAACATTTTGTTGCTCAGAAATCATATCTTTAGAAAGGATAAAAGACATGAAAAATTCAAACAAAAGGGAAATCGTAGATGGATGAACTGGAAACCAAAAGACGAGAAGAAATATGGTGCTCGAGAATTTAAAATCTTTTAGCCAGCAAACAGAAAAGGTTTGTTGGGGAAACCCCAGATAACGAAAACGCCAAATATTAGCAATCAAAAATACATAACAATTTTGGCCATGAAAGATCATAACCTATAATTATGAGGCCAAAAGTATTCCGATGCTTCAATCAGCCCTTTAAATTTTGAATAAGTGTGCCTGCAGCCCAGATAACTGTCAGTTCACAAGATCACGAACACCAGAAATCCATGGAAGAAATAACTAATGGTATTTGACGAATCAAAAGTAGCTAGATGAGAAGAAAAATAGGAGAGAAAAGAAGAGGGGAAAAAAAGCATGTGAGATCCGATGAGGCCAGAAGCAAAATCAAAACATAGGAGATTTTAGAAGATATGGATGCAAGAGTGGCTTATCAAAAGGCTTCTAAAATCTCAAAAACAAACGCAATCCACTGGGATCCTAAGAATACACGAAGACAATCCTAAAAGAGAAGAGCATGGTTTCAAGTTCTTGAGGAATGAAAACCCCAAAGGAGGAAACTTTCTTAGAATTCAACAACAAAGTGAAACAAACGCGACGATGAACAAGTCACCCATGGCCCGACTACAAAAAGATTTAAATAGATCGAGAAATTGGAGGGCGATAGAGTACAAAATTTTCCCTCTTCATAGCACCAAGCCATTCGACATGATGATACAAAGAGCGGTTCCAGAGAACCCCCCAAATGAACTGACCCCCTGTTTTGTTCTGGAAAAAGTGAAATCTTTCAACCCCCAAGATCTCACGGCATCCTTCAGCTCAAATATAGCGAGGGGAAGCGACAGAAACGAGATCCGGAAACTAAAATAGGATGAAGAGAACAAAATTGATGGTCGAAAATGAAAAATTAGACAAACCCTTCAACAATCCATTATAGATTATCTAGATCTAAAGAAACGCCCTCCACAAACCAAAAACCCCTAAAACTCAAAAAAAAAAAAAAAAAAAAAAAAAAAAAAAAAAAAAAAAAAACCCCAAAAACGGAAGACAATAAACTTTTCTTTCTAAAAACGAAACGAAAGAGGTCGGGGAGAAGAGGAAAAGAATTTTAAGAACTCCGGGAGGGAAATTCCAGGGAGAAGAGAGAGACAGAGACAGAGACAGAGAGAGCAGCAGTACCAGAAACAACGGCGCTTAGCCATTCAATGACCTCCCTGCGAGACTTGAGCTTCGTGAGCGATGAAAACAGCCCCAAAGAATTAAGGAACTGATTCTGCAAAGCATAGTGATAAGACATATGCCTCAAGCTCTTCTCTTTCCCGACAACGGCCAGATCTGAGGCCCCATCGCCGCGCTTCAAGTAATAATGAACCTCTCTTCTCCCTCTGTCACTCGACACGAACACCTCATACCAGCTCACAAACCCACACGTCGCCGCCGCAATCGTCGTCCTCTCCGGCAGTGAAGCAGCTGAAGCCACCGCCGACAACCTCTCCATATTACAGAAAGGGCCGAATGGAAAAACGGTAAAGGAGTAACCGGAATACAAATTTCAGCTGGAATACTCAAACCCCACAAACGCAGACACCTTGGTCGAATCTGAAAACCCCGGATTGAAAACCTTGGAACAGGAAATAACAAGGTTGGGACAAAAACCCAGAAAGAAAACTGGGTTAGCTCTGTGTTGTATCCTCTTCTTCGTCAATTCTTGTATAATATTAAAGAAATTGGATTGGGAATGAAGTAAAACCTCCGGCAAGGAACTCCGGCTTCTGCCCGGAATATATAAGGAGGGAGAGGGATTGGGAGAAGGCGAAATTGGAATTTTAAAAATTTATCGAAAAGGTAGAAATAGAATAGCAGAAGCTAGGGTTTCGAGATTGCGGATTTAGGGATAACGATGAACGGCCAAGATTGAATCGACGAGGATGGCGCAACGAAATCGCGCGTATTACTTTCATCTTAAGAAATGTCGAAAACGCCCCTGGAATACGAGGTGAAATTACGATGAGAACCTAAAGCGTGTGAGCTGGGGTGTCACGTGCGGTTTACGAGGGTTTTGCAGTGGTGCTGACAGGTGTAGCTTCAGAAATATAGGACCGGTTTTTTTAAGATAGATGAGCGTAATTGCCGGTGAGGAGAGGGAAGACTCGCTCTTTGTGATCTGATTCTCTTCTCTAGTTGTCAATTTGTGAATTTTGTTTCAAATATTGAATTTTTCTTTTTTCTTTTTTCTTATTTCAAAATTTTTTAAATCTAAAAAAGCTCTTAAATTTTTTTTAGAAAAAAAAAAATAATATATATATATATATATATATATATATATATATAGTTCAAATAGTCGGTATGTTAGTTTTTTAACTACAATAATAGAAAGCTTCTTTTACTTCTTCTTTTCTTTTTGTTTATATATCAAATTTATTAACTTACTAAAAATAAAAGAAATATAAGCAAATTATTATTAAAAAAATCAGTAAGTTTTTAAGAAATAATTGTATCAAAAAAGATTTATAAACAATATTGATTCAACAAATTTAACCCATAAAATAAGCAAATTACTTTATTCTAAAGCTAAAAATTTAATTATCCATTAACAAAATTAGGCAATTTTCTCTTCTTTCTTCTTTCTTTTTTTTTTTCCCTACAAATTTTGAACCTTCATTTCAATACTAAAAATTTAAGGTTAAATTATAGAAAATGTCCTACTTTATGTCAAAAGCATAAAATTATTTCAAAAATAGTCCAAGCCAACTTAAACTTTCAAAACTGAACTTTTAAAAGTTTTAAACATGCTCTTAAACTTTCAAAAAAAAATTTCGAAAATAGTCTTACCGTTAGTTTTGGATGGAATTCATTAGTGTTTTGTGTCAAGTGAACTTTAAAGAGTTTCAAAAATATCCTAAAAAATTAATTAAAAAAAATACTCTTATTGTTAGTACATGAACATAAACATTTTTTTTTTTAATGTCCGTGAGTGTCCAAGCCAACTTACACACACCTCAACTAATCTCCCGGAACATAAACATTGTTATTACTTCTCTATTTTTTCTCTTTTTTCTCTCATCTCTTCTTCAAATACCCTCATACTCCCTGTTTGACATTTGTTTATTTTCCAAAGAAAAAAAAAAGTTGACCACTTTAGTTAAAATATATATATATATACTATAACATGAAGGAAGGAGAATAATGGAAGCACAAAAGGAACTTAGGACTTTAATTTTTTAACAAGTTAATACTTTAGTAGTTCATACTTTAGTAGTTGTGTGTGTTTTTAATAGTCGAATGCATCTTTTTTGTATTTGGCTATTTATACTTTTGGTAAGTTGAGACTTTGATTTAAGAATTTTGTGAAATTTTATGTTTTACCTCAAGGTTTTTGGTTATATTTTGGTTTCTAAAAAAAATGGTATAAGAATTAGACAAATAGAAGAAAAATGAGAGTATCTATGTGAAAAAATAATGAAGATATATATAATTTGTTATGAAATTGGTTCTTTTTTAATTCAAGAAAACTTTAAACAAATTGATCACTATACTCTAACAGTAGGAGCATTTTTAAACTTTTTCTAACTTTTTTTTTTTTAAAGAACTATCTTTGCAACAAGGTATTAACAGTTTCTAATTATTTTTTTATTACAATGGATGGTAAGGGGATTTGAACCAAAAACTTTGGTTATTAACGCACTCATATGTCAATTGAATTATGCTCAGTTTGGTAATTTATGATGATATACTAACAGTAAGGACATTTTTTATTTTTAAGTTTAAGGTTATTTTTTAGAGGTGTTTTTTAAACAAAACACTAGTTATTTTCATTAAAAACTAACCGTAATGGTATTTTTTAAAGTTTAAGAGTATTCTTTTAACTATTTTAAAGTTAAGGGTATTTTGTAAAACTATTAAAAATTTGGGGATGTTTTTTATACAAAGTACAAAGTTTAAGAGCATTTTTTATAATTTAGCCAAAATTTAATTATTATCTATTAATAAAATTAGGCAAGTTTCTTTTCTTTCTTTTTTTCTTCTTCAAATTTTAAAGGTTCTCATTTCTATTCTCTCATCTTCTCTCTCTTTGGAGAACAATCATTCTTTATAAGTCCAATTTGGTCTATAGTATGGATAAATTTGATAAGGTTTATTAATGTCTTATCCTAGTGACATTACGGATACAACTCACTTTGTAATATTTTCGAACATTTTGATCTAGTTCATCCATGTGAAGACATGTGAGTAAAGACATCTTATACAAAGTTTGTATAAGATTGGATCACGAAATTTTTAATCTCTATTTATAAATCCATTAATTAAAAAGATTAATATTTTAAAGGATGATCATGTACAATCTCAATTCTATGTGATTTACACAATCCTGCCTATGAAAGCTTGTCCTTTGATTTTCAAGGGTGAGAATGACCCAAGTAGTTGATTTAATAAGTCTACCATTTTGGAGACTTGACCAGATAGGGAGATGGGAACGTATTTTCATAAGATAAAATTCACTAATTCCCATTTAGGGGAAGTAGATAAGTAGTTCTCTTAAGAACTGGGCACGCCCTTTCACTAGCCTAAGAGAGACTTGGTTTATGATTGGATCATAAACATATTGTTCATTAGAAGATCAATGGTACTTAAGGTGCAAGATGTAATTATAGGGGTAAATCGAATATTTGACCCAGCTATAATTGCAAACAACTCGTGAATGATTGACTTAATTATACTAATTATATCTATAGGCACAACTTGTCTTACAGTGCATATGAGTGCAACTATAGGTCCACACTGGTGGGACAGATAGTTAATGAATGAAAATGGATTAATTAAGGAGTTTGATTAATTAATTTTGGGTCATTAGAGCTTATAATCATAAATTTACAAGGTATCCATCAACTTTATTGAAAGAAAATTTGCAACGTTCAAATTGATATTTAATATCTTTGATAAATTAAATGAGGGGAAAACATATTTATTGTATTTGATACATTAAATATCAAATAAAGTTATCAATGCATAAAGATACCTTCATTAATATATATATATAAAAGTGAGATTCAAATAAGAATTATATATTAGAAGAATCAAAATATTTGAATTTGATTCAACTAATGTAATATATTTATTTTAATATAAGATATTAAAATACAAAATATATTATTAGGGTCACCTATTCAAGTCACTACAAATAGAACCTTTATGAGGTGAAGGATGTTGATTCAAACCTAATAACAACATAAAAGAGTTCTCTACGAAGAATTCATCAATCCCTTTTCACTTCAAGAGACTCCTACAAGCCATTAGCTCCTTTGTCAGAGTCATAGCAAGGAAGAATTTGTAGCAAAGAGATGGATGGAGCACAAACCCACCAACACATTCTTTTTCGAGGTATTTATTTTCTTAACTTATGTTTAATTCCAAATAAAAATAAAGTGATCTAATGTTATTGTTGCAAGATGAAGTGTTCATTCCCTTCATTGGATACATTTTCCTGCAAACAAAATAAAAGATGTATTTCATTAACCAATTATTATCATGTCAAAACATCATCTCAATATATATATACATATTAACATAAAAAGATGATGGCAAGCATAGTTCAACTAGGTTAAGGCATATATTCTAAAAAAAAAAAAAAATTTATTGGAGATTCAAATCATTGCACTCACATATTATTAAACTATAAAGACATTAAAAGTGTTACAAAATTAACACAAAAGATAACCAATCATCTTCTTTAAAAAAAATTAATAAAAAATCATTGGGTTAATGTCAATGCAAGCATATCACAATTGGATATGTTAGCGAACAAGAGGTATGTGATTTAAATCCCCTATCCCTATTGTATTTGAAAAAAAAAAACATTAGATTAATATATACCACATTTTGAAAAGAGTGCATCTTAAAAATTTTAATTATTTTGAAAGTTCAGAAACCAAAATATAATATTTAGGGTATGTTTAGTTTAACTTTTTAACTTTTTTTTTTAATATCTTTTCAAGTATTTAATTTTGAAAATAAATTTAAAAAAAAAAATTGAAGTAGTTGGCAACCCTCAAAATAGCTTTTAAACCACTTTGAGAGTGTATTTAAAATAGTTCTATCTAAAGAGCAAACAGACTCTTAGTTTTCAACTAAATATTATTTCGAATCTTAATTATTGTTGATTAATTTATGAAAATGTTTTATGTTATAAATGTTGTATAATTTTTTATTTTACTAGTTAGAAGACACGTGGAAAATTTTTAGAACATACAATTTTAAATAAATATACTTTTTGTTAAATTTAAATATTATATTTAATGTGAAATTTAAAAGTAATGGAATATATTAGATAACTAAGACTATATCACTATATGTTTGTTTTATTTTGCTAATTTATATTGAATATGAAATGTGTTGGATGTAGTTGAAAATGTTGAAACATAATTTCATAGTGAAAAATATTAAAGGCCTCTTTTCAAATATAGCAAAAAGAACAAAAATATTTACAAATATATCAAAATTTCACTGTTTATCGCGATTTATCGCGGTCTATCGCAGATAAACAGTGAAATTTTGATATATCTGTAAATATTTTCAGCAGTTTTGTCATTTAAGATAATTTCCCAAATATAAATGGTTGATATTTAACAAATATAATTTTTGTAAATATTAGACATGAAGTTTAAAATTAAATAAGGAGATAAGATGGAGAAATATATTTTCATTTATAATTTTAAATGGTCTTGAATAAAAATAAATCATAAATAACTTTAATAACAATATACACTTAAGATTTTTATTTAAAAATAAAATTTGAAACAACATTGTATCTTTTAAAACATTGTGAAATTTTATAGATTGTGCAACTTTAAATAAATAAATAATCCAATTCTTTTAAAATTTACTTTAATGACATTTTTACTATGTCAAAATATTAACCATAAAGATTGAATTTAAATTAATGGAGCAAAACGATAATAAAATATAATTTTAAAATAATATAAAAATACATTAAAAGTAATTGTTAAATGAAAAATTAATATAAATAGAAATTTTTTTTTATATTTATAAATTGTTTGACTCATTTTGCTGTATTTGAAAATAACCCTTGTTAAATTATATTTACATGTGTTTTAAAAATAAGTTATGAGAAACAATTATTTCTTTTTAAAATAAAAAAAATAAAACAAAATAGAATTATCTATATGCATAATCTTGTTTTTGTTGGAAAAAATTGGATGTTCATAAAATATTATCAAATCAATTAGTTATCTACAAATTTTTTTTTTTTTTTTTGAAGGAAAACTCCAAATAGTTTTTAAAATTATATTTACATAGTATAAATAATTATATCTTCTTAAAATTTAAAGAAAAAAATAGAAATTGGTTAGATAAAGAATCTTGATTTCGATTGAAAAAAAAATTAGCATCCATCAAATTAAAAAAATTAGAAGTACACAAAAGTGGAAAGAATGAAAGGACAAAATATGAATTGTTAAAGGATAAAATAATAAAAGAGAAATGTAGAATTAAATTAAAAAAATGGTATGAGAGCTACAAAGAAGAGCATGGAATGGAGGGGTATGAGCGTGAGGGTAAAAGAGTCTTTATCAAAAAATTTAGAGCAAAAAGGAAGTTAAACATTCTCCCCTCTATTTTAATATACTATAGATATAGATAATATCAAATAATTTAAACAAATATTAACTTATACTCCTAAATTTTTTGTATCAATTTAAACTTTAAAGTAATAATTTATCAATTTAAACTATGAACTTTTATAAGTGTGTCGATTAAACCCCAAACTAATAATTGTATCAATTAAAATCATAAACTTTCACAAATGTATCAATTTAGACCTTGAACTTTCATAAGTGTATCAATTTAAACCCTCCATTATGTTTTATTTTGATACACTTATGAAAGTTTATGGTTTAAATTGATATCTAATGAAAGTTTAAGATTTAAATTGATATACTTATGAAAATTTAAGGTTTTAATTGATACAATCATTAGTGTGGAGTTTAAATCTATACAACCCAAAATTAAGGGTTTAAATTGATGCAACACAAATTCTAGCTATTAATTGATATTTGTCCTATAATTTATAATTGACTATATATTTTTAAATTAACAAAAATGAAATAATAAGTTTACTATATTCATCAAAGTTTATATAAAAAACATCTAAATACAATAAAAATATGAAAATATTATTTTTAAATTTTAATTAAAAACAAGTTTTAAAAAACAGATCTCCTAATGATAGTCATTTGACTCAAGGCTAACCTTCAATTAAAACTAAATAAATAAAAACATGCAAATATCCAACCTACAAAGTAAAATGTACTCAGGCTAAATTCGAGCCTAATATCAACTCGACAAAATATATGTCATCAACTAAGAAATTAAATGTTTCGATCTCGATTGTAGATGTTTTAAAATTTTAGAAGGAAAAAAATTATAGCTAATGAAAATGATCAATTTTGTTAATATGATAGTTGAGTTTGATTTTCAATAAACACTTTTGCTAAAATGAGATAGTTCAACTGGCATCAAATACTATCAACCTCAAGGTTAGATGTCAGTGCAAACTGTCCTGGACCAAAGGTAGGTGCTTAATTTGTTTGTGAATCGAAAATCTGAAGATTAGTGATCCCATCAATTTTGATGTATAATGACAATTACAATGAGAAGCAAGATTGTAAGCCAGAGTGAATTTGGAAACTGTGTTTCAAAAGCTTATTAACAAACCAACTTCTATTTCAAATTGTGTTGGACCGATCGATTATACCAATAATCATGTTTTTCAATCAACTGGTGGAATACATCCCATCAATTGAGAGCTTTAGTAGATCTAGTACATGAATACATGTTCCTATGACCATTCTAATCTTGTCTAACTTTGGGCAATTGTAGTGCACTTAAACGAGTGGGGTTCCTGCGATGAACCCTATGTTTGAAGGACTTCAAGGGAACCTCCGAGCCCGCACATTCTTCGGCACGACACATCGGTTCAATGAGCCGCCTTTAAACGATGCCAGCAATTAGGTATGTAGACTCCTACGCTAACGATATAGCTTATGTTATGTTGAAAGGAGCCAACTCAAAAATGTTAATTTCCATTTTGAGTAATATATTTGGATTCAAGGCTCTCCCTGCCCACCCATAAATTGCCAAATATATATAAATGCCTATATAAATGCCTTTAAAAATTGCTAGTTTTATAGTTTATTTTTGTGCCTTCCGAATTTATTAATTTATTATATTTACATGTTTAAATATTGTTATTAAGCAATTTTCTGTTTTGTTATATCGAAGGAAGGAAAGTTGGTGGTATGTACTTCTTTTTTCTTTTCTTTTCTTTTTTTATTTATAAAATTTTCATCAAAATATTAATTTAATCCATATTATCTGTTCTCTTCTCTCTCTCTCTCTCTTTTTGTTTAAGAAATTATTAGATCCATTTGAGGTATAATAATCCGTGCAATATTAATAAAAGTGAATTCATAAAATCCTATACCATTGCTTCACTTTCTCATAGTCTTTTATTTGTTTCAATATTTATTTATGTCATTAGTACTTTTTGCAAACGAGGGGTTTGAGCATGTTGGTCCGTAATAGATAAATTAAGAGATCATTCTTTTCAAAACGTGTCTATATCAAATGTATATTTAAAAGAATATATATATATATATATAAGATTAATTTGAATCTATATGTTGATATTTCTTAATATAAGAAAGGACTATATCTATATATCAAAATTATCAAATTCTTGTCCAGATATGCATTAATAATATATGGAACATTTGTTTTTTAAACAAATAAATAAATAAATAAATAATAAATGGAAGGTAGTCCAGAGTTATAGAAATTCAAATGATGAATATTTTAAATCGACTAATTTTACTTTGGGTTAAATTCTGTAGAACAAGTCAATCTAAGCATAGTTTAGTAGATAAGTCATTAATTACTATATGCAAAGGTTGGTAGTTTGATTCTACAATCCAATAGTAGATTTTTTTTTCCTAAAAAGAAAGCATGTGTTGGATAAATTATAAATCACTCAAATTTATCAAACTAACCAACTTATGTACCTTTGATGAATGTGCTAGATGTTTCCATCTCCCCACCTCAACTATTCTTGGATTGAAAAACACCATATATATTAAATACAAAAATATTAATTAATCAAATCTTTAAATAGGACAAACTAATTCATTTTCTTTTTTTTTTCAAAGTGAGGATAACTTACTTGACAAACAGATGTATTAGTAATCCAAAAATATGTGGTTGGAGAAGATATATTCAAGCAAAAAAAAAAAAAAACAAAAACATAATCATGTTATATTTTGCAATTTTTTATACTAAAAAACCCTTGTTGGAAAGATTTTTACTACTTTTCAATGACATAAATCATTGAATAATAAGGATTGTTTTTAAATATAAAAAAATAAACCAAAATATTTATAAATATAGCAAAATATCATTGTTTATTGTTAGATAGTGGTAGACATCAATAAATGTTTATTAGTAATAGTGTCTACCACGAATAGACAGTCACATTTTGTTATATTTAAAAATATTTCTAACAATTTTATTATTTAAAACAATTATCCTAAAATAAAAATCCTAAATGGATGAATGATCGTGTAAACCATTCAAATATTTTAGCTACAATGAGGGCAACACAATTGACATAATATTTTCGACTCTCACCCTCCACGTATTTATTAATAAAACTCTGGTAATATTCGTTAATATTTTAGGAATAATTTATTAGTTAAATTTGTATATAATCAAAATAATACAAATTCACAATATAGCGTAGAGCTTTTATGAGTTTCAAGCTAGTTTTAATTTAAATAATTCACGCCCAATATAATAATCATTTTCAAAAAAGTAACTAATTAACTAAAGGATAATATCTGAATTTCTACCTAATTTAACATCTATGTGGAGATAATGTTAAATTAAAATTAAAAAAAAAAATCAATCATTTAAGGGTTACACGTTGGGTTAGGAAAGTTTTATGGACAAACCCAAAAATTCGGAAATATATATATAATTTTTATTTTGAGAAAAATCTCAATTGTATGGAGAATTCTTTTTCTCCTTTGATATAACTCATGAACGTATTTTGGGAACTTTTCATCTATTTTTATTTATATAATTTTTTTATATTTCTCTCTCAATCTTTCATTTATATTATCTTGTGGATTCTTTTTCAAATATAACAAAAGAAACTAAAATATTTACGGATATAGCAAAATTTCATTGTTTATCCGCGATATTAGTTGTAAATGTTTTTAGCAATTTTGCCATTTAAGATAATTTTCCTTTATTTTTTTTATATTCTCAACTTATATTTATTTGATTTTCTATTTCTTATAATGATTTCTAACTCTTTAGATTCTTTTTTTTTATTATTATTTTTCTTCTCTCTACCTCATTTTTATCTTCTTTACCAATTTCTTCGTTATTTTCATTTTATTTCTACAATTTTACTCTCACATCTTCATCTTCTCTACTCTTTTCTCTATTATTCTTTTCTTTTCTTTTCTTTTTAGCTTTTATTTTCAAACTAATTTCAACATTTCAATTTCCATTTCTATTTCTAGTTGTTTTTCTTTTACTATTCTTCTAATTTTAGCAAGAATAATGATTTATTTCAATTTAATTATTATATTTATGTTATATTTATAACCGAGATTTTTTTAATTTGTAACTTTATATTTGAATAATTAAATAATTATTATTACAAAATAAATCAACATTTCATTAAAAAGAGACTTTAATGTGCAAATAATAAATCCAAGAAGACAATATGCAAAATTAAATGTACTTCCAAGCTAGCCATTGAATTGACAACAAAAATATAACCTACCATTTAACAATAACATTACTCAAAATGACAAATATATACAAAAGTACATAATAAAATAAAATAAAAACTTCAACATAACATATTTAAAAATTTACTTGTTTGGTAGGGATGAATGAGTTCGTATATTTATGCATTCAAGAAATAAATAAAAACAGAGAAAAAGTGAATGGAGTAAAATAGTTGGAGTGCAAACCTTCAAACAAGCATGAAATTGTGTTGAAAATTGATAGAGAAAAGAGTAGAGAAGATGAAGATGAGAGTGTGAAATTATAGAAATAAAATGAAAATAATGAAGAAATTGGTAAAGAAGATAAAAATGAGATAGAGGGAAAAGAAAAATAAAAAGGAATGTGAAGAGCTAGAAATGATTATAGGAAAGAGAAAATAAAATAAATAAACATTAGGGATATAAAAAAGATAATATAAATTAAAGATAGAGAGAGAAAGTTGTTAGTTGAAAAGGAAGAGGGAAAATCGTTTTTTACGATTGTTAGTGGCGCCCATATAAAAAATTATATAAATAAAAATGGATAACAGGGAGAAAATTGTTTTAGATGTTTTAAAAATAAAAAAACAGTTTGAAAATTAATTATAAATATAGAAAAATTTTATTTTTTATATGTTATAGACTACGATAAACCTAAATAGACATCTATCACTTTTTTAAATAGATATTAAAAGTAAAAATTTTACTATATTTATAAATAGTTTGATATTTTTTTTATTTATATAATTTTTGAAATAGTTAGTTTAGGAAAAATATGGAAAATCGTTTTTACGATGGGTGTGAGGTTAGATAAAAAAAAAAAATTTATATAAATAAAAATGGATGATAATGACACATGTCACTCATGGAGTGGAAGAAGCATGGAAAAGTTTCCTACCGTGTAAAGTTTAAAAAAATAACATTAATTATAAAATTTCATGATAATTATAAAAGAAAACTGTTTTATTAGATGCACATTGATTGGCCTCTTAATTTTGAATTTTAAATTTAAACTAAAACATTTTTCTATTTTTTATTAATTGATTATTCTCTTAATTTTAAACTTTTATTTATTTAAACAAGCGTATTTGTTTGAATATATATATATATTAAAATTTTAAATTAATTTGGTTGATGCAAATTATCCATTTAATCTCAAACTTTCATTTAAACTAAGACATTATTTTTGTCTATTTCTGTATAAATTTTCTCAATAATTATTTCTTAGTATTTGATTATCTTTTTAATTTCATTTTTTCAAATTTTAATTTTAACAAAAGTAGCCTCTTTTGATTTCATCTTTTTATTAATTTTAAACTTTATTTAAAAAATGTATGAATTAGTGTGGATTTACAATAAATTTTAAAAGAGAAACAAAAAGTGCAAAAGCATATTAAAAAAATATTAAAATTTATTATAAACTAAATACAAAAGGATAAAATAGTCAATCACTCTCTTCTCACTTTATCAATCTCTAAATTTTTTGAACCTTAAGAAATTTTTTTCAACCTTAAGAGCAAAGTCTTCTTATTCACCATCTTCAATATTTGAGGCATGTATAGGAAAAAAACGTACAAAAACATATACAAAAAATACATTATATCACTCTATATGTTTTTACAAAATTGAAAAAAGAAAACATATATTAAACAAAAAAGAGAGAGAGGTGATATCTTGAATATGAAGCAGAAAAAAAAACTTCTTAAAAGAAGAGGAAAAGAAACATTGGCAAAATGTTGCTATTAACAACAAAATAAATAAATAAATAAATAAATAAATTGAATTCTACAACAAAATTTCTATAAAGAAAATGGAAATAAAGAAGTTTGGGAGGGACAAAGAAGTCGGAGAGTCAATTGATAAATTATATATATATATAAGAAATGTCTAATTAGAGATAAAATATGATTTTTCTTTTTTAAAAAATTAGTTAATTTAAAGTAGAGATTATTAGAGGATAAAATGTTAGTTTTGTAAAAAAAAAAAAAAAAATGATTTATTTACGTGAAGTAGAGATTATTAGATAATAAAATGTGATTTTTTAAAAATAAAATTAAAATCTCCTTTATTTAACATGAAGCAGATATTAGAGATAAAATATTTTTTAAATGTTTATATGTGAAATTATGTAAAATAACCCTTTGGCCATAAACTAAAGCGAAATCAAAAGTTTCCTTCCATAGTATATATTTCTAAACAATCTACTTATAAATCCATTATTTGGTTCCTGAAAAAGAAATTTTAAAAATGAAAGGAGGGGAAAAAACAACATTTGATTGATTTAGTTTTTATTTGGTCATTAAATTTCAAAATGATACACATCTAGTTTTTAACTTTTGAATTTTGTTTCAATTTAGTCTTTACATTTCAAAATGTTATAATTTTACCCATGAGATTTAAGTTTTGTTTTAATTTGGTTTATAGGCTTAAAGATTTACACTTTCTACCTCATTTTTTAAATTAAAAACTCATTTTAAGTCATCAGCGTTAATGTCTATTAAGTAATTAAAAATAATTACGAAGTAAAATTTTAAGTTTGATTTTGATAGTGATGAAAATAGTGAAATTTAATTAAATATAATTATTTCAATTTTTTTTGAGACAAATTATTATAAATTAAAAAAATATCAAACTATTTACAAATATATAAACATTTCATTTTCTATATGTGATAGACTGCAATTGATTCAGATAGACATCTATTCGTGTTTATCACAATTTATCATAGATAAAAAGTATAATTTTGTCATATTTGTAATTATTTTCAACAATTTTTCTATTTTTGAAAACATCCATTCTTTTGAACTAATTAATAGACATTAATCCAAAAACGGAAATAAGTATTTAGTAGAAAATTGAGTTTAAAACTAAAAATTGTAAATGTCAAAACATAAAAATTAAATTGAAACAAAATTTAAATTTCAAGGATAAAATTAACATTTTAAAACTAAATTAAAGTCAAACTTAGAACTTAAATACTAAGGCCCATTTGGAGTAACTTAAAAAAATAAATGTTTTTCAAAAATTCATTTTCATTTAAACACTTTTGTAAAAACGGTTTAACAAAAACATCGATAACTTTTCAAATTCATTTTAAGTGATTTCCAAACACTTGTTTTTCTTTTAAATTGATTTATTTTTATATTCCAAACACATCTTAAATATGTAATATTTTCAAAAGTAGTGATCAAATGAAAAGCAGAGTGCAACTCAAAATCAAAATCATATCTTTCCTTAAAATGAAAAGAAAAGAGAAAGTTGCCCACTCCCCAAACAAATTCAATCCTAACCAAACTCAAATGCCTTGTTTCAAATAATTAAGAAAACAAATTGACAATACAATTAAAAAATAAGGGTTAGGTTGTCCAACACGTTCAATAATTATTATTATTATTATTATTATTATTATTATTATTTTTCTCTTTTAAATAGCAAACTTGATCAACTAGAATTTTCAAGTTGGTTAAAAAAAAAAAAAAAAAAAAACTTCTCAAATCCAAACCAGCTCTTATACATTCCTAAGAAAACGGTTATAAAGTAAGACTTATAATGAAATAATCTACTTTTATATATAATATAAGATTTAGTGCATGTGGTGTGACTTGACATGGCCCAATAGTTCACAAAAATATTATAAAATTGAATACCGAAACCCATGTGGATTTCTTAGATGTGAAATTCAGCATATATTGACCTTTTTCTTTTCATTCAATTTTGTTGCATCTTTTTCTTTTTTTCATATAAATTATGAAGATAATGTATTATCATTTCACTCTTTTTCGAAAACTTCTATTTAACCCATTAATATAAGTATAATTTGTTAGTGACTAAGAGATTTGTTATTATATTTAGATATTTGGAGATGCTATTTCCATTTGTTAATAGGTATATAAGTGGATTCCACTCATTTTTAAAATAAGATTTTATGTGTTAAGGGATGTATTCATATAAGTTTAAAAAGGTTAATAAATCAATAATTTAATGATATATCAATCTTGTATTAACCAATTTTAACAATAATGAAGGACCTAATTCAAATTTGTAATACATTCGAATTAAAATTGAGAATTTTAAAAGATAATTGATGACTAAATTTAGAATTGGCTAAAAAATAAACAACCCTTTAGCCAATGATTATTGAGAAAGTTTCAATTATTACTCTAATGTCACATTGCATTAATTTTCGTTCCAAATTTCAATTAAACAAATAAATCAACTTTATACTTAGTTAACATTTATAACATCTATTCAATTTACTAATTGAAAGAATGTATGTAAGGGTTTTTTTTTTTTTTTTTTTTAAAAAAAAATTGTTTTTAGGTTTATCTATCCTCTCTTTTTCTGCAATATTTTTTGTTATAACTCGACCTATCGTGTTGTTATACGTATCTCGTAGTTTTTCTATATTGTTTGTACATTGATTTTCCTTTCAAATTAGTGAAGAATATTGATCTTACTCAATATATTAATATTACAGTAATAATCTTTCACTAATGCACCCTCTAAACTTTTTATTTACATAAATGTAAGTTTTTTTTAAAAAAGAAAACAATCTAAAGATATTCTTAAACTTACTAATTTCAGCAACAACTTTTTAGGAAAAAAACCAATATAAAAATCAATAATATCACCCACTATTTTTTTTTTACCTAAAAAATGGTTAAGCTCACAAAATTTAGCAAGGATGTAACTCTAATCTCATTTTTCTTTGGAAACTTATCAATTTTTTTGAAATATTTTTAAATATAACAAAATGTTACTTTCTATCATTTGTAGATAGTTATAGACTTTTATAGATCACTCATTGACAGTAATAGATGCTAAAAGTCTGTCGATGACTATTGCTTTTTATCATTGATAATCAATAACATTTTGCTAAATTTGTAAATAAGTTAGTCGTTTTGGTACATTTAAAAACAACTCTTATAAATAACTGAAAGCTGTTGTAAAATTGAGGAGCAAAATAACGAAAAATGGGAGCACGAAAATCGAAAAATTATAATATTAAAATAATATAAAAGTAATTAAAACAACTAAATTAAATAAAATAAACTAAAATAAAGAAATTGGAATTTTATGAAATTTCTCAACACCAATTTTTTCTCTTATTTTCAGGCAATTTGACAAATAGGTAGTGACATTTCATAGCTACAAAGGATGTGTCTTTAGTAAACACATGACCTTTAACTACTAAGCATATTTATATAATGGACATCTAATTTGCTCTAATATTTATAATAAAAAATATTATTTTAAAACTAAAAAAAGAGGGCAGAGATTGCAACACCTTCTCAAATCTAGAATTAAGACCGCAAAGCGGATTTAAATTTAAATTTAAAGTATAATATAATGTAATTAAAAATGCTTTTCATTTAGAAAGTTTTAGAGATTTAACCTAGTTTACCAACCCTATTTTACAAATATCTTAAAATTGTGAAATATTTCATATCTAGATTTTAACCTATAAATTTTGAGGCTCATTATCTCTCTTGTTAAACTTTCTATTTTTTCTTTTTATTTTTTTTTACAATTCAATATATCATAAATAATCATTTGAAATTCAGTTAAACCTTATAAAATTAGTTAATTTTGCAATTAATGCTAATATATTACAATAAATGTTGGGATATTATTTAATAAGTATTGTTCTATTCTTTCACTTATATGGTTTTATCCCTTCAATTTAGTAATAAAATAGGTTAAGTCTTTATGTATTTTTAATTGTATTATACGTTTATGTAGTATATTACAAAGGTATCTTCATTGATTTTTATTTTTTCAATATATACTATGTTATATTAATTGTTCAATAATGTATCATGATATTTATTGTGTTTCTTCATATATACAATGTGTTTTTTTTTTTCAATATTTTCATATGTAACTAGTTTTTAGTAGTATATTTCACAAATGTAACTACATTGTCATGTATACACATGTTTATATTTGAAATTGAGATACATATTCTGCATATTTTGTCATATATACACATATATATAATACTAACATAGATGACATCTTTAGATTATTTGAAATAAACACATATATATTTGAATTGAAAACAAAATATATAAATAAACCACATATATACTATGTATTATAGCCCACATGACTTTCATGTGTGAGTTTTGAAAAAAAATCATTTAATGTGCATAAATATGATATATTTTTCGAAAGATTTGATTTTGAAAATAAAACTATTTTGGAAAAAACCATTTAATGTGTATGAATATGGTATATTTTCTTTTCTATATGTGTATTTTCTTATTTCTATTCTTTTTCTTATTATTATTTTTCCAATTCTTGGACAGTGATATGAACATTTGAGCCATATTTTTGTGTAATATTTCATCTCATTAGGTTATTCATGAAAAAAAAACTAGAAGTTTAAGACAATTTTGTAATTAAACTTATTTAATTAGGCTATATGTGTAAAAAAACCTTTTATTTAATTAGCATTTTTCACTTTCTTATGAATGATTTGTTTGATGTAATAGATGATTAATCATATAAATTTTCTTTTTAACTATGCTTATGTTGGTATTGTCCCTATCACGACATAGGTTGAGTGTTGTGGGTGAGATTATTAGACAAACCTAAAGATGAGGCAAGTAGTCCAACTTAAGTAATAAGGTCGACCAACCACCCACAAAGATGAATCACCCATATAGACTAGCTCAAGCCATTTGGGTCACCCACAACTCAGAGAGTCAACCCACATGAGAATCAACCGAAGACTCACTAAGGTGACTTGTGTGGGTCGTCAAGACCTAAGAGAGACACGTCTGTAACATCTGAAGAATACCAAATTATATGCTTATTGGTATTCTTATCTACTATTTAAGCTATTCACAATTTCGATACTAACTTAAGTGTTATAGTGTGTGTGTGGATTGCATGAATGTTTCATTCTTTTATCTTGCAAGTTTGAGTTTGATTACTATTATATAAATTTATCATTCATTTAAATTTTGGCATCAATCCCAAACATACTCATTTCTACAATGTAATTTGTTTTAGAAAGATTTAGGAGATTACCCTATTACATAACATATCTAGTATTTCATAGATGTCCTAAAATTTAGTAATTTTTCATAACTACATTTTAACTACATTTTGGGACATTTTTAACATTTAAAAAACATGGATTAACTATTGAATATTTAAGGATTTAATTTTGTGAAATAACATTACTTACATTAGCTTTCATATTCTTTTATTATTAACATATTTTCGTGTTTGTTATTTATTAATTTCATTTGATATTTCTTTCAAAAAAAAAAAAAAAATTCATTTGATATTCATTTAATGCATAATATTTGAAATTAATGTTTACTTCATTTTAGGAGATTTTGTTTATATTCTTTCATAATGTGCAGTTAAAAATCGATTAACTATCCATTAAGAATCTTAAGTATATGTTTAATATACTGGAAAGTGTAAATATACATCGTCTATACCATAGTTTATTGTTTGGTGTGTTTACAAATATACTGACAAATGTAAATATGCATAATATATATTATTCAATATATAAGACGATATATTGCCTAAATTGTCTTGTTTACACACTTATCAAATATATCTAGATTTATTTCTAAAAAATTCACACACACATCAAATATATGTGCTATATATATCAAATGTAGTTTTCTTATTCAAAACTTCTTGTCAATTCTTACTTTCGTTTGTGAGGGGAGCTATTTTCAAATTTCTAAATTTAAGTAGGTCTGAAAAGACCATTTTAAGAAGTTTAAAACCGCAAAAAAATTTTATTTTTGATATTAATATTATTATATCGTATTTTAAAACAAAACGGTAAGAAGGGTTGAAAGCATAAATTGGAATAGATTTTTGTGCAAAATAATAATTTATTAGATTATTTAGCAAAGAATAAGAAAATTTAGAGAATTATGTAATTGAGTAGAAAGTGGTTTGTTTTAGAACAGTGCTAAACATCGAATTAGTTTAAAATCCTCTATTTTCAAATCACAATCATTTCTTCTTTTTTCTTTTTCTTTTTTTTTTTTCTTTTTTTTTTTTAACGAAAAGACAAAGTCAACCATACCACACCAACCAATGAATATTAACTTTTTGTAACGTATTGTAATTTGCAACGTTACTAAATCGTCCGCAACGAACGGGAAAATTCTTTTTAATTTTTAAATTTTTTAAAAATTTTTATAATTAGGTTAAATAAAGTAGAAACGGGGAGAGAGAGATAAGAATGATGATGGTGAGAGGGAGTGGGGCCCAGACATTAAGGCCACGTCAGAAACCGCGTGAAGAAGCCACATCAAGAGCAATAGAGGTTGGATGCAGACAAGCATATCTCCCTCCCATTGGAAATGTCAAAAAAAGAATTAAAAGGGCAAAAAAAAGAAATGAAATGGGCTCTAAAAGAATAATAAAGAAAATGGAGGAGGGTGGAAAAAAGAATATGAGAAAAGTTAGGGGGTGAAGGGAATAAAGGCAAAAAAGATGACGTGAGTAGTGGTTCCAAAATGCCTCCAAAGACAGCTAAGCCGTCCCCATCCTCGGGCGGCAATCCCACCCCCATTTTTATTTTATTTGGGCTTTTTTTAAAACAAATTTCATTCTTCCTTGTTCTTAGATATTTCTTATTTAAAATAAAGTTGTATTCAAAATCATGTTTGGGGTGAGGAGATGAGACTAGATATGAATCCAACTTATTGTTGGAAGACCAACTTCATATGTCACGATATTTTATATCATGTCTACCAATAGAGCACTCAACCCTCATTACCACCGATGCCTAATTACTCAACTCCGGTGACCAATTTTAACATCCAACTTCGGTGACCAACTCCGATGGCCAACTCTGGCAACCACCGCATGTAGCTAACTTCAGCAACATCCAACCACCACTATTGACTGTCACTCCACCAACTCCGATAACCATTATTTTAAATTATAACTATTACAAATTTGAGGTTTGTTGACAAACAAGTTTTTTATTTTGTTGACACTCGTGACTTAAAACCGTCAATAAAATCTTAATTTAAACCTTAACAATAACTATTAGTTTAAAAATACATATAAAACATTAATCAATGTTTATATTTAAGTTGATGCACAAAATTGTAAAAAAAACAACTTTTATTGACACAAAAGTACGTAAGTTCCATCAAAACGTTGAATTCTCGATTTTTTAATTAGTTCACAGTATTTTATAGTCGTTCTTTATAGTAATTTAACACTAATAAAATCACTCTTATCATGTAAGTAATCAAACAAACGTGTATGTAAAAACAATTTTGAGAAAAAATTGTTAGTTAGACACATGATTGTTTTTATTAAATTTTTTTTTTCTTATCAAAAGTGTTAAATTAAAAATGACTTAGCTAGAAATGTCACATGCATAAATTTGTAAAATGATTGCTTAAATTAAAAAAAATAATTTAAATGCATGATTCAAAAGTAACTCTAAACCCCATTTCCCAAAACTCCCAACAATACATGTATGTTTAAAAAAACAATAAAATAAAGTGCAATATATAGTTTATTAAATATATATATATATATATATAGAATTAATAAAAAAAAGTTTTTAAAAAAAGAATAATCATCATAAAAATAGATTATTTAAGTAAAAAAAAAAAAAACTATATTAGATAACTTGACATATGAACTAAACACCTCAAATACCCAAAATAAAAATAAGAATTCTACAAATATATAAGTTCCAAACATATAAACTCAATTCAATGCGCCAAACATACTTTAAAAAGTATTTAATAGAATTATACTCTTAGAGCTCATTAATTTTTTTTTCCTTTTGAAAGGATAGCTCATAAAAAATTTGATAAAAATATACACAGCTTTTAAATATTATTTAGAACCTATGTGTGATGTACATGACTAAAATTTATATATATTTAGAATTTTATTAGTAAGTGTTTTACATGAAAGGAAGTAATAATGCTTAAAAATATATATTTCTTGTTTCAAGTTAATTTACAATAAATAAATATATAAAAATAGATGGATGAATCAAATTGTAATTGGAATAAAAATTGTGAAATAATATTGATACAAAAGTGACATACTAATATACATTATTATTTAGTTATGGGGCAATTCTTTGATGGTTGATTTTTGTAAAGAGAAAAAAAGAAGAAAAAAAGATATATTTCATAAGAGTTATATAGTTCGATTTTTTTAAACGCAAATAATTATTTAATAAATTGGACCTTGAATAAAGGAAAATCTATTTGTAAACAACATTTCTTGTATATATAAAAGGCGAATTTATGGATATTCATGTTATATGGTCTTTTTTTGATGATATGGAAAATTTTTGTAATGTTCTTTCCTCAAAATTTGATGAGTAAAATGGAATATGATTTTAGTTATTATGAGCATCGAATCTTCAAAATCATTTTTTTAAAGAAAATTATAAAAACTAAATCTTCTCAAGATTAGTGTTTTTAATATTTTGTTTGAGATAATTGCAAATATAACAATCAAATTCAAAGTATTAGCATATATAGCAACATTTTTAGAAAATTACAAAAATAGCAAAATCTATTGATGATAAACTTCTATCACTGTTGGACCACCACCAATGATAATCTATCACTGATATACCATAAGAGTCTATCCGCGATATAAGTCTATCGTTGATAGACTTTGCTATATTTGCAATTTTTTAAAAAAATTGCTATACATTTGGTTATTATCCCTAAAACTACTACTTATTACAATTACCCATTTTGTTTCATGTTATTGGATGTACTCTTGGTTAAATTTTTAGTGCGTTGATATATGATTTTGATGAATCTATTTTTAGTATGTTGCTGAGATATGAATCTTTAAAAGAAAACTAAAAGATTGTTTTCAAATATAGTAAAATAAACTAACTTATTTATAAATCTATAATCTATGATATACTAGTGAGATTATAATATACTAGTGATTTAACATGTGCGATGCATGTTTTATGCTTGATTAATTGACACTATATAGCTTCATATTTATATTGGAAAAATTCAACTACATATCTCTTGGTTATTAACTTACAATTTATGTCAATTGAGTTAAGCTTATTTGACATGTGATTCATGGTACTTGTTGAAGACAATTTGCTAACTCAAAATTAAAGTGAATGGTGCAAGATGTGGATCAAGATCTCCCAAAAATATTTAAATGGTGAAAGTGATGGATTAATAGATGTACGATTGAAAAGCTTGATATAACATCATACAGAGTTGATAATTTGTAAAATTGCATGATCCAAGAACCATTGACGGAATGAATCAAAGTTGGAAGTTGTTTGAACGGTTTCAATACCACCCATAAATTTATATTTGGAACTTGATTGTTTATGAATGCTTATATTAAAAACTAAAATGTTTAACACGTATTTTATTTTATTGAAATAACATATAAATTATTAATCGTTCTAACTTTTTATTCACATTTCTCTCACATTCAGGTAAATATGATGTGACAGAAAGAATAATTATAATAGATACGATATAGTTATTTCATCTTAATTATAAATTTAATAAATTAATATAATTAATTAAATTTCAAATTAAATATGAATGAACATTGTTTGAACTAAATACAAATCATATGTGTACAAAAGAAAATTAATACAAATCATATAATCAAGGGCTACTTTGAGCGCTTATGTTTGATGTTTATGAAAACTGGGTATAAGGTTGCAATGATATTTCTAATAAACATTATTGAAAACAAAAGTCAAAATATTTTATTTTAGTAACATAAAAATTGGTAGTCGTGTACTTTTTAATAATTACGTCATATCTTTTTCTCATTTAATCTTTTTAAAATTAATGCAATAAGTTCAAATCTTAAACTTGAAGTACATTTTTTTCTTTCTTTGATGAAAAAATTGGCTCATTTCAAATTTAATAATAAAATCATGCACTTAAAACTTTGTAATTGGGATTATGACAGTAAAATTAAAATGTAGAGGACAATTAGTCAAAAAGATATAAAAGATTTTGTTTTTTTTTTTTTTTTTAAATTTAATTTTTGTTTATTTTTATATAAACTATAGATATATTATAGATCCATAAATTAAAGATATTATATTATATAGAACTATAAATGTAATAATTTATTGTATTATTTTACATAAATAAATAAAATGAAAACTTTTCTTATTCTAATTCTAACATTTTAAATTTTAAATAATTTAAATTACTCATAAAAGAAGAAGCGAACTTGTGATATTGAGTACTAAAAAAGCTGGAGATTACAAAACTTTTGATATTTTTTATTATTAAAAATGATTAAAGGTGTAATAACTACTGAGTTTAGTTATGTAACTAAAAATATAAACAAAAATAAAAATTTTCATATTTATAGATTTTAAATGGTTTAAATTACACATAATTGAAGATGCAAAACTTATGAGAATACAAGATTTTTGATACTTTTTTATATTAAATATGATTAAACATGTAATTATTTTTTTTATAAAAAATACGTACTAATTATTGAGTTAACAATTTATTACCGAAAAAAAAATTATGTTAGTTCAACTATGCTCATGTTGGTAATTAATTGTAACGTTTTATAAGTGAGATATTTTGTATATTTAAATTTTGAAATGAAACAAAATAATCTATAAATATCTTTTTAGGATTGTACTTTTTTATATAGATATTAAAATAACATACATAAAACATCTTGATCTTTTGAGATTGAAGACATTAGCATCATTATGTCCAAAATCCATATAGAGTATCCTTTTAAAATATTTGATATGAGAATACAATAAGGCTAGTCATTGACTCTTTCAACGAAAAATGCAAGTTAAATTACTCTAACATTTTCTTAAAAATTTGGTGACATTTGATGGTGAACACTACAAAAGCTTCACAAACGATTGAAACTTCCATCCGCCCAATTTCATTGGTTAGATATATTTATGATAACAATTAGTTGAAATAACGAAAAAAATAAAGAGAGAAAGAAGCTGCATCTTAGAGAAATATTTGGTGGAAGTGTTGGAAGAATTATGAAAAAAATGTCATTTTTATGGTAGTAAATGATAAAAAGTTACAAGACTTTTGGCTTTTAGAAACTTTTGAAATTCAATAATTAATTATAATTAAATAAAAATAAAGTTTAAGTTACAGAGAAACCTTTTGTATTCCTTCTATTTGTTATTATTTCTAATTAATCCACTATTTATTAATTATTGGTAGAATTAATTGCAAGTAGCATATTGTGTAAATTTTGAAATTGATAAAAGGAAAAAATAGTCCAAAAAAACTTTCACAAAATTGTTGCTTTTTAATATATATAATAGATTAAAAGGTGAGAATCTTTTCAAACTAATGATGCCATTATCGATTAAATATAATACAAAATTAATTAATTAATCCATAATTATCAATAATTAATATATCAATTAATTAATCCATATTATCAATAATAAATATATGATTAATATGGTAACGTTGGTTGGAATGTAAAAAGTTTTTTCCCACTTAAAAAAGTTTAATTTTTTACTTTAATTATAATTAATATTGGAATTTTAAAAGTCGTAAAATTCAAAAAGTTTTTATAACTCTCATCTTCAATTATTATAAAAAGGGTGTTCTCTTCAACATTTTTCATGAGCACTACTTTCATTCTTTCTCCGTTGTTTCTCCCAAATCATTGATCTTAAAACATTTTCAATTTTTGAAGCATCTTATCCGATCAAGATCTTAGATTCTAAAGGTTTTTTTTTTTTGTTATTTTTTTTAATGAATGGATTATAGGCTTTGCTACTTAACTTTACAATTTCATTTTGATTAAGTTGAATATTAGTGTTCGTCTAGCAAGTGAAAACTTTTTTTTTTTTTTTTTTCGGTCTTTTAGAATTAGTGTATTGTTATTTTACTTCAAGTGTTTATTGAAAAATAAAAGTTTATCGCTTATGTTACTTTTGTTGAGTAAAAAAATGTATGTAATCCTATGCCTTACAAATTATTTTATCAATTATAAATAACATATTAATCAATTAAAATTTTTTAATAAAAGCTTAGAATAAAAGTTAGAAAGTTGAATGTAACAAAGTTTTGTGAAATAAAATCATTTCAATGTGAAATCAAGTTAATATACTAATTATATCTTTACTGAGCTTGAAAAGTTTATTAGATAACAAAAGTTGAGTGAGGAGGGGGGATTTTTAAAAAGAAGGTAATTAAGAAAATGTAATGATAGACAAAAACATGTTTTTTTAGAAACAAATTCTTCAATATAATATCAAAATAAAAAACAAGAAAAACCTATGTTCTTTTTAATTGAAACATTTAAAACTATAAAATATAACACGATTTTCCTAAAGAAAGTGGTAAGAAATAATTAACGAAATTTTAATACATTTATAGAAGTTTTTTTAATAATATATTTATAGAGGATAATGAATGGATTATGAAAATTGTACCTAAATATAAAATATTCTAAAATTACAAATTTTTGAATTATATTTAGTTATAGAAAATAAAAATTTGGAATTTCAAAAGTTTCTAAGATTAGAGATTTTACAAACCATCCAATTTCAAATCACAAAAAGATAGTTTAGTTGGAAGTAGTGTATATAACGATCACTATTTAATACAAAAACAAGTCCAATGTCCTAGATTTGATGCTTCATTATTTTTATGATTACTTTGCAACATGGCAAGATGAGGAAGTGATGATAAAACACAATTGTAACAATCAGGTAAATGGAAACTAATTGCAGGGGATGAGACTATAATAGACATTTCTTCTTCTTCTTCTTCATTGTGGTGATCGTGTGTATCTATGCAATCTCTAGTTTTAGTATTTTAATGATTTATCATCTTGAATAACTTTTGAGTTTTACGTTTTTTTTTTTTTTTTTTTTGTTATTTTATTTATTTATTTTTACGTATCTTTAGTTAATATATAATAGGTTTTTTTTTTTTCTTTCCATAAATTTATTGAAATCTTAATTTTCTCAAGATATCTATTTAAAATGGGTTTAATTAGGAGATGCAAATTAGGAAAATAACTTTTTTTTTTTTTCAACTTCATTTTTGTTTAAAGAAAATGTTAGCAACCATGATTTTAAAATGAAAATCTCAATAAAATAAAGTTAAAGAAATTTAGTCATTTATATAAGCATAATAATTATTTTAAGTTTTTTTTTCTAAAAATAATTTTCAATTTCATAGTGTCGATGCCAGTTTGGCAAGAAAAAACGCATTTGAATTTATATTTAGAGAAGAAAATACCAGCAAAACAAAGAAAAAGGGCTCTATACTTAAGTCAACAAGAAAACTAAATAATAGAGAAGTTAGAAGTTCTTGGATTGAGTCATAATGGTGTATTTATAGAAAAAATTGACCTATGTTATTTCTTAGGATTTCAGAGTTGTCCTGAGAAAATTAGGTAACCTTCGTGCCAAGGGATGTGCCCGATTTTCTATTTGGCTAAGTTTAGCCTCGACCATCTTCCTAGGCTTTAGCTTTGTTGGGCATTTGTCAAGGCTCGGCTTTAGCTTGGACTAGGCTCCAGCCAACCCCTTTTCCTAGGCTTATCTTCGTTTTTAGTTGCCACTTCTGGCCTGTGTCACGTTTCTTCTTAATTTTTGGCTTTATTCTATTTGGCTAAAATTCACCCCAACCGATACCATAAAATTAATGAACTTTTTTTTTAGATTTTATTTTTTACAAATGAGTACACCCACTTTAATTTAATTTAAAGGGTAAAATACCTTTTTAATCCTTGAATTTTGAAGCATAGATGCATTTAGTCTCTAATATTTTAAATTGACTTATTTTGGTTCTTGAGTTTTTAAAAATATATTTAAAAGATACCTCTAAAAAAAACCTTTAAATTTAATATAAAAGAATTATAGATGGAAATGAGGCAAAATGACATGGAAAAAATATATTTTTCAAAATAATTTCTTTTCTTTTCTTTTCTTTCTCTCTCCTCCCTCCCCCATCTCATTTCTCTGTCTTGGTTGTCTCTCCTCCATCTACATTACTAAATCTTTTATTTTCCTTTTAAAACAATCTCAATGAAAAATTAAAAAAAGGGCGAACTACTACTAACCCAAAACTCTGAACTTTTAATTATTTTCTTTATCTTTTATGTGAAACATCATATTCCATTCATTCAACCAAATTTCAAAATTTCGATAGGCTCGGAATTTTGATTGAGGAAATTTTGATTTTTCCCTAATTTCTTGAAATTTAGAAATCTCCATCGAAATATCGAGAAATCTAAAAAATTTCAAGTTATTTTATTTTATTATTATTTTCTATAATAATTAGCTATGTTGAGCTTAATGGAAGTTTTTGAGTTTTACAGTCTTATCTTGATTACATAAATTATATAGTTCCACATGCCAATATTAATTTCACCTTAAAATTGAACTGATGTGATTAGTTGTTTCTTTTATCATCCAAATTTTTATTTTCAGGAAATCACATATTTAATTTTAACTTCATTCAAACATTTTTTCCATTGAATTTGTATGTCATTTCACCTCAAACTTGAATTAATGGGGGTTCTTCTTTTTTACCATCCAAAGTTTTCATTTCAAAGAAAAAGGCTTTGAAAAAATAAAATAAAACCCCATAATTTATCCTATAAATACTGATAACAAAATAATTTTTCCACACCATTCTCAAATCTCAAATCTCTAATATTCCTCTCGTTTTCTCTTCCGCGTCTATCTACTTGTAGATTTTTTTTTCTTACTTTTTTCCCATTATATTGTGTTATGTTTAATGTTATGCTCTTTGGATCCCTCTTATGTTTAATGTTATGATTTTTATATCCTTGTTATGTTATTATGTAATGTAAGTTCAATGCTATGATTTTTATATCCACCTCATTTTACAATAAACAATTTCAAATTATTTTGTATGCAAATATTTCACGTCCTTTAATTTTGTAATTAATTACCAATATTTGATACTAATTTTGAAAATATTTTTCAATTTCTTTTTTAATTTTCTGCATTATAAAAATGATGATTAAAAATGGTCAATTATAGTATAATTAAGCCATAATCAAAGTTTTATAAATTAGTTATAACAATTTCCACTACAAAAAATTTGCCCTTTCCCGACGGTTTTTATATCGTCGGGATAGCCTCGTCGGGAAAGCCTTTTCCCGATGGAAAAAGTCATTCGGTAGGGTGTCAATGATATCCCGACGGAAAACCTTGACCGGTTTTCTCCCGACGCTCATAAGCTAGTGTCGGGAAAAAGTGACTTCTCATGACGTCATCTTATGGGCGTCGGGAGAAATAAATGTGGAGCCAACCAACTTTTAGTGTAGGGACATTGGGAGAAATGATTTCTCCCGACGCAATCCAACACATTTAGCATCAGGAGAAGTTATTTCTCCTGACGCTCATAAGTTGGCATCCGGAAAAATCCTTTCTTCCGACGCTAAAAGTTGGTTGGGCTTTCTCTCGATGCCATTTTATCGGACGTCGGGAGAAATGCTTTCTCTCGACAATCCAACACATTTAGCGTCGGGAAAAGCTATTTCTCCCGACGCTCATTTGTTGGCATCAGGAGAAATCACTTGTCAACCTAAACTTTAAAACTAGATGCTCAACCTAAGAAAATTCAAATTCAAATGAATATCTAATTGTACACTTTAAAATGCAATTTTTATATTATCAAAATTGGTTTTAAAATGACTAAAAACATGTTTTAAAGTGATTTTTGACATTTGAGAATCACCCAACACGGAAAATTTACAAAAATATGGTAGTTTAAAAAAATATTTAGAAAAATATAGTTGTTTGCAAAATGTTTATGGATATGTAGTTGTTTTTCTCGATAAAAGAGAACCTACATTTATTATTATTATTATTATTATTATTTTGTGTTTGAAAGACAAAAAATTTATCATTCACTTCAAAATCAAATACATTTGAATCTAATTTTTTCTATAAATTGGTTAAACTAAACTCCCAAAATTTTCATTCAGGTATGTTAATAATTCAAAACTAATATTTTATTTTGATTATGGTTGATAATCAAGATATGGGTACGAAAATCTAAACTTGCAAAATTAGATAGTTCAAAAGATTTTAATTAAATTACTTGTGATAACAAAAAGAGAAATTATCATAACTAGAAAAAAAATGAAACTATTTACACGATTAGAAAAATTTACCCAATGGACCACAAGTCCACTACAACCGATGTGAAATTCCAAAAAAAACCTGCAGCCAAAAAAGCAAACAAAAAAATTGGGCCAATCTGTACTCGATTTAATTACCCGCGCTGAAGAAAAGCAGAAAGAAAAAGAAAGAGCAAAAGTGGGAGCAAGAGAGTTGGTCGCGTCGAAGTTTCGCTCTTTTCACACTCTCTCTCACTCTCGCTCTCAATTTCTTTCCTCACTCACAATCACTCTTATCTTTCTCGCTCTCTCTCTCTCACTCTTGCTCCCTCTCTCTTGCTCTTTTCCCCACTCTTGCTCTCGCTGTCTATCCGGGATAGACGGTGATAGATAGTGGTCTATCATTCTCTATCACAATGATAAGCTAAAAAAACTATGTTTGGTATTCTATGTCTTTAAATTTTATCAATTGTGGAATAAAAAGAAGGATTGACATTGATAGATAGAAGTCTATCACTGTGTATTCTAATAGACAATGATAGAAGTCTATCACTGTCTATTGGGGATAGACATAAACAGTGATAGAAGTCTATCACTCACTAATCCAGTAAAGAGAACTTTATTGTAGTATTTCTTATTTTAAGTTTCATAATGTTAGATGTTAGATGTTCTTGCTTGCTTATTATATTATTAATGATAAATAGTAGGATAGACAATGATAGATAGTACTCTATCAATGTCCATCACAGTGATAGTGTTTATTGATATTTTGTTTCGCTCTTCGCTCTCTCTCGCTCTCGCTTCCTTTCCTCAGTCACATCACTTTTATCTCTCTCGCTCTCGCTCTCGCTCTCACTTCCTTTCCTCACTCACAATCACTCTTATCTCTCTTGCTCTCTCGCTCTCGAATAATTGGTCGGCGATAGAGAAGAAGAAGAAAAAAGAAGAACCAACCGGCGATATAGAGACTATGCTATTTGTTGTAGTTGTCATTCGAGTGGTTTTGTTTGCAATTAGGGGTCAAATTTAGGATGTGTTTGAAATACATTTTCAAGTGTTTAATTTAAAAAATAAGTCATTTTGGAAAAAAATTAGAGCGTTTAACGACTACTAAAAATGAATTTGAAGTGTATTTTAAACAGTTTTTATCAAAAGAGTTTAAATAAAAATGAGTTTTTTGAAAAATATTTTTTTCTTAAGTCAGTCTATGGTTCCTAAATCTTTAGATTAAAAGTGAATATGAATGAGATTCATATTAAAACTATAGGTTATGAGAGAAGTTGTGGGAGAAGTGCATTTAAGAGGTAATTCTTCTTTTTCCCTTCAAGTTCATGCTTAATTTCTGTAATTTTGTTTATTGTTTTTCCCTTTTATGTATTTTAGTTCCTAACAAAATCAATGCAAAGTGATCACTCTCTGCGAGATTCAGTCCCTTCAGGCACAAATAAGTTTAATATCCGGTCCCTTAAGTAGGCTTAATTAGTTTAAGTAGGACATAAGTAAGTTTAATAATAATAGAAAGAAAAAAAAAATAACCACATTTAAAATTCGAGCAAAAGTTGACATTTGAATGATATCAAGTTGATATATATATATATATGTGTGTGCAAAATTGGCTAATTTGTATACAAAGTTTTGAAAACTAAAAAAAGTAGACCATGTTTGATAATCATTTGGTTTTTTGTTTTTTGGTATTGAAAATTAAATATATAAATACTCCTTTAGCCCCTAATTTCTTGATATGTTATCTATTTCTTTTACCAATATTTTAAAAAATCAAGATAAAAATTTTGAAAACTAAAAAAAAAAAAAAAAGTTAAAAATATGTTTAGTATAAATAAGTATAAATTGATACAATATATTATTCTAAAGGAAAAAGACAAAAATGTGAGAGAGGGAGAGATTGAATGGTTTAAAAGAAAAAGGAAATGATGGGATGAGGGAGTGTGATTGATGAGACTTTAATTTTAATTTTTTTTTTTCAAACAATGATATTTTCCTAAATATTTTACAAACTACTATATTTTTCCAAATATTTTTTTGAACTACAATATTTTTAAAAAACATCCCCCCAACATGCCCTAAATTACCCCAAAGTAAATTTGACAACCAAGAGGGAAGAAATTTATAAATGAAAAGACGAGTAGAAAGAAACTTTCCAATTAATATTAATATTAGGATTAAAAATTACTTTTAGCCCCTAAACTTTCATAAAAATAACGAGTTAGTCTTTGAATTTTTGATTTGTAACGATTTAGTCCCACTATTTTCAATTTTATAACAATTTAGTCTCTGGACTTTACTGTGTAACACTTTAGTCCTTATACTTTAAAGTTTGTAACAATTTAGTCCCTATCATAGAAATTAGTATTAAAATTTAATAAAATTTCTTGCATAAATAAACCGATATACTAATTATAGACTCAATATTTATACAAAATACATAGTCTACATCATAAAATAATTAAAATTGACATCTAATTTTGGTGATTTTTTCTACGTTAGGGACTAATGGTTACAAATTTAAAAGTACAAGAACTAAGTTGTTATATACTAGAGTACATGGACTAAATTGCTACAAAATTGAAAGTACAAAGTCTAAATCGTTACAAACTAAAGTTTAGGGACAAAAAGTATTTTTTAATTAACCTTAATATTATAAACTAATTTAAAGATTATTGAAAGCATATATACTAAAATTTGATGCAATCCAAAATACGTAGACCCAAAATATAACACTTAGGTCTTCGTATTTTGAATCTCATATTATTTTAATCTTTATACTTTCAAGTATTCAAATTTAATCCGTATACTTTCAATAAATCATAAAATTAGTCCTTATAGTTAGTTTGAAGATAAAGGCTAAATTATAAAAAATACTCATAAACTTTGTACTTTGTTTCAAAGATATTCTTAAACTTTCAAAAGTGTTAATAATACTCTTTAACTTAAAAAAAAAGGTTACAATATATCATTATTGTTAATTTCTAGGATGGAACAGTTGGTACTTTGTTTAAAAAATAATTAAATTTCAAAAGCTTCATTAATACTCTTAAATTTAATAAAAGTTTAAAAACACCCTTAATATATGGACAAAAACCATTAGTAACTCATTTAAAAACTTTAAATAAATTGGAGGTCACTAATTTCTAAGCATGTCGAAACATAAATGTAAGTGTTAGATGGAAAAATTTGTCTAAAAAAACTCACCTGACTTTCACGTGCCATCAATGGTGAATTTCTGTTTTGGAGAAGATGTCACTTGCAAAATAATTAGGATAACTCATCGGTATGGTGCTTCCCATAGACACTTAAGTTAGCTTTCAACATAATGGTTTGAACAAGTTTTTAGAGTAGAAGATAACTAAATTGATATGGAGTCATCATATTCTATATATAGTGGGACTAAACCTAGGGTTTCCTCAACCATTCTACAAATAGGACTCAAGAAGGCCAGATTAAGCTTGAGAGAAACTAGCTGAGGCAGGTTGTCTATCCTCAAACTTTGTTTCCCTCTCTTAGTCTTTCTCATAGGTCTAAAATTAGTTATAGCAATAATGAATTTTAACATTTTTTTGAAGTTACCTTGAGTTGGAACCAATTAATTTGAAAACAATTCATATAAATATTCTTTTTTTTATTTTATTTTTATTTTTATTTTAATAATTCATTAAACACACAATAATAGGCTCCAAAGTGTTAAAATTTTTATTAGAAGATAAAATTGCAACACTCAATTATCTTAATGTAAAGATGCAATTCATGTTATATTTTTCAAAGTTCCAAGTCTAATTTGATGAAGTTGAAAGTTTAGAGTAAAAATTAATAGATTTTGTTAATGCCAAATTTTGAATAAAGGCAATCACACATGACCTTCACTTGACACCATCAATGAATTTGTTTGAAGGAGCCGGAGAAAAGTGTGGCTTGCAAAAGAGAAAACCTACACATAGGTGTGGTGCCTGCCACACATATTCCGATGCTTAAGTTAGAAAGTGAAACAATGTGTAAGCTAGAGTTTCAGAATATGACTCAAGTTACCTTATATGAAGTAATTATGATGTATTTATAGAGAAAGTTGACCTAGGGTGTTCTCTGGAGTTTTTGAATTGCTTTTTAGGATAAGTAAATAACTTATCGGGTCAGGGGTGTGTCTGATTTCCTGTTTGGCTAGGTTAGCCTCTACCCCGGGCTAAGGTCGAGCATCTCCATTAGGTCATATCTTAGGCCTAACATGTTACTTTTGGCTTAGACATGCGTAAAGCAAGCCCCATTTGATGTTTGACAAGGGTTAGGCCGAGGTCGAGGCTTATGGTTTGGATGAGGCCCAAGCCAACCCCCTTCTCCTAGGCCCATTTTGGTCTTTAATTGTCATTTTCAACTTGTATCACACTTCTCCTTGATTTTATCATTTCTAAATGTCAATTATATCTTCCGGTCCAAAATCACCTCTAACATATTTTATTATTTCTCCTAAGAGTTCAACAACTTTAATGGAATATTCAAAATATCTGGCAATTTAATCAACTTGGTATGTCCCTTAATTAGTAATTTGACCTCCACTTTGTAAAGTTCATAATTGAACAATGAATTTTTTTTTATCCTAAATTCTCGAGTAAATAAAAAAGTACAAAAATTTAGACACCATATATATAAAAATAATTATTAAGAAAAAAAGCTAAATCAATCATGGCTCCCTCTTTAATATTGCATCGTGGAGCAAAGTGTACTCATTGGCATGATCCACTAATATTCATTATTTATAATCGGACCCTTATGCTCCCTTTCTTTCTCCTCACTATCTCTCTTTCTTTATTATTATTTTTTCTTTTTTCCTTTAAATATCTTTTTGAAATCAATTCTAAAATATGGAGTTTGTGTTGAAAAAAAAACATCACAATAAATATAAAATATAAAATGGCGGCCGTTTAAGCTCCTCACGTTGGCCATTAGAGGTCTACACGTTTAATATTATTTAATTTACTGCAACAATTATTAACACAATTTTTTTTTTTTATAGTATAGTATTTGACAAATTTGAATGAAAGACTACTTGATTGTTAATATATACAATACAAGAAAATTTATATTTTTTTGACACTTACAATTTTTTATTACTTCACATTTTTATAAAAAATTGTGAAGTTATAATGCAAAAATGTTTGAAGTGTAGTTTGTCTCACATTAGAAAAATTGAAGAGACTGATTGGACTCCTACTGTTATAAAAAGAGTCTATGCTTCTAATTTCAAGTCGTCCTAAAAGCACTTTAAACTAAGTGTGCTAACTCTAATTAAATTATTTTTGTATTTTCTAGTTTGAGAGTGAGAAAAATGTGTGAGTAGTCAAAAGCTTTGAAAGATTACTATTGTAATTGGGATCAGGAGAGGGAATTATTCGGTGTAATTGTAACAATTTTTCACATAGTTAATTTTTTTAATTTTTTTTTCATAAATTCTTCTGTTTCCTGTTTTATTATTTTATTTCAACTTTTCTATTATTTTCTGCTTAACCCTGTCGATAGAAGTGGGAGGTTTTCTCCAACAGTGTTTGGATAGATAATTGGATCGATTGGTAATATATTTTGGATAGGTATTTAGATCGACTGAATCAATATTGTATACATGAAAGCCATGAGTTGTTAAATTCTATCTTTTCATGATGAATTTGAGTTTGAATGTTTTCATATTTTCATACTCAAATTTCATTTAAGTTTAAAAAATATATATGTATTCATTTTATGTGTTAGGTATATCATTTGAATTATATTTTTATCCTTGTAAATTAAATTACACAATTTGGAATGTTTGACAAACTTATCTTAGATTTTATATTAAATACTTTGCAAATTTCTGTGATATGAATTACTTGTGTTTATTTTAATACGATATCTATGTTATGATATTATGAAATATTAAATATTTTATCATGAGTATATTCATGTTCATCATTATAAAATATTTTGAAACTTAATAGTGGTTTATTGAGGTGTTTGTTTAAATATTTTTAGTATATCCAAAAATAACTAATATATCGAATTTGAGCATTTTACTTACCAATTATGTGAAATTAAATTTAGTATCAATTATGTATTGAATGCTGTATATTATTGTATCTTCCAAAGAAAAACTTCAGAGTATGCTTAATGCTTATTCAACCTTTTTTAAATCTACACTATATATTTAAGTTTATTTCTGAAATCAATAATGTATAATCATATTTATTTTGTATTTTCATTATCTGCTTTCGTTTTTCTTTCATTCACGAACTACATCTATAATCAAGTTTAATGAATTCAATTTCTCTAATTCGTGCAAACAAACTCGATTTCATCTTGATGTTTTGGATATTTATTTGATGCTATTAAGTGAGAAACCTGCTACACTTACTAATGCTAGTAGTATTGAGGATAAATCTTTCTATAAAGCTTGAAAAATATCAAATAGATTGAGCCTAATATTTATCCAAATGATATTAGCAAACAATATCAAGTCTATAATTGCAAAAATTGAAAATGCCAACAAATTTATGAAATTTGTGGAAAATTGTTCTCAATCTAAGGCAATTAATAAGTCACTTGTTGGAACACTGATGAGTACCTTAACCACCATTAACTTTGATGGCTCTTATACTATACAAGAGTATGTCCTTGAAATGACAAACTTAGTAGTAAGGCTAAAGACCATGTGAATGGAAGTTAATGAGATTTTTCTGGAAATGTTTATCATTAATTCCTTATCTTCACAGTATATGGTCAATTCCATATGAACTATAGTACTTTTAAAGATAAATGAAATATGCATGGATCACAAAGTATATTCATTCAAGAGGAGACAAGACTTACGAAACCAATAATTCACTCTATTAATCTCATTGGTCATAAAGGAGCTGTAAGAAACCAAGAAAGAAGAATCAAAAGGCAATTATGGACAAGTAAAGATAAATAAATCATCTGCCCCAATCCATATGAAGAAACAACTTCATGATAAGTGTCTTTTTTTGCAGCAAGCCAAGAAACAATTAGAAAGATTTCCTGTAATATAAGGCATGGTTAAGAAATAAAGGCATGTTCAAAAATAAAGATAAGCATAATGTTTTAGTATGTTTCAAATCAAATTTAACTGAAATTTCTTATAATACATGGTGGATTGATTCTGGTTGTACCATTCATGTTTCAAATATGATGCAAGGATTCCTTACGACTTGAACCACAATCCTAAATGAGAAATTCATCTTTATGAAAAATCGATCAAAGTTCCGGTTGAAGTTTTAGGAACTTATCATTTAACTTTAGACACTAGACGCCCTTTAGGCCTTGTTAATACCCTTTATGTCCCCTCTATTTATTGTAATTTGATCTCCTTATCTAAAATTGATACTTTAGGTTATTGTTTTAAATTTGGGAATGAGTGTTTCAGTTCATTGAAACATTCTTATTGGTTATGGTATTCTTTGTGATGACTTATACAAATTGAAGTTTGATAACCTTTTTGTTGAGAGTTTGTTAATCTTGCATCATAATGTTGGTACTAAACATGGTTTAGTTAATGATTCGTCAGTTTATTTGTGGCATGAGCGTTTGGGTCATAGTATCTAAATACAAAAATTTAAAAGATTGGTATGTAATGAAATCCTTCCAGGTTTGAATTTGATTGATCTTGGAACTTGCGTGGATTGTATTAAGGGAAACCAAATAGAACTATCAGTTAATAAAGTAGCAACGAGAAGCTCACAACTCCTTGAAATTATACACAGTGATATCTGTAGGTCGTTTGATGTTCCATCTTTTGGTAGAGAAAAGTATTTCATTACCTTTATTGATGATTTTACACGTTATGGATATATTTACTTGTTGCATGAAAATTTCAAGTGATAGATGTCCTAAAGATATTTAATGATGAAGTTGAAAGACAATTGAGTAGAAAATTGAAAATTGTAAGGTTTGACAGAGGTGGTTAATATTATAGAAAATATGAACATAATGGACAATGTCCTGATCCATTTGCTAAACTCCTAGAAATTCATGGCATATATGCTCATTACACAATGCTAGGAACACCAGAATAAATTGGTGTTGTAGAAAGGTGTTATCGTACATTAATGTACATGATTAGAAGTATGTTAATTAATTTATCTTTAACCATATCATTGTAGGTGTGACATCCCAAATTTTCAGGTAATTGTTTTCTTAAAAAAAAAAAAATTATCTTGAATTATTTGGTTAGGCCGAGACTGTTTTGGTAAGTACCGTTGATTTTTTTGTAATTTTATGAATACCCATTGGTGTTGGTTTTAATTGTTGTTACCCATTGAGTTTGGGTTTTAGATTCAAGTTTCGAACGATTTTGGAAATGAAAGCAAGCTGTTCAAGTGGGTTTAAGAGTCCATTTTGGTTGGACCCATTGTTTGAAGTATAGAAGAAAATTGTGGCTTAGTTGCATTTTGGGTAACATTATGTGGTTTAATTGTTGAGTAAATTGTATTTGGAATCAGGCCTAAAGACTTAATTTGAGTTCAGATTTATGTTCTAGGGTTTTAATTCAAGGATTTTGTGAGAATTAACTGCTTGGTTAGCTGCTTGTACCTAATTCTAAGGTAAGCAATCTTACTACTAGAATCGCCTACGTGCCAGACAGTTTAGTTATTAAAATGTTGTTAGCTTCTGTGGGCCATTTATGAGATATTTTGTTTGCATGTAATTCTTATGACTACGAAGATATGAGCATGATGATGTTTGTACGAGAGGCATTATGAATCTATGTTGTGGGATTTATGCATGTTAGTGACAGTTACCCTCCTACGTTGGTTGTGTGTCCACCAGAGGTTTGCATTCCTTCGGGATCACCAGAGGTTTGTGTTCTCAGGTTTTGTGTTCCTTCGGGATCACCAGAGGTTTCGCGTTCCTTCGGGATCACCGTAGGTTCTGCATTCCTTTGGGATACACCAAAGGTAAGTGTCTCCTATGGGATTCACTAGAGGCTCGTGGACACCATTTGCCAACGGTAGGGTGAGTTTAACTAATCACTCAGATAAGTGAAGTGTGAAAAGTAGAATTATGCATGTCCTACTAGTATGATGCACTTATTGGATATACGTGTTTAGCCTGACCTTGGTAGTGGGGTTACTTACTGAATATTTTGTACTCATTCTTTTCATGTTATGTTTTTTAGGTAAAGGAAAGGACACCTTGACAAATGATGAAAGAAAACCTTAGCCGTGCCATTGGGACTAGTCAGAGGCTTCCGCACAAGAGATTTTATGTTTTCATCTTTAAGAATTTTGGTTATGTCATTTGAATTCATAACTTTATTTTTTTTTCTTTTAAAATTTCTCACTGTCAGATGTTTTATGCAAGTTTGCTATTTTATTAAAGTTGTACTAGGGGTACCCCAATCAAAGATTTTTCAGTTATTTGGATTTTGCAAAATATATTTATTTTAATTAAAAAGTTATTTTGTTATTTTGTAAAATTATGAAAAAGAGTTGATTTAGATTTATGCATGCATATAGTGACGACCTAGTTCAAGTCCTAGAAAGTCGAGTTGTTACGGTAGGTGTATGCTTTAAGAATTTCTCAATACTTATTAAACATGGTTGCTAAGTAAGTCAGTTCCAAAAACGCCTTTTGAATTGTGGACAACAAGGAAACCCAATTTAAGCACCTGCATGTTTGAGTTGCCTAGCAGAAGTACAACCAGTGGTTTCTTTATTGATTATCCGGAAAAATCAAAAAGCTATAGATTATATTGTCCTGGCCACAGTATGAGAATAGTTGAAACTGGAAATGTAAGGTTCATTAAAAATGGCTAAATTAGTGGGAGTTTGGAACTACATAAAGTGAAAATTTAAGAAGTTAGGGTGCAAACTCCTTCATTTAGAATTTCTTTGAATTTCTTCTCAAGTTGTTGTTCCTGTAGTTGTCGACTATGTTAACATCTACCAAGAAGAATAAATTAATGTTCAAATACCACATAATGATATTATAATGAATTGGCCTATAATGGAGGAACCACAAGAAATAGAATTAATAGATATGTAGGACAAAGAAAATCAACTATTTTTTTATTATTATGTGGTTTATTTGCATGAATTAAAATTTGGCTTAGGTATTGATAATGAACCGGTTTCATTTTCACAAGCCACTAAAAGTGATAATTTTATCAAATGATTAAATGTGATGAAAAAAGAGTTAAAATCAATAAATTACAATGAGGATTGAGACCTTGTAGAATTGCCTAAAGAAAGTAAAAGAGTCATATGTAAATGGGTCTTTAAGACCAAACGTGATTCAGATGGCACTATTGAACAACACTAGCCTATACTCATTGCGAAAGGTTATATTAAAAAAGATGGTATTAACTAGAAAAATACTTTTTCTCCTCTCATTAAGAGGGATTCCTTAAGATTTTTTATGGTGTTAGTAATTCATTATGACTTAGAGCTTCATCAAATGGATGTGAAAATTGTTTGCTAAATGTGAATTTAGATGAAGAAGTTTCATGGATCAACCAGTAGATTTTATGGTTGAAGGAAAGTAACATAAAATGTGTAAACTAAAGAGGTCAATATATGGACTTAAACAAGTTTCTCGACAATGGTATCTTAAGTTTAATGATACCATCTGTTATGGTAGTGTTGGCTATTAATATTTTCTTTTATCTTGATGTTTCTTCGGTTTCTGTGTTCTTGTGCACATAATTTATTGTGTATTATTTTCTTATTGGGTATGATTGTAGTTGTTTCCTTCTTGGTTTGGTTTGGATTTCTTACCTTTTTTGTTTGGATCTGTTTCCAAACATGGTGATATATTGGTGATGGTTGACGTTTTCTAGGGTAAGCCATTTTTGTATGTATGAGAGTGTGTGCTGAAGAATTTGGCGACGAAGGGTAATCGTTCACGGTTGCAAGAAGAGATAGATCCTACACTATTGATAATATATCGATTGTTCTTGACATCTGATTCATAATGATGGATTACTCTTAGTTGAATGGTATTCAACTACAAAATGAAAAGAGTTTCGAGTTGTTGCTGAGCAGTGATTGAGGGGAAGCCCAATTTGCTAACTCTTCCATAAGGAGCATAATATTTAGGGGAAGCCTAAATTGCTTGCTAGTTACTTCATGTTATACTTTTTAGTTGAATTTTGTATGTGAAAAGAAGTGCATTTCAAAATTTGGTATTAACTACTGAAACTCTTTTCATTCAAGCATATAGCCTCCCAGATGTAGATGTGGTTACACCGAATTAGGTTACTATTTCTGTGTGCTAGCCTCCCAGATGAAGATAAATTTAGTGTCATGCAATGCCCAAAAAATAAATTTGAATGAAATCAAATGGAAATCATTCCTTGTGCCAATTTTACAGAGGACCCTTTTACATAGGCCTAAGCGAAAATTAACCCCAAGTTTTAAAATCAATGAATTTTGGCCTTTTGCTTATGTCATCACCATATAAAATTACCACTTTAACCCCAAACACATCATTTTTTTTCTTCAGTTTTGTAGCTTTTTTTTCTTCCTTTATTTTTATTTATTTATTTATTTATTTTTTTGCATTTCTTCTTCTTCCACCTTTTTTTTTGCGTTTCTTTTGACATTTCTTTTCTTTTTACGTTTCTTCTTCTGTTTTCTTGTTGGTTCTGCATCTTCTTCTTCTTCTTTTTCTTTCACTTTTTTTTTATGTATTTTATTTTTCTTCTTCTTCTTCCTTTTTTTCCTGTGTTTTTCTTTTTCTTCGTTCTATGTTTTCTCCTCTTCATTCTTTGTTCTACCGTTTCTTTTGAAGAAAAAATTGCTTTTATGTCTGATGAGGAACAAGAGGAAGGAGCAAGAAGAGAGAGGAAGGAGCAAGAAGAAAGAAAACAAATCGAAGAAAACAAATTGCAGTTGTGTCTAATGAGGAGCAAGAAGAAGGAGCGAAAAGTTAGAGCAAGAAGCGAGAGTAAGAATTCGAACAAAGGAAAAAAAAATTGCAATTGTTTGATAAGGAACAAAAGGAAGGAGCAAGAAGCGAGAGTCGAGCTCTCGTGCACGTTTTGAGGTTAAATGGGTTCTTTCACATGTGGTTGACGTTGACAAAAGGTCATTTTTTATTCATTTTTTTACCTTGAATCAAATTCCAGTTCGGCCTCTAAAAAGAGGCTATTTGTACAAATTATTCGACATTTTTTAATGAAAAATCCACTTTTTCAAAAGGGCTAACAAGAGAAATAACAAATTTTAATGTCATATTTGAAAAAATGGCAAAAATTTTCAAAATTATAAAAATAGCACAACAAAATTAAATAATAAAAAAATAGGAAAAATATCAATTTATACCCTAAACTTTGGTGGTCGCATCAATTTATACCCCAAACTTTGGTTGTTGTATCAATTTAATCCCTAAACTTTTAATTGTATCAATTTAAACCTTAAACTTTCATAAGTGTGTCAATTTTAAACCCCATACTAATAATTGTGTCAATTAAAACCCTAAACTTTCATAAGTGTATCAATAACTCTAAACTTTCATAATGATATCAATTTAAACCCTTCATTATATTTTATTTGGATACAGTTATGAAAGTTAAGAGTTTAAATTGATATACTTATGAAAGTTTAAGTTGATATATTTATGAAAATTCTAGGTTTTAATTGATATAATTATTAGTTTGAGGTTTAAATTGATACAACCTCCAAAGTTTAAGAGCATAAATTAATATCTGCTATAGAAAATAGTTATTATTAATGGAAAAAACTACCCCAAATACAACTAAACTAATAACAAACAAGATTGGAAAGACACAAAGATTCAAAAACAACTTGTAAACAACAAATACACCCTATCTAAACATTTTAAAAGCAACAAAATCAAATTTCAAGCAAAACCTAACAATCAAATGGCATGGTGACAAATGTCTAATCTCCACCTACAAGAAATGATTACCACAGTAAACAAGGCATGCATTAAGGCCACATTTACGTTGCGTGAATGAGTATCAATTGATCGCTATTTTGGTAAGCGGGGCCCATCTGATTGCTTTTGTTGTTGTTTTACACGTCCATCCATAATCTAAATTAGATGTGGGGTCCACCATACCATCTGTAATCAAATTTTGTAAACTGATTGAGCTTCATAAGGTGCTCAACTCGAGAATTTGAATATGTTGTAGGACCCACTTATTTTATTAAAATGTTTTATGCCAAATTTCCATCTTTTACCATCCGATATCATAACATAAAACTTTACGGATGCACCGATCGATAAATATTTAAAAACACATTTGCTTGTATGCCTATCGATATACTGATTTCGATTATAGAGTTGATAACGGTTAGACTTATATATTGTACTGAAAACCATTTGTTCGAAGAATCTTGTATCAAGGCTCTGCCATGTGTTATCTAGAAGTTGTCAATTTCATGAAAAATTAAGTTAGCAAGCAAGAAAATGGACACGATTTCATCCATTTGCAGTTACCGACTCCATTACCAATTTACTATCATTGACTTATTGCTATCGACATATCAATATCAACTTATCAACTTATTGACTTATAGATATCAACTTATTGCTATTAAACAATAGGGACAGGATGAAATGTCAAACAACATTCATATCGATAGATGAAGGGATTATTGATTAATCACTTACGAACATGGTAATAGAATCTTATTAACACTAGAGAAATAACGACATTCAAATGAATCAATAAGATGTACACATCAATCGTAACTCTAACTATAGTTGTTTGAATAGGTAATTGAAGACAACTACAATATAAAACGAAGTAAAAAAACAAATTGAATGGCAGAAAATGTTCAACTTAAAAATGGGTGAGGGACAAACTTCTCCGAGGAACCCTAAAAAATGGAAGTACAGAGTTGAAGCTTCATGAAGCGTAGAGGAATGGTATGAAATAGTCAACATATTGTTTGAAATGCCTGTCAATGGGTGTGTTGTCGATCAGAAGACATTTGATGAGGGTAGTTTAGTCTTTTTAATTTTATGTTTCAATTAATTTGTGAAATAAACCTCCTCAATGACAGTGATACAACTTTTGAAAAAATTGATGAGTAAATACCAACAAACATGATAAAATCATTTTATCTTTCAAACCCATTCTAATTGATCGATGGTCCAATTGGAATCAACCCAAATTAGACACTTTTTCATTCACCTGATGTGATGTAAAGATTGCCGGAATGAAAATCAATTAAAACCAAAAACAAAATCCATGCATTCCCAACTTAAAAACAAAGTCAGATTATGGATTTCATACCTAGAGGTGCAACCAAAAACTTCATCAACGACAACTTTCCTTCTCTATGGTGATTTGGTTGCTTAAAGAAACGATCAAAATCACGTCAACTGTAACCCCATTGCTTCTCGACAGATAAACGACGTTATGACCATAAACTCTTTCCCACTCTTTCTTTATATTATATATCAAAATTCTCTTTTAAAAGCCTCCTATTAGATATGACTATGCAGCTGTTGTCCTATTTATACTCGTGAATTAAGCCCAATAGTGAACCCAAGTGTGTTTAATTGGCCCATTTGTGAAACCTCTAACTAATAACCAAACACATTTTGGTGTAATCAAAACTGGGAGAGTTGCTCCAAACCATTGCTTTCCATCTTGTTTCTTTCAGGCTCCAACCATTCTTGAAGTTTCTAAACTACTTTTTTCTTTCAACTTGTTTTTGCTTGAAGTTTGTTAAAAAGATAATAATAATAATAAGAAGAAAAAGAAGAAAGAAAAAGGAAAGAAAGTAGATTTTTTTTAGAATTTTTGACTTTTCTTAAGTATTTAATTGATAGCCATTACTTATTGAGTTTCAATAATTCAGATAGGTAACTAACGTGGTTTGATATCCATTTTAGAATAATTGGAAACACTAAATTAAACACTATATATTGTCAGTTATTATAAAGCATTGGATATGAAATAGTAACAAGTGTATATGATAATGTAAAAGTGAAATGTTTGGAAACTAAACAGGGTTTACAAGTTGAATTTCATCCACCTTAGAGCTATCCACAACTTTTCTCTGAACCTCCAAAGGCTTAAAAGTATAAAGCTTTGCACAAACAATGTAATAAACAAGATTAACAACCTGCAAAAGAGTAACCAACCAATAGAAATTTTCCAACTTCCCCTTATTAATATTGTCATTCCTAATCCAATTATACCCATTCGGACCAGCACTGTACTTATGGACCAAAGTAACCAACAGAGTACTCAAATAGTTACCAGCCGAGATGGAAGTCCAAAACAGAGCCATGGCTGTGCTCCTCATGCTCTCAGGGGATTGATCATAGAAAAATTCAAGATGGCCAATGGACATGAAGGCCTCGGCCATGCCGTGGAGGCTGTACTGTGGGACGAGCCAGAAGACGGAGATGGGGATAGTGGAAGCTGGGTGATCTTGGAGGCCGTGAGCGAAGGCGACGTGCTTGCGCTTTCGCTCGACGAAGCCAGCGATGAATGTGGCAAAGATGGAGATGACGAGGCCGATGCCCATGCGCTTGAGGAAGGTGATACCGCGGTCGAGGCCGGTGAATTTGCGGGCGATGGGGACGAAGATGCGGTCGTATAAGGCGACGGTGATGAGCATTGTGAGAAGGGTGAAGACCGTCATGGAACCGGCTGGGATTTGGAAGGAGTGTGTTAAATGTCTGTCCATTGTTGAGCCTTGAAGGAGAGAAAATGTGTATTGTTGGGAATAAGCTGTGATAAGGATGATTCCTGAGGCCCAAATTGGTCCCATTCGGATTACAGATTTCAGCTCTTCTACTCGATGGACTGTGCTTAGTTTCCATAGATTTGGTTTTTGTAATTCTTCCCCCATTTTCACTCTCTCTTCTTCTGTCACTATTGCTGCCTTGTCTAGAAATCTGCGTCGTCATCACAATGTAGTTGTTAGTTTTATACTCATGGATATATTACAGAGTTGCAAAAATACCTCAAATTTGCATTCACTTGTTACTACAATTAACCATATAGGTTCATTTTCGACTCTGCATTTACTATCTATTAAAACATTACTGCATTTGCATTTTTCTTTTATTTATTTTGAGTTACACTACAACTTTACTTACTTAACTCTCTTACCTTTAAAGAAGTGTCTAATGATAAAGCTAATGAACCCCTTTAGTTTTGTGTCTATCCGGTCTCTTAAACTTTAAAAGCTGCTCAATAGATTCTCAAATTTTCAATTTTTTTAAATACTCATAAATATCAGAGTTTAGGTTATTATTAAACATGAACTTTGATTTTCTATCAAATAGATTAATTTTGGATCTATTACACATTCTTAAAGTTTAGAGGTCCTATTAGACTATCATCCATTATAATTAGAGCCCTAAACTTGAAGTGAGCTATAATAGCCCAATTCACCCATTGGGGGTTGAACACCTCCTAAAACACTAATAAAGTACACTATTAATATGAAAAAAGAGATTTAGAAATCCAAATTACTAAGAAACAATATGTATGTTTGTGAAGGGCAGAAAATTTGAGAAAGAGATAATTGTGGAAAAATGAAAAACAATGAGGACCTAGTTTATTTGTTTATAAAATTTTGGGGATTTGGGAAAGATAAGCATTGGAAATGAATTTAGAAAACAGAGGTGGTTTTGTTGTTTAGGAAAAAAGACAAAGGAAAAAAAAAATAAAAATAAAAGTGTAGTGTGTTGTTGGTCAAAAAGAGGGCAAAGTTGATGAGACTCAATACTCATTTGTTGAGCCTTCACCACTGAATGACAAAACAATTCTATCTTTTTCTTTCAAATTAAACAGTACATGTGTCATTCATTAATAATATACCAAATAATTTAGTCTTTAATTTTCTCTGTTTTAGAGATTTGTTAAGAAACTTGGAAAACTAATTTGGTTTTGTGGTTAAAGATGAATTGAAGTAAAAAGGAGAGAAGAAGGAGAGGAGAAAAAAGACCTCATATGTTTGGTATGGAGAAGCTTGCCATCAAGAGAAATTGGGTCATCAATATGATGATTATGATAAAGCATATTGGAATTAGAGGGAATTTGGAGTTTCCTGTTCCTAAAAGCCGCAACCCCGACTTGCAAGAGTCGGGTAAAGGGGCTACCCGACGGGTCCAAGTGTCTGTAAATCGGGTACCCGACAACGAAGGTGAGAATGGAGAGGAACATAGCAATGGTGGGAATTCCAAATCCCCACCCCCACCCAATGTTGTCTTGCACATACACAAGCACCGTCACCGCCACCAGCATCGATGCCCCCATCGCGAAATAATACCAATTGAAGTATTTGTATGTCTTCGTCCCTTGCTTTCCATCCACCTCCTCCAATTGGTCCGCCCCGAACGACACCACGCACGGCCGGATCCCGCCTGACCCCACCGCCGTCAGCAGCAGAGAGAAGTATAATATTCCTACTTCTCCTCCCCTCGCTTCTTCGCACATTTCTCCCCCCTTGCACGGTGGCGGCCTCAGCCCTGGCACCACTGCCGATGTCGTCAGGGTTATCATCCCCTGTACCCAACATCACAATTATTAATCTCCACTTCTATTTTCCCATTAAATAATAACAATAATTTTTGTACAACAAAACAATTATTAATCACACTTGTAATTTTATCTTAAGAATTCAATTTTTAGTATTTGTCTCACCGATTTTTATAATTATTGTAAACTTGAGGTTTTAATTTTGGCATTTGTAGAAGCTTAAGAGTTCAATTTTTACTGTGGAAAGTTTGAAGTGTAATTGCAACTCCTTCTTAAATTTTGTGATAAAAATACCATAAAATATAATTTTTTTTTAAAAAAATTAATTATAAACTAAATTTAAAATTTATTAAAAATATTCAAATTAAAAGTGAATAACTTTAAAATATGGGGACAAAATTGTACTTGAATCCATATTTTTCATTTCTAAGATAGTTTATCTTGTCCTCATATATTATATGTATTATTGTTTTCATTTAACATCTGAAGATTCCAACTTATGATATTTTAATGATTAAATATTTTACTAATTGAATTATGTTTTATTAGAGGTAGAAAGTTTGGATTTAAAAAGGGAATCTTTTCTCGTACTTCAACTAAAGTTAATTAATCCCCAATTTGTTTAAAAATAAATTTGATGGTTTTAATATCATATTAAATAAACATGAACATGAAGTGAAATATGATATTAAAACTACAAGATAAATGGTTATTCAATTAAAAAAAGAAAACACAATCTATCTTAAGAACAATGGTGAACTTAAAGATATACTACTTTTATATTAAAAATTCTTCAATAAAAGATTAGACTTCTTAATCTTCATTATTGTTAATTAATTTTGAAAACTCCATATTTATCAATAAACTTGAAAATTTTACTCAATCTAAGTTAATTTTTTCCATTGCTGTAAGGCTGTCTATTATGCTCTTAAATTGTCTTAATTAAAAAAAAAAAAAAAATATATATATATATATATATATATATATCAGATTACACATTTTTCCCTCTACTTTGTACTCAGTACATTTTTAGTAAAAATTTTGCTAAAACAAACATAATATACGACAAATTGCAAAAACTATGCTTAAAATTAATAATTATAATTACATCCTCAAACTTTTAGTTGTTATAGCACTCAAACTTACACAAATGTTAAAATTAAACCCTCAAATTTGTAGAATTATAGAACTTATAACAATTGTATATGTTTAAGGGTTCAATTTTTATCCTTGAGGATCCAACTTCTAAAATTGTTGTAAGTTTGAGAGCCAAATTTTTACAATTGAAAGTTTGAAAGTGTAATTACAACAACCTCCTAATTCAGGGACGTTTCTGCAATTTGCCAAAAAAAAAAAAAAAAACAAAAAATAGAAACTTTGGAACTCATTGGCCCATTTTTACTGTGGTTGGTTCAAATCCCCTCTATTTTATTTATTTATTTTTTCTCTCCACTATTTAAAAGGATAGGGAAGGGGAGGGAGGAAGAAAAAAAAAAAGGTATGGCCAATTTTCTTCTCTATTATATATATATATATAATAATAATAATAAAAAAAATGATACGGGTAGAAAGAAAAATTAGAAGGTTTAAATAGAAGATTTACAATTTGGTAAAGGATAGAGGCGACGGTGATAGTCCAGAAACGGCCGACGTAAGAGTCGGCGATGAAAGCTCCGATGAGCGGCGTCAAGCTGGCGGTTCCATTGAAATTAGTGATGGTGTTAGCTCCTTTAGTTAATGGCATATGAAGCTGCTTCGTCAAGTAGCTAATCATATTGGTATTAAAACCAACCACAGCAATCTTCTCGCAAATCTCATTAGCTAATTCACCATATAATAATCAAACCCAAAATTTCAAATCAATATAATATCCCACTATTAATCAATTTAATTAAAAATAACAGATCTTGAAGAAGAAGAACAAGAAAAGAACAAGAATTGTACCAAAGATGAATGGCATAGTGATAAGGCCACCCTTTTTCCTTTCTACATTGTTTCTCTTTGTTTGCTTCTTCTCCTCCATTTTTGGCCACTTTTTGTTGCTCAAAGCTCTTTGGGCAGTGGTTTGGAAATGGCTTATGGGAACCTCTCAATGTTTATAGGCAGCTCATAATTATCACAACTTTGACACACTGTTCATAATTTTTCACAAGGGAGATGAAGACAAATTTCGCAACCAGTGTTCGTAATTTCTGTCCACAAGTAATATTTGGGAATTTTTCTTCAGATTATTTTTACGATATTTATTATTATTATTATATTTTTTTCCATAGAAAATAATAATAATAATAATAATAATAATAATAGTTAGTTAAATGGCTTATTATGTATGATTTATTGCAAAGTTACAAGATTAAGTAAAAGGAAGAGTGAAATTAGTGAAGTTCACCTACTACTTCCGTCTCACAAAGTGGGGGAGAGGCGGTGTCCGGAAACTCTCCATAGAAGGACACTTAACTCTTTTATACTAATTAATTAATTAGGATTGTTTTTAAATATAGAAAAATTTTATTGTCGATCTTCGGTAGACTGTGATATTTTTTTATTATTTATAAATATTTTCAATAGTCTTTTCGTTTAAAATAATTTTCTAATTAATTACAATTTTTTTAATAGGTGTAATAATACCCTTGTTGTTTGGAAAATTATTATTAGTGAAGAAAATATCAAACTATTTACAAATATAGAGAAATTTTAGTCAGTAATAGGCCATAATAAACAAATTTTGTAAATGCTTTAAATTTTTTATTTACAGTAAAAATTTGTTAGAATGTATGACAAAAATTTAGACTTGAAACATTGCAATGGTGACTTATAATAAAAGTTAAGACTTGAACACTATCATACTCGTTTTAGTTCATTCGTATGTCTCAATTTTGTTCATATTAGTTTTTATCTTAAATGCTTAGTTCACTTTCACCTAATTGAATTCCAGACATGACTGTTTTGTTTGGTAACCATTTCATTTTTTGTTTTTGGTTTTTGAAATTTAAGTCTGTTATCTCTCTATTTTTTACAATAATTTGCATTCTTACTTAAGTATAAGATTTATTGTATTGTTAGCCAAATTTCAAAAACAAAAAACAAGTTTTCAAAAACTATTTTTTTATAAAAAAAAACGTTGATAAAAAGTAGATAAAAAAGCAAAACATTTAGAGGTGGAAATGAGTAAATACAAGCTTAATTTTCAAAAACAAGAAATAAAAAATCAAATGATTATCAAACAAGGCTTTAGTTTTTGAAAATTAAGCTTATAAACACTTATTTTACCTCTAAATTTATTACTTTGTTATCTACTTTTTACCAATATTTTAAAAAATCAAGCTAAATTTTGAAAATTAAAACTATTCTATTCAAGAAAAGATACGATTATTTTAAATAGACAAAAAGGACTTTTCCAAGCTATAATTATTGCTTTCTATACAAATTTTACAAGGCTTACCACTCATCTCAAAATAAAACAAAAACAATTTAAAAATTTGCTTAAAACTAAATAATGTCAGTGTAAGGCATGGTTGGCACTAAAATCAAGATCCATTGATGAATAAAACTACACATGCTCTCTTCACCAAAACTCAATAATGTGACTGGAAAAATCTATCAAACTCTGCTACTTTAATTTTCTTTAGCTAAAAAAACACATATTCTCTCTTTAAAAAAACACGCATACACATGCTTTAGAAACATGAATTTTCATTTATGATTATTTATAAGAGTTAGCGAGTGATTAAAATATTCATGAATTATAATCAAAGGTAATATAATAAAAAATTGGATAAAATAAAACTTTGCAAATATATATAATTCTATGACGATACAATGATTAGCGTTTAAAAAATAATTAAGCTGTGTTTGGTTTATTTTTTTAAGCGTTTAATTTTAGAACCAAATTATTTTAGAAAAAATTGGAGTGGTTGGCAATCGCTCAAAGCTCAAAATAGGTTTTGAAAAAAATGAGTTAGGACAAATACTTGAAATCAACTTTTAGAGAAATAATTTTTGAGTGTTTAATGATTAATTACTCCATAATTTATAGAATTATTAAAATTACCAAAATACCCTCAAAAGTCATCCACGTGTACAAATCTACAAGACAATAATGGTTATGAAAGTTAACAAAAATATTATTGTCTTGGGCGAGTTTTGAAAGCTAATCAAATTGTTTGTGATTTTGGGCACATATGGATATGCAAATAATTAACGTATAAGTTAAATATATATGTTTGATTTACCCAATTTTATATATAGAAACCAAAATTAAATAATATACTTGATTAAATGGAAGGGAATATTTACGTAACCATAAATTAAAATTAACATTATTTAATATATTATTATTTTAATTAATTATCTGATCACTTAAAATAAAAAAAGGAATATTTTTATATTAAACATTAGTTAAACTTAATTAATTTAAAAAAATTAAAATATATAAAAATTAATTTAAATATTAATAATTAATAATACATTCCACATTAAATAGTTAAAGAGAATGTATTAAAGGAAATATTTTACGTCTAAATAGTAAATTTACAATTAATAATTAATTAAAATTAGTAGTAAGTAATTGATATTAATTTATTAATTAATTAGACTATATCTTTATTGTTCATCTCCCCGGTATAAAAATCCCACTTGTATGGAGGGTATTTAAAAATCTATGTCATGTGGGTTTTAAAGTTCTTTGGATAATAATATCCTTGGTTTTAAAAAGTGAATTTTTTTTAAACAAACTAAGATATTAAATGTCTGTCTGAATTCCCGTGACAAATACTGTGAAACAAACCATCCCTTAGAAAGTTTAAGGTTTAAATTAACATAATTATTAGTTCATGGTTTCAATTAATACAATCCTTAAAATTTGGAGAGATAAATGGATATTTTTCAAAAAGAAAAAAGGGAAAAATTATGAAAATATTGTGGTTTTTATTTTGAATGGGAGCCAAAATCTTTTCTTCTTTTTTTTTCATTCTTTCCTTGGTTGAGGGTTGAACCCTCGACCATTTCTCTTTTTTTTTTTTTTTTTTTTTTTTTTTTTTTTTTTTTTTCTTTCCTTGGTCGAGGGTTCAACCCTCGACCTTCTCCTTTTTTTTTTTTTTTTAATATATATATTTAAATTGTTTTTTTCCCACTTCCACATCCCACTTCGGAAAATTTTAAAAACCATTATAATAACAAACATATATTTTATCACTAACCAATCAATATAAAAATAAAGTGTTAATATTAAAACAACAATTTATTTTTTTTCCACTAAAATTAGTAATAATAAAAAAATTCAATGTATCCCACAAGGCGGATGTCGCCGATTTCGAGCTGGTTGGCGTCGTTGACCTTGCACTCTAGGTTGCTCTGGTGGATCTAGTTGCTCTGGTACCTCTGCAGGTGCTTCATGGACGTCGTGTCCATGTGTATGCATGTATAAAGATGATGGTCCGGCCTCTGAATCGTAATATCCTAAACCAAAGGCTAGTTGCATCATCATCGGACTGGCATAACCAGTCTGGCTTTGCGTTTGCGTCTACATCATAGGAGGCAATTCTTCCACATTATGGTCAACAACATCAAACTCATCTTCTTCTGCTCGAGCACGTCCCCTATGCCTAGGAGCTGGTGGAGGTGCAATAGGTATATCGTACATGTAGTGTAATTCCTCCATGTAAAATGCATTATTATTGCATATAGTTAATACTTGATCTGGATCATTTGCAACATCACGAAGACTACTATTGCTCGATCTCTGTAAATTACAAAACAATTAGATAATATTTCAAACAAATTTAAATAAAAAATAATTAGACAATACTTGATTATATACCAAATGACCCAAAGCTGCTCCCGGACGAGTAATGTAGCGTCTCGTAACATTATTATACCAAAGGATGTAATCTTGAGTTGCATCCCTATCGAATTGCCCAACTGAAACGCCGACTGCAATAAACCTTCTACGATAGTGTCATCGCACTACCAAATATGCAATTTTTTCAGACCAATCTGTAGTTCTCAGGTCAATGTCATGTAGTAGGGGTTCAGTATTGCACTCTGATGGGATATCCTGTTTGAAACCAAACTGTCGGATTACCCTGTCAGGAAGATGCCATTCACCAATGTGAAAACATATGAGTGGGCTCATTGTCCGCCATATGTCTTGACCGCTCGTACAAAAATTGGGCAAACTGTCCATGACAGCTTTGTAAGGCTCCCAAATAATCTGAAACATAACATATTATATTAAAAATATTAAATACAAGTATATAAAAAAATATGTATAAAAAATTCATGGGTTTAGTATTCACATACCTGGTCAGGTTGAAGCAGATCAAACATATATCTATACTGACTCACTACATGTGTAGCTGACCGAGTTACACAAAATTGGCCTCTCCACCCACATTAGTAAATTAATATTTTAGGTTTAAAATTAAATATAAGTCACAAAAAAGTATTAGCTAAATTAAATTAAAATGACATACTGAGAACCATAGGCTCGTTCTGCTAATTGATGATCGTTGACATGTCGGAGTTGTGGAGCAATTGTTGGAAATCGTTCCCAAGCCCATATTTGTAGCAATATGAAAGGCCCAACGATTTCGCGAACATCCGGTTTTGTTGCTTTACATAGCTGTCTACACAGCCATGCCAAACACGCTCCACCCCAAGAATACTATCCCGCCTCATGGAGATTGTCTAACAGTGGAAGGAACATTAGGTGCATGAAGTGACTTGATTTATCAGAAAATAGACTCCCGCCCATCATCTGCAATATGTATGCTCTTGTGTATCTCGTGACAAATTCCTCGTCTGCATCATCCTTAAGTCTTGGAAATTGTGTCCCTAGCCATGTTAGACTCAACCTTGATCCCCTAATTTTATTTGCAGGTGGGGTCACACGAGTAGCATCTGACAAATATGCAGCCAATCGTCATGCATTACCCCAGTAACAGGCTCGCCATCGACAGGTAAGCCAAATAATATTTCTATGTCCTGGAGCGTGATAGTGACTTCTCCAGTAGCCACATGAAATGTATGAGTCTCTGGCCTCCATCTCTCAATAAGTGCAGTGATGAGGTGCCAGTCTAACTCAATGAATCCTAGTCTGGCAACCCGTAAAAGTCTGATGCACGCAGAAGTGGTAGTATGCGACGATGAAGTGGGATGGTACAATAAACAACCGCCTCACGCCGTCTACAATACATCTCGCCTGTAGTCCGATCTTGCCATACATTTGTTGATCAATGAACAGACTGATCGTATAAAGTATCGGGATCAATCGGTCCTGGGTTTAAAGCCATTATTTAGAAGAAAACAAACTATATATTTATCGAGTAAAACATACAAATAAATTAGGACTTAAAAGCGAGAGAGAGTGAGATAGTGAGAGCACATGATAAAAATATTAATTTTATTATTGAAACATTGGTTACATGATAGAGATGTTAACGAAAAAAATCTCTAACTGTTTGGTACCTGTCTTTGTAACGAAGGACATTTCCTTCGATTATGACCTAACTGATTACAAAATCCGCAACGTACTTGAGAACTTGTTTCTGTCCAGTCCATATCCTTATGATATCGTGAACTCTTTGGTCTACCAGGTTTTCTCAATAACGTCGGGTCGGCATGTAAAACAGGCATATTAGGAGGTATGATCCAGTAATCTTCATGCAGTACAGGTTGAAATTGAGGAGAGTAGCATGCAGCGTATGTCGACATTTTATAGTAGTTCTCAATGAAATCTTCATAGTTCATGTTAAATCGTGAGCAAACTGCCATAAAATGCGAACATGGAATGCCAAATGCTTGCCACTTGTTACATGAACAGTACCGTTCAGAATCACTTAGCTTTAGTATTTGAATATTTCCTCCTTTAGAATTGAGGCTGTGACGTTCGGTTTTCACATGAAATACACCTTCATATCGATCATATGATTGGACTTCATGTTTACTGGATCTTGCAGCCCATTTTGAGATTTTTTCGTGTGCGTAGCTGAATATTTACTCACTTAGTATTATAAAAATATTTGGAACAAATTGTTGATTACTAAAAAGAAAATTATTACCGGGTGTATTTATTTCGACGCTCCAAGGCAGCTCTTATTTCTTCTCTTCTCTTCTCAAAATAATTTACACATTTGTAGAATGTTATTTGAGCAAGAGCATTTATCGGCAACATTCGAGCTCCTTTGAGGACTCCATTGATGCACTCTGATAGATTCGTCGTCATCCACCCGTACTTAAACCCTCCATCGTGCGCTTGAGCCCATTTCTCAATACCAATGTTGTTAAAAAAATTCATACAACTTCTATTTATTCGCTTGATGTCTTCCACTGCTTTATTAAACTTGCGAACTTGGAACTGACATCCAGCACGATATACAAAATTTTTTAATGTATTATATTTGTATTTTTTATTAAAATTACTTACAATATGGCGCAAGCAGAATCTATGGTGACATTTTGGCCCTATACAACCATTTTCTAGATTGTTCACTGCTGAGATGATGCCACCATGTCGATCCGAAATCAAGCACACCTCTTCATATATAACAATTTCTCTGAGGTGTTTTAAAAACCATCCCCACGTGTCAGCAGACTCCTCATCTACAACAGCAAATGCAAGAGGAAGAAGATGCCCATTCGAATCAACTAATGTAGCAATTAGCAACTTTCCTCGATATTTTCCATACAAGTGAGTACTGTTTATTTGAATAATCGGCCGACATCTATTAAATGCTTCTATACAAGGACCAAATGCCCAAAATACAGAAGTAAGGATGACATGTCCTGCAGTAGGTGTGCTCTTTATTCTCCACTCCACTCGTGTGCCAGGATTTGTATGCTTAATCATATACAACCATCTGGGCAACAGTTTGTACGAGTCATCCCAATCACCAAACACTCTGGCCAATGCCTTTCGTTTACCCTCCCACACCCTGTGGTAAGTAACATGGTATCCCCATTTTGTTTTGATGTCGGATTGTAGTTGTGCCACACAGATGGACGGTTTTTCCCTCACAACTTCACAAAACTCTAGTGCAATCATTGAAGAATCTAATTGCACATGAGTTTGGCTAAGCTCTGAGTAAAAACATGTATGTTGATCAACATACTTAGTAATCTCGAACAAATTGTGAGATTTTTTCTTCTCTGCACGGAGTTGCTACTTGCAACCATCCTCCCATTTCTTACACCGAATTACCCAAATATTCGGTGTTGATTCCACGACCTCGTATGGTGCGTGACACTGGATAGCAAAACACTTGACCAGATGTTGTAACATTTCTTTGTCTTGAAAAATCATACCTTTATACAATTGGGTATTGTCAACGACTACCGGGGCTACAACTGGGTCATGTTCTCTAACGCTATCTATTACATTCATGTCAAGATTAGCGAATGTACTTGACGGTATTTTATGTTCACGACCATCGAAATTCAACTCCTCGAATTCATCGTCTGTTTCTGTTCTAAATTCCCTATATTGATTACCAGTCACCATATTTTCATCATCATAGGCTGGTGCAACTGATTCAGGATCAACATCAATACATTGATTCGGGTCTTCGAACTGACTCAACGATTGTGCATTCAAGTCTACATCCAATCCTACCCTACTCACATTAACGTATAAATGCACTAGGTTCGGGAGCGACATTGCAAGCGAAAACATCAGATTCATTGCTTGTTCGTTATGAATGGGGAATGACATATACTTTACAAATCCTAATAGTGTTAGATTAGGATATCTGTATATTATTTCTAACTGGTTTGATCTCATATCTACACCAAGTGATAGCCCGATCATTTCAACAAATTGTTCAAAAACAAGTCCACTATTCACATTTATGCTAAAACCCCCACATGCTGGCTGGTCATATTCAACTCCATCAACACCATCAATCATGTTACCATTTGTAAAAACATAAATCCCAAACACTTGTCTGCCATTTTCTAAAAAAAGAAAACAATAATATACATCACTAATTATTTAACTAAAAACTATAATATTAAAAAAATCGGATAGTAATATCTAATATGCAACGAAAATATAAATTTGTACTAAAAAATTAAAATATTATAAATATAAAATGCAAAGCAAAGACAAATTATAAAAATATTATATTAAAATTATCAACATTGTAGATCTAATATAACATTAACATGGTAGATCTAATATAATATTAATATGATAAATCTAATATAATATAAACAAGAAGATTAAATTATAGAAAAAACTCATAACATCAATATATAAATATTATTCAATTCAAAGACTGTTAACAAAATAAATACGAACATTAAAATGACATATTTAGCTTAAAATGATATGTCTAGCATAATATAAATACCAGAAAATGAAATGGTAACTCACAAATTCAGCAATAGTTTACTTTTCTTTCTTCCTCGAAGTGACAACAATCGATCTTTGCTTTCCAAATAACAACAAATACTGTAAAAAAAAATAGAATAAGAATAGAGAAAAAAATTTATATTATCTTAAAAAAAATATATATTTCATAAATCAAATTTATTTACAAACCTTGTAAATTTGGAAAAAAAAAGATAATATTTCGATAGATCAAATTATTTAGGAAAAAAAGAGGGAGAAAATTTGGAGAAAGTGGAGAATTTGTGAGAATTTGTGCAAAAGAGAGAGTGCTCGGATGAATTTGGAAGAGGAGATAGTGGGAGGAATAGGAGATAGTGGGATGAATTGGAAGAAGAAATGTGGGAGGAGTGGCTCAGATGAAAGAGGAAACACAAGCAATTGGAAGAAGAAATAGTGGGAGGAAGAAGCGTCTGGGCGGAATTTAAAGAGACCTGGTCGTCACGGGTGACGGCAGCCACAGTGGAGGCAGGAAATCTCTATGACGACGCGACGGGACCTGCGGCGGAATCTCTACGACGACACGACGGGACCTGCGGCGGTTCTCTCTACAGCGACGCACCGGGACCTGTGGAGGACGAAATTTCTGTAAAATTTTCCACCCGTGGGTCTGCAGTGGTCAAAGGTTGAGGCCTCGACCTTGCGTTGGTCGAAGGTGGCCATGCGTTGGTCGAAGGTAGCCTTGCGTTGGTCGAAGTAGGCCTTGCGTTGGTCAAACTTTGAGGCCTCCTTGCGTTGGTTGAAACAGGCCTTGCGTTGGTCGAAGGTAGGCCTCGCGTTGGTCGAAGGTTGAGGCCTCCATGCGTTGGTCGAAGCAGGCCATGCGTTGGTCGAATGCCTTGCGTTGGTCGAATAGGCCTTGCGTTGGTCGAAGGACTGCTTTGGTTGAGGGTTGAGATCTCGACCTTTGCCTTTGGTTGAAGGTTGAGGTCTCGACCTTGCCTTTGGTCGAAGGTTGAGGTCTCGACCTTTTCCTCTCTCCACCATCCAATCTTCTCTCTCCTCCAAACTAGCATATTTTCCTAAATAGTTTCCAAACTACAATATTTTCCTAATTATTTTTACTAACTACAATATTTCAATAAAAGGTCCAGAAAAAATTGGTAGTTTTATAATTAGTTGCCAACATAAAGCTATATATATATATTTATCATTATTTCTTCGCCAAAATAACATGCCACATCAGGTTCATCTCTTCAACAGAGTTAGCAAACTCCAAATTCTAACAAAAAGATATTTTAATACGCCAAAAAATTAGAAACTAAAAACAAAAAATATTTAATTTAGATATAAACGTGTGTGTACCTTTTAAATTTTAGATTAGAATGTATGTATAATATTTTAAAAAAATTGATATAAGTGAATTCTTTTATATGAATAAAAAATTTGGAAACAAATAAAAAAATTATTTAATATAAGAATATTTTTAAATATAGCCAAACGTACCAAAATATTTATAAATTTAGGAAAATGTCACGACAGATAATAATAGACACTGATAGATTATTATCATCTATCATTGTTTATCATCACTCTCTATTAGTGATAGATATTTATCAGCGTCTATCAGTAGTAGACAGTGACATTTTGCTATACTTAAAAATAGTTTTATCAATTTTGCTATTTAAAACAATTATCTTTCAAATGAATTCTTAAATTGAACGGATTTTCATTTGAGAACTTGCGGATAAAATTTAGTAATATGTATTAGTATAATAAATTTTTTTTTTTAGTTTTTTTCAATCTTTTTTATTCAATTTGATATGGTATAAAAATTGTAATTCGCATCATAATTAAAAAAAATTATTCATGCATTTTGATTTTAAATTTTGAAAAAAAAAATCCATATTAAATAAAAACATATATTATTACTATCTAAATTAAGTACATTTTGAGAATATGGACATAGTTGAATGCCCTTGATCCTCCTATTGTCAAAGATAAATAAATAAATAGTATAGAGATTGTTTTCAAATATGGTAAGATAAGTCAACTTATTTACAAATATAGAAAAATGTCACTACCCATTAGACATTTATTTGTATCTATTATTGCCACTCATAGGTATCTATCATTGTCTATCGCTGTCCATCGCTAATAGAGACAATGACATTTTACTGTATTTGAAAATAATTCCAATAGTTTTGACATTTAAAACAATTATTCAAAAAAAGAAGCATGTTTTTAAATATAGCCAAATGAATCAATTTATTTACAAATCAAGTATAAAATAGAATTAGAAAGTTGAAAGTTGATTAGTTTTCTTAAAATAGTTATAAAATAAATATTTCACTTAATTTTTCTTTTCAGCTTCTCAAACTCACTCTGATTTTATTAAAATTATTACTTAAACAAACCTAGTACCTAATTTTTATTTGGGAAAATTTTTAAAAATAGAAAAATTGTTGAAAATAATTACAAATATAGTAAAATTTTATGTGCGATACCTAAATAGACATCTATCACTTTACTGGCTAGATACAGATAGATATCTATCTAAGTGTATCGCAGTCTATATAAATAGAACATAAAATTTTGCTATATTTGTAAATAGTTTGATATTTTTCTATTTATAATAATTTTCTTTTTCTTTATCACTTTTTTTCTTTTTAGAAAAGGCAACTTCTAACTTATGTATCGATAACTAGTTAATTAAGAATGTATTAGGAATACCTTTTCAATTGTTTAATTTAAAATGGATTTTGCAAGAAATACAAATGTTAATGACCACTCAAAATAAATTTTGAAATACGTTAATCTATTTATTTTAAAAAATTCTTATCAAAAGTGTTTAAATGAAAATGAATTTTTGAAAAACGTTTATTTTTTAAGTTAATCCAAACGGGCCCTATAAGTGTCTTGTCTTGTTAATAGTTTTTCCAAAAGGTACATTCCAAACTAGTCAAATTACAAGTTTAGTCTACAAACTTTTAACTTCATATTAAAAAAAAAAAAAAAGAAAGTATTTGATAATTAGGTTTCATGAACTTTCATGTTTACGCAACTATCGATTTTGTGTCTGATAAATCAATGACATATTGAAACGTTTGAAAAACTAACGGGACTATTTGGTTTGAAATTGATTTTGTAGTGTAATAGAACCCAAATTTTCGAATTGTGTGTTTAAAAACGTCGAATATGTCAACAACGTGTGTAGACACAAAATTGAAACGTGAACCAACCCAAAATTAAAAGGTAAAAAGATATATTTGTAGAGTTTGGACTATAATATAATGAACATGCATCAACAATGGGAGTTAAGAAATGTTGAAGTGGAGTGAAGTTTCAATGTGGTTTTTGAATGAGATAGTGGCTGTGTTTCCATGTGGTATATTGAGTACCATCCTTTGTAGTGGTTTAGTGGGGCGGCCAAAAAGGTGGAGGCCGGTGCTCTCCTTTCCCTCACTTTCCTATCTCTTTCTCTACTGCCAACGGTTGCGTCTTCATATCTTCCCAATCCCACACCACTACTTTTCTTATATTTTCTCTAGTGTTTCCTAACTAAACGTTTGCCCATTGTTGATATCAAAACCACTAGGTTGGGAAATTACATGTTTTTCTTTTGAAACTTACCTTCATGTATTGCATGTTTGATGAAACATCTTACACCACACACATGTGACAATAGAGTGACACAAGATGATGCGTAAATGAATTCACACTATGTTGGAATTCGAAAGGAGAAATGTTAGGTCTCGTTTGGTAATTATTTGGGTTTTTGAGTTTTTTATTTTTAAAAGTTAAACCTACAAACATCGCTTCCCACCTCTAAATTTCTCATTTTGTTATTTATTTCTTCCAATATTTTTGAAAACCAAAGTCAGGTTTTGAGAACTGAAAAAAAGTAGTTTTTAAAATCTTGTTATTGTCTTTGGGAATTTGGTTAAGAATTCAACTATTTTACTTAAGAAATATGCAAACTATTGGTAAGAAATTGAGTGAATATAGACTTAATTTTCAAAAAGTCAAATGGTTACTAAACAAAACCTTAGATACTTACGACCGAAATGCAAAATGCAAATAATATATATATGTTGAAAAGGATATTTCAGAACTTCATTGATGAAAACAAAACGAGAAAGTACAATAGAACTAGAAAATGAACATACTAGAGAAAAACATTCAAATTACAGAAGTAGAAGAAGTATCATAATTACAAAAAAGTCTTAGACTTTGTACTCCAGGATGTTGTTGTGGTTATGATATACTTGCAAAGAAGTTGAAGATTTTTAGATGAGTCTTTAAAATTTTTTTTTGTTATGTTCGAACCACATGAACCATAAAGTCAGATATTACAAGGAAGGGCTATTTATATAGCTTTCTTATGTGACATGGATAGGAAGTTGATGATCGCCTTTTGGGGTTGCTCTCAAAAGATCCAACCAAATAAAATTTATACTCATGAACTAACTACTTACACTACGACAGCATAGTATAAGTGGCAAGTCTGGGTCGAACCATAGAGAAGCATGAAGATTAGCTCTTCAAAGCTCATTTTCAGTTAAAGCTAAGCATTTACAACGTTGTACTTATTTGTAAATAATAACTATCATAGCAACACGCGTAGAGCCTAACTTAGCTAATCACCTAGGCTCCCCCTAGATGTGAAACTCCCTCCCATTCGAACTCATATGAGAACTTAGGCTGCCCTTAAGTCTTGAGAAAACATTTTCGAATAGAGTTGTCTTAGGCTTTCCCTAAAACTGAACAACTTTGAAAACGAAAAGGTTCTCATAAGAACATTGTGAAGAACAAGTTGCCACTTATAGAATATCAAATGATCTTCTTTTGAGAATGTAGAGAAGAAAACTTCTGATTCACAAACACATAATATGATTGATGCGGCAACCCTAGCAAACAAACTTCTTGGACTTAAATAGCATAACGGAAAGATGGAAAATGTCATAAAAAAGGAAAACATCGCTGAGGAAATAATCTGCAGAATAATTTAATTAAGGAAATAATTTGCAGCTGAAATAGCAACTCGAATAACAACTTCTGAGACAAGTTACTTTGAAGACATATTCTGAAACAACTACAAAACTGCTTAAAGAGTAAAGGCCAATAGTCTTAAACAAATATATGTATACACAATGTCACAAAATTAACAAAATGTGAAAGGAATATAATAAAAAGAAAATTCTGAAAATGGCTAATAGATGCTTTATAAACCAACCAACATGTTGTATCTTCCTTTTTGAATTACTAAATATTTTTAATAAATGTTAAATATAGTTTTTCAAAGTTAATTTATGGCACGTTAAAATTGGTTAAATAATAATAATAATAATAATTTTCATAAAGAAAACTTTTGAATATATTTTTAAAATTTTATGGAGGAAATCCTAATATATAGTGACTATTTTTTTTAATAAAAAAACTAATAATAAATTAACGAGACTCTTTTTAAAATTCATAGCACTAGGGTTGTTAAAAGAACTTGATCACTCCAACTCAACCCATACGGTTTGGGTTGGGTTATCAACTCTTTTGGGTTGAGTTGGTTTATGGGTTCAATACTTAAAATAACAAACCAACTTGAACTTATTATTAATTTTAAAAAGTTTTTTTCCTTACCTTATGATATAATTATATATACATATATTTATTTTAATTTTATTAAATTTCATTAATTTTTGAAAAATTTATTCTCCAACAATTCTTAAAAACAACTTTTTAGCACTTTGAAAAGGAAAAATTCATAATATAAATTAAAAATGAGGTGTTAATCTTAATTCAATGTATGAGTTTAAATAAAAAAAATATTGATTCAATATATGGAAATAACTAAATAAAAGTTTTACATATTAACAATATAGTTGTTTTTAGAACAAAAATTTAAATAAGGACCCAAGTAACCCGAACCATCCAAATACAAATATTTTGTGATTGGGTAGGGTTTAGTTCATTATTTAATAAAGGTTATTTGGTTGAAGAAATTTAGAATCCAAACACCCCAACCCAATCCAACCCACAAACACCCCTACAAAGTACAACAACTAGAATTGGACATTTAAAAGTACAATAACTAAAATGAAATAACTATAACTAGGAGTGCATGAAATAGAATGATATTTTAACCATTTAGTTTATTAGAAATTTCATACTTAAAATATTTTAGATATCTATAGGATTATATATAGTTTAACTAGTTAACATATTATACATAATATGTCTATAAGCGTTTGTTATTTGGATTCTTTTTTTAGTAAGTTAATACCAATTGAGCTTTAATCACATTAACTTACCTTTGGCATCATTGAACTAAAAAAGACAAAAGTATTAAGAATCAGATAGCAAATTTTAGTCCAGGTTTTAGGGTTTAGGTCATTTTATTAAATGCGTGAAGTTGAAGGATGTAATATTTGGGTTAGTGAGAATAAAAGGAATATAAGTTTAATTTATATTTTTGTAGAAACCCTGAAAATTAGGAAGTTATTTAAATATTGTTTTAATATGGTTTTAGTTTCTTAAGGACAAAAACTGTAAAATTTTGTTTGTATGTATACATGAAAATAAGATATTTGAAAAGGGAAAAGAGAGGATAAAGTTATGTTTTATTATACAAAAACAATAAAAGACAATTCAAAAGGTTAATCAAGAAAATATAATTGAAAAAATGCAACTAATAAATGGCCTATAAAAGGTTTGAGAACAAGACATCTAGGTTTTATGTTGCTTGGAAATTAAAGACATTTTATTGATTTGGTGACAATTGGTTATTACATGTCCACTAAATTATACAAAATATACTTCACCTTTTTACTTAATTTTAGTAATATTATATTGAGCTTTCAAATATTTGATTAACAATATTTTAATTAAAAAAAAAAGAAAAATTATCTTAAATGGTAAAACTGCTAAAAATATTTACAACTAGTAGCAAAATACATAGTCTATCTGCGATAAACTGCAATAGACTACTATTTGTGAATTGTCACAGATAGTAGTCTATCACGATCGATCGCAGATAGACAGTAAAATTTTGTTATATTTGTAAATATTTTGATTCATTTTGCTATATTTGAAAAGAACCTTTACAAGAATACATATAATTTTCAAAAGTAGCATTAATGCTACGTGTAACCTACAAAAGATATTAAAAATGTGACTTAGACTAAAACCATTTATCCACATCCTAATAACCTCTCAACTTTCATTTCTTCTCCATTTTCCATACTTTCTACCTTTCTTTTTCAATACTATCTTGATCCGTATCATTATTCCTCAATCACTAAAATCACTCTTCTTCCATATTAGAACTTCAAATAAACATAGAAAAACATCATTTTGATCTCTTCAAAAAGAAACTTTTAACTTTCATATTTTATAGAAATAGGTATAACATTTGACTTATTTTAATTCTTTTAGTTCAACAATATTTAATCGGAAATTCGAATCTTTAATTTTTTTTATTAAAAATATATACTACACATATGGCAATTAAATGTAAAATCAATTAAAAAACTTAGGAAAACTCAGTTTAGAAGCTTTATTTTTTTTCTTTTTATTGTGTTTCCGAGAAGTTCTTTGTTTAATTTTGTTATCACAACTGGCAATTTTTTTTTTTTCTTTTTTCCGTTTGTTGATCTAAAAAATATGTTATTCTTTGAATATCAAGAACCTAAACTCGAATAATTCCAAAACAGACATATAGGGACAATGGGGTTCATAAGTCATTCAATCATAATCTTGAGGCGCAATAAACAAAAATTGCACCTAGAAATTTGATTGTGGAATTCATTCTATAGGCTTTGGGGTGAACATACGTACCAATCATTTCATAATTATTTCTTAATTGTGACATCCATAAATATAGATCAGTCCAATTAGGAAGAAACTTTATTCGAGAAGAAAAGTAGCTCCAATTATTCATTAACATTTGTAAATTATGTCAATGATAACATTAATCAATTGGGTCTATCTATCATTGGGAATTGGAAAAAGAAAGAAAGCCACTTTTTAACTCTCCCACTTAATTTTTTTTTAATATTTTTCACTTAAAATATATTTTTAAATGGTATCTCTTTAGGTTTACAATTGTTGGCATGGAGTCCAACATTTTTTTTAAATAAAGACTTTAGTAAACTATGATACCGTATTAGATAACATGAGATTTTAACTCAAAACTAATCAACAATAGAAGTCATCCCAAGGTCCATTGATTTGTCCAATATGGAATGCTCAACACCAACAAGTGATAATCAATATCAATTAATTGAGGAGTAAATTATATTATAGAAGTTTGGACATGAGATCAACTGATAGATTGAGATAATTTTAATTATGTCAACACTCTAATATTGTTAAAATTTAGTTCTTATATTAATTTTTTTTTGACACAGTCTCTCATACTTTGATTTTCATTCTAATAGGTTGCTACCAATAATATCATGACTTAAAAAGTATTTTCATGACCTGTTGAGTAAATTAGTAAAATCATAATCTAATACAACACGACACAATTTAGTTCTAAAATTACAGTAACAATATGAAAGTGACACAGACTTAATAGAATCAAATTGAAATTTGAAGAAGTAATAAAAGAATTCAAAATTTAGGGAGGAAAGTAGGGGAGTGCACGATTTTCTTTGGTCCAGTTTTGGGCAAAATCAAGGACCAAACCAAAATACTCGGTTTCCACTAAAGAGGTACCGTCGAAAAATCGATTTCCCTCAATTTCGGTTTTTTAACCGAACCAACCTGATTTGGTTCAGGTTGGTTCAAATCAATTAATTAACATGTTTTTCATTCACTATTGCTCATTTCGTTTAAAAAAACCGATCATAAATATATTTTGTTTAAAAAAGAACACAGTAGCTCTAAAAAGAAATTCAATCATAATAATAGAGTATGTAAAGACCCAACTTTTCTAAGACTTTTAACAGGACCATTACTTTATGCATGTATAACTTTGAAAGCAACTCCTTTCAACTTAAGCAAAAAAGAATCAATCATTTTATAAAGTAAATGCCTTTAATCAAAACAAAAGTTTAAATAACATAAATCCTTAATTCGGGGTACCCCTATAAAAAAAAGTTAAAGACATAAATTTCTTGAAGAATTGTAATAAGGAAAATGCTAAGAAAATTCAAGTGCTTCAGACATCCTAGATTGGCTTAAAAAATGAAAAACTATGCAGAAGCTACTTCTGGTCCCATGGACCTCTCAAGGATTCTTCTTGTTATCCACTGATGCATCATCTCCCTTACCTAAAAATCATAACATAAAAAAATGGTGAGTATATAAATACTTAGTAACCCCACTATTGAGGTCAGATTATGCATTTAATCCCAATAAATACAACATGCTAGTGGGACATGTATACTTCACTTTTCATACATAACTATCTGATTGAATAATTAAACTTCTCCTCTATAAGTGAGTTTTATCCACAAACCTCTAGTGAATTCTGAAGGAAAACACATGCCTCTAGTGAATCCCATAGGAAACACAAAACCTCTAGTGGATCTCGAAGGATACACATAACCTTTGGTAATCCCGAAAGAACACAAAATCTCTAGTGAATACACAACTACAAGTAGGAGGGTAATTATCACTAACATTCGTAACTGGTAACATACATAAAGGTCCAACAACATAGAATCATAACATATCTCATGAAAACATTATCATGCTCACATATCCTCTCACGTCATGTAAATCACATGGAAAACATAAAAAGCTTGGGGTAATTTGTTCTCATCTCATCCTCTTGTTCCCACATTGCTTCCTCGATCTAATGATTTTGCCAAAGAACCTTCACTAGCGTTATCTCATGATTGCACAAAGTCTTTACGTCCTCTGCAAGAACTTGAGCAGACTTCTCTTCATACCTCAAGTCTCATTCAATTGCAAAGGCTCATAATCTACCACATGGGACAAGTTTGCCATATACTTCCTCAACATAAAAACATAAAAAACATTGTGAACCAAAGAAAGAGATGGTGGCAACGCTAAACGATAAGCCATAGAGACGATCCATTCCAAGATCTCAAATGGCCCAATGAAATGTGGACTTAGATTCCTCTTCCTTCCAAACCTCAGGACACCTTTCATAAGTACCACTTTCAGACACATGTTATCACCCCTACCTCAAACTTTAAGTCTCTACGGCTAATATTGACATAACTTTTTTGTCTACTTTGGGCTGTTTGCGTCCGTGCTCTAATCTTCTGAATTGTTTCATTTTTAGTTTGTACTAACTCAAACCCTAACAATTTTGGCTCTCCACCCTCATTCCAGTAAACTGAAGATCTACAATGCTTTCCATACAAGGCTTTAAACGGCGCCATGCCACTAGTAGTTTTGTAGCTGTTATTATAAGCAAACTCCATGAGATGCAAGTGGGAGTTTTAACTCCCTGAAAAATCCAATGCGCAAGCGCGCAACATATGTTACAGTATTTGGTTCAACCACTGTATTTGACCATCAATTTGTGGGTGAAAAGTTGTACTAAAATCTAACTGAGTGTCAAATGATGACTAGAGACTCTTCCAAATATTGGACGTGAAGCGAGGATCTCTATCAGACACTCAATGCAATCTCACCGCCTCTCTCATATATATCTGTGCCCACTTACTCACTGAATATGTGGACCTTCTTGGAATAAGATGCGCTGACTTGGTGAGTTTATTGACTATAACCCATATCACTCTATGGCCTTTTGCTATCCTTGGCAAACCCACAGTGAAGCCAATAAATACATTTTCCCATTTCCACTTAATTACATTTAGGGGCTGCAATAATCCTGCTAGCTACCTCCCTCCTCATGTTATGCCACCAGTAGTAACATTTTAAATCTTGTTACATCTTGGTACTACCAGGATGTATTTAGAAAATGGAGATCTATGAGCTTCTATCAACAATTTGTTCTTAACATTGCTGTTTGTAGGTACATATAGGCGTCCATGATACGAGAGACCATTACCGGATTATAGTGAGAACTCGCTATCTTACCCTAACTCTACCTAATGAAACTTTTTGACAAGGTAAGGATCACCTCGTTATGCATCAATAATCCTTTGCCTCAAGTTCAGTTTCCCTGCCAACCGAGCCAACTGTGATGTAACTTCTCCGACTGCTACTAAAATTCCTACGCGATCCAAGTCTCGCCAATTAGAGTTGCTGAATGAACTACCTTCCTACTCAAAGTGTTTGCTGCCACGTTCGCCTTGCCATGGTGATACAAGATTTCCACGTCATAATCCTTTACTAACTCTAACCACCTGCGTTGTCTCATATTTAACTCCTTTTGACTGAAAAAGTACTTTAAGCTTTAATGGTCTGTGAAGATCTATATTTTCTCCTCATACAAATAATGCCTCCAAATCTTTAGAGCAAACACTAATGTGAGCAACTCTAAATCATGTGTGTGATAGTTTCATTCATGATACTTCAAATGGCAAGAGGCATAAGCAATCATTTTAGCGTGTTGCATCAACACATACCCTAGCCCTTTCTTAGAGGCATCACTGTAAATAACAAAACTTCCCATACCATATGGTATAGTAAGAACTAGTGCAGTAACAAGCTTCTGCTTAAGGTCCTAAAAACTATCCTCACACGCTTTACTCGAAACAAAGGGAGTTCCCTTCCTAGTCAATTGGGTTAAAGGAGTAGCTATGCGAGAAAAATCTCTAACAACCGACGATAGTAACCCTGGTAGGAGTCTATCATTGATAGATTTTGCTATGTTTGCAAATTTTTTTTAAAGGATGTTATACACTTAATTACTATACCTAAAAATGCTACCCAACACAATTACCCTTAAATGATTAAATAAATAACATATATAATATTATTCAAATTCGATTTGATTTTTTATAAATTATCAAGGTACTGAATTGAGAATCAAACCAAAATTTTCAATTTTCTCTGTTCTTGAACCGTTGAACTCAATGTTTTTTTTAAAAAAAATTGGTCCAAACCGCTCGGTTCGGTTGGTTCGGTTTGGTTCCTCAGTTTGAACCGATTTTTGCACACTCCTGAAGGAAAGGACATAAACAACCATGTTTAAAAAGAACCTATGCTTGACATATTTGTATGAAAATAAAAACATTGAATTAGTAATTACTACATATACCCAAAAGATGCACCTTCCTTTTCATTGACTTAATCATAAGAACACCATAGTTAAGCATGCTATGTTAGGAGCAATTGTATACTGGGTGAATTTATGAAATTTTTTTTGGAAAACATGTTAGTGAATAAAACAAGTTAATCCATAGTGGTGATTTAGGGGAATGAAAGGGTGTTAGAGTGTTGAACTAGATTTCAAATTTTGTAGTCAATTTTTCCCAACTTAAAGTTGGATCCACATTTAAATTAGATAGCCTTGCTAAGGTAGGGTGCTAGGCTTAAGGCTTGAAGACTTTATTTAAGACATTATAATCGCACTTTGAAATAAAGAGAAAATAAGAGAACATAGTATGATAAGGAGGAATTCCTCTTTCTGTGAATTTTGTATCACTACACTCTATGGCCTCAATTAGAGCAAACAAAAGATTGTTTATATACAATTACAAAAGAATAATTCAAAAAATGTAAAATGTTGAGAAAATATAATTTGAGGGCTACATGTAATGTTATTAATGGAGGCACAATAACAAATTGCATGTTCACCAACATCTAGAATCTTCCTCACATCTGAGCATTCAAAAAAAGAGGGTGATAGCATCATTCATGTGCTATCTTGCTTCGCTTATTCAAGGTCTTACTTAGTTTTATGTGTTTATTTGGTTATTTTGTAGCTTTCGAGTAACTAATGGGTAGAACGGGGCATTAGTGCAAAATGTAGTTTAATTAAATCAACAAGGAAAGAGAAGGCCAAAATGATGCTTTTGCCCCTGCAGGCACAGTGCTGCAGTGCCCAATGGCACCATGCTCGGTACTATTTCTCGAGAGTGCTTTTTTATGCAAAACACACAACGTCATGATGCTCTGAAGATCTGCCGCGCACGAATTCGCGACAACATCGCAACATTGCAACCTTAAACTCTCTCCGCTTTTCTTCTCTTTGATAAAAAGGAATTTTTTATTTTTAGGTTTTTTATTTATGACTTTGCCAATTCCACCTCAAACTCTCTCCACTTTTCTTCTCTCTTTGATCAATAGATGTATCCAAACTCTTCCATTAATCGACATGTCGATTATGGGCTGAGGTATCTCTATCTAGCTTGGGTTTTAGGATTTTTCTTCTATTTTAATATGCTTATGAGATTTTGAATCGAAATTTATCATGTTTTTTGGATTCAATTCTATACTTTTAGATTATAATCATATAATTAGATGCTTTTGGATTTTATGATTGAAGCTTTTGATCAACATTTGATAAGTGACATAGTGTTAATCACTAAGAAGTGATAGGTTAGGTTAGCTTGAGAATCGAACACAACAAGTATTGTTCTAATCAACCTAGGATTGAGTCAAAAGAATATTTAACCATGACGTTCCCAGTTGAATATTCCACCTAATTTTCCATAGAACTTAATGTAATTAGGACGAACTTGTGTTTGTATGCTTTTCAAAATTTGGACTAAATAGTCGTTTAGGACAATTTAATTGGACTTTCTAATTAAATTGGTTAGGTGCAAGCAAACACTATATTTGGTAATGGGGATTCAATGACTAAACATATTGAATAAGGAAAATAACCTAAGCTAGGCATTTTTCTCATTGTTATCACAACCACTCTTTTTAATTATATGCAATTTAATTTTATTGCAATCAATCGATCTCACAACTCCCCTCCTTTAGTTACCTTGGACGGAAAATCATTTAATTGAGTAATTCTTTGATTCCATATGTTCGACTCGGTCTTGCCACTGCTAAGATTTTGGTGAGTATAGATAATTATTTGGAACGAAATTGGACTACGAATTCTGCCTACCATAGGGTAGGTTGACTAACCTGAGTTTATTTTGTAAATAAGAGAATTGAGAATGTGTAAGAGATTTAGTAAGACAATCTACAATTTGCTCTTCAGAAGAGACATAACGATCATCAAGGCATGTTTAAAACTTTGTCACGCATAAAATGGGCATTGATTTTGATGTGGTTGGACTGAGCATCGATTTTGGTGGCTATTGCCCTTGTGCCAAGGTTGTCATACCAGATAACATTAACACTTAATAAAGAAAATCCAAGCCTAATGTTGATGTTTCAAATCCATGTCACCTCAATAGTGGCATGAGCAAGAGCCTCATACTCCAACTCTGTGCTAGACCGTGTACAAACTACTTCTTTGAGGACCATGAAATTAAGGATGCGTCAAGGAAAATACAATAAACAACTACAGATTTTGTGTCATCCACATTTGCAACCTAATCAGCATCGAAAAAGGCGGTGATAGACAACATATCACTTGGTTTAATCAAAAGGCCATAGTTGGAAGTACCTTTGAGATACTGTAGAACCTGCTTTGTAGCCTGCTAGTAAGTATCAGTAGCTACGTTTAGAAATTGGCTAAATTTGTTAATAATCAAAGTGATGTTAGGTTACATGTTGGTGAGATATTGAAGAGCATCTTTGTAGTGACGAGCCCTACCACCACACCTCAAAGAACCGTGCACGAAAACGCTATCAGGGGAGATTTTATGTTCCCTTGTTTTTTATTTCTTTTGTGCCTTGATTAGGGAGACATTGGGGACAATGTATCGTTTTAGGTTGGGGGTGGTGGTTATATATGCATGTCTAACAAGTCCTTGAGCACTTGAGTTCGAACTTTGTGGTTAATCTGATGATATGATGATTGTGTTGCATGTAATGTGATAATGACTTTATGTGATAGACTCTAGATAACCTTTGTTTACTTTTTTTTGAAGCACGAAAATGTATGCATAATTTTAGGCCAATTTAAAAAAATTATTGATTCCCTTGCACTTTTAAGCACATAGTCGTCTTATCTATAGTTTTGAAGGCTTAGGATTGAGTTATTTGACCCATAGGCTTGTTGTCACTTCGAGAGGTCCCACTAGTTAGAGAGTCATCTTTTTTGCTTGATAGTTTGTAATATGAGACTTAGAGAAAAGAAAAGAAATATTTGTCTGCTTAAGAATTCTGAGTTCAAAAGAAAAGAAAAAGAAGCAAAAGAAGAAAACAATAATAAAAGAGCTCAAAAGAAAAGAAAATGATGAAATATATATATAAACTTGTAATGTCTATGCATGACTAGGGGTAAAAGGAGCTGCCTTCTGCTGTGATTAATTAGAACACCTGCAAGAAAAGAGTGGGAACGATTCCCTGCAGAGGAAATGTGAAAGCTAGTGCCCTTAAGTAAAAGAAATGCAAGTTTAGGGCGCCCTATGTGTGTTTTCAGGCACCTTAGTCAATATATACCCTCTTGATGGTTTTAGATTGCTTGATGATTGATGCTTGTAAAGACCTAGATAGGGTTGGCTAAGTGCACACACACGTAGAGGATAGAGAATTAGTTTTAAATTTTAAATTTTCTAATTGAGTGCATGCATTTGAACGATTCTAGCTTTGTGAATATTATGTGTTATCTTTAGCCTTGAGATTAGAGTCACTCATGTGCATCACATGATCATATCTATATTTTGTTTTGCCTTACTCGAGGACGAGCAAATTTTAGGTTGGGGGTATTTGATAGCTCTCGAAAAGAACTATTTTTATGTCCTAATTCCCTTTACTTGTTATGTTTTATATGATTAAATGTCTATTTTGTAGGAATTCAAGCAAATCATGCACCTCGAAGTGTTACAAGCCATTCAAAGTTGATCTGGAGCTATCAAAAGTGAAATCAGGCACTTGGAGCTTAAGGACGTGAAAATTACCAAAATACCCTTGGGGCCAGCCCAGAGCATAGCGCAACTATGCTCCGGTATACACTCAAAGATAGAGAGCAGCATTGGCAAGAGCACAACGACACTTCGAATTTTGACCAAAAGGCAAGGCGCGCACGTGACCAGAGCGCAACAAATGCTTGAGATGTATGCTACGACTTCTACCTAGAGCGTAATGACGCTCTCATCTAGCGCAGCGACACTCCCCCCAATTTCTTTATGTAATCTTTTTAGCGTTTTATCATGGTGGATTTGATGGAGGGTTGTGCACACATAAATTGAAAGCATGTTTAATTAACAGAAATTGATGATTGAAATTACATAGAAATCCTTCTTGTTCTGGAAACTAGATAAACCCAATCGCCTTTTTTAATTCGTACACATGATTATGACAGTTAGAATCCTCATAACCCAGAGGTTGAGACATATAAACATCCTTTTTTAAGGTGCATTGAGAAATGCGTTGTTGAAGTCCAGTTAGCGACCAACCATTAGAAACAACAAGAAACAACACTAGGCAAATGGTAGAGGACTTCATAACTGGGTTGAAAGTTTCAAAGAAATTATACCAGGACTTTGATGAAAATCCTTTGCAACCAACCGAGCTTTATGTTGTTGAATACTGCCATTAGAGTTTCTTTCTTAAGCGAAAAACCCATTTCTAGTCAACTACATTGAAACGAGGATCAAAGGGAATAAGGGTCCATGTATTTGAGTGAAGTAAAGCACTGAACTTAGCATCCATGCCTGGTTTCCACCATGAAGAAGCCAAAGCATTACAAAGTTTTGTTGGCTCAGTCATTGGTGTTGAAACTATCCAAAAGTTTTGTTGGCTCAGTCATTGGTGTTGAAACTATCCAAACCTTTGGTCGAAAGATTTTAGCTTTGCCCTTTGTAACTATTGGATTGTTGTTTGTGATGGGAGCTGAAGGTGAGTGATGAAAGCATGGATGACAAGGGTGAGGTATGGGATAAAGGAGAAGCCTCTAGAGTCTAAGTGGGAGTACGTGAAATAGGACTAGGAGAAGAAACTTGGGTGCAATGGTCTAATGGATTAACATGTGAGGAATGGGTAGAATAATCAACATTTGTATGGGAATGTGAAAGAAGATGGGCTTTGTAAATGGGTTGAATTAGTTGGATAGGGTTTGAGAAGATGAGGTTGAATTGGGAATTTGGCCAACATAAGAATCAAATGAATATGATGAGTTGGATATGAGTAGATGGCCTATAAGATCGGTATGGCAACCTTAGAAGGGGGTGAATAAGGTTTAATTGAACTAATTAAAACTTTTTACTAATGTGGGCCCAATTAAGCAAATAAGTAAACTTTTTGCTAGCAACTAGCTTAAACAATGAATTCATGCAAATAAATTTAACCAAAAATAATAAAGAAGTTAATAATACTACTTTAAAACACTCTAGTTGATTCTAATAACAAGATAGGTAATGAATGTAGAATTTTAAGAATTACCAATCAAAATATGCAAATATGAGCACTTAACTTCAAGAACAAATATTGCAATTAAATCCACGTAATAAGTTATAATAACACATTAATTGCAAAATTAAAGTATTATAGGGATAGATAAATTAACATCGAAAATTTTTATAGTGGTTCGGTCAAACACCTCTTGGAATTTTAAATAAGTATCTCACCGACTCTCTTTGCGGATAAGAACCCAATCGTTGCACCGCTCTTTTTGCGAGTTCAAGAGCAAACTCAATCTTTTCCACGGATTAGGGTCAAATCGTTTCAACTTGCTCTTTTTTGGAATTAAGAGCAACCCTTACAAAATGTTCGGAAAAAATAAAGAATACATTTGAGAAACTCTTTAAAAGTGTAGATTTACAAATTTTAAGCTCACAACAAATCAATCCTCACCATACTTAAATCTCTCTCAAGAATTTGATGAAAAGAAGAAAAAATGAAGCTTGGAGAGAGCAACAATGGTGACTTAATGAATTAGGGAGGATTGTAAAAAAGATATGAATTGTTATTTTTAAAATTGGAGAATATGAAAAGTTTAAAAAGAGATGAGGTAGGTGAAAACCAAATTCAATTTGAATGTTGGTAAAAGAAAATTGAATGGTGGAGATTTAAACTCAACTGGCCTTTAGACACCAACATAATATAATCTACTAATATATATTTTCTTAAAAAAGTCATTTTCTTTTAAAACCAAACAAAAAGTAAAAGCCCACCATGTGTCCAAGTAGCCGTTAGACATAAACATAAAATAATATTAAATTTATTTTCTTTTTAAAATCAATCCAACAACTTTAAAAAAACCACCATGTGTCATTCCTCCCAAGCTCCAAGTGGCACCTTTCAATTTGGTCCACTTTGATAAAAGAAAATCTGCCAGGTGATCAGCTCATGTTTTTTTCTTTAAGCTTGTTTCGGCTATATCTTCTTCATTTGAGTTTCAATTTGAGCGATTCAAAATGCGTTAAATTACTATTCCAAGCACTATTCAATGGACACTTCAAAATACTTAAATTATTAATGAATCATAGTAGGCTTGTTACCATCAAAACATTAATTAATTGATTAATTTTAGATTAAGGACCTAAAAGCCAACAAGGCCAAACTAAGATAATACTGTGGGTGAGGGGGCCTGAGTTATTAGTAACTGTTCGTTAAATTTGTTCGTTTAAATTTCTATTCCAATTAAATTGAGTTTCTTAGCTCGTTGCACAAAAATAGATTTATCATTTCCGTAAAAGGATGCGTTGAGAATTACTCTAGATGTGATCATGACTAAGCAAGTTTTCCTATAAAGACCCAAGTATAAGCATTTATAGGTTTCCTGGTGAGTCCAGGGTTGAACGCAGGGATTTGTAATAACTAGGCGTTGAGAATAAATGTATGACTATGCGGTGACTGTACATGTAAATATATATATGCGTTTGTTGATTATGTGTGTAAAGCTATACATAAAGAATGAAAAGAATTTCCTACTACTAATAATGAAGTGGACGCGGCGTTGGGTAGTCATCTGTAAAACAATGCGTCAGATAGCATGCGTTGAGAATGAATGAAACCATGCAATAGAGGTAGAGTTGAATGCAAGAGCTAGTTGTTACCTGAAATTTCTAAGTACAATTACATACCTACAAACTGCGTGTGTGAATCCATCTCTCGATGTTTCAACGCCACATTTATCTTATCTCTAAGACGCATGGTAAGTTTGCGTTTGCAAAAGATGAACTACATCTCTGCAGTCATCTAGTCTTAATTAATGCTAAAGATTAACTATCCACTCTCTCAAGCTCGACAGTCATGCTTACTACGTTTGTTTGTCAGACAAAGTTATGCAAGCTAAGGATATGCATTAATCAAGATGTAACATACTCAGAATTGCTCAAGAAAAACTAACTTTTAACATTTAACTCATTTAGCATTTAGACAGCATGGTGTAAAGTATTTAATACGAAAATAGACGGAAGATGATAGTCAATCAAACTCATATTAAGACAATAAATCATTCTCTCGAATGTCATTAACAAAATATAAGCAAGAAGGAGAGAAATGGAAATAAAATAGAGATGAAGGGCGTCAAGCCGCCACTGGCAACGTCTTGCTTCATGGAGGCTTGAGATGGTTGCTATCTGATACAAAGATTCCATAAGGTGAAAGGTTCTCACTCACTGGGAGACAACTCTGAAGATGCTCAGAATTCTTCTCTCAGAAGAGCTCGAAATGGAGGCTGGTTATGGTGAGGGAGAAATAATGCAGAGCTTTCGCCTCTTGAACTGGTCTCTCTTCCTCCTCTTCTTGGAGAAGCTTGTGGGCTATTTATAGGCGTCAAAAAGTTGATATCATGATGGCCTGATACCTTTGCATTAAATTTCAGCCACGCTGCATAGACTTTTCAAATTGTCAGCCTATTTGTTCTGCCATGATCTGATTGGGTGCTGTCTTTTTTCATAATGACATGACAGTTGTTTGAGCATGCGTCTGTTTCTACTTTTCAGATTCTCAACGCATAGGCTCGACGTATGGTCTCAACGCATAGGCTCGACGCATGGGTTTCCACTTGTCCTCGCAGCAACTTCGTCTCTTTGTACTTCGATTGTTTGCATTTCTTTTCTTCTTAACCCTGCGTTAGAAACATAAAAGCTCATCGTTTTTCAGGTATTTTCTTTTGTAAGTAGTGTCAACGCATGGTGATACATTTTTCATCATTCAACTACCAAAATCATGCGTTTAGCTCCAAAGTTACTCTAATTAAGTCAAATAGTGACTATAATAACTTGTATTTCTACAAGTTATCAGTAACATCCAAAATCGTTTAGAAAAGGTGGGTCGCTATAGTGTGTTCGAGTTTTCCATAAACCTAGAACATGGGGCGATTCATTGAGGCATTATTCCAGCGATCTTTACCTCCTCTTGAGTTCTAATTTTGTGGATTGGTCTAGGAGCGATTCTGATTTTGGGCAAAGTTGGGTTGCTACTTGTCTTGAACCATGTTCACGAGGATGAGTTGGCATTAGAGTCTAGATATTCCTAATTTTTTAGTGAATTGATACTCTAACCGCTTTTCATAGGAGAGGTGATTAAATTGCAAATTGGTCCAACTAATGCCAATTTTCCATGAATGGAGATGACTAGATTATACTCTTCATCGAGTCCTATGAGTACCTGCAACACAAGAACACCAGGTGGAGCTGGATCCCCAATTAGGGCTAGCCCATTAGAGTATTTTTTTTTTCATTGAGGTGAGATAGTCACTCATTGTAGATGCATCTTTAGGGGTTTGTTGAAATAGTCATTTGATAACCGACTTCGGCTCGAGAATGAACTGCCAATAAATTCCTAACCGCTTCCCACAAACTTCTCGAGTTTGAAACCCCATTACTTGACTTGTTGTTCACCTAGGTTCCCCCTAGATGTGAGACTTCCTCTCCTTTCACTTAGGCCCCCTAAGCTGGACAATATTAGAATAACAACACTGCATAATCAATCTGTGCCTGTGAATCTTCTTGAATCAATTATCTTACTCAAATCCAAGTGAATTTCCTTCACTAGATGGACTGAACTTCAGATATGTGAGAACTCCCTCCTCACACAACAAGTCTCAGGGCTTCCCTAGACACCAACAATATTTGTTTTGTGATTAAGATAATAACTTTGTAACTTTATCACTCGTACCAAGTGCACAGCGGAATGTTGTAAGAGCAGGAGCTCTTGTCAATATGACAAGAAAGGCCACACACAAAACACAATCTTTCTAAGGACGATTCAAAACGGCAACCCTAGGACACATCGTTTTTTGCCTTTTAAACCTGCTGACTTGATCAGCAAAAGAAGGTAAGGTGAATCCGACAAGGAAAAAGAATCTGTTTGAAAATATCTACAGACCGACTGCCAGCATGGCTAATTTAATAAGTGTAAACATAGGCTGCCAGCATGGCTAATTTATCCTTGTCATTGTCATCCTCAACCGTTATTACAATGCTGTAAAGGAAGTGAAAAATGTCAACTTATTATAAATAAATTAAATTTTTTGTTTCTTCTAATTCGTTGCTTAATGTCAAAATTTTCAAATTAGATTGGAACATCAATTTGTTGTTCAATATCCAAACATTTAAATTGCATTGAAACATTGAAATGGATGAGGTTCTATTTACAAATTTATCGTATAATAGTTAAGCTTGTAGTTATTTCCATTTTATGAGTTATGTCGTTTGAATTTGTTAGGTAACTACTCAATTTAGTTATGTTTAAAGAGTTCACCAAGTTTCTAGCTTATAAATATTAACTTTATTTCTTCACTTGAAGTAACTCATTTCAGGAATTGATAATAGTAAGTATCCAATAATTTTACAAGATTTGAGTAGTTTAAGGTTGTTATTGTACCAGAATTGGTCATTGTATTTTTCTGAGACAATCTTGCAAATAATTGTCTTCAAAACAACGCTTTGTAAGCATGTCTTAGCTATCTATTGACTCTTACACAAAAACTTGAGGGTTTTATTTATTTGTGGTTATTATTATTTATAACCTTTGTTATTCCATTTGGCTTACGTTTTGAATTTGGAAATTGTTGTTGTATGCAACGTAAGTACGTTTATACTATAATTGTTTGTATTAAATTAATGTGTAATGATCAATCTGCTAGTGTTATTCTATTCTTGAATATTCATTGTATTCTCCTAACACTTCAAATGTCACACCTAGTCCATCTTTTCATTTTACTTTGGCCATTCACATCGCCTTATCCCTATGATTTGAAAAGGACTCACCAGCTCTAGCAAGTAATGTTATCAATTTCCTATTATACCTACTAATGATCTAAACTTATCCTCTTTGTTTGATAGGATATAAATTAAACCAAGAAAAACTCTAAATTAATATTAAATATGATATAGATCTTAATACAATAGGAGTAATAGTTCACAATGAGACAAGATTAGAAGAATCAGTATATCATAGGGAGAAAATCTCAATTATTTTTTAAGATTTGTTAATTGGCCAATAATAAATACGATATTTACATTATTGAAAATCGAAAAAGTGAAAGAAAAGTAGTTGGAATCAAATAAGGCAAAGATATGATAAATAAAGAAGCTAGATGGAGCCAAGTTAGGTGAGGACTGTTGGTTATAACACTATCAATCCCATATCTTGAAAAATATCATCTTTATTTTTGTCCCACATAAAAGAAATATGCTAATTTAAGTCGGTTTCATCCTTGAATATCTTTTTTTTTTCGATTTTAAAAATGGAAAAAGAAATTGTCCTTTCTTATATTTTTATTAATGTTGAATTGAGAAGCAAATTAAGCACAACGGAAATATAAAAAAAATATAATATTAAAATAATAAATAATGTAGAATAACTAAAATTATAAAACTGTAAAAATAAGAATAATGGAAATAGGAAAATATATATGAAATTATAGAAAGAAAATTATGGAAATTTCTGACCAAAATTGTGTATAACACAAACATCCACAAAATACCATTATTTATAGGCAATTTAGCAAGTAGGAGGTGGAAATACATGACCATTAAGGATGTGTAATTATGAGACACATGGCCTTTGAACACTAAGCATGAGCATCTAAATTACACATATTTTTTAATATTTACAATACTCTCCTTAGATGCCCATTATATATATATGAAATAATGCCTCGTTAAAACCTTACTATGAAAAATCCAATGGGAAAAAAACCTAGTGAAGGAAAAATAGTACATATTTCATATAATTTAATACTTCTTAAGAATACAATATATTTGCTTCCTCTCATGGAAACATCACTTGAAATCTCTAAACCGTTGCATTCCAATGTTGTGAACCAGGTTTTCAAAGGTTGCATTTGGTAATAATTTTGTAAATAAGTATGCCAGGTTATCCTTCAAATCCATATGTTGTACTATGATGTTACCATTTTTTTCAAGATCGTGAGTGTAGAAAAGCTTTGGTGAAATATGTTTTCTATCTCCTTTAATATATCCTCCTTTGATTTGGTTATACATGCTATGTTGTCTTCGTATAATATTGTTGGAATATTTTTATTAGAAGATAAACCACATGTTCCACAAATGTGCTATGTCATCGATCTTAGCCGTACACATTGTCGACTAGCTCCGTGAATTGCAAGAATTTTAGCATGATTTGAGTAAGTGGTCGTTGTGGTTTGTTTCACTGACCTCCATAATAAGCAATTCCTCCACATGTGAATAGATTACCTATTTGAGATCTATTTTTGTGTAGATGAGATAAATATCCAAAATCTGCATAACCAACTAAATCAAAATTTGTTTTGTTTTTTTTAATAAAACAAACTCATATCCATCATTCCTTGAAGATAACGGAGTATATGCTTAATTTCATTCCAATGTCTTTTTGTTGGAGAAGAACTGTATCTAGCTAATAAATTTACTAAAAATACAATATTTTGTCTTGTACTATTAGCAAGATATGTAAATGCACCAATTGCACTAAGATATGGTACTTTAGGAAGTTATTCATTATTATCTCAATGTCAAAATATATCTTTCTTCACATCTAGTGAACGAATTTTCATTTGAATGTTTTGTGTTTGTGCTTTGTCCATATAGAACCTTTTCAAAAACAAATTGATGTATAAATTGACTTACGAATAAATATCTCATCTGCTAAATGCTCAATTTGCAAGCCAAGGCATTGTTTTTCCCATATATTTTATCTTAAATTCTTTCTTAACATATTCTATTGGCTTTTAAAGCTCTTCAAGAGTTCCAATTATATTTAAGCCATCAACATTTACAATTATAATAGCAATTTTTTTTTTATAAAAATACATGGACATATTAGATTATTTTGATATCCTCTTGGTGTTTGGACTACTGGTCCAAAAACCTGACGTTTTGAAAGTGAGTTTAATTCGATTGCTTCTTTCCACTAAAGTCAATCTTTTCTATGTCAACATTCTTCAACTGATCTGCAAAAAAATGTTGTCAATAACTACATTAGTTTGGTTCCATCTTTTCACTATCATGAGATAGTTTATTGAAATCTTATTATTATCTTTATTTACTCCAATATCTTTTTAAGTACTCATCTTTAGGATTTCTTCTTGAATATCCATATTCTTAAGTGAGTCATTTTGATTATTTTCTTCTTTTTCAAGGATTTTAATCTTTGGAACCAAATGGTCTATCATACTTCTGGCGTGTCCCAGACTCATTAGTGACAACTTTCTGCATTTAATGGAGCATTTGCAACTGGTATATATGACTTAGTTACTTTCTTAGCATCTATAAATGCATCTGGTAACTGATTTGCTATATCTTGTAAATGAATTATTTTCTGAACTTCAAGTTCACATTGATCTTGGATATTTAAGCCAATCTCGGAGTTCAGCGAATTTTGATCTGCCATTTGCAAGGGCCACCCAATTGCTCTCTCTCCGTTCAGCTTCGCCAGCATCATCCTTTCTCATGGGTTACGCTGGGATTTCAAGATTTGGTTAGGCCAGGACGGTTTTGGTAAATATTGTTGATTTTCTTGTTATTTTGTGAATACGCATTAGTGTTGGTTTTAATTGTTGTTACCTAAAGGATTTTGAAACCGGAAGCAAGCTGTCCAAGCGGGTTAAAGGGTCCATTTTGGTTGACCCATTGTTTGAAGTATGGAAGATAACTATGACAGTTACACTTTGGGTAAGAGATTTGGTCCACTTGTTGATTTATCTTACGTACCTATTTTGGTGTAGTTCGTGATACCCTTGTGAATTGGGTGTTTTGGTTGGCTTTGGCTTTGGCTTTGGTCGCTTTTAGGCGTATCCTCAGGTAAGGGACTTACTACTAAGTCTATGCTGACGCCCATGGTTACTTATTGATTGAATTATGGTTATTGTATGGAATGGATTATTGCATTGGCTGGTTATGATTATTGTGTCCACTGGTATAATGGTTAATTAACTTATTACTATGAACTCGAAATTCTGCTAGATTATATTAGTGATGACTGCTATGTCGTGGTGACTGTTTTCCTATTTATCATGCTCTATACCCCTATTGACGTGAACATTTAGGTACACTAATTATGATTACGAAAAGTGTCCCTCGGGATCACCACCTATGTTTATGTTTATGACTGTGACCTTCGGGATCACTGCGTGCCTCCGGGTTCGCTACTTATGCCTATGTCTATGCCTATGTTGGGTACACCGGTGCTCATGATAAAAGGATAACAACCTCACCTAGTAGGCCCAGTAGTGGATCACTTACTGAGTATTTTGTACTCATTCTTTTCATGTTATGTTTTTCAGGTAAGCGAAAGGACACCTTGGCGAATGATGAGAGAAAACCTTGACCATGCCATTGGGACTAGTCAGATACTTCCACACAAGAGATTTCCTGCTTTCATCTTTAAGAATTTTGGTTATGTCATTTGAATTCAGAACTTTATCTTTTTTTTCTTTTAAAATTCTCACAGTCAGATGTTTTATGCGAGTTTTCTGTTTTATTAAAATTGTACAAGGGGTACCATGATCAAAGATTTTTAGTTATTTGGATTTTGCAAAAGATATTTATTTTAACAAAAAAGTTATTTTGATTTTTTTTGTAAAATTATGAAAACGAGTCATTTTAAATATATGCATGCATATAGTGACGATCTAGTTCAAGTCCTAGGAGTGGGGTCGTTACACAATAACGATGCATTTCATGTAATTTATTTTTTCAATTTCTTAATTTATCCTCTTAATGCTGGAAAATTTATCTCATTAAAATAACAATCAGTAGATCATGCAATAGAAGCGTCACCCTCAAGGAGTTCAAGATATTTAATAATTGATGGGGAATCAAACCCAACATTATATATTCCCAACCTCTTTTGAACTCTCATTTTGGTACATTGTTGTGGAGTAATTGGAACATATATTGCACGTCCAAAAATTCGTATATGGAGAATATTTGGCTCATGACCATAAGTTAATTGTAATAGCAAGTACTTATAATAAGCTATTAACCTAATGCGTTCAAGTGACGTTGCATGCAAAATAGCATGACCCTATACAGATGTAGGAAGCTTAGCTCTCATAAGCAATGGTCTAGCAATTAACTATAAACGTTTTATAAATGATTCTGCTAAACCATTTTGTGTATGAACATGAGCTACAAGATGTTCAACACTTATCTCAATTGACATACAATAATTATCAAAGACTTGGGATGTAGATTCACTAACATTATCAAGACAAATAATTTTAATTGTATAATTAGAAAATTGTGCTCTTAATTTTAATGTTTGAGCAATTAATCTTGCAAATGCAAGGTTGCGACTAGATAATAACCACACATGTGACCATCTACTGGATGTGTCTATTAATACCATAAAATATTTAAATGGTCAACTTGGTGGGTTAATAGATCGACAAATATCACCATGAATTCGTTTTAAAAATGCAAGTAATTCAGTTCTCACTTTAGCTGGTGATTGTCTAATTATAAATTTCCTTGAGAGCAAACATCACATGATTATACATTAGATTGAAGAATCTTCTAGTTCTTCAATGGATGTCCATGTGAATTTTCAATAATTTTTCTCATCATTATAAACCTTAGATGACCCAATCGGTCATGCCAAATTGTAAATATATCTAGATTCGTGAACTTCAGGTTCATTGTTGCATATGTTTCAATTACTTGTATATGAGTATAATATAATCCAAAAGATAAAGTTGGCAGCTTTTCCAGTATATGTTTTTCATGTGAGACAGTATATATGATATAAGATATTCTACCTCATTCTTTCTATTAGTCTCAATATGATAACCATTGCAACGTATATCTTTAAAACTTAGTAGATTTCTCTTTGATTGACTAGAGAACAATGCATTGTCAATTGTAAATTTTGTTTTTGTCTAGGCAAAATAATATTTGTTTTTCCAAATCTTTAAATTAGGTTTGTAGAATTTGATATTGTATTGATTTTTACTTCCAACATTGTCAATTTGGAAAAGTATATTTCTACTTGTAAGTATTGTATGTGTAGTTTCACAATTTGCAAAACATAGATCTTCATTCCTCATTTTTTAGTCATTCAACATATGAAAACTATTCATGTTTCCTCATTAAACAAAAATAATTACAATAAGAGAAAGAAAGCTTGGAAAATAAAAGTTTAACCTTAGCTAAATGAAACATAAAAGATAGATTCTTAAAAACAAACATTAATTTTAGATAACCTCAAAATCAAAAGAAGCACTTGTTATTCCATCAATCGTGCCAATTTTCTCTTCAGGGGATTCAAAGAAGTTTGTCACATCTAAATTTTTTGTACTAGATGGGTCTATATCATTATCCTGGTAAACTTCATTTCGTATGGTTCTTTTGAAATTTGATGATTAGAACGACCATCACGAAAATGATAATTATTTCTTCCTTTACCATGGTCGCGGCCTCAACCATAACTACGACCTCAACTACGATTATTAAAATTCACAGCAGTCACTTCAAGAAATGATGTTGTTCCAGTTGGTTGAGATTCATGATTTTTCATCCACAATTATTAAAATTCACAACATTCACTTTAGGGAATGTTGTTGTTCTAGTTGGCTGAGATTCATGATTTTTTTCTTAATCAATAACTCGTCGATTTGTTCGGCTACGAGAAGACATTAGATGAGTTCATAATACTTTCTAAAATATTTCTCTCAATACTGCTACTACAGGAGCATATCCAAGACACGAAATGTAGAAAATGTATTCTCTACATATTGATGTAAAATCTTGGAGCCTCAAATGCATTCATTCATAATGAGCTTTTAGGAAGAATAATTGTTTTCTGATAATCATATTTTTATGGCATCCAGGTGTATTTCGGCATCAAGCGCCCATAACAAATAATTATTAATTACCGTTAATATCAAATACTACTAAATCTAATTTTGTAATATTTTCAAGGCAGCACTATTACAAAATATTGTATTTATATTAGAAATTTAATATATACCAAATATCTAAAAAAAAAACATTTAATTTATTAATTATAATGAAGAGGGAAAAATTGACATACCTTTAGGACCTACCTTTAGTGGGGGAAACGATAGGAGCTCATGTTGATAACGTGTTGCAAAATTGAAGAGCAAAATAAGACACAACGGGAATATGAATACCAAAAATTATAATATTAAAATAATAAATAAAGTGAAATAACTAAAATTATAAAAGTATAAAAATAAGAATTATGGAAATAGGAAAATATATATAAAATTATAGAAAGTAAATTATGAAAATCTCCCACCAAACCAAATTGTGCGTAACACCAACATCCACTAAATGCCATTATTTATAAGCAATTTGGTAAATAGGACGTGAAAATACATGACCACTAAGGATGTGTGATTATGAGACACATTGACTTTGAATACTAAGTATGGGCATCTAAATTACACATATTTTTTAATATTTATAATAATTAAAAATATTAATATTGTTGGTTATTTCTTTTCTAATTTTGAATGATATATTTATTATGTATGTATTAGTAGATAATTACTCCAATTGCGAAAATGGAAAACAATAAATCTTCCAAGAGATAATGTTACTACAAATGTTATATTGATGATTATGCTAAAAGAATGATTTATAAAGATATCCTATATTATACTTCTTTATTTGTCAAACATCTCCCCTTCCCAATATCAATTTTTGCAATACCCAAAAAAGAACAAAGTATTTTTATCAGATTAAAAAGTAATATAGGGCATGTTAATTTATCTTTTTTTTCTATAAGACTTGAGTTTTAAATTAATTTTTTAAAAAAGTAAATAGTGATGATATGTTAATATAATTGCTTTCGAAGTCACTTAATCATAGTTTTATAAAAACAAGTGTGGTAGAGAAAATTAGCATTAAATAAAGCTACTTTACATATATTTTAAGAGTCAAATAACGTTTGTTAATATCTTGTTAATCATTCAATGGAAGGGAGAAAAAAGCAAGAGAGAAGTTTCACAGCAAACACCAACAAAATAATCATTAAGAAATCATACAATGTATTGCTAAATTTCGTTTTCTTAGGAAAAGGAAGGGTAAAAGTGGAAATTAAGAAAGGCAAAATATATTAATAATAATGCATTTTTATTCCTATGTTTGAACTTTGAATAGAGCAATTGCCAATTAGTGGTGGTAACCCACAAAGCAGAAATCATTGCATGCCTTTGCTCCTCGTAAAAACCAAACCCTCCACTATTTCCCCACATCATTTGGTCGCTCCTTTTATCATCACTTTTCACATCATCATACAATTCACTCACATAATATATAATCAATGGTGATCAACGAGTGGGTAATACATTACAATTTTAATCATCAACCAAAACAGCTTAAACTTATCTATTAAAGGGTTGGGTTTCAAATGATGGTGTTTTACATATATAATCTTTGTTTTCTATACAAACAAGTAATTCTATGTGGGTTCACTATTGGCTTTTTGGTCCTTAATCTCAAATTAATTAATTTTAATTGATTGATTAATTAGTGTTTTGATGAAAACAAACCTAATTTTATTTATTAACTATTTGAATGTTTTGAAGTGTCTATAATGTGGAGCTCGGAACAACGGTTCCAATGCAATTTGAATCACTCAAATCGGAGCTCAAACGAAGAAGATATGGCCGAAACTAACTTAATGGAAAAATCCCGAGCTGATGACGTGGCAGATTTTTTTAATCAAAGTGAACCAATTGAAAGGTGCCACTTGGAACAATGGAGAAGTGACAATTGGTGGGTTTTTTATTTTTTGATTGATGTTAAAAAGAAAATGATTTTAAAAAGAAAATGAATTTAATATTATTATATATGTTTGTATCTAACGGCTAGTTGCTTTTTAAAAAGATTAATTTAATATTATTATATGTTTTTGTCTAACGGCTGATTAAGTTTAAATCTCCATCATTCAATTTTCTTTTACAAAGATCTAATGGTCCAAATTAATTTGGTTTTCACTCACTTTCATTTCTTTTTAAACACTTCATCTTCTCCAAAATTTTACAACTCTTATTATTTTCAATCCTCCATAATTCACCAACCACCATTGTTGCTCTCTCTCCAAGCTTCAATTTTCTTCTTTTCATCTTATTCTTGAGAGATATATATTGTATTGTGAGGATTTATTTGTGAAGTACTTAAACTTGTAAATCCACTCTATTTAGAGAGTTTGTCAAGTGTGCTCTATGTTTTTTCAAATTTTTGTATGGGTTGGCTCTTGATCCCGAGAAAAAAATGTTGTTGTAACGGTTTGATCCTTAACCGTGGAAAGGATCGGATTTGTTCTTGCGCCCGAAAAAAGAATGTTGTAGCGGTTCGACTCTAAACCATGGAAAGAGTCAAAACTTCTAGTGAAGTACCCAAGAGAAGCTTGGAAAGTGGACGTAGGCTGGTTTTGCCGAACCACTATAAAATTCATGGTGTCATTTTCTCCATCCCTCTCCTAATTTATTTTTGCAGTTAATTTTTCTTACTATATTTTATTACATGAAATCAATTGCAATTTTTAATTCTTGAAATTAATTGCTCATATTGGTTGTTCTTAAATTTCTATATTCATTACCAATCTTTTTATTAGAATTAAACAGGGTGCTTTAAAGTGTGATTGTTAATTTCTTGTTTAATTCAAAGTGAATTTGTTTGCATCAAAATATTGTTTAAACTACTTATTTGCAAAGAGTTTATTAATTCGCTTAATTGGGCCCACATTAGTAAAAAGTTTAAATTAGTTTTAATAAACCCTATTCACCCCCCTCTAGGGTTGCCATATTGACCCTACATTCACTAGCTAGTTTGGGGGTGCCTCAATCTTGTCTCTACACCACATTACAACACTGCTAAAAGTATTTCAAATGTAACAAAATGTCGTATATCAGTAATACACATCTATTATATAGTATCTATCACTAATGCATACTTAGCAGTGTGTACAAATTGATACAATCATGGGTAAGCCTTCATTTTGTTATGTTTAATATATGTTATATACTTCGATGGTATAGAATTTGAAAAGGAGGGAATCCTGTAAAAATATGTGAATTCTTCTATAAGTTTTTATTTCTTTTTTGTTACAACCAAAAATTAGCATATTGTAACTAATTTGTATAAGTTATAAATACAAATTAGAAATAGAAATCAAGGTTACATACATAGAAAATATACAAGCTGTAAAAGAGAGAAATAAAAGACTTATCTGCAAGTTTTTCCTCCGTGGATGTAGGCATCTTTGGCCAAACCACGTAAATTGGCACACCCCCTCCCGGATTACCCTCTTTAACTTGGAAGGAGATGTGAGGATAGCAAACTTCACCCCTTTTGTGAAGTTCACGGCCCATCTGTACCTAACTAGCCTGTTGAAAACATAATTTAACATAACCGCCCACAGTGTATATTCCTGAATCATAAAAAATTTAAATCTGTCAGACTAATAATTATAGCAACATGATGATACATATTTACTTCAACATAAACTCCAACTCGATTACAACCAAACTTAGACTACATACACATAATCCACTCTCACTTCCCAACAACTAACTAGCTATGTCTACATGCCACATTACACAAAATTATTTACATATACAACATCTATGATGTAAAGTATTCTTGATAGCTTGAAACTTAAGCAGGATGAGGCTTGCGTAGGCTAAGCACCGGGAACTCTTTCGCTACTTGGATGGAATAGAAAACATGGAAAAACGTGAGTTGAATGTCTAGTTAGTGACATAATATTGAAAACACAACTTTATAGTTAAATCATACTTAGTATTAAAGGTAACATAGATCATAGCATAAAAATCATGCTTAGGCAGTGAAGAAAACATAAGCAATGCCATTTGATTAAATACAATTCCTAAACTCATCAAACATTCATTTGCATTAAAAAAAAAAAAATACTCTTAGTTGAGGCGGAGCAAGCTCAACACACTCAAGGTAAAAAACAAACCTTAGTTGGGGCGGAGTATTCTAGACACACCTAACGTCGAAAACCTTAGCCAATGTGGAGTAATCTCAACACAACAGTGTCATTCCTCACTATGTGCACATAGGAACTATCTGGGCTGCCCAAGTACCTTCTCCATGTCCTTCAGTACTGGGTCCCTAGGATACTCAAATGCCTTCTCAACGTCCTTCAACATTGAGTTCCTTCATGTCATCCCATATGTCTTTTCAACATCCTTCAGCATTGGGTCCCTTAGAAAAAATTTTAGAAAATAAGTATGCTTTGTACAAAAGTTCATCATAAAACATTTCATGAAAAATCAGATCATTTCTCAATAATTAGCCTCAGTTAAACATGCTTTTTTTAAGACTTGAGGAAATAGATAAATCATGCCTTTCATGCCATAAAATCAAGTATAAACACTAACCATGCTTAACATTTAGCAAGTCATCATAAAATCGCATTTCACAAGAAATCATAGCTAAACATATAAATAAAATCCTTTTTTAAAGAAAGGTAAGTGTCAATCACAATTTGGGCCTATTCTTCGAGGCTTATAGACTTTTCCAATCTCAATTTGACCTGAAATATCATTTACGAGCCATTAGATCATCTCTTTGAAGTCCTCACAAACATCATTTAACTAAACTACATCCACATTGACCATATCAAGCTTAATTTCCACATTTTTCGTCATTTTTAACGCATTAGGGACCTTTTTGCAAAATTCTCTAAATTTCTGAAAAATCAGCTTAAAATTCATATTTACCCATTTTGAGGCCAATTATTCAAGAAAATATCAATTAAAGTAAAACATATGACCAAAATTACCAAAAATGGTCGTAGGCACCCTAGATGGGCAGCAGGTGGGCGAATGGTGCTAGCAGGGCCGTGGGCGTGGGCGTGCTGCTGAAGGTGTGAGCGCTACTGGCGGGTAGAAACGTGGGCGGCAACTCCCGCTCACGGTGTGGATGGAACATGCGGATGGGGCATCGGCAGCATAAGGCGTGCAAATGGGCGAGTGCGCCTCATAGGCGTGCAGAAGTGGCGCTGGCAGTGCGTGCCCGTGCAGGCTGGGGGTGTGCGAGCATGAGCAGCAGCTTAGGCAACCTCCAGCTGACTTCGGCCAGCAGTTTCTTGTTTTCAATCCAATTTTTCAGAGCTTCAAAAGACTTTTTCCTATCAAATAAACTTCAAATAAAAATTATGGAACTCAAGGGTAACCTCTTAACTGACTTACCAAAAAAATTCAGCTTCAAAAACCTTCCGGAGTACCCTTGAAAAATTCCTCAAAGTTTCAGTATTTTCAAGTTTTTTCAAGCTTCCCAACCTCAAATCGTTCCGGCAGCCCTAGGTTGGATTCCTAATTCACAAAACTCTCTTTGGTCCAAAGATGATAAAAATAGCACAAGTGAATCGAGAGAATCGACGTTGTAATTGAGTTGTATGCTTCTGGTCCAAGCTGCTGCTCAGTCTAGCCAATCATCTTTGGCCACAAAAAGCTTTGCTTCAACGTGGCTCCTCCTTTTTTCTTCTCATCCTAGCCATCCAAATTAAATATTACTTTCCTTTAAATAATCATTTTAATTTTATTTAGTATTTATTCCTTAATTTAACATTTTCCCTAAATTAATTTCAACTTCTTGACCTACTTTGACTTGAGATTTTCCCCTAACACTTAGCAAAATTCTCCTAAGTCCAGCCACAATTCCTTACTCAACTAAACCATTATCTCCATCTCTTTTATTCCTTATTAAAAGCTAATGGAAAAATCATAGTTACTTAAACATGCACTAGAATTCCACCTACATTACTACTCATTCAAGCCAACCCTAGATAACCTTTAACCATGATTTTTAACTTGTGCTAAAGCAAAGGAGAATTGAAATTAGAGCTTACATAAATCTTGTGTGTGTTCATCATCTTCTTCTTCCCTTCCTTTTACTTCTTACATGCATCAGTTTTCCTCAATTTTTGACATTAAATCGCCATTGATTCTCAAAAAGAAGAAAAGAGAAAAGGGTTAGGGTTGAAAGAGAGAGATTGAAAGCAGAGAGAGAAGGAAATTGAAAAATAAATTTTCAATTCAATTTTTTCTTCCTTCAATTTTTCGGTAGTAGAGTCTTCCACATGGGTTTCATTCAGCATACTATCATGGTTGATTTTTAATCTTTCATTCTACCTACCTCAAAACCCGCTTTCAATTCTTCAAATTTCTTTAATTTTGGACCTAAAGTTGCATTCCTGCCCAACAAATTGGTATCAAAGCTTCAAGAAAATCAAGAAAGCAGTTTTTTGAGGTTCAAGAATAAAAAATATGAGTAAAAATGCATTAGCAAGGTTTGAAATAGAAAAGTTTGATGGAAAGGGTGATTTTGGTTTGTGGAAAGCCAAAATCAAAGCCATTCTTGTACAGCGAAAGGCTCACAAGGCCCTTTTGGACCCATCAACTCTCCCACAAACATTGACTGCACAAGAAAAGGAAGACACGGAGTTGACAGCCTATGGGACTCTAATTTTGAACTTAAGTGACAGTATCCTAAGGCAGGTTATAGACCAAGACACAACTCACAAGATATGGACAAAATTAGGTCTCTTTGCCACAAAAGACCTCTCATACAAGATGTTTCTAAGAGAGAAACATTCAAGATGAATTCAGCTAGAACGGTCACTAAAAATTTAGATGAGTTCAAGAAGATAGTAACTAAATTCAAGAGTCTTGGTGAGAAACTAGGGGATGACAATGAAACCTATGTTCTATTGAATTCCCTTCTAGAGGCATACAAAGAGGTAAAGAATATTTTAAAGTACGGTAGAGAGTCAATTACTACTGATGCTATAATTCAGCTCTTAAAATCAAAGAATTGGAGCTTCATGCTACAAAGATAGAGCAGCCTAGTTCAAAAGGGCTATTTGTTAAGAGCAAATGCAAACCAAATCAGTCTAAGGGTGGTAAACAACAGTCTAATGAGGAGCATAAGCCTAAGACAAAGCTAAGATGCAACTATTGCAAGAAGAAGAGCCACCTCATGAGAGATTGCTACAACGTAAAAAGGAAAAATCAAGAAAAAGAGAAAGATGCTAAGGGAAAACAGCCTGAAGCTTCTATAGTGGAAGGCTTTTATTTCTATTCCAATGCACTAACTTCTACAAGAGACAAGGCCAACCAAGTAAGTCTTCTAGGGAAGCATGATTGGGTCTTAGATTCAGGATGTACTAACCACATGACACCCTTTAAGTCATGGTTCAACACCTATAAAGAAGTTGATGGAGAACTAGTCTACATGGGCAACAATGAATCATGTAAAATCCAAGGAATTGGGTCAGTCTCATTAAGATTGAAGGAAGGGACAGTAAAGTTGCTTAGAAATGTCAGACATGTACCGATGCTAGAGGAATTTTATTTCCTTAGGTATGTAAGACTTCATGGGGTGTGAATATAAGGGAAAAGGCGGAGTACTTTAGGTGATAAAAGACTCAAAGGTTGTGCTGATTGGGGAGAAAGTAAATGATTTGTATGTGGTTAAAGGTGTGGAAATGCTAAATGGGCTTACACTATAATAGAAATTGTCCTAATAGAAGGAGATCTATGGTACAAGAGGTTGTCTCATATCAGCTCAAATAGATTACAAGCACTCTCTAAACAGGGTATACTACCTCAAAGAATCAGTGAACAACTATCCTTCTATGAACATTGTGTGATTGACAAGTCTACAAGGCACAGTTTTACAAAGGCTCAGCACACTACTAAAGAAATCCTAGACTATGTCCATCAGACCTTTGGGGTGCAACAACAACTCCTAGCCTTAGTGGCTGAAGGTACTTGTTATCTTTCACTGATGACTACTCAAGGAAAAGTTGGGTTTATTTTCTAAAAACTAAAGACCAAGTATTTGAGAAGTTTAAAGAGTGGAAGATTCTAATTGAAAGGGAAACTAATAGAAAGCTAAACTACCTAAGAACAAATAATGGCCTAGAATTTTGTAATGAGGAGTTTAATAAACATTGTAGTGAGAATGGCATAACTAGGCATAGAACTGTGAGATATACCCCACAGCAAAATGGAGTGGCTGAGAGACTTAATAGAACTATCATGGAAAAGGTGAGATGTTTACTATATGATGCTATCCTAAGTGAGAAATTTTGGGCTAAAGCTGCTGCAAACACTGTGTACACCTTAAATAGGTGCCCACATACCTCCCTAGACTTCCTAACACCTAAAGAAAAGTGGACTAAACATCCACCTAACCTAGATAACCTAAATGTTTTTGGTTGTGTTGGGTTTGTGCACCAAAATTCAGAGAAGTTGAAGGCTAGGAAAATGTATGTTTGTAGGCTTCATTGAAGGGGTAAAAGGATACAAGATGTGGCACCCTATTGAAAGAAAGTTTATTATAAGTAGAGATGTAACATTTAGAGAGGAAGAGAAGGAGGGAACCTCAGATGCTATTAAAGAGACCACCACTACCCAAATTGAGGTGGAGAAGCCTAAAGCACCAGCTATAGATCCTATTCTACAAGCTGAAAAAGAATAGAAAGAGGAGAAGATTGAGGAACAAACTAATGCAAGCACTCAACCTGGTTTAATTCAGTACTCATTAGCAAGAGATAGACAAAGAAGAATTATAATACCTTCTACTAGATATACTGAAATGAACTATATGAACTTAGTGCTCAATGCTATAGTGGCTTCTACAGACCAAGAACCAACTACTTTTGATGAGGCCATAAATGGGTCTGATGCAAGGAGTTGGATTGAAGCTATGAATGAAGAAATGCATTCACTAAATGTGAATGACACTTGGTCTTTAGCTCCCCTACCTAAAGGGTGTAAGCCAATTGCATCCAAGTGGATCTATAAGTTGAAAGAAGGCTTAAATAATGAAAAACTGAGGTATAAAGCTAGGTTGGTAGCTAAAGGCTTCACCCAAAGGCAAGGGATAGACTACTCAGAGATATTTTCTCCTGTAATCAAGCAAACCTCTATTAGACTTCTTCTATCTATGGTTGCTCAAGATAATTTGGAGTTATATCAGCTAGATGTAACAACATTCCTACATGGACATCTAGAAGAGATAATTTACATGGTGCAACCTAAAGGATATGAAGTAAAAAGGAAGGAAGACCTCTATTTTCTTCTATATAAGTCAATTTATGGACTTAAACAGTCCTCAAGGTGCTGGTATAAGAGATTCAATGACTATATTTCTATTATTGGGTTTCAAAGAAATACTCATGAGATATGTGTGTACCTAAACACTACATCCTACAAAGATAATGTGTTTCTACTGATATATGTTGATGATATGTTACTAGCAAGGAAGTCCAAACAAGACTTAACTCATGTCAAAAAATCTCCTAAAGAGAGAGTTTGACATGAAGGACATGGGAGAGGCAAGCAAGATTCTAGGGATTGAGATCCTAAGAGATAGATATAACTCTTCCCTAAGCATAAATCAACTAAGCTATAGTGAGAAAGTTCTAAAGAGGTTCAACCTAAGCAATGCCAAACCAGTTACCCTTCCTATTGCTCAACATTTCAAGCTATCCTTAGCTAATTCTCCTAAAGCTTCTGACCTACAACACCTAGATCAAATGTCCACAGTACCCTATAGCCAAGCTGTTGGCAACCTAATGTATCTCACGATATCAACTAGACCGGACCTCTCATACTCAGCTAGCCTAGTAAGTAGGTATATGTCTAACCTTGGGAAAAGACATTGGGAAGCTACTAAATGGATCCTAAGGTACCTAATATGGTCTAAGGAGGCTAAACTAATTTACCAGAAAACACATAATTTTGAAATTGAGTTATATGGTTATGTAAATGCAGATTATGTAGGTGATTTGGACAAAAGAAGATCATTAACAGGTTATATATTTGTATATGGTCCTAATCTAATCAATTGAAAAGCATCATTACAACCTATAGTAGCTTTATCAACAACAGAAGCTGAGTACATAGCATTAACAAAGGCAATCAAAGAAGGTCTATGGTTAAAAGGATTATTGAAAGACTTCGCCATACAACAAAACATAGTGAAGATATTTTGTGACAATCAAAGCACCATAATCATTCAAAGAATCCTCAGTATCATACAAGAACAAAGCATATTGACATAAAGTACCATTTCGTAAGAGATAAAATAGAAGAAGGAGAGGTAGAAGTATTGAAAGTTCATACCTCTGAAAATGCTGCCGACATGCTTACCAAACCAATGTCGAAGCTAAAGCTGCTCAAGTGTCTGGAGCTAATCAACTTCAACTTGCTAGAGAAAGGGTAAAAATGGTCAGATCGAGAGGAAAAAGAGCTTGCATGTGCGAATTCAAGGTGGAGATTTGTAAAAATATGTGAATCCTTCTATAAGTTTTTATTTCTATTCTATTACAACCAAAAATTAGAATCTTGTAACTGATTTGTATAAGTTATAAATACAAATCAAAAATAGAAATAACGGTTACATACATAGAAAATATACAAGTTGTAAAAGAGAGAAATAAAAGACTGATCTACAAGTTCTTCCTCTGTGGATGTAGGCATCTTTGGTCGAACCACGTAAATCTTGTGCGTGTTCATCATCTTCTTCTTCCCTTCCTTTTACTTCTTACATGCAACATTTTTCCTTCAGTTTTTAACATTAAATCGCCATTGATAATCAAAGAGAAGAAAAGAGAAAAGGATTAGGGCTGAAAGAGAGAAATTGAAAGCAGAGAGAGAATGAAAATGAAAAATAAATTTTCAATTCAATTTTTTCTTCTTTCAATTTTTCGGCAGTAGAGTCTTCCACGTGGGTTTCATTCAACATACTATCATGGCTGATTTTTAATCTTTCATTCTACCTAACTCAAAGCCCACTTTCAATTCTTCAAGCTTCTTTAATTTTGGGCCTAAAGTTGCATTCCAACCCAACAAATCCTTTAGGACTAAATGTATCACTAAGGACAGAAATAACTTTCTTGAATAGTCGTTGCAATTTCTATCTTGTTTTATCATTGTTCTTGCTTTTTAGTTTGTATTTCCTTACTCTTATATATATATATATATATATATATATATATATATATATATATCTTCATCTCTCCTCCCCTCCCTCCATTGTCAGCTCTCCATCAATTGATTGGGTATCAGATTACACAGAGGCTCCCAAAACAAACATAGAGAACAAAGCTTGGTTGTTGCAATTGAGCCACTTCAAACACAAATGCTCATCAATGGTGGATTTCTTCCCTCTCTCTACCTTGTCCATGGTCTTCATGTTGCAGAGCAAAACAGGGCCAACACAATAAACTATGTTTACTGTTTTTCTTAAACCCTCAACATATTCAAGCTCCATTTCTTCGAAAGAATTCAACACCATCCCATATGATGACTTTTCAATTTTTTTTAGATTTCTTGGGAAATTTTAGTTTATGTTTTCAGTGAATCTACATTTTCGAATCTAATTAAAATTCTATTTTTGAAAATTGTTTCCGAATTCTATGATCCAAATCGTACAAATTTTTAGAATAATATTTTATGTTTTCTATGCATCCAAGTTTTGAATTAAAAATTTTGAAATGCAATATGATATTAAAAAAAGATAAAAATAACAAGTATAGTATTTCATACTATAAACTTAATTATTTTTGTTAAGTTAAAATATGTATCATATAATATATTATAGAGAAATTATTATAAATGGAAAAAATTATCAAATTATTTACAAATATACAAAAAATTTAGCTTTAGACTGCGATAGACTTCTATCACTAAGAAATAGAACGCCTAGAACTCTATCGCGGTCTATCACTGAAACTTTTATATAATTGTAAAAAGTTTGGCTTGTTTTGCTATATTTAAAAATATAAAATAATAATTAGACAAAAAAATTAAGATAAAACAAGTTCATAAAATAATTAATGATAGTTTATATTTAAACTAATATTTAGTAACTTTAATTAGTTTTATAGTCCATAAAGATATTACCAAACATATTTTGAAAAAAAAATTAAATTGGAATTTAACTACTAAGTTTGTTTACCAAACACATATTTGAAAACATGAAATATAACTTTGTTTTCAAAATTGTGCATTGATAACTTGTAGAAATACAAGTTATTAGAGTCACTATTTGAATTAATTAGAGTAACTTTAGAGCTAAACGCATGATTTTGGTAGTTGAATTATGTAAAATATATTACCATGCATTGGTACTATTTATAAAAGAAAATTCTTGAAAAATTATGAGCTTTTCTGTTCTTAACGTAGGATTAAGAAGAAAAGAAGCACAAATAACCTGAATACTAGAGACGAAGCTGCTGCGAGAACAAGTAGAAACCCATGCGTCAAGACTATGCGTTAAGACCATGCGTCGAGAAAAGTAGATACAGACGCCTGGACAAAAGCTGTCATGTCAATATGCAAAAGTATAACACGCTATTAGAATATGGCAGAACAAATGGGCCGACGATGTGAATAATCTGCGCAGCAGGGCATGGAATTTAATGTAAAGGTCATCATGAGTTTCAACTTTTTAACGCCTATAAATAGCCCAAAACTTCTCCATTCAAGAGGAGGAGAGAAACGAGTTCAAGAGGCGAAAGCTCTGCACAATTTCTTTCCTCACCATAACCAGCCTCTATTTCGAGCTCTTCTGAGAGAAGGATTCTGAGAACTTTCATAGTCGTCTCCTAGTGAGTGAGAACCTTCACCCTATGAAATTTATGTATCAAATAGCAACCATCTCAAGCCTCTATGAAGCAAGACGTTGCCAGTGGCGGCTTGACGTCTTCCATTTCCGTTTTATCTCCATTTCCCTCCTTACTTATGTTTTGTTAATGACATTCGAGAGAATGGTTTATTTCCTTAATATAAGTTTGATTGACGATTATCTTCCATCTATTTCCATATTAAATACCTTACACCATGTTGTTTGAATGCTAAATGAGTTAGATGTTAGAGTTAGTTTTTCTTAAGCAATATTAAATATGTTACATCTTGATTAATGCATATCATTAGCTTGCATAACTTTGTCTGACAAACAAAAGCAGTAAGCACGACTGTCTAGCTTGAGAGAATGGATGGTTAATCTTTAGCATTTATCAAGACTAGATGAGGTGGAAAGATGTAGTTCATCTTTTGCCAACGCAAACTTACCATGCGTCTTAGAGATAAGATTAATGTGGTGTCGAAATATCGAGAGATGGATTCACAAATTAAGTTTGTAGGTATGTAATTATACTTGGATATGCTTAAGTAATCAATTAGCTCCTTCGTTAACTCTATTTTTATCGCATGGTTCCATTCATTCTCAACGCATACTATCTGACACTTAATGTCACACCCCCTCCTAGATTACCTACTTAATCTGAAAGAGGATGTGAAGACAATAAACATCACCCCTCTTGTGACGCATATTGTCTCATCTTACATAACTTCCTGTATAAACATTTCATACATACACATTCATAGAGTCCAGCTATACTAACACAGGATCATGACATAACAATCTTTCCTGTACATAATACACTTTTATAACATACTCTCTCATAACCCACTTGTAAACACTAAATCTACATGCCACCAGTGTTAAGTTATTTACACGTACAACAACGAGAAAATAAAATGTTTCTGGAAACTCAAAGCTTAAACAGGGCGAGCGGGAGTAGGCTAAGCACCGGGAACGTCCTTGCTACCTGGGAGGGAAAGAAAACATTGAAAACATAAACTAACAGCCCAATGAGTGACTAATCTTTGTAAAACGAACATTTATTGAAAACAGGCATGTTACATATGTACAAATAAACGAGGATTTAACATATTATTCAGCTAAAGCATACTTTCCACAAATCTATCAATCTCATAAATCCAATTTCAAATCGTATGTGATTGTTTTCCAAAAGAATTAAACAGTAAACAGTTTGGTTTTTCAAACTCTTCCCTTAATTGAGGCGGAGCAAAGCTCAACACTCTCAAACGTCGAAAATAACCTTAGTTAGGGGTGGAGCAAGACTCAACACACCCAACGTCGAAATCATCCCTGGCTTAATGCGGAGCAAACTCGACGCACCAGCCAAATCAACCTCATGTCCTTCAGTACTGGGTCCCGGGGAAACTCACGTGCCTTCTCGTGTCCTTGAGCACTGAGCCTCCTCTAAAACATTTTAGAAATTCGTTCACATAACAGTTCATATGAAAATCCTTTCATAGAAAATCATACAGATCTTTATTCAATAACATTTCATAAAAATGCTATCAACTTTAGAAAACATATAACATGCCTTGTGAGTAATACAATCAAACATTATGCATTTTAAAACAGTTCATCGCAAAGCCATGTTTTATAAGAACATTTTTAATAAAAATTGAATTGAAGAAGAAAGGAGTCACTCACAACTCTTCCTAGGCCTTGAGTGGGTTATACGCCTTCCCTATTTCTTCCTGGCCTGAAATAGACATTTTACCTTGCGTTACATTGTCCTTTACTTGATCATTAAATATGCATAAATTCTAATTGTTACTTATCATTGAGTCTCCCCCTTTTCCCGAAACAAACATCATAAGCGAGATTCCTAGCGGTACTACCCAACAGAACTTGTTACTAGCGATACTAGGTTGAGTGACACTAGTGTGACCTTACCTTAGTAGCGACACCCAGCGATATCTAGCGAGTTTTGTGAGACGGAAGACTCCTTTGCGTCTCAGCGACCCTCGTCTCGCTATCAGTACTTAAACAACGCAATGATATTCGGTTCTTAGCGGTACCCGGCAACTGTGATTTCTTCCTTTCCTCTTGTTCTTATTCCTATCTCAAAATTTCAAGGCTTAACTCTTCTTTGTTCTCCAGTTATTCCAAAATCACTTCATGCTGCTCCAGATTGCTTAACAATCCCGTAAGCGCAGCTTTTACCTCAAAATTTCAGCCCTAAACTCGGCTTCCTCGATTCGTTCTACTCCAAACATCAACCACTGTTCAGTCTGTGCGACTAAAGATCAATCTTCAGTTCCAGCTCTGTTTTCAGCACCAAAATGAGTAGAATTTCGCCCAAAATCTACAAGAACACCTTCCTCAACCTTCTCTTGTGGTTTGTCTGAAAAATGGAACCGACTTATGCTCTCGAAAGTGTCTAAAAATGATTAAACATTTAATTAATTCAACTATATATACTACCGACTTAACCCTCACAAGCACCAAGATTTATGTTGCCGACTTACCCCTCACCCGCAGGCTGGCGTGGGGTTCTCACTTCGACGCGAGGCACTCATGTTAAAATTCTCCTCCAACGCCTTCAGCAACTATCCACACCCAACGCATGGCGTCGTCCTCAACGCCTCCTACTTTCGACGCATACAACTCAATCACACACCACTATCTTCGTCGCGTCAAGACCACTCTGTCTTCGACGCGGAGTGACTTCAGTGCATGTCTGTCTTCAACGCAGTGACTTTAACGCATGGCTGTCCTCAACGCAGAGTGACTTCAACGCATGGTTCAAGCACATTTCTTCCCCCGTCAATGATCACTTATCCTTCGACGCGGGCAGTTACTTCAGCTCACAACCCTTCGTGATTCAATCAACAACGCATGGTTTCTCGATTAGTTCCAACTTTCCTCTTCATTCACCAACGCAGTCTTGGCCAACACTTAGCAAAAATTTTACTTTCCTCAAAATTTTTGCTCTCATTCTCGGCTACTTTTCCTCTAGCAACGCATAGCCACAATCTCATTGCTTCTCCCCAACAATTGGTATCACAAGTCAGTGCTTACACTTAATGACATTTTACTAAACATCGCCGCGTCCACCTCATTGTTAGTTGTAGAAAATTTGATTTATTCTTTATGTATAGTTTTAGACACATACAACTAACACATGCACATATTACATGTACAGTTCACCGCATAGTTATGCATCTATCCTCAACGCCTAGTTATTCCAAATCCCTGCGTTCAACCCTGGACTCACCAGGAAACCTATAAATGCTTATACTTAGGCCTTTTATAGGAAAACTTGCTTAATCATGATCACACTTGAGTAATTCTCGACGCATCCTTGTATGGAAATGATAAATCTATTTTTGTGCAACAAGCTAAGAAACTCAATTTAATTCAAATAGAAATTTATCGAACAAGTTTTTGAGATTGTTGTCGCAACGTTCAATTTGTGAAAATTTGGGCTAACGCATCGTTCACTACTTTGTCGCCTGATGTTAGCCCAATTGTTGTTGGCTCTCAAAGGCTAGTTGGCTTGATTTTCCAATTACTTCTTTGCAAAGTTGTCGCTGCCTTTGATGAGTTGTTTCTTTTCTAAAAGGTTTTCTCGATCTCAGGGTCAAAAATGAACGAAGGTTGTTCTTCCTTGCTCATAAACTGTCAGATACATCTTCGGCGAAACGCTCAGTACGGCCCAAGATAGAGATTTTTGCATAAATCAACAAATAATATTAAAACCTAAATTATTAATTCAAATCCCCGGCAATGGCGCCAAAAACTTGTTCGTTAAATTTCTATTTGAATTAAATTGAGTTTCTTAGCTTGTTGCACAAAAATAGATTTATCATTTTCGTACAAGGATGCGTCGAAAATTACTCAAGTGTGATCATGATTAAACAAGTTTTCCTATAAAAAGCCCAAGTATAAGCATTTATAGGTTTCCTGGTGAGTCCAGGGTCGAACGCAGGGATTTGTAATAACTAGGCGTTGAGATTAGATGCATGACAATGCGATGAACTGTACATGTAATATGTGCATGTGTTGATTGTATGTGTCTAAAACTATACATAAAGAATGAATCAAATTTTCTACAACTAACAATGAGGTGGACGCGACGATGGTTAGTCAAATGTCATTTAGTGTTAGATAGCATGCGTTGAGAATGAATGGAACCATGCGATAAAAGTAGAGTTAACGCAGGAGCTAATTGATTACCTAAGCATATCCAAGTATACTTACATACCTACAAACTTAATTTGTGAATCCATCTCTCGATGTTTCGACACCACATTAATCTTATCTCTAAGACGCATGGTAAGTTTGTGTTGGCAAAAGATGAACTACATCTCTCCACCTCATCTAGTTTTGATAAATGCTAAAGATTAACCATCCACTCTCTCAAGCTAGACAGTCGTGCTTACTACTTTTGTTTGTCAGACAAAGTTATGCAAGCTAATGATATGCATTAATCAAGATGTAACATACTTAATATTGCTTAACAAAAACTAACTCTAACATCTAACTCATTTAGCATTCAAACAATCATGGTGTAAGGTATTTAATATGGAAATAGATGGAAGATAATCGTCAATCAAACTTATATTAAGGAAATAAACCATTCTCTCGAATGTCATTAACAAAACATAAGTAAGAAGAAGGGAAATGGAGATAAAACGGAAATGGAAGACGTCAAGCCGCCACTAGCAACGTCTTGCTTCATGGAGGCTTGAGATGGTTGCTATCTAATACATAAATTTCATAGGGTGAAGGTTCTCACTCACTGGGAGACGACTCTGAAAGTTCTCAGAATCCTTCTCTCAGAAGAGCTCGAAATGGAGGCTGGTTATGGTGAGGAAAGAAATTGTGCAGAGCTTTCACCTCTTGAACTCGTTTCTCTCCTCCTCTTGAATGGAGAAGTTTTGGGCTATTTATAGGCGTCGAAAAGTTGAAACTCATGATGACCTGAGACCTTTACATTAAATTCCATGCCCTGCTGTGCAGATTTTTCACATCGTCGGCCCATTTGTTCTGCCATATTCTGATAGTGTGTTATACTTTTGCATATTGACATGACAGCTTTTTCCCAGGCGTCTGTATCTACTTTTCTCGACGCATGGTCTCAACGCATAATCTCGACGCATGGGTTTCCACTTGTTCTCGCAGCAGCTTCATCTCTAGTGTGCGGGTTATTTATGCTTCTTTTCTTCTTAATCCTGCATTAAGAACAGAAAAGCTCATAATTTTTCAAGAATTTTCTTTTGTAAATAGTGCCAACGCATGGTAATATATTTTACATAATTCAACTACCAAAATCTTGCTTTTAGCTCTAAAGTTACTCTAATTAATTCAAATAGTGACTATAATAACTTGTATTTCTACAAGTTATCATGCATACCAAGCATGCCCTTAGAAATTGGGGGTTGGGGATCTTGTCCTGCTGGTTTCGAATTTTATCGGGAAGATTGGAAACTACAAAATTCTCGTCTTCGGATTTTGTGGTGTAAAGAATTTGGTAGGCACTTTGCATCACTATGTTGTAAAACCAGTAGCAACTGTGGAATGAGATTCTGGGTATGTTGAATTTGCGACTAATGTTCATTGTGAAGGGAACCATTGAAGATGGTTAATGCCAAATTCTGACAGAGGAAAAATGCACTAAAGAGAGATCATCAAAAAAAAAAAAAAAAAGGCTCTAATATCTAACTATAGAATGGGGAATAAGTCAGAAATTTAAGTTGGAGCCATGGTGGTCTATTTACAAGAGATTTAATTTAGGGTTTAACTTAACCTTACTAGGATTAGGATATTAGGTCTTCCTAATTCTAGGTAAGTTAGGTCAAATCTTCCCTTATCTTATCTTGTTTTATTTTATATTATTTTATCTTAATTTAATTTTTGTCTTATTCTGTTGGGCTAAAATCTACTCCTCAACAAAGATATACGCAATTTGGTGGAAGGAGGGGATGAGAAAGAAATAATTTTTTATTTTAATTTAAAATTGTTTTAAAATAATTATAAAAAAATACCTCAATAATTTATTAGAGAATTATTAAGCTTATTTCTTAAAACTGAGGTACTAAGTTGGCCAAATTGAAACTTCAGGGACCAAAGACACCAGAGTTCTTAGCCTATACAACAATCTCGTCTGAGTTTGCTACTAGTTTGTGAACATTGTAAATATTTGTACATAATACACACATTGTACATATAGAGATTTAAGAAGTAGAAGTCTGTAATCATATGTTGCGTTTAAGCTGGTGAATGAAAGTCTGTAAATGTATGCTAGCTTATCTTGAGTCTTGAGTTGATGTTTGACTGAGAACTATAAATTGTTTATTAGGTGCTTGATATTGATTTAAGGATTATACAGGTTGACAGTAGATGTCGTAAGAGGGTCGATTTCTGTTGTCCTCACACCTTTTCCTAGGTTAAGAGGGTAACTTGGGAGGGGGTGTGACAAGTTGGTATCAAAGCATAAGATTTTAGGAAAGGGAGATCATACGTTGTAAGTTTAAAGTATGAGAGTCATAATATAGTAAGACTGTAGGGAATTATAATTAGCAGACAGACGAGGTAGACAAGCAGACGCTGAAACTTCGCAAGCTACCAGAGCCTTAGGAAAGTTTGAAGGAGAATTATGATGATCTTCAAACAGGTATGAGCTTGTAAAATTAAATATTTATTAGGATAACTTAGAGATTAGCTAATAATATTAAAATAGTATGAGGTAGATCCCGAGAGGAGAGTAGGGATCGGGAGAATTTGAAAGTCTTATGTGCCATAGTAATTTATGAGTACCACATATATTACAGATGCCAAAGGTTGGGTATTGGTTTAGAAAGAATTATGATGTAGTTATTAACCTGGGTTCGTCATTGCAAACGGTACTAGATATGTGTAAGCTCAACAGGGCTGCTTATTCTTTGATGACATTGAACATGTGTGAGCTATGCTAGGTCGTATGTTTAGTCTGCTACGGTGTGGTAAACTTGAGTATGATGATAACTTGTAGAAATTCAAGTTATTATTGTTTTTCTTTTAGAAAAATAGAGTTTAAATGGAGAATCATGCGATAGTTTGGGTTAAATTTCATTGATAAATCTCCCTATGCGTTTTACTCTTGTGAATTGAAGATAAATGTTTTGAAGCTTTTTGAACCTAAAACACATGCTTTGATCCAAGAACGCGAGCAACCTATGAATGCGATATCAATCAAAAACGCAAGGCAATGGAAAATCAGATGAAAATCTTGAGAGATTGTCGGGGGATTGATGTGCTTGATCTGCGGCTGAAGTGGCAGATATGAATTGAACCGGAAATCATGTAATTATGCGAGAAAGACGCAAGACAACAATTCAGCCTCCAATCATGTAAATTTGCCAGCATTACAACGTAACATCTATAAAAGGGCAAACCTGAGGGCTGGAAAGGTTGTTGAAACTCTTGGAAGAATTCTGAAATGACAGCAGAGTCTTTTCCATACGACTACCGGAGACAAATAGCTCGAAAGAGAAGAGTCTTCCTTCCGACCAACCACTTCACAGCAGAATTCACGCTACCATCTCAGCGAGCTCAAGAGATTGAGCAGACACTTATTTCATGCTTTCTATCCTCTTTCTTGCTTACGAATGTTTTAGCATATTTACAAGATATTGTAATTTCTGAGACAATTGTTCCATTCATTAATCTATATGACTTTCATGGCTATCCATTTTTTATTACTTTCCACTTGTTGTTTATCATCCATAAGCAACTAACTCTCTTGAAGGTTAGGGGTTGTGTTATCATCTGATTAAGGATCACAATTGCATTTGTTCCATCTTGTTAACTGTATTTGAATCTAATGCTTATGTCTATCTAGCTAATTGATATAAGTAATAATATCGGCTGCTCGAAAGAATAAGGGATTGTGGAACTCAGTTGACAAGGCTGAGAAGTGTTTCTAGACATAGAAATAACCTTGGTACTTAACACTCTCTTATGCGTTATAGAGATATAAGTGTAATGGTTGTTAACCGAGAGGTGCAGTTCATAGTTGTTGGTATGAAATAGACCCCTCTATGTGTTTTTTACTTTAGATGATAACCAACCCTAGCCCTACTTTACCATCCGTATAATTTCCTTAGCTGAACATTGCTGTGTTGCATACCTACCCATTCCATCAATTTAGTTTACTTTTACTACTTTTTTTTTCATAAACGCATCACTTCTCACCATTTTCTTGTACGCATACAACTAAGATAATTAAAGAATTCTTGAATCTGCATAGTCCCTATGTTCAACCTCAGACTCACCGAGAAAACCTCATTTTTCGCTTATACTTGGTTGAAGAATAGAAAAATTTGATAAATTAATATCGCATATATAGCACTGTTAGGCTTACAACATATGACTACAGGATAGGCATTATATTAAGTTTTCGGTGTTGTAAAGAGAAACAAGTTTTGGGGTTAGATAAATTATGTTTGTTATAAACTATGAAGAAAGATTTACTAAGTTGTAAAGTATGTTATGATAGTTATAACTGACGGGTTAGTTATGTGCAAGCGGTATGAGTAAGATTGCAGAAGAGGAATCGTAATCTAATGATTAGTTAGTATGGAGTGGGTTGATTCAAAGATTTAGCTAAGGCTATAAAAGAGTGAAGGAAACTCTAGTTGAAAAGAAGAGATTGATGAATGTAGTAACAAAGTAAGACATGGATGTCAAGTATGGATAAAAGTCGTTAGGAAGAATATGTCATAGTTCAACAAGTAGCTGAGGAGACTTCAAGTATTACGATGAGTACATTACATGTCGGCCTTAAGATATGATTAATCCAAAAGCAATGTATTCACTTATCTCTGGTATTTTTGTTAAATTGGTAAATAAGAGAGACGTCAAAGATTGATACTTGTTGGTGTTTGTACCTGTTAGTAAAATGTAGTTAATTGATTATGGAGTCACACATTCGTTTGTTTCTCATTTGTTTGTTGTGCATGTGAATAGGAGTTTAAAGACTTTACTTGATACTTTATTAATGCAAACTCCTATTGATGATTCTTTAACCATAGAGCATGTTTATTATGATTGTGAGCTGGTGATTGATAATGAAGTTTTGTTGACTGATCTGTTACCTTTAGAACTAGTAGAATTTGATATTATTCTGGGCATGGACTTCTTGTCGAAGTATCATGCTAATATTGACTGTTTTAAGAAAGAAGTAAGACTTGTGAAGCTAGATGGGGTTGAGGTAGTATTTAGAGGGAGAAGGAGAGTTCTTCCTACTTGTATAATTTTTGCAGCAAAGGCCAAGAAATTGATGAGTAAGGTGTGCGAAGTGTACCTGGAACATGTGACTGAAGTGAAGATGGAAAAGTTGAAACCTGAAGATATGCCAGTAGTACAGGAGTATCTATATGTGTTTCTTAGAGAGTTATCAGGTTTGCCACCCAATAGAGAGGTGGGGCTTACTATAGATTTAGTACCAAATACAACACCTATTTCTCAAGCACCTTATTGTATGGCACCTACATAACTGAAGGAGTTAAAGGTGCAACTATAGGAGTTAGTAGACAAGGGTTATATCAAGCCGAGTGTATCTCCATGGAGTGCACCTATTTTGTTTGTTAAGAAGAAGGATGGTACGATGAGGTTATGTATTGATTACCATCAACTAAATAAGGGAACAATATGTAACAAATATCCTTTAGCTCGTATAAATGATCTGTTTGATCAACTCAGAGGAGCTTTAGTGTTTTCAAAGATAGATTTGAGGTCGGAATATCATCAGCTAAAGGTTAGAGAATCAAACATTCCTAAGACGGCTTTTAGAACAAGGTATGGACATTATGAATTCCTGGTGATGTGATTTGGTTTGACAAATGCACCAGCAGCATTCATGGATCTTATGAAAAGGATATTCCATCCTTATCTTGACCAATTTGTTATTGTGTTTATCGATGGTATTCTAGTGTATTCTGGAGATTGAGAAAAGCATGTTGAACATCTTAGGATCGTTTTGTAGACCTTGAGAGAAAAGAAGTTGTATGCTAAGTTTAGCAAGTGTGAGTTTTGGTTGGAACAAGTTGTGTTCTTAGGCCATGTGGTGTTAGCTGTAGGAGTTAATGTAGATCCCCAAAAGACCAAGGCCATAGTGAAGTGGGATCGGCCTAAGACCGTGATAGAGGTTCGAAGCTCCTTGGGTTTTGCAGGATACTACAGGAGATTTGTTGAGGGGTTTTTGAAGATAGCTTTGTCACTTACTAGTTTGACTAAGAAGAATACTAAGTTTGAGTGGAACAAGAACTGTGAACAAAGTTTTCAGGAATTGAAGAGAAGATTGGTGTTCGCACCTATCTTAGCACTTCCAGAGTCGCGTAAGAGTTTGAAGTTTATTATGATGCTTCTTGTTAGGGGTTAGGCTGTGTGTTGATGTAGAATGGGAAGGTGATAGTCTATGCTTCTAGGCAGCTAAGACCTCACGAAAATAACTATCCTACCCATGATCTGGAGTTAGCTATGGTTGTTTTAGCATTAAAGATATGGCGGCATTACCTGTTTGGAGAAAAGTGTCATATCTATACAAATCTCAAGAGTTTGAAGTATATCTTTAATCAGAATGAGCTTAACATGAGTCAAAAGAGGTGGTTGGAGTTGTCAAAGATTATGACTGTACTATTAAGTATCACCCAAGAAGGGCAAACGTTGTCGCTGATGCTTTAAGTAGGAAGTCCAAAAGCAGTACAAGTTCTCTAAATGTTGTAAAGGTTGCTTTGCTCAAGGAATTCAGGAACGGTGCTCCTAGTTTAAGAGTGACTAGTGATGGAGTGTTGTTAGCACATTTTCAGTTGAGGCCCAAGTTAGTTGATGAGGTAGTAAAGAAGCAGTTAGAAGATCATGTGATTAAGAAGCTAATGGAGAAAGTAAAGGTCTAGTAAAGAGTAGATCTCGAGTTAAGATACGATGGTGCATGGTTGAAACATGGTAGGATTTATGAGCCAAAGGATGTTGAAGTTAAACAAGCGATCCTTGAAGAAGCACATAGCTCAGCTTATACTATGCATCCTGGTAGTACCAAGATGTATAGAACGTTACGAAATTTCTATTGGTGGCTAGGTATGAAGACGGAGATAGCTGAGTATATAACAAGAAGTTTAATTTGTCAACAAGTAAAGCCTGAACGTCAGAAGCCAGTAGGATTGTTAAATCCACTCCCTATTCCTGAGTGGAAGTGGGAGCACATTACGATTGATTTTCTATTTGGATCACCAAGGACTCCAGCTGAAGTTGACGGAGTTTGGGTAATTGTTGATAGATTGATGAAGACAACACGCTTCTTACCAGTTAAGGCAACCTACACATCAAATAGAATGACACAGATATACGTAGATAAGATTGTAAGTTAGTACGAAATCCCAGTAATTATTGTATCGAACAGAGATCCCATGTTTACTTCTAAGTTTTAAGTGAGTTTGCAATAGGCTTTGGGAACTAAGTTGCAGTTCAATACAACTTTTCATCCTCAGACTGAGGGACAGTCAGAGAGGACGATCCAGACCTTAGAAAATATGCTTCAAGCTTATGCTTTGCAGTTCAAAGGTAGCTGAGATGTACATTTATCTTTGATGGAGTTGGCTTACAATAACAGCTACTAGTTGATCATAGGTATGACTTCGTACAAAGCATTATGTGGCAGGTTGTCAGAACTCCAGTGTGTTGGGGAGAGGTTGGAGAGAGGAAGCTAGCTGGACCATAGATTGTGGAGATTACTACAGAGAAGGTGGAAATGATTAAGGCAAACATTAAAACAGCTCAAGATCGACAGAAGAGTTATGCTGATAATAGGATAAGAGATCTTGAATTTGAAGTTGGTGATAGAGTTTTCCTGAAGTTGTCACCATTGAATGGAGTTCTGAGGTTCAGTAGGAAAGGGAAGTTGAGTCCAAGGTATATTGGACCTTACGAGATCTTGGAAAGAGTTGGACCAGCAGCTTACAGATTGGCTTTGCCAATGGAGATGTCCAAGATTCACAACGTGTTTCGTGTTTCAGTTTTAAGGAAGTATATTCATGATCCTACTCACGTACTTGAGGTGCAACCAATTGAGCTAAAAGAAGATTTAAGTTATGAAGAAGAACCGGTCCGAGTGTTTGATGAGAAAGAACAAGTTTTGAGAACTAAGGATATTTCGTTGGTGAAGGTACTTTGGAGGAATCACGACGTTGAAGAAGCTACTTGGGAAACCAAGGAGCAAATGATCAAGAAGTATCCATATTTATTTCTGGGAAGCTAGCAGCCTACTGAATTTTGAGGACGGAATTCTTATAAGGAGGTGGTAAATTGTAAACCCTACTTTTGTTTCTAAGCACTTAACTTACGTGTTGTATTATCGTAGTGGACTTAGACAAATTTTCTTGTTTAGATTGAAAGAGGTATGGAGGAGAAGTCAAGGAAGGTAGGCTTTTGGAATTGACCAAGAGTACTTTTAGTAAGCTTACTCTTTAATCTTATGAGATATAATGAGCTTAGGATTTATTTGACAAGTTAATTAGAATGTAAAAGACTTAAGGGCGGTTGTCACCAATTGGACCAAGGTTAAATGATGTTATTAAGGTTGATGATTATCATTAATATTATTATTATCATCATCATCATCATCATCATCATCATCAGTGTAGACACCGTATTTAGTCTGACATTTTCATTTTGTTTTATTTACTTAATTTTTCCTTTTTTATTTATTTAATTATCTATTTAATCTTTAGGTTTGTATTAGTTAGTTGTTATTTTTTTTTTTCATTTTTATTTATCTATTTATTTCTATTTTCTTTTATTTTCTTTTATTTTCTTTTATTTTTATTATTTATTTATTATTTTTATTTTTTATTATTTTATTATTTTTTCATTTCTTATTATTATTTTTCGTATTATTATTTTTTTTTATTTTATCATTTTATTTTCTTTTATTTTTATTTTCTTTATTTCATTTATTTATTTATTTATTTTACTTATTATTTTTTCTTCATTCCTTCCTTTGATTTTTTCTTCTTCCTTCATTTCCTCTTCTTCCTCCATTTCAAACTTCTTCCTCCATTCCCTCTTCTCCCTCCATCTTCCCTAATAATCTCAACTCCAAATCTTTCCCTCCGCCTATAAATTGGTGGAGATTTCAATGAAAAAAAAAAGAGAGGAGGAGATTAGAGTGACAAATTATTAAAAAAAAAAAAACACAAAGTCAGAGGAGAAGAAGAAAGTTGGTGAGGTTGAAAAAAAAAGGTTGTGAGATTGAAAAAAAAAAATTTTGTGAGGTTGGAAAAAAAGAGTGGGATTGAAGAAAAAATTGTGAAAAAAATAAGTTGTGAGGTTGAAGAAGAAGGAGAAGAATAAGAGAAAATGAAAACGTGGAGAGGAGACATAAAAAGGGGAAGGAATTGGTAAACGTGGGTCCCACTTATTCTTCTATTTTATTTAATTCTTATTTTTTTCTATCTTATCTTATTTATTTAAAACTAGTTTTTATTTATTATGATTTTTACTTATTCCCTCTCCCCTTAATTTTCATCATTTTATTATTTTCTTATCCTATTCTTTTATTTCACCCCTTTTTTGCATTATTGTTTATTTTCTTTTTCTTCTCCCCCACTTCAACTATTTTTCTCATTTATTAAATTTATGTTCTTATTTTCTTAAGGATGATTTCAAATATATATATTTTAAACATGTTTTATCTTATGTTTCATTTTGTGAGTTTTTATTAATTATTGGGTTTTGAATTGTTAATTATTGGGTTCTTAATATTAATTCATTAGGTTCTAATTGAGGTTTTTTTTTTTTTTTTTTCAAACATGAGATTGTTATTAAATAATTATGAGTTAAACTAATGGATTAAAGCTTAGAATCTATTTAAGGCATTTAATCAATGCTTCTACTATAGGATGTCCTTAATTTAGTACCATTAAATATGTTCTAGTTTGATGGTTAAAATCCCTTGCTAGTATGCCTTACTAGTATTTCAAATTTCCTGGATTTCAGACTTTTAAGCACATTTTTATTACCGCATTTAATTTAGATTGGCAAATAAATTTCAAACCTCGTCGATTCCTAAATGAACTTCGAATTAATTATCATTTGGTTTTCGAAATAAAACTATAGCTTCATTTAAATTTCAAATTTCAATTGAATTTCAAACGTTTTATGAGATTCTCCATATATCCCATGACAGATTTAGTATTGCTCTGGAAGAATATTACATAAAAGAACCCAAACATAAATGGACAGACATTGTCATTCACAAAATTCAACTATACTTTATTCTTAAAGTTATAGTAAAGTTTGGTTAGACATTTCTTTTAAAGTTTACCAAATATTAATGTTTTAAAATATAATTGACTATGCTAATAATTCTGTCAGGCTGGGGTACTTAAGTTGACCGTATTAGTTTTCATTTCACTTGTTTATAAATTTTGGATAATAGAATAACATGTTTTTAAACGGGTGTTGTAGGGTGCTAATACCTTCCCTCAACGACCCCCGAACCTATCTTTCGAAAAGTAGACCATTCTTTTTTTTCTTTTTAAAATAGGTGACCAATCACACCCCAAATGGTTGGTAGCGACTCCAAATCTTTTACCTCGAAAGGGACCCTTAAGGAGAGACGTCGGTCGCTCCGCGTCGCGATGACGTTGAAACAGTTTGGCGACTCCACTGGGGACGTTAGATGGTCAAAGTCGTTATGTTTATTTCTATTATCTATTTTTTCTTTTTTGGTTTAAAAAAATAGTACTTTCTTTGCCATTATGATTATTATTTTTTTTATTATTATTATGATTTTCCTAGATAAGGTTGAGATATTTATTTGTGTTTTGTTTCATGTTTCTTGATTATTGTTTGTTACTTATTTGTTTTATCTTTAATGTCATAAGTACATGAAGTGTGATCATTTCATATATAGTCATGCATTTCACACACATTCACAAGTCTCCTACCCGGGTTGTACCTTTTATCATCATCATCATCATCATCATCATCATTATTATTTTGTTATTAATAATTAAATGGAATTTAGGAATTCAATTAAGTAGTGGGAAGGAGATATTTATTTTAAAAAAAAAAAAAAATGTTAGTCGGTGGTGGAGGCTAAGTTAAAGAAGAGGGTTGTGTTTTTTTTTTTTTTTTTTCCGACTTCTTATCTCCTCCAAACCGAAAAAAAAAAATTTGTGGTTCTTCAACTACACATTGAAAGGGAAAAGAAGGAGAAGATTTAGGTTGATTGGAGCGGAATTTTTGAAAAGAAACTTGGTGGAATTCAAAGAGAAACTGAAGCTAGTCTGGAATTCGCGAAATCTGGATAGGTTGTGATGTTCGAAGGATATCGAGCTGTAGAGATCAAATTTGAAGCCCATTTCTTAATAACTTTTGTGAAGAATGTCTGAGCTAAATGTGAAGAGAAACATGTGAAATAGTAGGTAGAAGTGACTGGCTTGGTGTTTCGGGTAGTCTGAAGCAGGGTGGAATGATTTTGAGTTATCTGCCAAACAAGAGGAGTTAGACCCTAAAATTATTTACAAGTTTGTAAGAGGAAGTAAAATCTAATTTGGGTTGGAAACACTAGTTTTGGCAGTTGGAAGTGAAGACAATATCCTTGAGGCTGGCAGGTGAAGCTTGGGCGAGACAAGTCTCGCTAGTAAGCAGATAGCGACATTGCTGGTGTGGAGCGAGACAAGTCTTACTAGTCTTGCTAGGTTTCGCTAGCTACAGTTGTCTCACAGATCTCTCTAGTCTTGCTAGTCTCTTTCGTCCCCTCTTTCGTCTCACTGGTCTCACTAGTTTTACTTGGTCCTTCTATAGTAAGCTAAATTTCAATATTAAGATCTATTTGACATACATTGAAGGGAATAAAAGGAATTAAATTATTTTAAGCCGAGAAAAGCTAGGGGAAGCTTATAATCCACTAAGAGCCTAGGACTAATAGTGAGTGACATAATTTTATTTATAATGATTTATTCTCTCAATGGTTTAGTATGCTCAATTGTTCTTAAAACATGAGTTTCCTCGCATGCATTGAGTATGATAAAGTATGAGTTTCTTGAAATGACTTTGAGCATGTTTTACATGATTTTGATGATAAAGCATGATGTTTTTATGGTGTCAAATTTATGAAAAGCATGTTGTTTGTTAAATAGTTTGAATTTATGAAGATTTGGTAAACTTGTGTTTATGAATGAATTATTTATTATCAAAGCATGCTTTATTTTTAAAAGTATAATAGATGGTCCCCAATGCCAAATGACACAGAGAAGGCATATGGGCAGTCTTAAAACAGTAATATGATCTCCAATGTCGAAGGACTCGAAGAAGACATATGGACTACCTTAATATTGTGGTACAAGACCTCGGTATTGAAGGACTTGAGAAGGTACTTGGGCAGCCAAGGTTATGACTCCTATGTACACATAGAGGTAGGGGTATTTAAAAAACCCAGTAACTTAACCTACCTGGACTACCCAACCCAAATTATAGGGGTTGGGTTGAGTTAAATTTTATTTTGGGTTGGGTTGGGTTGAAAAATTCTAATTTTTTAATTTTGTGCCGGATCACAGGTTGGTGGTCTTTCCACCCGGGTTAACCCAACCCGACTCGGCCATATATATGTGTGTGTGTATATATTTTAACCTAGTAAAGTTTAACCTTCAAGAGAGCGACAGAGGGGCCGAGAGAGCGAGAGAGAGAGCAAGAGAGCGAGAGAGAAGCGAGAGAGAGCGAGAGGGCAAGATAAAGCGAGAGAGAGCGGGAGAGAGAGTGAGAGAGAGCGAGAGGGCGAGATAGAGCGAGAGAGAGCGGGAGAGCAAGAGAGCCAGACCAACCCGGTGACCCAACCCAAAAATATTGGGTTGGGTTGGGTTGACCCTCCAAAATGGAACCGATGGGTTGGAGCGTATGCCAATCCGGAATTTTGGGTTGGTCCAAAAAACACCCCTAATCTGGCCCAACCCAACCCGTGTATACCCCTACATAGAGGTATATTCGACGTTGTTGTGTTGAGAATACTCCACACAACTTATTCGACATTGGGTGTGTCAAGATTACTTCACCCCAACTAAGGTTGTTTTCGACGTTGAATAGCGTTGAGCTTTGCTCCGCCTCAACTAAAGAAAATATTTCAGGCATATGCAAAATTTTATAAGTTTTCGATGATGAAATGTTCACTATCTTATTACTGTTTATCGAGTATGATTTTGTTGAGTTTAAGGATAAGTATAGTTTTTTCATTGTTTTTTTGTTTTTCAGGTAGTGAGCGAAACCGGCCTATACAACAACCTCGTCTGGGCCTGCTACTAGTTTGTGAACATTGCAAATATTTTTACATAAGACACACATTGTACATATAAAGATTTAAGGAATGGAAGTTTGTAATCATATGTTGCTTTTAAGCTGGTGAATGAAAGTCTGTAAATGTATGCTAGCTTATCTTGAGTCTTGAGATTGATATTTGACTGAGAATTATAAACTGTTTATTAGGTGCTTGGTATTGATTTGAGGATTGTAACAGTAGATGTCGTAAGAGGGTTAATGTTTGTTGTCTTCACAACTTTTCCTAGGTTGAGAGGGTAACTTGGGAGGAGTGTGACAAGTTTCTTGAACACTCAAAAGGGTATTTTTCCAAGTTTAAAATATTGTGGTAAAGGAGTATAAACAAACTTAACATTTTGTTTTCAGTTTATTAATCTTGGATTTATTGCTTGAGCCAAACTTCATATTTATTTGCAATCAACAAGTTTCGAATTTCAGGTATTTCAACTATATGATGATTTCAGTTCTTGGATTTATTGCCTAAAACCTTGTCAAATATAGCAAAATGAATTAAATTATAACTATTTGCAATGATTGATAATAGTGATGTATTTATCATAAATAAACAGTTATATTTTGTTATATTTAAAAATATTTTCAGCAGTTTTAATATTTAAAACGATTACTCTTATAAAAATAAAGTTGTTTTTGTAGATTCTCGTCTTTTTAAAAGATGAATATTTTTTTTTTTTTTTTTTTTTTTTGTAGATCCTAGTCTCTTAAAAAGTATTTTAAAAAAAATTGTTGAAATACTCAACCAAGAAAGTAGGTTGTTCGAAAGACAGAATTAAAAATCTTAACTACCTCCATCTTAGAAAAGAGGTGTAGTTTAAATTTAAATAACATTAATAAAAAATAATTTTTTTAACTAGTCTCTATTTTTAAATTCATTTTTAATCGATCCTCTAATTTCCTGCTTGTTTTCTTGAGAAAAAAAACGTTTTCTTCTTTTTTATCCTAACCATTATAACTTTTTTTTCACAACCATTGGATAGTTTTTAATTATTTTTATGATTAAATTTATATTACCAATGATTTTTTTTTCTTTTTGTGCATTATACTAATTGAATGTTATTTATTTTGATTGATACAATTTTGTCTCAACCAATTTCATATTTTTCCGTTTGATTGATTAATTAAATTTTATATCCATTGAACATTATTTATAGAATTAAATTGACTAGTTGGAACTAGGTGGGTTGAATATGTCTTATAATATTGAAAATAAAATATATATATATATATATATATAAAAGTTGAAATAAGAGTCTTGTGCTTAGTAATCATTTTTTTCTTTATATTTTCATTTAGAAAATTACCATCTATATATAATTATGTTTTTGAATTGAAACTAGTCTAACTTTCTCCAAACTATAGAAATCAATTTCGTAATTCAACCACTAAAATTTTAAGAAATTAAAGACCAAATTAAGGGAAAAAAAAGCTTGAAATATTAGGCAACGTGAGCCCAAAGCTTAAAGTTTGGATTGGGTCATTAAAGCTCAAAGTTCAAAGCTCAAAACCAAATCTAGTTTGATCCAAACTTGACCAAGTTAAAGTTGAATTCATCTGGTCCAATCCAATTTATTTATTGAGTTGGTTATAGACCTTGAAGATTGAGTTGGCTTATGAACTATTCGATTGTGTCATATTTTGATTGGGCTATTAAAACGGTCTAACAAACTTATTGCCGGTTAACCCAAATTACGTGTGCGTAAACAGTTTTCAATATATCATATTTTATATATTAATAAAAAAAAAAATTTAAGATATTTTTAAATATAATTAAGGGTTTTTTTCAAATATAGAAAAAGTAACCAAAATATTTATAAATATAGTAAAATTTCACTATCTATTGCATAGACTCTGTGTTTGTGACACAGATAATATCTATCACGATCTATCGTAGATAGACTGTGTATTTTGTTATTAGTTGTAAATATTTTCAGTAGTAGTTTTACCATTTAAAATAATTTCTCTATAATTAATTTAGTATCATAGTTTGTAGTTATACAAATTTTTTTAAAGTGTTAAAAATTAATTAATGAAACTTTCTAAATTGGATTATTTAATCCATTAAAAGTACTAAAAATACCAAATTTTGAAAATAAATCAAAGGGTAACTATTTTAAATGGCAAAACTGTTTGAAATATTTTCAAATCTAGCAAAATGTGTATATCACTAATAAATAGTAATAATAACAATGATCTATTAGTGTTTATCACTGTCTACAAGTGATATTGGCTATATTGTAAATATTTTAGCTAATTTTGCTATATTTGAAAACAACAATGAATCAACTCCAAAATAATGTGTTTGGCTATCTAAGTTTAGGTCAACCCAATCTACATCGTATCTTCAACCCCTTGGGACTTGGGCTGGATTGAATACAAGTATTGTTTTTCTAAGACCATATCGGGCCAAGCCCAATGATAGAGCGAAATATTAGAAGCTCATCATATATTAAACAAAATCTAACAAGTGTCCTAAAACTATGTCATAATGTCATTTTTCTTTTGGATTAAAGTATTAACTTTTTATACTTTCAATCTTGATTCCAATCTAATTTATGTAATTTCAAAGGTTCAAATTTAGTTCATCAACTAGTTAATCTTAAATTTGTTTCTTTTAGTATAATTGAAGTGGTGAATTTGAATCACCAATTTCTTAATCTTTAATACATATTGATCCTAGTTGACCTAAGTTTTTTTTTTTTTTCCTTAAATTTTGTTCTGACTGTTACTTTATTGTTGACTTTTTTATTAAAACATCGAAATTTCGTATTTAATTTCTTTTATAAAATTTGAAAATATATTCAACTTAATAGGGACTAAATAGAATAGAATTCAACCTATAATGAATAAAATAATATTTTAGCCTTTTTTTCAAACATAGCATACATGTCTTTTCATATTATATTTGGGTAATTACAAAAACAATTATTATAAATAGAAAAAATATCAAATTATTAACAAATATAGCAAAATTTTACTTTTTATATATGATAGACCGCGATAGATCTAGATAGACATCTATCACTTTACAAGATACACAGAGATAGATGTCTATCACTTTACCAGATAGACATGTCTATCCATGTCTATCGCGGTCCATCACAGATATAAAGTAAAATTTTGCTATATTTATAATTATTTTTAATAGTTTTTCTATTTTTGAAAACATCCCTAATTGCAATTGATAGCATTTGTAGGGCTAATAATTAAGTGTATAACAACATTTTTAAAGAATTACAAATATTCCTAATTGCAATGGATAACATTTGTACCGCTAATAATTAAGTTTATAGCAACATTTTTAAAGAATTGCGAATATAGCAAGATCTATTTGTGATAGACTTTATTACTAATATCCTATCAGTGAGATATTCTACCCGTGATATAAATTTTGTTATATAGAATTTGCATTATACTATATTTGTCAATACTTTAAGTCTGATTGCTATGTTTGCAATTGCCCCTGTCATATTCGATATTATGTTTCTATATTTTAGATTGATTTCGTTTATGCTTTAATTAAATTAAAAATTTAATCTCTTCAACTTTCAAGTTTATATTAAATGTGTCTCTAACATTTTTAAAAAATATATCTAACAAGTCTTCAAATTTTCAATTTTAGGTTAATACGTTCCTAAATTATAGAAAATATTTAATAAATTTATGCTAAATTATATATTAAAAAAATACCCCTAAAGTTTGTACTTTGTGTCAAAAATACCTTGACTTTCAAAAGTTTCAAAAATACCCTTAAACTTTTAAAACAGTTTAAAATATCTTTGCCGTTAGTTTTGGATGGAAATCGTTAGTGTTTTGTTTTTTTAAAATACCTTTATTGTCAGTATATGAACACAAACCGTTAAATACTCATTTCAAATATCTTTAAACTTTTAAAAGTTGCATTAATATTCTTAGCCTTAAAAAAAAAAAAATGTTCCTACCATTAGTATAATAATTAATTTGTTTGAAGTTTTCTTGAATTCGAAAAGAACCAAGTTTAAAACAAATTATATATATATTCTCTTTTTTCATATAGATACTCTCATTTATTCAATTCTTACACCAATTTTATCATAACAAAATATAAACATAACTTCAAGTAAAACATAAAATTCCACATAACTCTAAAAATAAAAATCTTCCCTTAAAGTTTATCAAAACTATAAATAGTCAAGTGCAAAAAGAATGTATTTGGTTATTTACAAACTTAACTACTAACCTATAATCTTTTCAAAACATGAGATTACTAATCTATTCTTAGTACTTCCATTATTTTTTCTCCTTTTGCTTTTAGTAAGATAAACAAAATGTTAAAAAGTTAAACAAAAAGAGAGCAAGAGAGGATAAAAAAATAAAGAAAATAAAGTAATGACAGGTCATAGATTGAAATAATGAGAGAGAAAAAATAAGGGGTGATGAGTTGTAAATTAAAGTGAGAGCACTCTTAATATTTTTTTTTTTTAATTTTCAAGGATACTAATGTAACTTTAAAAAATTTAAAAGTATTTTTTAAAGCAATTTTTCAAATATAGAAAAAAATATATATATACATATATAAATATAAATATAGCAAAATTTTATTATCTATTTGTAATAAACTACGATAAACTATTATTTGTATCAAAATAGACACATATAATATATCGCAATTAAGTAGTTTTGTAATTTGAAATAATTTTCCTATTTTTTAACCATTCTTTATTTTTTTTTGGGATATTTTCCAACATCCAAAACCACAAATAAGAATATTTTTTAAACTTTTGAAGGTTGAAATATATTTTTGACACAAAGTGCCAAAGTTTAGGTTTAGGGGCATTAGCCATAAATTTATAATTTTAAATTTTGTATTATATTAAGTGGTTAATAAATTACTTGCTGGTTTTATAATTTGTATAAAGATTTTACAAACGTATTGAGCACATAATTAAAGATTTAATGATGTATTAAATACAAATATTTGAAGTTTAGAATGTATAAGGTAAGAGTTTAAACATACTTTAACCAATTATTTAAAATGTGAATGCCTTCCATAAAGAATAATTTTATGTAAAAAAAAAAAAAGAAAAAGAAAAAGAAAATATTGGGGACATAAAAATTTCAGGACCACAGGTTGAGTCCAATCCTCATTATGTTTGATAATAAATAGTTTTATGTGTAATAATAATAATAATAATAATAATAATTAATGTAAGACGTTTTTAAATCAACCTACTTCTATTTTCTTTTCCTTTGATGGGATTAATGAGAAAAAAAAATAAAAATAAAAATTTACAAATGAGTTGTCGTTGGTTTTATATTCATTTCAGAGATAAAAAGTAATTTTTTTTCTTTTTTTCTCTTTCTCTGTCTCTTTCCTCCTACTTCGCCGTCACGAGAAAACAGAGTACACATCGGAATGTTCAAACAGTCCATCAAACGCCACATATTCTGTATCATTGTAAAATCTCTCTCCTTCCCCCAACTCGAACGCCTCGTAATTGGGAACCGCATCTTCAAATCCCCAAATCTCTCCGATGCCAGACGACTCCGACGACGCCCGTGTCAGTTCACCCACCTCCGTTTCGCCTCCGTGGCTTGTGGAGGCGTCGGAGGGGGGGAGACCGAGCTCATCGTCGGAGGCTAGAAGAAGGTACCCGAGCTCCGGCAAGGAGTCAGCGGGGGTGGCCGAGGAGACGGGGGAAATCTCGTCTGCAAAACTCTGGATGACGGAATCGAGATCTTGAAGGGTGGGATCGGGGTCGGCGTCGTCGAGAAGGCCGAGGAGGTCTTCTCGGAGACGTTTGACCTCGGGAGAGTCGGATTCGGAGTGGGGTGAGTCGACTCGGAGGCGTTTGTTTGAGGAACGATTGTCCATGGAAATGGGTGATGTGGGGGAAGAGAAAGGGGGGAATATGGAGAGGTGAGAGATGAAGGTGCGGCGGCAGAGCGGAGAAGAGGGATATATAAAGGGGACAAAGTAGAGAGAGAAAGTTAGAGAGAGAAAGAGAGAGTTTGGGTAATGATAGTGACACCAGGCGCGTGGTAGAGAATGCGTAGTCTACATCACGGACACCTCGTCTTCTTCTTTTCTAATTTATTATTTTTTTTCTTTTTTATTTTTCTAATCAACTTTTTGGCTTTATCTTTTTTTTTTTTTTAATAATAATAATAATAAATTCGATTGCATAACATCTTGAAGTCCGGTAAACCGGACCCACCGGCTTAGTCAGTCTACCATAAATAATACGGTTTTCCTTTATTTTCACTTTTTCTTTTCTTTTATTTATTTATTTATTTATTTGCTTTTTTTTTCTCTGTTTTTCCTTTTCTGTGCAATTAGCTGGGTTTTGATATGGCATCATATTCTTTCTATTTTACTTTTCTTTTTTCTTTTAAAAAAAATGTTTATATACTATTTTACCTTTTACCTTTGACCTTGTAACTCCCTCCTCAATTTTTATTTTATTTTATTTTTGATTAATTTTAACAAAATATTAAAAGTATGGTTGTAAAAAGATTAAAAAGAAAAAAAATGTACTCCGAGAAGTATAAAATGAGTCTATGACTTTAGCTTTAAATTATCCCAATTAGAAATACTTTAAGTTTTGATATCTTATCTCTAGTTAAATTCTCTTTTAACTCTATAATTTGAGAATGGAAAAATGATGTCAGTAGTCAAAAGTTTTGAGAGAGTGATTTTGTAATTGGGGTCCTGGAGAGATTTATGTGTAATTGTAATAATTTTTGCATAGTAAAATTTTTCTAGTATGTGGTTTTTTCTCCAGTTTCAAGTTTTTTCACGTTAATGCTTGTGTTTTCCATTTGATTGTTTTTTTTTTTTTAATTTCTTTGTTATTTTTTTCTTATCTGGCCATGGGAGTATAAGTTTTTTCCCAACATATACTTCAATAATTAACTTTTGAAATAATAATCATTATTTTATTTATTAAGGTATGCCTTGCTTTGATTTAAGCAAATGGGTGAAGGTAATAAGTTTGAAGGCAGATATCTTGAATCGCTTGCTTTGATTCCATATTAAATCACCGATTAACCCAAAATTCAAAATTTTAAGTTCATGGTGAAGGTAAATTCGTTATTGGTAAAATATCATTTTGGTCTCTATACTTTAAAGATTGTTCAATTTTAGTATTGTACTTTTAATTGTCTAATTTTATTCTCTATACTTTCAATAAATTTTAAATTTTAGTCCCGATGATAGCTTATTGTTGATTTTTTTTTATAAACTTTTTTGTTTTCTGTAGCATTTTTACTATGAATTTTGAAAACATATTCACATATTTTATTTGAAAACTACCCTATTATTTTATCAATTTTAGTAAAAATTAACTTTGAATTAGGACTAAAATTTGAGAGACTAAAATTGAAGAAATTTTAAAATATGGGGACCAAAATGGTATTTTAAGCTTTAATATTATATCATCTATCATAATAATATTCAATTAATTTAATAGACTTTGGTTTTTTTTTTTTTTTTTTCCTTTTTTGGGAAAAAGTTTCTTCTTTTCTATACAAAATTGTGATTGGATACTAATGCAAGCAGTAATGGGATTGAGTATTAGTTAAAATACAAATATAAAATCCGTAATGTTGTAAGTATAAATATGGTAGGTATAAATGTAATCGAATCAGAACTTTATAAGTTGATAAATCTAAAATTGTTTAAATATTCTTGACTTGATTTCTTTTTTCTCGCAATTAAGAGGATATTCGTTTTATAAATCTCCACGAAATTTATTAGAAAAAAGTTTCAATTTTTAAGAATGATGTAATCAAAGAACAAATAAGTATGTTTTTATTACAACAAAAATTATTATTAGTGAAAATAAACACATCCACATCACATAACAATAGTTCTATTGATATTTCAATATTTTAACATTTTCTATTATACCATAAAGAAGTTTATGAATCATAAAAACATCCAACGTCATAATAAATATTCTAATTTATTTTAAAATAGTAGAATGTTTATTTTAGTATTTAATGAATTTTTTGCTTTATAATTTTTTTTAGAAATAGCTATTAATATCGACAATAGATTAGGTTGATATTTCTGTCTACATTTTATAAAATTAAGAATTTTTCGATATTGACATTTTAAATTTTGAAAATAAGAAATTATAAAATAATTGTGGATCTCATTTATAAGCGCAAGAATGTAAAATATTAATAAAAAATGGTGGAACCCATGGAATAAAGAATGAGAAAAGGATGAAGATTTATAAGGGGAATGGGAATACCTCTTTTATGGGATAGGATTTTTCAAAATTGGTGGTGGACTCCAACAATTGATTCCATTACTACATTTCACTAAATCTCATTCCTTAAAGTAAACAAAACCTCAATTTAAATTTTTAACTAACCACCCTTTTTTTCAAAATTAAAAAAGTTTTTAAGTTTCAACAAAGAAAAAAATCATGTTTCTTAGAGGATAGAAAACTAGCTTTCAAATCAAGGATGCTATATTTAGAATTACGTTTGTAACCGTTGAAAGTGATTGTGAGAAAATTTTAACATCCTCCTTGTTTTGTAAATCAAATTATTAATTAATCTATGTTAATCAATTTTTAAATTCTAACTAACGTGAAAAAATTAATAATAATAACTTTTAGATTCATATTTTCTAAAAATCTCCAACTTTCTTAACTTTTTAAATAAATACATTATAATAATATTCTTCCATATTAATATATCTTTCATATATTTTTAAATTTTAATCCATTCAACTTTTTTATAAAAATTATTTTTCTTAAACTTTTATCAAATAATTTAGATTAAACAAAATAATTGAAGTTCAAATTATATAAAATTTTACAAAATATATATTATAATAAATTATTATTAATGTCAAAATAATTAAAATAATAAGCCTACTTCGGTTCATATAAACTAATTTAATATTGATTTATCTAACACCATCCACCGTAATTAGTTTTTCGAATTTAAAATTAAAATTTATCAAATATTACTTTACTGATTTTTGGTACAATCATTCCAAACTATACAAAAAAAATTTTACGTTAGGGGCAAATTTGTAAATAAAAAGGTGGATTGGGTGTGAAATTGAGAATAAAATTAATGGAATGAGAAAGAGAGAACAAAAAAAAGGGGCAATGTTGTGAATCAGTTTGAAAGGAGGGAAAGGCAATAATAAGAGAGTGAATATTGTAAATAACTTTGTTTGGTTTGAGATGTTGACTAACGCACATGACATGAAACTACCTTTACGAAAAATAAGAAAGAAATGCATCGTTTAACCCCAAAACAAAGGAAGGTTGTTTCATAAGAATTTCAATTTTTTAACTCACCAATGGGTATGTTTTTGTTTCCTTCTTTTAAAATAATTGTAATAACTAACATTTTTAGGATTAATAATAAAATATATAACAACATTTTTAAAATAATTGTAAATTTGACCAAATTTATCAGTGATAAAATCTACCATCTATCGTTGATAGACACTTCTATTAGCGATATAGTCTAACATTGATGGACTTTGAGTTGCTATATTTAAAAAAATTATTTTGCATTGCGTTGCATCTATTGATACTTTAAACCTAATTGCTATATTCATAATTACTAACCCAATATTCAATAAATATGTTGAAATATTTGCATAACCTTTATTTTACAGGTTTTTTTTATTTTTTTATTTTTTTATTTTTTTATTTTTAAATAAAATGTATGTTAAGATTTTACAAATAAAAATGGAGGGAATCATTTTTTTTTTTAAAGTAAGAGCTTGTCCGAATTTACTTGAAAAAAAGTGTTTTTCATAAAAGTCATAATTATTTAAACTATTTTCATAAAAATTGTTTAAAATACACTTTTAAAATTATTTTAAAAGCTATTTTGAGTGATTATCAAACACCTCAATTTTTTTTGTAAAATGTCTTATTTTTAAAATTAAACACTTGAAAAGTTAAATCAAATACACCATAAAGAATTAAAATATTGGATTAATGTTGGAAGTACGAGGTTGAAAATACTTTTTTAGAAAAAGAAATGTTTAACTTTTAATTCTTGTTTATTCCATTTTTAAATACATCAATAAATTTATTATGTAAAACTAAAAGAAAACCAATTATCAAGGTGTTTGGGGGAGAGGGAACTTCAATCCAAGTGATGTGAATTCAACCATTGAACCATTGAATGTAGCTGAAGGAGCAATTACAAAAAGCACATTCACACATCTTCAAAAGCTAGCAAATTCACGAGAAGTAACAAATAATTTTGAGTCCAAATTTATATATAATGTTAGTTCAATGAGTCAAGAAGAGAATGACATAAAGATAACATGGGAAAAGTCTTAAAGTTTGGATGATGGCACGGTAGACCAAAAAATGTGCATATTTTGTGAAGAAAAAATGTTGTTAAGTGTGCACTGCATGGAAAAATTTGATGTCAAACCTTGTCACACATGCAAATCAATGTTGTCACCTTATATAGGAGTTATTTAAGACAATTTGAAGATTTTCTACATTTTTAATTTTGCATTTTGACTTATTAATTATTATGTGATTCAGTTTTAAGTTCCTAAGTAGAAATTTCTACCGTTTTCATTTAATAGTGTTGAATGACTTTTGAGTTTTTGGTCATATCCACGACCTTATGACCTTTAAAAAGACTTGTAATTCTCTTTAAAACTCATGTTATTGATATTAAAAAGTTTGTGCTTATTCAATCCATTTGGTGTTGCATTTTCTTTCAAATTTTGTTTTAGACTTGATCAAGCTAATTGTAGAGTGAGTTGTCTTAGGGTTTAAGAGTGACCAAGATTCTAAATTTGATCTAAATTAGCTTTCTTTGTGAGTGTTTGCAAGAATCCTAAAAGGACTTCTAACTTTACATCCAACGAATATCGCGAGTGTTTATCACCTAATTTGATCTAAAAATTTCTTAAATTCAAGGTAGGTCTCACGACTTATTAACTTCAATAAAATGACTTTTTAACTATTCACATGGTAAACCACCAAACAAAATATTTAAACAACTTCATTTCTTGTCCTAGACTTTGAGTAAATCTAAAATAGACCATTTACCTAAAAGTTGTCTCTTCCATGGGCAACAAAGTAAAATACTTCATTCTTAGCAATATTTATCAGGGACAATGTTTTTTTTTATTTTTTTTATTTTTTTTATTTTTTTTATATTATTTTAAAAAGGTACATCAAATATTAAAACAATAAAGAAATATATTAATGTAGTAGCGTGATGGAAAAGTTTACACATCTATGGTCCAACCACCATGTATCCTTTGGGATTGGCTAAGTTCTCATACAATTTAGTTCAAGATTCTTATCTCTTTTTGTGATAACAAAGACTTCCTCTTTTTTCTCTTCTTGAGAAATAGAAAAATAGAAATCAAATTGGAATTTCTTTTTCTTTTTTTTTTTTTTTTTTATCAATTTCATTTCTTCAAGGACAATTACATCAATTTATGTTATTTTCCAACCTTTTGCATTCAAACATTTTTTTCTTCACTAATGTAATTAATAATAAAAGAAATGTTTAAATATAGAGAAATGAATGTGAAGGTTAAGGGTGTGTTTGGAATACATTTTCAAGTGTTTAACTTAAAAAATAAGTCATTTTAGAAGAAATTAGAGTGTTTGGCAACCACTCAAAATAGTTTTTCAAGTGTATTTTAATTAGTTTTATAAAACAATGTTTAAACAAAAATGAGTTTTTTTAAAAACATTTTTGTCTTATGTCAATCCAAACAGGTCCTAAGTTGTGTTAGGATGAATTTTAGGAGAAATAATTTCAAAACTACCGCTCTTAGAATAAAGTGGTTGGTACAAATTACAATTACCCAAAAGAAATTTAATTTGAGCAAGTTTAATTACTATTTTGGTTCTTGTACTTTTGGTTTTGGTTCATTTTGGTCCCTATACTTTCAACTTTGTTTCATTCTAGTCCTTCTACTTTCAAAATGTTTGTTTTGTTCCTTGTACTTCCAACGTTGGTTTGTTTTGGTACTTAAACTTTAAAAAATTGGTCATTTTTATCCTTTAACAATAAAGATAAAGGGGCCAAAATAGTCACTTTTTAAAAGTATAAAGACCAAAATGAACATTTTTAAAATATAAGGACTAAAATGAACCAAAGTTTATAATATATGGATCAAAATGAACATTTTAAAAATATATGGACTAAAATGAACCAAAACTAAAAGTACATGGATCATAGTAGTATTTAAACCTTTGAGTAATTATCCCCCAAATTCTTAACATCCTTGCAATTAGTTGTGACTTATAAAATGTGTAAACTATTTATTTTAGAGTTCAACAACATGAAATTTAGATATTCAAATCTCTAATATTTTAGTCAATAGTATATAACTCAACCATTTGAGTTATACTCAACAACATCTACAAACCAAATTTGAATTAAAAAGTTAGTTGCAATAAAACGTAAAACTTGTACCAGAGTTATTGCAATAATACTCTCAAACTATAAACTTTTTAATTACGTCTAACCAAATCCAACCACTACAATAATATTATTAATAGTAAGGGTTTCATATATTGCTTTGCAAAGGAAGTGTTCCAATTGAAAAATTGAGGAAGTGGTTATTACAACCCTATAATTAATCAATGCTTTTTGGAATTTTTCCATAATCTTCTAGATTGTTATGCATATATTTTTCATGTAGATATATTGAATTACATTAAAGCTAAAATTATGGAAACTTCTGACAATTGCCTACAAGTATTAAATGGAAGGATTTCGGTAGACGACCTAAAACCAAACTTACATTATTTTGATTCCTAAATGTCAGTGCCTAAGTCCATATCAAAGTTTCGGTCAATTAGTCTTTGTAATGTGATTTAGAAAATTATTGCTAGATAATTTTTAGTAAGTTGAATAGTATGTTAATTAGACTATGTGATTTCGTAGAAACAATTCTGTATTTGTTCCAAGTCGTTTAATTTTTGATAATGTGTTTATTGGTTTCAAGTGTATTATTCATGCAATCAATTGCAATATCACTAAAGGGAGAGTTCTAAACGTGGTTATGAATTAAATATGAGTGAGGCTTATGATTGTGTGGAATGACCTTATCTCTTAAATGTGATGTTAAAAATAGGTTTTGGTGACATATGGGTTCAGCTTGTAATGAGTTGAAACAGTTTATTCAATAATTTTGCTTAACAACACACCCACAGAGTGGTTCACACCGAGCTGTGGGCTACATCAGGGAGATCCCCTTTCCCCTTATCTTTTTATTTTGTGTGCTCAGGGTTTATCTCCTTTCTTTAAAAAGGAGATTAGTCATCATACTTTATAGGGTTTACAAATTCCAAAATATCGTTTTATGATATTTCACATTTATTTTATGCTCATGATCGTCTTATTTGCAGGACCCCATGAGGGAGGTGCCGGATGTCGGCATGGGGGGGGGGGGGGGGGTGTATGATCCTTTACCATTGGCGATTTGCACCATAATAGAAGGGATGAAGACTATTGCCTCACTAGGTTTCTACTTGATCATTCTGGAGTTAGATAGTTTGACTGTCATGCGACTTTTAAAAAGCAAAAAAGGTAAATTTAACTATTGTCAGGTCGCTTGTGGAGTAAATTTTTGAGGTTAGTGGGGTTGTGAACGTTCGGCAATTTCAACATATTAGTCGACCACAGAATTATGTGGTAGGTTATTTGACCTCTTGAGCACTTTCGGAGGTTTATTCTCATGTGTGGTGGGAGGGTTTTTTCGCGTGGATTTATCTAATATTTGAGGCAGGTTATTGCTTTTCTAGTTCTTGTTAGTTTTGATTGTAATGTGTTATAAAGTAAAATTAAAGCTAAAATACGATTTTGGTCATATTGTACTTTTGAACTAATTCAGTTTTAGTCTATATACTTTCAAAATGTCCAAGTTTAGCCCATATACTTTTAATAAATCTTGAATTTAGTTCTTCAAGTTAACTTTTAGAAAATTTGATTAAATTACAATAATAATTTTCATGAAATAAAATACACTACGTGATTATCTTTCCAAAATTTATATTGGAAAGGTTAATAGTTAATAAAAAGGTTTTGAAAAAATCATCAATAAACGTTTAGTATAGATGAAATAAGATTTATTAAAATTATATTGACTAAAACTAGACATTTGAAGTAAGAAAATGCACCACTATAAATATGTGAAAAAAAATTACTTATCCTAAAATTTATTAAACTTTATTAGGCTTCACTATAAACTTTCAATTTCATCCAATTACACCTTCTATATATTCTTTTCTTTGTTGAAATTTATGTATTTTGGCAAGTTATTAGATGCGGTTAATTTGTGCAATTGGTTAAACATATTTTTGTGCAAAGTCTAATTAATTTATATAAATATTAATGATTTTTTTTAAGATTTTCACTTTTTTTTTTTTAAATTAGTGCATGAATTAACGAAAATTGACCCAAATTTTAATTTAGGTAAAATTATTTCTTTTCTTAAAAATAGTTGTCTATAAATTTTTTTTCGAATTCAACAACACGTGAATTGAAAGATTCAAACCTCTTACTAATTAGTCGATATAGATGCTTTAACTAGTTATAATATGTTCAAATTAGATTATCTATAGAAAGTTAAAAATTTGATCCCAAACATTTAGTTTGCTAATCTATCCTATATATATATAAAAATGACTATGAAGGGAGAATCTTTACATTCCAATTTTTCTTTACATTTTTTCATAATTCCTATTTTGTCCTTCATCATAACTATTTGAGTTAAAGTGGTTACATGTGAAGTGGTGTATTCTTTTATATATGTGTGTGATTTAGACCATAAATATGAAACATCACAAACTAACAGCAGAAATATATTCATGGTTATTTTTTAAGAAGTGGAGATATGTTTGAATGAATAATTACGTTTTTTTTTGTTTTAAAATTTCATACATTCATATTTTGTCTTCTCTCTAGAAATAGTTAGAACTTATTTTAATTGTTTTTTTTTTTAATTTAAAAAAAAAAAAAGATTATTTTAACAAGAAAACAAATATATTTGTGAAGGGGGGGAAAAGGTACATTTAGCACAAGATTTATTCTTTTCTTGTGAGACAAGCAGTAGTACATTCCACGTGTCTTCACCAATGAAAATTTGATACGTCAACTACAAACCAAAAACACTTACTTAGATCAGATTAACTTTTTTTCCTTTTCTTTTCTTTTCTTTTTCGCCTTTCAATACTTCCAAATGTTAATGTAGCAATACGTGAAAAGCATTCCTATTTGTTCCATTATATACTCTTTTTTTTCGGTCTATATTTCCAATGAATGACTTAATTTAAAATAAATGGTCTTCTTATACTTTTCTAAATTATATAATGTGAGTTTTTTTTTTTATTATTATTATTATTTTATTGAATAGTCAACTTGATTTTACAAAGTGAATTGAAGCTTAAGTAAATACCAACTAAACAAAAAAAAAAAAAAAAAAAACCTGAAAGAAAAATACATAAAATCTATAATTGGAAGAACTATAATTTTCTTTGACACCCTCCCTCAAATTTAAAATGGTATAGTGATAACCAACTTGAGTTTGTGAAGCGACCGATAAAAGTTAGAGGACAAAACTGAAGAAAAACTTCCAAACAAATCACAACAGATCTAGGTTGGAAATAAAAACCCATGCCACAAAAAATTTATGGGTCGGAAATAGAGATCCTCATTGAAGATCTCAAACTAAATCCACGAAGAAATTCTAGGTTGGAAATAGAGATCCTCATAGAGAGATCTAAAACAGAACCCATGAACTATTGATTTGAAAACAGAATAGAGATCCACAAACGCAGATTTGAAAACTGAATAAAGACCCACAACTGCTGTATATCTAAAAATAGAACTCAAATACCTTGGAAGATCTGAAAAATAGAACAAAGACTCATGAAAAAAAATGACGACTAAATCAATTTAGTAAGTAAACCAAATCGAACCAAACTGCTCTAACTGAACTTACCAAACCAATTTAACTAAGTCAAACTGAATCGGTCTAGAGACTGATACCTAGGAGCACCAAGTGGGCACAACATTGAATGGGTATGACTAGAAAAGTGACTAGAGAAGCCCATTGGTGAACAACAAAGATGTAGATTAGGGTACCAGACGAAACAAAGAAACCCATAAGCAGGGTTCGATCTGTGATGGAGGTAGATCTATACATGGACTAGGGGAGGGTGTTCGAAGCCTGTGCATTAGGTTGACGGTGCACAAATCTAGAATTAGGTGTGCTAATTTCGAGTCGAGGACACACTAATCCGGAAACAAATAGGTGTGGATTTGGTCTACAATGTCGTATCTAGATGGATCTACGGCACATAGATTTGGAAAGTGCTCAACTGAGGGATCTATGGCGCACGAACCTGGTCATGGATGGGCGAATCTGGGTAGGGGTAGTGCAAATCTAGGTTAGGCAAAGGCAGCACAACATGGATCTGAATGGTCGAAGCGCTAAAGAAATCTGAATAGTGATATCGGGACTTGTGGTAATGGACATATATATTTGTGTGGATCTGCCTCCGTCATTGGACGATAAATATCGGCAAAGGTCGGACAGAGACAACAACGGCTAGAATTGAATGAGACAAAATTCTAGCTTTGATACGACGTTCTTTTGTATTTTATTGAATAATCAACTTGATTACAAAAGTGGAAGATTAAATAGACACCAACCAATAAAGAAAAGAAACAGGAAAGGAAAGATACTAAAAACAAAAATATAGATAAAGAACCATATTTAAAACAATTTGCTTTTATAAAATGTGAATAATATAATATAATATATTATATTATACACATTTTAATTATTAAATGAATTGAGTTTATAACCCAAAATACTATATTTATTTAAATATAAATATTTTTAATTTAACTCTGCATTTAAATTTTAAAATTTTCAAATTCAAAATAACAATTTACTGAAAACATAAAAATATCATTTTCGGAATTTCACTATTTAGATCACAAAATTTAAAAAAAAAAAACCAATTTTGAAAAAAACATACATCAGATACATATACACTAAACCTAGTGGATCTAGAACATAAAATAGACTCAATATTCCATATCAAACAAACTCTTATATAATAAGTTAGGTTGAAATGAATAAGCTTTTAAGGTCATTGTGGTGCTAAGTTTCAAAAGAAAAAGAAAAAAGGATTATTGATTATGAATAGGGTTATAGTTTAGATGTATAATTATAGTATTCTACTTCCAATTTTTTTTTTTATTTTCTACTTTTTTATCGATAATTTAAAAAATAAGTTAGATTTTAAAAATTAAAAAAAGTAGTTTGTAAAAATTTGTTTTTTTTTTTTGAAATTTAGCTAATAATTCAACTATTGTATTTGAGAAAGATGCAAATTATTGTAAGAAATAAGAAGAAAATAGGCTTAATTTGCAAAAACCAAAAACAAAATAATTACCTAACAAAGTCTCAAATATTCAAATTATCACACATAAATATTTATGAACGGGAAAAACTTTACGACATAATAAAATGATTTTTTAATTAAAAAGAATACTTAGATCATTTCTAAAACCATTGTGTCAAATCAATTTGTTGAGTAAAAAAATTTGAATCTAACTTTCAAATCCACCCACCCATCAATCATGCAAACAAATATGTATGTTAACTTATAATAGAAAATTTAAAATTTTGTTTAAGAAAATATAATTCAAATCAAAGCATGCAGAAGTTCTAATTAGTGTAAGTAAAGCAAATTATGAAAAGCCAGATTTATAGATATTTGGGGGAAAAAAATGGAAAGATGTAACATTTGAGTATTTGTACTAGAGTAAATTTTCTCAACTATTTAAACAACTTTTGTTTTCGACAATTTAATTTAATTTAATTTTGTAAAATTGAAGAACTAATATCTCACTTTTAAAATTAAAAAGAACCAAATAAAAAATAGCTCAAATCCCCTAAATTTAATTGGTTCAAACTTTCAAATCCAACTCCCAAAGTTTCGAAATAATTTGATTTTAGAACTGTTTTTAGAACATTAATAAAAGTGAATTACAAAACTTAATTGCCTTTTATGTTTGGTAAAGTTGTTTATGAAAGAATCCATTAAAACTACCTTTCAAAATAAATGCCCATTCATACCATTTTTAAAATGTGTTTCTTATCGATCTCGAAAAGCTATCAAATTTATTTCTCAATTGTTTAAATGAATTGGTTCAAAACAACTAATTTTTTTTTAAAAAAAAAAAAGTTACCAAATTGTTCTTTACAAGAGAATGTAATATATAAATATAATTTTAAATGAAAAATATGTAATATTTCAAATAATTATTAAAAAGTAAAAATGATAAAATAATTGTGCAAATTTTGAGTCATTATATAGCTATTGCTTAATCAACACCATAACCTACTTGCCCAAACATTGTTTTATAACCTACTTGTTGAAATTTATTTAAAAGTTTATTTTGTAATAATACATAAAAGTGACCAAAAAATGTGCAATTGAGGTGGCAGCAAATAATTGGCCAAATGTCTATTCAAAAAGTTGTTTCATATGGTTGACACATGGCCTTTCCTAATCTCTAATATTAGATTGCTTAATTGTTAATGCAACTCAATTTGACTTTGACTATGAAACAAAAGCTGGCAATAGATAGCTTAGTCATCCTACCCAATTATATAGCGCCACGTCATCTCTTCTACATTCATCACGAATAACCTGTCTTATTGTTTTTAAATTATTCAAAATTTTAGGTTCAAAGTGAAAGCAATATATATATATATATTTAACATTTTGGTATCATATTGTATTGAATTCAATAATGCAGGTTGTACCCTAACGGTTCCTTTTGTCAATTTAATATAATATTATTAATATAAAAATGTTTGAAAAAAAAATCATTTTAAATTATTTTGATCTGTGAGAATCTTTCAATGAGGAAAATATCTAAAATAAAATAACAGTTGTGCATATTGAATTGGGCATAATTTTTTTTTTTTTTTTTTTTAAGAGAACTGGGCATCATTTTTCAAACATTATAAATGAATTTATTTAGATCTTTGATTTTAATATGAAAGTTTATTTAGATCTTGTCGTCAAATTTACTTTATAATGAAATTGGATGTCTAATTGTCTGCATGTATTAATTATGATAGTTTAAGAAAATGTTTAGTTTAAAAAGAAAATAAAATAAAATAAAATAAGATAGGAGAGAGAAATTTGGATGCATGACATCTACAAAAATGTAAAATTTAAAAGAGATTTTGGAAACATATTTCATCATAATGAATCAAAGGATGTTTGGAAAACATGTTTGACAACTTTTCTTTTTTTTTTTTTTTTTTTAGATTTTATTTTTTTCTTTCAAATTTTGCCAATGTAGTTTAAATTTTGCAATAAGTTAGTGTCCCCCACTTTTATATGTAATATTGTTTGAATTTTGAAAACATTTTTATAAAATTGACAAAAGAATAAAATCTGTAAAATGGAAATAGTAGATGTAAACTTAACTTTTAAAAACTAAAATTCAAAAGAATATCATCAAATGAGTTATAAATAGTAATACATACATATATATATATATATTTCTAACCTTTAGAAAAATGATACAAAACCTAAAATTTTACAACATACTAAACTATTGGAAAATTATTATTTCTAACTTAAAAATGTTTTGAGTGAGCAAAATTAACCTATTTTTCAAAAACTTTTTTTTCTAATCTCTTTTTTACTTTTTCATATTTTAAGTAGAGGACTCTGCATCATGAAAGTAACATTTTATCTTACAATCAAGTGCCTCCAATTTCACCTTTATCTAATACAACATTTCATATTCAACTTTAGTATTCTAATTTGTTTGTCTCCATGTCTTTGCAAAGTTTCAAAGGATAGATTTTGTTGTCATTTTTAAAGGAAAAAAATTGAGAAGAAAGTTTCACTAGAATTTCCTTAATTGAAAAGTTCTTTGTAGAAAAAAAAAAATCTTAGGTGAAATTTTGCGTAAGAATTGAAAAATGGGAAAAATTTCTGTAAGTTTAATTGGAATTGGAATTGGTTAAAAAAAAAAAAAAGTTAGAATTGGTTTAAGTTAACAAAAATGGAATTGGCTAAAAAAAAGTTTTTAACTGTATTTAATTTTTTATTAATAAAATCTTTTTTGCTTTTACAGTATATAATTCACAGAAGTTGTTAAGATTGTAGAAATCTATTAAAAAAAAAGAAAGGAAAAAAAAATGTCTTGTAAGAAACGTTACAAGAAATCCTGTAAAAATCTCCATAAGTTTTTAGTTTTTTTTTTAAGCTCACTGCAAATCTTAAGAATTCTTTGAAAAATCCCATAAGAAAACTTACAAGATTCTTAGTAAGTTTTTCTTCTTCTTCAAATCTTTACCATCTTAAAGATTTTGATGAGAATTCTAATAAGGAATTCTAATGGGATTTCCAATAAGGTGTCTTTTTTAATTACAATTATATATTTTTTTTAAAAAAAACTTATGGAAAATTCTCATATTCTCCGTAAGTTTTTTTCTACTAATTCCTTTTTTTTTTTTTTTATATATATTTACGAATTTCCACCATCTTAACAATTTTTGTGAATCCTATCATTACATTTGTATTCAATTCTATTTAATATATTCAGTTTGACCTTCGTTCAATAGTAAATGTCTTCCTTTTAATAAATACATTTTTTTCCTTATGTGAACCATGTCATTCTTATTTTTATTGCTATTATATCATAAATATGTCACTAATAATTATCCAATTTATTCATATTTTAGCGTACTTAATCTGAATTTGAAATTTAGGGAAATTGATCATTAATTTTCATTTAGAATTTTTTTCAACTAAGAATAGGTAAACTAAAAAATAATTTAACACATTTTTTATATTTATTAAAAAAATACACCATTTTTATTATTTTTTTTTTTTTACTATTTTTTGAGTGAAGTTTGACCCCTCAAATGAGTGACAACATGTTTAAAACTAAAGGACAAATTAAAAGCATTTAAATGAGGGAAAAATGGTATTAACACCATGTGGAGTCCTCTACTTAAAATCGGCAAAGATAAAAAAGAGGTTAAAAAAGATTTATAAAAAAATAGTTACTTTTATCCTATAAAAAAAATTTTAAATTAGAAATAACAATTTTCCAACTATTTTCAAAATATTTGGACTACAAAAACACAATCGTGGCATAAAAGTTCATCTATCAAACAAAAGTAAATTATATATAAAATATGCTAAACATCTTAACTTTAAAAAATACCTCTTTATATTTAAATGTTTTACCAATATCTTAAAGCTTTCTTAAAAATAAAAAAAATAAAAAAAAATTGTTGTCATCGTTAATTTTAGATGGAAAATATTTGTACTTGTTTTAAATATACTTCAATACTTTCAAAATTTTAATTATTACTATTATACTCCTTTTAAAAAAAAATTAATAATCTTACTATTATTATATAGTAAAAAAAACCTTTAATATCTCATTTAGAAAATACATATAGAACTTTTGAAGTATCATGAATATCTTAATTAAAAATCTCTTGCCCTTAGTATATGGACAAAACCAATCTCATAAATCAGATTTTTCTCTCCCATATTTTCTCTCCTCTACTTTAATATATGCCTTACATTTCTCATCCTTTTTTTCTCCCACTTCTTTTAATACCCCTTTAATCCCCCTCTTTAATTTCTATCTCTAAAACTCCTCTTTTTTCTCCATTTTCAAAAATATTTAGCATGCCCAAACATATAAATAAAAGAGATTTCAACACATGAATAGCCAATTTATTTAAAATTATTTCGAATTGAGAAAGAACCAATTGAAAACAACTTATATAACTCACAATTGAAAACAACTTATATAACTCACATTTTTTTTTCTTTTTTATATAGATACCCTCATTTCTCGTTCATTTGTCTAATTGTTACACCAATTTTCTTAGCAAACAAAGTCTCAAACCTTTAAATTAAAGTATAGAATCCCACAAATCACACAAGGTCCCAAAATCAAAATCTCCCATCAAAATTTAGCAAATCTATGAATTGCCAAAAACATAAAGAGATGATCCACAAAGGAATATCATCTTTGATTATGGGGAACCTTCTAAACAAATCACATTAATGTTGGGTTTTATGTCCTACAGCTTGTAATTTATAAATTTTGGAACTTATTCTCAATAAAGTTGTTATCGAGATTTATTCAGTAAAGTTGTTATTGAATATGTGAATTGCATTATTAAATTCAATAAACTAAGAATCCCTGACTATAGGTTGAATGCTTAGACTTTATGTGAAGACATAAAAGTGGATCAAGTTTAAGTTATAGCAAAAACGGTCTATAGTATAAGGATAAGAATGGGTACCTTATCCTGGGGACACTATGGCTGCGGTCCACTTTGTATTTGATACAAACGATGTGATCCTATATCCTTCATGTAGAGACATGTGAGTGGGGGCATCCTATGCAATGAGTTTGCATAAGACTGAACCATGAAATAATCACTTTTACTTTATAAGTTTACTGTTAAAACTGATTATTTCAACTTGTTGACCTAGGTAACTCGATTTTAATCTTAAGCTAACTATGAACTCCTGTTTGTTTGAGATTATCCTTTAATCTGCATAGGTGAGAGTGGCTCAAGTTCGCTTACTCAATAAACCCCCAAATTTAGGGATAAGATCAGACAGATAGCTGGGGACATAGTTTTGCAAGATGAAATTCACTCCTATTTTAGTATAGAAGTTGTTCTTTTAAGTATTGACTCTAGGTCTTGAACAAGGGGCTCCACCCTCTCATTGGCCCGAGAGGGATTTGGTTTGTTGGTTGGACCACAAACCAATTGTTCATTAAATGATCAATGGAACGTAAGGAGTGAGATTTAATTACAGGGGTAAAATGGTAATTTTGACCCAACTGTAATTATGAACAACTGGTGAAGGATCAACTTATGAATCATAGTTATATCAAGTGGACAGAAATATATCTACAGTGAGGAGAGTGCAGCTACTAGGCTATAGTGGAGTGTCTCGGTAGTTAACGAATGATAATTAATTAGGTTAAAAAGTTTAGCCGATTAATTTCGGATCGTTGGAGCTCATGACCTGTGGGTCCATTAGGTCCCCTCGTTAACTCATGGAATAAACCTTAAAACAGTGTGTTGAAAGAATTTGAAATCGTTCAAATTCGTTTAAGGAGTAAGATTTACGGTTTATTAGTTTTTAATTATGAATTCAATGAATTTAGAGAGTTGGAAATATTTAAATATGATTTAAATATTAATTTAGATGAATAGAGATTCATTAAATAGGAAATTGTCGGAAAAAGTGGAAAAGTTATTACTTTAATAATAAACATTAATTTAATATAATATATTAATTATTTAATTAATTATTATTTAATTAATTTTATATTAAATTAATTATTAGAATTAATTTAAATAAATAAAGAAAATTGGGATTTATTTATTGATTTTTGGAAAATCAATTTCCAATTTGGTAGGATTTTCCCACTTTGCATGTTGAAGGAGGAGGTGTTTGCCTCCTTCTTCAATCATCTTCCACAATCAATTTCATTCTTATATTTACCATGCTTGTTGTCGATGTACATGTAAATCAGATTTGCATGGTTTCTTCTTTAAATAGAAGAAGAAAATTTGGAAAATGGGTTGGTAATTTTGGTGAATTTTGCTGGAAATTCTCACCTACTCCAAACTCTCAAAAACTGGTTTTTTCACAAATTTGCTCGAAATTCATCACAATTTGGATCCCACAATCCGTTCTAACGCCAAAGAATAATGGGAGGACTCTTGTGGTGGTCCACAAAGTGTGTCGTGATCAAAAGTTTGAAGGAATTTTATTCAATTTTGAGCTACAACAAGTAAATACTCTAGCCTCTGTTTTTGGTTTTACAACAAGCATGTTTAATCTTCAAAATTGATGTAATTAGAGTGCTTTAGATCTTAATTGCTTCTGCATTTACGTTGTAACTCCTTCAATTAAATAGACGAATAGAACTGCAAAACGGAACAACAAAATTTTTCATCGCTACAAATTTGGTAATTCAAATGTTTTCTTTCTTTTCCCTTGTTATTGGTTGCCTACAAAATTATGACTCAAATTCTCAATGTGTCTTTCTTTTTTGTGTATGTATTAAACTCAAACGATGTGTTAACTCACACTCAACTACTAATGTACAACCTTCGTTAAAACATGTAGTTTGAATGTCACTTGGTGGTAAAAATATATTCTTCTTTTATTCTTTGCTAGAGCCTATATATCTTGATTGAAGGCAGATTGGGGAATGAGAGAATGGGAGTAAGAGGGTAGTGAAGAAGAGAGAAAGATAAAAGTGAAAAAAAATAGAGAAGTATTAGACCACAGATTGAAAAAGGAAAGAAAGAGGAAATGGAAGAGTGACACAAGGAGATGCGTAGATATATGGTAATTTCCAACCATATGGTAATGGTTGTATTTTAAAGGTTAGGAACATCAATGCAATTTTTGACAGTTTAGGGTATTTTTAAAATGAGGTACTAATTAATGGTTTCAGTATATAGACTAATGATAAAGGGTGTATGATTTATTTATATCTTTATTTGCTTGAGAAAGTTTAAGAGTATTAATAAATCTTTAAAAAGTTTAAAGATACTTTGAAACAAATTAGTAACCGTTTTCATTGAAAACTAAAGATAAGGATATTTAGTTCGTCCAATATTTATCTTTTAACTTATTTGGTTTAAAATCATGTCTATAATAGTATACTAATACCTATACTCGAATACAAATCATTATTTAAATTAGAACAAAGTTGAAGACTAAAATTGTTATGATGCATAAATACTTAACTAAAACCAACATTCTAAAAATTGAGAAATCAAAATGAAACAAGGTGGAAAGTATAGAAAATATATATATATATATATATGGAAAGTTTAAAGATTGAAATTGAAATAGGAGAGAAAAAAAAGATTTAAACCAATAAATTTGTTAATATAGTGAAATAGATTTAGAAATAATAAAAGGAAAAGTAAAAGAATAGTTAGAATTAAAATGAAGAGCGTATAGAATGATGAGCCGTACGACGTACCCGAGTGGAGGACTACACACAAAAGAAAAGAAAAGAAAAGAAAAGAAAAGAAAGGTACAACCTTTTTTCCTCCAAAGTTTAATAAAGGAACCCCACTTGTGTTCTCAAGTGGGGAATCCGACAACTTTCTTAGGTGGCATGATAACGTTTACCTTGCACCATCCCCTTTTTCTCCAACAACAAAATTATATTATTTTAATAAAAACAAATATATATATTTATTCAACTTTTTTCTTTTTTTTTGCCGTTCATCCAATTATTCAACTTTAAATAAATTTTCTTTCTTTTATTTTCCAAATGTTTTTGCATTCTTTCCTCTTTTGTCATAAAAGTAAGCGATAAACAAAATAACTACTGTTTATGATACACCTAAATATTTTTTTTTCATCAAATGTTTAATAGGGTTTAGATTTAGATCTACCTCGATTTTCTTATCTTATTGTGTTAACCTTATTTTTAGTTTTTTTATTTTATTTAAATTATACAAAAAATACTGATCTTAAATGTTGAGATAAGTTTCAATTATGTTCTAAAAGATACATTTTTACTATTAAACTTTTAAATTTCTTTCTAAAAAAACATTATTTTCTCGAATATTTGATAGTAATTAAACCGAGTAGAAATACTTTAGGAAATGAGTAAAGTAATGGAAAATATAGTCACAAAAACTATTGATATTATTCATAACTATATAAAATGTTAATATCGTTACTACAGTTTATTTTATATCAAAATATATCGTTAAAATCTTTTATATAATTAATTTTATAAAACATTTGTATATATTATGTCATATATTTGCAATAGAATTTTTAAAGATAATTAAATACTATTTTAAAACTTAAAAGGCTAAACTACCATATTGGTCTCTATATCTTGAGGTTTGTTCAATTTTAGTCTCTATATTTTATACTTTGAGGTTTGTTCAATTTTAGTTCATATACTTTCAATTGTCCAATTTTAGTCTTGGTACTTTCAATAAATCTTAAATTTGGTCCCTCAAAGTTAATTTTTACAAAAATTGATTAAATAATAATAATAATTTTCATGCAAAGAAATGAAAATAATTTTTGTGCTTGTTTCACAGTGATGTAAGATGTCTTGGCATTTAGATATTCTCGAGCATCCTAGGATGCCCTTCCCAAGCGCCTCTTGAGAATTTTGGATGCCCTCTTAAAACATGGGTTTTCTAGATTCCCATGTCAAGAGCATCCCATTTTAACTTTTTACCCTTCATATATATACACACACATATTGTTGGATTTTTTCAGCAAAATATTAGAAGTGCAGTTGTTCCACATAAAAAAGATTTAAGAAAGTGATGGACTTGTCCTATATTGAAAATGTTTAGGAAAATCATGAGTTTGTCTTACATTGAAAAGGTTTAGAAAAGTCGTGAGCTTTAAGCACTATAAAAGGGAGCCTATACCTTTGTTTTTCAATTGTTCCAATTAGAATCACTTTAAGCTTATTTTGTATTCTCTAGTTTGAGAGTGGGAAAAAAGGTGTGAGTAGTCAAAAGTTTTGCGAGAGTGCTCTTGTAATTGGGATCAAGAGAGAGAATTATTTTGTGTAATTGTAACAATTTTTCACATAGTGAATTTCTTTCTTGTGGGTTGTGGTTTTTCTCCGAGTTAGAAGTTTTCCACATAAATTATTGTGTTTCTAGTTTTAGCTTTCTTTTAATTTCTCTATTATTTTTCTGCTTCTTCCTACAATAAAAGTGAGAGATTTTTCCCAACGCATACTTCATTTGTACTTTATAATTAAAACACATATTGACAACTATATATATATCACTATATTTTTGGTTATATTGTACATGTTTTTACTTAATTTTTAGGAAGATTTTTAAATTTTAATGTAAATTAATATTTATTTTTATAAAAAATGTTAAATTAATAAAATTATATATTATATAAGTTCAAATTATATTAAATTAAGTATAAATTAAAGAAGGATATTCTTGGAACATTATGTAAGTTTAAGTCATTTTTGAGTAAAAATCTTACAAAACAAACGCAATTGAGTATCACCTAGGCAAAGCAAATGTTTTGAGCAGAATGTCTTGATACTCCCATGCTTCATGTTATTACTTCTACTTTGATAAGAGAGTTTAAGCTTTCCTATGCTACCTTGTTTGTGGGAGAGATAGGAGGTCTTTTAGCGCATTTCCAGCTAAGGCCTCAATTGGTTGGTGATACTATCAGAGAAGAGTCTAAAGATCCTACGCTCGAGAAGCTAGAAAAAGTGAGAGCTTAGCAGATGGTGGATTATGAATTGAGATATGATGGAGCTTTTACTTAAGTATGGTTGAGCTTATGTACCTAACGACCCAATGTTAAAGAAGATCATATTAAAATAGGCACATAATTCAGTATATGGTATGCATCCTAGCAGCACCAAGATGTATAAAACCTTGAGGGGTCATTATTGGTGGTCGGGTATGAAATGTGAGATAGTTGATTATGTAGCCAAATGTTTGATATGTTAGTAGGTTAAGCCTGAACGCCAGCAGCCAGCAGGATTGTTAAATCTACTTCCTATTCTAGAACGGAAATGAGAACATGTGACAATGGATTTCCTATTTAGTTTACTACGAACTCTTAGTGGGTTTGATGGCATATGGTTGATTGTAGACAGGCTCACAAAGGCAGCACGTTTCTTGCCAACCAAGGTGACAGTTACACTTGATAAACTGGCATAGTTATATGTTGATAAGAAAGTGACTCAAACATCTGGTTAGTCGGAAATGACCATATAGACCTTAGAGGATATGCTACGAATCACGAACAATAAATTCTCCAACGAAAAACACAGGAATTCTTCTTTGGACTTTGAAACACCACCACAATGGCTACCTCACCATTCTCTTGGAAGAATCAAAGAGGAGTTTTGTGGGCTCTCTATGATTTTGGCAAGAGAGAGATATTTTTGTAAAAAAGAGATAGTTGGAGAAGGAGAGATTGATTTCACAGAATTCTTCTATAAAGTGTGATGCATTTGTAACTTTCAAATAATTAAATAGAATGCATGTTCATGCAAATAATATCATATATCCAAATAATATAACACTTATATTAAATATGATGCATGATAATGTTTACCTAAGGTGAAATTTTAAACTATATGGCATACATTATGCAATATATCTCAAATTTAATTTAATCACATCTCATGCAAAAATTAAATTAAATAGAAAAAATAGACAAACTTTGGGCACTCGAAAAATTGATTAAATTATTATAATCAAATTATATCAATTTAATTAATTAAAATAAAATAAAATTATACAAAATGGAAAATTGCCACTTGGCCAACTTGAACCCACAACCACTAGAACATTGAATGTGCACGCTACCATCGAATTGTCACAACGCTATTGGGTAATGTTGCTACACTCTAGCTTTTGAAGTCGTAGCACAGCGACGCTTAAGGCGAGCATCGCAACGATAACACTTCTGTGCTGCAACGTTGTGATGCTATGCTATATGCTGAAGCATAGATTGTATTTTATGCTCCATCTTTGGTCCCTTTTTTGTCTGTTTTCGATCCTCTTCCTCAACAACACTTGCCTTTTGAAAACATCTATTTTGCAAATCCATACTCAAAAATTGTTTTGTCTTCTTAAATTAGGGATGTTTTTATGAGATTTCACGTGTTTACTAGTGGTTTTCAGGTAATTAAGAAGAAATTCAGTGTCCAAGGCTAAATGAACCAAACTGAGCCAAAATCGAGCGAAAAACAGAAGAAAAAAATGAAAAAAATCCTAGAAAGAGGGCAGCGCAGTCGAAAGTGTCGTTGTATTGGCCTCTACGCTCCAAACTCGAGAGCATCAAAACTAGGAGAGTCGTTGGCGCTGGCATGGAGCGTCGTTGTGCTACGAATCTACGCTCAGAACCAACCTTCCATGACGGACAGTGTCGTGACATTGCCCAAAAGCGCCACTACGCTGCCATATGATGATGGATAGCGTCGTTTCGCTCTCCAAGAGCGTAGCAACACTAGCTTTCCTTTTTTTTTATAAATTTTGCAAATTTGGAAAATATTTTGGGCGGTCACTTCTATATATTGAGTGGTTCTCAACAATCCTTGACACACAAGAAAATACACAAGGGGGAGACACACGAAAACACATCAAAAGCTAGAGAATTAAAGGCCGAGAGTGAGAGCTTAGTGTAAGATATGATGATTCCATGATGCAAGAAGTTTTGAGGATCGTCAGAAGGCAAAATCCTCATCCCCGAGACAAGCTTGGAAACCAGATAACTTTCCTTCCCTTTCTTTATTCTTGGTTTATTTGTTGTATTTTGTGGTTCTAATGCGGTTTTTGACTATGGAAGCCATGTTAGGCTAAACTTCTCATAGTTTTAAGGGTAGATGAATTCTTAGGTTTAAATTGTTGCACACTTTGCTTCTTGAATGTTAATTTGCATTTATGCCTTCTAGCATGACCGTTCTTAATGCTTTTGAATGTTTGATCGACATTTGAGTGATTCTATGATTTAAATCTTACTTGAAAAAAGTATGTTTAAGTTAGATCATGCATGCTAGACCATTGTTTGAAAACACAGAACGTAGTTGGATATTAGTAGAAATTGTTGATGAAGGTTCTTAATGCGTTGCTTAATCACCTAGTTTCAAGTAATTAGTAATTAGGGTTTGAGGAAAAGAAAAGATTGTTTCTGAAATATTCAATTTGGATAAACGAGTTCTAGATCTAGGTGTTGTGCAAATTACTTCAAGAGTCAAGCAAGTGTGTTTAATAATACCTATGATAAAATCTATTCCCTAAAACGACTCTTAGTTGATATTTTTCCATATATCACTTTTATTTGTTTTCTTAGATTAGTTTAGTTTAAGTGACATTACAAGTTGGTCCCCTAAATAAAATTGGAAAGATCACTGAATAGCTAAAAGAATAATCAATCCAATTCCCTAAGAACAATACTCGGCCTTACAAGCCGTTTTAACTATATTATAACATGATCTATGCACTTGGGGATTCGCACATCAACAACGCCCACCTTTTCTCCAAATTTTGTTTTCAAAACGAAATTTAATGCACAACCTGGCTCTAATACCGATTGAAGGAATCGAATTCCCAATGGAATCGAATGATCGCCTTGTGCCATTTAATTTGTTTTGAGAAAAACAGAATGCAGAGAACAACAAAATAGATAAACAACTATATAATTTGCATGCTTAGAAGAATATTAAGAGGAATCAATGTTTCCTACCTTTGAAGACTGCATTCATTGTGGAAAAATTCTTCTATGAATCACGAACTGTAAATTCTCCAATGAAAAATACAGGAACTCTTCTTTGGACTTTGAAACACCACCATAATGACTACCTCGCCATTCTTTTGGAAGAATCAAGAAGGAGTTTTATGGGCTCTTTAGGATTTTGGCCAGGGAGAGATGTTTTTGTAAAGAAGAGAGAGTTGGAGTGGGAGAAATTGATTTCACAGAACTCTTCTGTAATGTGTGATGTATTTGTAACTTCTCTCCCATTTTTCTTTTACGTAAAATGTTAGTGTGAGAGAGAGGGAACAAAACAACTCCCCACTACGTGAGAGTTATTCAATATAATAATATTAATTAATTAATTAAAATTTATTAAATCATATTTAATAAATTTAATTAAATAAAATCAATTAATTAACTAATGTCTCATATTTAGTTTAAGTTTGAATCATATTCAAATAACCTTCTCTCACACAATCTATAGTTTTAATATGAATCTCATTCATGTTAAGTTTAACCTATAGTTTATATATGAATCTCATTCATATAATTATTATTTAAATCTTATTCAAATATTCATCTTTCTTATAATATACAGTATAAATTTTGAATCTCGTTCAACATAAACTTTATATTATAATGTATCTATATATATTATGCTAATTGTATCACATACAATTAATCCCTTATTAATTTGAACATTTCAAATTAAACCAAAATGTTTGATTCTTATACTAATCCTTTATGAGCTATTAAGGAGACCTCATGGACCTATAGTTAGAAGCTCCAATGATACGAGATTAATCAATTAAACTCTCTAATTAGATTAATCAATATTCATTAACTGTAAGTCACTCCACTAAAGACTTACAGTTGCACTCTTCGCACTATAGATAGATATATTTCTGTGTCCACAAAATTTACTAATCAATAGTAAATCGACCCTTCACAAATTACTCATAACTACAACTAGGTCAAATTACCGTTTTATCTCTATAGTTATATTCAACTTCTTAAGTACCACTGATCCCTCTAATGAACAAATTGTTTATAGTCCAACTATAAACTAACCCGTCTTGGGCCAGTGAGAGGGTGAGACCTCATTGTTCAAGACCCGGAGTCAGCCTTAAGGGAATTATTTATCTACTTACCCTAAATACAGGAATAAGTGAATTCCATCTTATGAAAATATGTTCCCAGTTCCCTAATCAGACAAATCCTCAAAATTGTAGGTTTATTAAGTCGGCGATTTGGCCACTCTCACCCATAAAGATCAAAGGATTGCCCTTATAGACAAACGTTCATAACTTACTCAGGATTCAGGTCGACTTACCTATAGTTATCCTATGAAATGTTAATTTCTACCATTAATGTTGTTACAAAAAGAAATTAAACATTTCGCAGTCTAGTCTTGTACAAACTCTTTACATTGGATACCCCCACTCGCATGGCTCCATATGAACGATTAGGATCAAATCGTTTGTAACATTTTACAACTCCTTGTAACAATTACAAAGTGGGTTGTATGCGTAGTGTTACCAAAACAAGACACTTAACCTTATTCCTATGCCACAAACCTTTTGGTTATTACTTAAACATCATCCAACCTTGTATGTCAACCACATACATGTTTAAGTTTACATAAAATAACCATGGAATTTTAGTTTATTGGATTGAGTTAATACATAAGATAGATAAAATAACTTCTTATTTTATTCAATAAATAAAACATATTTACAATTTACAAAACTACAAAACCCAAAAAGATTTAGGACACACTAGTCTCAACATCCTCAAGTTATCGCCATGGAAAGGAATCTTACAATTTGGAAGAAAGGGGAAGCTAAGTCCAAACTCTTCCTTAATGACATTTAAGTTTTAAGTAAAATCAAGATGTGGACTTAGCTAAATTTTTGTGATAATAGGTAAGACTTAGGCATTGAGGTTGGTGAAGACTGGGGTAGGTGGCAATAGTTTAAAGGTATGAGGCTTGAGGGAAGAGTAGGCGTTGAGCTCAAGAAGATAAAATCTCTAAGTGAACTTTAAGGTGAGGACTAGGCATTCAAAAATGGTGTAGCCACAATAGGTGAGTATGAATTTCTTCAAGTTTGGAATTAAATAAATTCTAAATATTTAAATATGGGATTAAGTGGCAATTTAAGAAGAGGTTTGGCAAGGTAGTGGGAGGAGCTATCACTTAGGGATGAAGCATAGATGTGTTGCCGAGGAGTATATATAGAAGGTTGCATAGGAGAACTCGGTTTGTCCAAATTGCTCGAGCAAAGTAAGAATTTCTTCGACCAGAATTTTAAAAAATTAGTGTTGAAGTTGTGTGAAGGCTGCCGGAGGGAAATTCAAACGAGAAGATGAAGTTAATCAAAGAGAAACCAAGGTTGTTCGAGATTTTGGACATAGCCGAGCAAGAGGAAGAGGTTGGTGGATTTTAGGTTATTGAGCAGGAATCATAAACCAAATTTGGAGGCAAGTTAGTTAAAAGGTAAATTAAGAGTTTTATAAAAGAACTTGATATTAAAAATGGTTAGAGAGGTTATTTTTGTTTTCTAAAAGTGAAGGTTGGTTTTAGGTGTCTATCGGGTGGCTGCTAGCTGGAGGTTGAAGATGATGGGCGGTAGAGGCTATTGGTGGGTGTAGTTAATAAAGTGTCACACACAGGGGAAGTGTCTAGAATTGCACGCACAATGAGCGAGCAACTATGTTTGTCACGTGCCCCAGCATTAGTATCAAGGTGCTTAACGTCGCGCGCCTCGTCAACGCCTACGACCCCAGTGTGCACACTCGAGGCCCAACAGTCCACAACCTTAGTGTGCGCGTTCGATGCCCAAAAGTCCTTGTGTGCATTCGACACCCAGCATGCCCGTGCGCCTAATGGCCTGTATGTGTGTTCGAGAATCGTTGCTCAAAGCTTATGTGTGTGTCTTGTGTCTGTGTGTGTGTCTAAGCACTTGTGTGCGTGTTTCAGCATCCATGCCCACTCTTGTTGGACGCTCAGATGCACAATCAACAATATTATAACATTTTTAAAGTTAATTGGTGTTGGTGAGTTAGTTTTAGATTATATTCAATTTAAGGGAAGTTATGCTTGTGGGAAAGGTCATTAAGGATTACTGCGCTGAAAGTGTGAACAAGAGATTAACCAAGGGAATTACAATTTATTTTTTAGGTCAAACGGAGATTGGGAAGACATACAATCTCTTGGGACCCAACTAATAGTAGTGAGTGACAAAAGTGTTTTAAAAGAATATTTTATTTACACTGGAAACTTATTTACTTAAAGAAGTTTGATGTTATCTGGTTTGAGCATGATTTCTTAAGACCTATAGAATGTGAATTTGAGCATGTTTTATATTGTCATTCAAAATTGTGTTGAGAAAGAATGAAAGATTATTTATTCATGACCATTTTAGTTAAAATGTTTGGATTATAAAAAAGTGTTGATAAGAGAAAATAATGTACCCTATTATTGATGAGGAAGAGACCCAATACTGAAGAACAAGGAGAAGGTATTTGGGCAGCTGGATGTATAAGGTCTTTTGGACTCACTTTGGTACATAAGAAGGCTTTGGGTTGTGCATTAGGGTGTTAGCTCTTTGGAGGCATATCTATGTGCACATATGATAGATATTGACGTTGTTGTGTTGAGATTACTCCACATTAGCTAAGGTATTCAACGTTGAGTGTATTGAGTTTGCTTTACCTCAACTAAGGTTATGGGTACAAGCTTAAACTTGTTTTTTTTTTTTTTTTTTAATTAGAAGTTCTGTGAAAGATTTATGAGTATTAAGCATGTTATTACTATGTATATTTTCTATTCATTTATGAACTTCTTAGCAAGATCTAATTAAGGATTTCTATGTCACTGAGTGGGCTATCCAACTCATCATTTTCTTATGTTTTCTTTCTCCTAAGTAGCTGAAGAGTTCTTGGTGTTTGGCCAACCCATCCTCATTTACTACTGTTACAACTCCTCAAGCTAGTTAGTATAGTGCTTAGTATGTTGCTAGATGAATTTGGTGTCATGTCCATTTTGGATGGGTGGTGTGTGTGGAATTTGTAAATAAGTAAAGTTCAGGGGCTATAATTATGTCTATGATAAGTTGTATGTACATGTATGTAACTTCTGTACTGTTCTATGTTAATGGGTTCTATGACTTTGACTTTTGTTTATGCATCTCTAAATATTTGATATCTATTGTTAATTAGGTTTGTTAGGTGAATAGGCTTGAAGGCAAGTTGGTCAGTAAGTTCCTAAAAGACTCAATGCTTGCTGTCCTCACACCTTTTCCTAGGACAAGAGAGTAACTTGGGAGAGGGTGTGACATTTAAAGTTGATTGATGGCAATAAAATTAAATTGCATAAAATTAAACATTGTAGTTGCGATAACAATGAGACAAATGCCTGGCTTGGGTTATTACAGAATTTTCCCATTCAACAAGCTTAATCATCAAATTTTCTTTACCCAAATATAGTGTTTGCTTGCACCTAACCAATTTAATTAGAAAGACTAACTAAATTGCCCTAAAAAACTAATTAGTCCAAATCGAATTGATGAAAAACATGTGAATTTAAGTTCGTCCTAATTGCATTAAGTTCTATGGAAATATTAAGTGAAATATTCAACTAGAAAAGTCATGATCAAATATTCTTTTGACTCAATCCGAAGTTGATTAGAACAATACTTGTCGTGTTCGATTCACAAGCTAACGTAACCCATCGCTACTTATTGATTAACCCAAGATTATATGTCACTTATCAAATGTTAATCAAAAGCTTCAATCATAAAATTCACAAGCGTCAGATAATATGGTCATAATCTAAAAGTACAGGATTGAATCCAACAAACATAATAAATTATGGTTAAAAAACTCATAAGCATATCAAAATAGAAGAAAATTCCTAAAACCCAAGCTAGATAGAGATACCTTAGCCCATAATTGCCACGCCGATAAATGAGAATTGTTCTGATACAAGTATTGAGCACAAAGAAGAGGAATAGAGAGAAAACCAAAGAAGAACAACTGAAATCAGTGTTCAATGACCTAAAATTGGATGATTTTAATTTATTGGATTGCAGCGTTGCGGCGCTATTGCGAAGTCGTGTTCGTAAAATCGTCGAAGCGGTACAACGCTTCAAATTTGGAAATGAATTCAACCACACCGCTTCAAAATTATTGTAGCATTTGTTAATTGTTCCGGGTCCTAAATTTTCTTCCATCTTCTTTGTATGGGTTTTTTTTTTTTTTTTTTTTTTTAATAATTTTATTGTAAATGTAGTTTTGCTAAAAGCAATATACAATAAAAGGTAAAGACAAAGTTTAGCTAAAAGAAAAGGTAAACACAAAATCTAAAATGTTGAATATACAAAAATGTTGATGATAATGGTTATTGTTTAGAAGATTATAGAAAGAAAAAGGATATATATATATATAAAATAATTAATATTATTAAAAAGATGAAAAAAAGAGTAATAGGTAAAAGCAAATTTAGGTTAGCGAGGATTAGTATAACCTTTTATTTTAATAGTGGAAAGTTTGAATGTCCGAATCACAGTGATTGTGGTTAGAAATTAAAAAAATAATAATAATAATAATTAAAAAAAATAAAATAAAATAAAATAAAATAAAATATGGAGGGTGGGTTTGGGGGCAAGGTGTCCGGTAGGGTAAACGAGAGAAGGGAAGGGGGTGGGAGAATCGGGTGGGGACCACGTGAAATAAATGAATCATAAACTAGAGTGGGGACCACACATAAGTAGTAATTGCAAAGGCTGCCACATGATGCACGGGATCTCAATCAATTCAATTCAATTCAATTCAATTCAATTCAATTCATGCGCCTCCTCCCACTTCTTTTTTTTTTCTTCTTCTTTCTTTCACGAGCTTTCTGCCTTTCTTTCCTGCCCGCTGCCCTCTGCCCTCTGCCCTACCCCTCTCTAAACATGTGTTTTCCAAAACATTTTCTCAACTCTATCAAACATCACAACCAAACAACAAATCCTCCTCACTCATATCAATATAACATAAACTATTTCTATTTTAACTTATTTAATCCAAAATATATATCTTTTTTTTAGAGTTTGAGTCTAATTTTTAAAATATTACCCATATTTAATTTCTTAACTCCTGAGTTTGATTTCAATTTAGTTCTAAAATTTTAAATATTATTATTTTTTAATTTATAATTATTTTAAATTTATTAATAGATAATAACATTAATGACTGAAATTGAGTATTTAATCAATAATCAAATATTAAAACAAAACTCGAATCTTAATGGTGAAGTGTAACATTTCGAAACTTAGGAACTAAATAAAAACTAAACCCAAAACATAGGGGTTTAAAATTGTCTTTTTTTTTTTTTAATTATTTATTTAATAATGGTTGTTTTCAAATATTACAATATGAGTTAACTTATTTTCAAATATAACAAAATGTTACTGTCTATCATTGATAGTAAGTGATAGATAATATTAGTCTTAACATTTTGTTATATTTAAAAATATTTTCAATCACTTAATTATCCTAACAATAATAAAATATTTATTTATTAATTTAAATATATTTTTTAATTTTTTAAAAATATTCCTAGCTTGTTTTTAAATATAAAAAAATGAACTAAAATATTTACAGATATAGTAAAATTTCACTTTCTATATGCGATAGACTATCATATTTTGCTATTATTTGTAATTATGATTTTTTTAATATTTATTGACCTTGATATTTTATTGTCCTGTAATTTCAATATTAATAATGCCATCCACGTCCGCTGTTTAAACCTTAATCTAAACAGCAATTTTTTTTTGAAAAAAGAAAATTTTAGAGTATCTTGCATCTTGCAACTCAACCTATCCACTTTTAAAGTATTTAAGATTTGGTTAGGGTTCTTTAGTATTGTTCATGTTTATAGTTTTCTGTTTGTTTTTTCGAAAATAAAAGCATTTAATAACTTTTCTGGTTTATTATTTGTTATTTATTTATTAAAATTGTAGACATTTTGAAAATAATATAAGCAAGTTTCTCAAGTCTTTTGTCTGTTTCTAGTTATTTTTTTTATTTTTTTTATAACAATAAACAAACGTATTATTTTACCATTTTTTACTTCTAAAATGCATAACAAATATTTAAAATTAAATATAAAATAAAAAATTTCAATATTTATTTTCATGTAATATTTTTACATTTTTAATTCAATATTTCAAAGAATAAAAGTAAAAGTAATTATCAAATACGTTTTTATCTTCTTCTTCTTCTTCTTCTTTCTTTTTTTTTTTTTTTTTTTTTTTGACATAATATTCAATTATGATACATAGTTATGTTTTCATTATTAAAAAAGAAGAAACAAAAAACTAATCCAAAAATAAAAACAAATGATTAGGGACCCATCACTTTAAAATCATTTCAAAAAGAAAAAGGTAAAAAATCTCCATATCATATTAAAATTTTTTGAAAAACCACATAAAAAATACCAAAAGCAAGAAAGCTCAAATTACACAATTGCCCCCAAATTTAAATCTCCTCCTCTTCTCATTTCTTTATATGGTAATTTGACATTTGTAGCATATACCAAAAGAAATAAATCTGCAATTACAAAATTGCCCCCAACTTTAAATGTCCTCCTATTCTCATTTCCTTTAATTTAACATTTGTAGGCATCATTATCATTTTAAAGAATACCTAACCAAAATACACAAAGCCTTTGAATTAAAATTACTTTAATTTGAAAATAGTTTTAAATTTTTCCATTTTTCTCTTTTAGAAAAAAATGCGTTTAAAGTAGTAGACATATTAAAATTATCCCAAATATACAATGTATTTGCTTCTAGAAAAATAGAAAAAAGTATCTCGTCTCTCTAATTTTCTAAATTTTCTTCAAACACCATTTTAAACATCTTCTCATGTTGGCAAATAATTTCTATTATCCTGTGATTGTGAAAGTATTATTCTTCATTACCTATTGATAGTTAATAGAAATCTCATGTTAACCAATATTCATCTTTTTACAAATAGGAAAGAGCAATAGAGAGAGAATTGACATTTAAAAATAAATAATAATAAAAAAAAAAAAGCTACCAAATTTTGGTAATATCCTACAACAAGTGAGAAATGAAATCTTGTTCATCCTTTTTCATCTCTTAAATGAAAGAAAGAAGGTAATTTAATTTGCTTTTACATGAGTTTCTGAACAAATAAATAATTTTTTTTTTTAAATATGTACATTAATATAGAAAAAATGACCTTTTTGTCCCTAGTTTTTAGCTATATGTTCATTTGATTCTTCAGTTTTTTACATAGATTTTTTTAGTCTCTTAAGTTTTGAAAAATAGGTTTCAATGGTTATTTTTACTGTTTGCTACGTGATTAATTAATATTTTATTATTTTTTCAATGCTGACATGGAAATCTTAAAGGTACGGTGATAGATAATAAAATTAATAATGAAAACAGAAACCCATTTCAATCACTGTACATAAGAATTTTTACACTAAAAATTGGAAGGTTTACAAAGAGGAAGAGGATGGAGATGATGAGAGAGAGAGGAGTTTCTTAACTTTGTTATTAGTTTTATTATTTATTACCATTAAAAAAAAATAATAAAATTTAGTTACTTACGGTAGAAAATATTAAAATTAACTCTACATACCATTTAAAGTTATTTTCCAAAATTTAGAGATTAAAAAAAATCTATATATAATTTTGAGGGACCAAATAACCTATAACTAAAAACTTATGACCAAAAATGTAATTTTTCCTTAATATATTAGTATTAACATAATGTGTGCCAAAATAGTTTAACTAGCATAAAATATATTCTATTAACCTTGAAATTAGTCGAGGGACGTGATGAAAGTGCTAGGGAATGTCAACCTAGTTGAGATGTCCCAGTGTACTTACGGATCCCTCTTGCCTTTGAAAAAGAACCTTGAAATTAGTTGAAAGTAGAAGTTTGATTTATTTCTACAATATTTTTCTTTTAAAAATATGTAAATAACATGTATTAGAGTTCTATAAATAGACTATATAGGATAGTCAATAAATGAAAATCATGATGGAGAAATTTAAACATGGAGATTCAATTCTAGACCAGTTGCAAATTAAATTTTAGGAAAATTATTATAAATAGAAAAAATATCAAATTATTTATAAATATAGCAAAATTTCACTTTCTATCTGTGATAGATCGCGATAGACACAAATAGATATCTATCTGTGTCTATCTGGTGAAGTTATAGATATCTATTTGGGTCTATCGCATATAAAGTAAAATTTTGCTATATTTGTAATTATTTTAAATAATTTTTTTTTATAAAATATCTCAAAATTATACATATATATTATTTTAGATGTTTAGTTTAGCTAAAATTAAATTACATATCTTTACAACCTAACCTAAGGATAGTGTGTATATATATATATTTTGGACTAAGAACTCAGATCCTCTAATTTGGAAATTAGTTCTATAGACCTCCTCTTGCTCGTGGTTGAAGATAAAGACTGATAAATAGTCATGGTGGAAGATCTCACGTGGCCCCACTCTGATTTTCTTTTTCAATTGAATTCAGTCAGATATAAAGTGTCTTCTAATAATAATTTATTTTTCTTTTTAATAAATAAATGTTTGGTGAATTTCTTTAATGAAGAATCCTCAATCAAGATGAGTTTCTTTAAAAATAAATAGATTTTTTTTTTCACATTTAATCTTCAAAGTTTCAACATTGATTTTAATTTAGTCTCTAAATTTCAAAATATTACAAATTTATTTTTATAATTAGACTTTTGTTTTAATTTAGCTTCAATTTCAAGATTTATACTTTTAACCTTGATTTTTAAGTAAATAATTACTTTCTATTTTTAGTATTAATGTTATTAATTAATTTTTTTTTAAATAAAATTAATTATTAATGGCAATTGTTTAAGCCTTATTATCTAGTTTTTTAAAATTGAAATGGTTATCTCAACAAAAACATTTGAATTTTTTGAATTAAAATTAAAAAAAACAAAAAAAAAATAAAATAAAATTTTAAGAACTATTTATTTTATTTTAGTTTTGGAAAATTATCTTAAATGATAAAACTGTTGAAAATAGTTACAACTAATAAAAAAATACATCGTCTATCTGTAATAGATTGCAATAGATTGTGAAATTTGCTATATTTGTAAATATATTTTTTTTCTTTTTGCTGTATTTAAAAAGACTCCTTTAATGTTTCACTTTTCTTTGTCTTTGCTTAATCCTCAAATTTATTTGAATAGAAATCACATAAACACTAACTCACTCTTTTGAATAATCTATGTTATTTTATCATACCATTAAATCTAGATCTTGAATCTATTACAATAATATCAATAAAATTTTTTTGTTTCATTATGCTTTTGATGGTGGAAATTGAACGAAAACTTTTGACCAATCCCCTCAACTTAATAAACAAAAATATAATAATTCAGTTAAATTTATTTCTTTAATTAACGCGATAAGATCACACAATAAATAACTAATTTTAAAATTGCATTTGAAAATATAATTTATAATAGTAAGGTGGTTTTTCTTAAGCAGGAAGACTATTTATTTTTGTCAACTAAAATCTAATAATTTGCACTTTACCAATAGTTGTTTGGAAATATCTGTTCCAACAAAAAAAGAAAAAAAAAATTGTTTGGAAATATCAATATTAAATCAAATTTAAATATAGCTAATCTTTAAATTTTAAAATTTAGATATTTAGTCATTTGAATTTTGAGTTATTTATTTATTTTAAGAAAGAGTTTAGTTTCAATTTGCTGGTAAATTTTAAATTTTTACAATTGTACCTTTAAAATTTGAGTTTTGATTCAATTTAGTTCATAGATTTCAAGATTTTACACTTTTGACTTCAACTTTTCATTAATACTTACTTTCGATTATTGAAATTAATTTAAAATAATTACAAAATGATATTTTAAATTTAATTTTAATAATGGTAAAAAAATAATAAATTTTAATAAATTTTAATTATTTTTAAATTAATTAAGAACGATAACACTAACGATAGAAAATGAGTATTTAATGAAAAATTGGTTAAAAGTGTTCATCTTGAAATCTAGGAACCAAATTGAAATAAAACTCAAATATTAAAAGTAAAATTGTAATGTTTCAAAATTATAGACTAAATTGAAACCAAACTCAAATTTTAAAAACTAAAGTCTCGTTTGTTAACCATTTCGTTTTTTGGTTTTGGTTTTTGAAAATTAAGCATATTTCCTCACATTTCTTAGACTAATTTGCATCTTTATTAAGTATAATGGTTGAATTCTTAGTCAAATTCTAAAACAAAAACAAATTTTTAAAAGCCATTTTTTTTAGTTTTCAAATTTTGGGTTAGTTTTTTAAACCATTGGTAAAACCTAGACAAAAAGAAAAAATAATAATAATAATAATAATAATGAGTCTGTTCCGTGTGTGGAGTATGATTGTGAGTGGATTATGGATTATGTGATCTATTTTGGTTACATACAGAAGGGGCGTAACATATCCATTCCTTTGGTCCCATTGTCTTATGATATTTTAGAAAGCAAGTAGCGTATTATCCATGTTGATGCGGCTTTGGAATTATTGGTTCCTTTACGGGAGTTATTTTGGCTTTTCTTCCTTTGAAACCCTTATTTGTTGAGGTTCTTGCTATTTATGAGCGCTTTCATTTGGCGAAATAATATTTAGAATTTTTTTTTGTATTTTGGGGTTGTCCGATTCCTTGGTCGTTATTTAGATGATTAATAGTTTCAGGAGTTCGAGGCGGAAGTGATAAATTATGTGTTGGATATGAACAATATTGGCACACCCTTTTCTTCAATGACTTTTCATCGTGTGCTTCGTCTTCATAATTCAGCAACTCATTCGTTAGCTGGAATGAGTTTCTTGGGTTGAGCGCTTAGTGGCTTAACCATGCTCCTTTTAAGGTTTCATCATTATTATTTTATTTATTTATTTATTATTTTTTTTTTTTTTTGGCAATTCTGCCTTGTAATTGGTTTCTTTTGTTATGCTTGTATAATTTTTTTAAAAAAAACCACAACTTCCATCTATTAGTTTCTATATTTTGTTATCTACATGTTACGGGTGTTTTCAAAATTAAAACCAAAATTTAAAAACTAAATGGTATTTAGGGTATAACTTAGCTTAATTTTTAATTTAAATTAAAATCAACATGGTGCAATTGACAACGTTTGTTGTAATAAACTTTAGGTTAGGGATTCAATTCTCTTACCCTACAAATCGTAAAGAAAAAAGTTCTTTTATATATATATATATATTCTTAATATTTTTTTTAGGAAAAAGAAATATAAAATTACAAGTAATTTTAGGTTCTACGAATATTTTCGATCACCCACTTTAAATTCTTACTTCCTTAAGTAATCAAGAAAGCATTCCTTAAAATATGGTTGCTAGAATTTTAGTTTGATGTGAAATGAGTCTTTAATTTTTTAATAGCATGTTGAATAAGTTTGTTCACAGTCATATAAAATTTTTGTAGAGTTGAACTTAAATTTATGTTGATTTATGTGGGTTTTATACGATTTTCCACACTTCATCATCTAATTCTTTCTCTTATACACTTCACTCCATGATAGGGAACATGAATGCTCTTCAAATTGAAGTCCTAGAAGAAGATATTTTTTTAAGGACCTCAGTCTTAGCATTCAATCTTCATGAACTTAGGAGTCTTCTAGTAAATAGTGAATTCTCCCTCAATTATCTTTGGAAACTTTTATTTCTAAACTTAAAAACGAAGAACTTCTCTCCGGGCTAAACCAACTAGATTTTGCAGTTGGTTTTCGAATTAAGAAAGTTTTTAAAAATGTACCTACTTCACAAGCAATATTTCACAAATATCCTAAACTTTAATTATATTTCAAAACTAAATTTCTGCATAATTTTGGGAGAATTTTAACCTTTTGGTGCATTTTGTCCCATATTTAATTTTGTATTATTTTATATTAAAAAAATCAATTCGAATTTAGTATTAGTTATTTAGAAATTTTATTTAATTCGAGTTGCCATTTAATGATTTTTTATTTTATTTATTAACTAATATGGTATACAATCCTAAAATTAGGAATATGATAGGTATATCTTCTCTCATATTTAATTTTCGTATTATTTTATAACTAAAAATATTAAAAAAAATAGTTTTTATTTATAAAAGATATTTTTTTATTATATATACATATATGAGATTTAAAATAGTTTTTATTTATAAAAGATATTTTTTTATTATATATATATATATATATATATATGAGATTTATTTCAAATATATACAATGTTTTTTCAAATATATACAAGGTTATTTCCAAATGTATTTATAACAAATATAAATTTAAGGTTGTTATAGTATATATACTGTATATTTTAATTTTAATATCGTTTCTATTAAGATTTATATATTTTGCATAATTGGTTTGGTTGTGTATACATATGTATATATTCGAAAATTGAGATATATATTCCATATGCTTTGTCATATATACACTTGTATATTATAGAATGTACAAATAAACTCCATATATACTATATATTATAGCTTTTGTGACTTTCATGTGTGAGTTTTGAGAAAAAAAACTATTTAATGAGCATGGTTATGATATATTTTTTCAAAGATTTGATTTTGAAAATAAAATAGTTTTGAAAAAGATGATTTAATGTGCACGAATATAGTATATTTTCTTTTTTATATATGTCTTTTTTTATTTTTAATTTTTTTATTATTATTTTTAAAAATTTTTAAAATTCGTGAAAGTTGATATGAACGTTTGAACCATATTTTATGTATTTCATTTCATTAGACTATTTATAAAAAAAAAAAAGTAAGAAGTTTAAGACGATTTTATAATTAGGTCTGTATAATTAGATGATTGTTGCCCTCCTTAGAAAACCTTACCTATAGAAGTATTTTAAGTCATAGTGTAACTCTATCTCCACTTGTCAAAGTTAAATCCCAAAATTCTATATTTTTTTTGAATTTTCGGTCCACCATCAGGTTTGAATTCACACTATCCTATTTTTTTTTTTTTCTTAAATTCAATTTTATCTGATATTCTTATTCTTTTTTTGGTATTATCGTATTTTTAGAGGTGTTCAAATAACTGACCACTTAGACTATCCAACCTAAAGTGTCAAGATTAGGTTAGGTTGGATTCAATTTTTGGCAAGATTGGATTGCAAGTTGACTAAAATAATTTGGGTTGACCCAACCAACTCAAATTTTATATATATATATATATATATTTCTCTTGGTCTAAAGTTTGATTACTTTGACTTTGTATTGATTAATTTGTGAATCTTTAATATTTAGGAGATTCTCTAAAAGAAATATGGGTTTTGCTTCTAGTGGCAACATGCTATGGGGTGGCGGTCCCGCTTATGGGGTCAAATCAATACGTTCGAAGAAGAAGGATTGGAATAATTTCCTGAAATATTTCCCATATAATGGGTTCTTTTTCCCAAATTTTACAGTTAGCAACTCCTATGTTCGAAGCAAAATGTTCCAATCTTTCTTCTTCGAACGTATTGATTTGATCCCATAAGCAGGACCGCCACCTTATAGCATGTTGCCACCAGAAGCAGAACCCTATTTTTCTTTTAAAATTGTTATGATATTTGTCTTTATTTAAAGTTTGTAATAAATACCATAGAAATTTGGTATTTAACATTTAAATTTTATGGATTTTAGTTATTAGTGGTGTGTTATAGATAAATTTACATATTTTTAATTAAAAAAAAAAGTTATAATTTGACAACCCAACTCGACCTATGTACACCTTTTACTATTTTTGGTACTTCGTTTACCTAATTTTTTTTTTTACCCTTATCTTTTGTTTACTTTTTTCTCTTGTATTTTCAGTTATCTTTTCTTATTAAGATTTTCTTGATTAAAAAAAAAATAATATTATATAATTTTTTTTTCATTTTAGTTAGTTAGGAATATTTTCAAATATAGTAAAATGAGCCAAAATATTTATAAATATAGCGAAATATTAATCTATTACTAATGGACACAAATAGAATTTATCACTGTCTATTAGATAGACACTAGTAGATGTCTATCAATATCTAATAGACAATAAAATTTTGTTATATTTATAAATATTTTTAGTAATTTTAGAATAAGTACTGTTTTTTTAAAAAAACTATCTAAATCTTGTTGGCTAACATTTTAGACCTTCACTTTTTGAATTTATCAGTTATAGAGTATTACGACTATTGTAGTCATTTAATATTTTATTAATTAATAATCTTGAAAATCACTTTGACATTTTTCTAATTTCGAAATATTTTTTCTACTTTTCGAAATGAAATCTCACATTTTGCTATTTCTCTCGTGAGTCCATTCTTCAATGAGCCTATTCTGCGTCCAATTAAATCTGAGTTCAAATATTATTATCTAATTGGACTAAATTAGTTCATTCGATTAAACAAATAGGATGACAACACACTATATTATTGGACTTTGCCATTTTTTCTTCGATTTATTAATGTGAGACACATGCCAATTTGTAATTAATCTCAGATTTAATTAATTAATCTCAAATTTAATAACATGTAATTTTGTGATTAATTTGAGAAATGACATGACAATTTACAATTAGTGAAAATTTTTCATTCAACCCCGTCATTACTAGTTTTTAATTAAAGAATCAGTTAGACATATAATCTAATTTTAGTTTTGTGTCTTAGCTTGTAGGTTCGTAAAACCATTTTAAAAATGTGAAATAGGTTAAAAAACTAGGATAATACTTGGGGGATGCACCCATCTATCTGCATTTCTTCTCATTACTCACATAAAAAGCAATTAAAATATTTTTTTTAGAAAAAATAAAGAGAATTTGTTGCATGATAAATTATGATTGAAAAATTTAATAGAATGCATGAAGTTAAATGTAGTCCAAGATATATCTAAGTATTATTTAAAAAACTATTCAATCCAAAATAAAAATAGTAAATTTATTAGATACAACATGGAAAATGGAAAGATCAATTGGACCATTTTTAAAATTAGATTTGGCCGACATAAAATTTTAAGAAACAAAAATGTCTAAAATGATTTTTTTTTTTTTTTTGAAAGCAACTTTTTATTTGTTATCAAAGCTGTCATTTTCTAAAATAAAAAAAAAAGGAGGAAATTACTAAAATATGAGAATTTGGATTTGCCAGGTCAGCGGCACAGCATCCCCGACTGTCAGCCGTTCATACAAATATCGGCTTGTTTCTAGCTTTGTCGTCTCGTAATCGATTGATTAGATTTGGATTTTGTTTTCCGGACGACGTGTCGGCCGCCGATGTGCCACCAACATCCCAAACGCAGCCGCACCATTTTATTTCTAACCTTAAATTTCAATTCTAATTTAATACAACATGCCATTTTTTTCCTTTTAATTAATTATTATTATAAGTACAAATGTTTTGTCCTGGATACAGATCACTTTAATTAATGAAAATGAAAATTATGGAACTTTACTTTTTTCCCCCTCATTTTGCATTCAATTAATATTTTCTTCAGTACCATTGAACTAATTAATTTTGTAGTTCAAATTGGGTTTGTGCGATGTATGTAGTTAATTGCTAAATTATTGAAAATAGGTCAGCCATGATTGCTTATCCAATAAAGTTCAACCACATAGATCATGTCATGCCTATATTCGAGGCTCCACTCCATTACATCTTTGTTCAGCATTTGAGGATTCTACCACCTATCAGCATGACTAAGTCAAGGGCATGACTCTGATATCACTTGATAAGGTTAATGACCCTCTAAATATTTCCAAGATGGTATGATATTATCCACTTCAGACATAAACCCTTTAGCTTTGCTTTTGGTTTCATCCTGAAAGGTCTCATACTGATAGCACTAAAAATATGTTATCTCATTTCACTTAATTCAAGATCATTTTTGCATTTTAAGAGTTTATTTCTTAATTTTATAGGTATTAAGTGTAATTTAGGTAGAACCAGCCTTTAGTACCAATTAAGAGACAAAACGAGCTTGATTGGAGGTTTTGAGGGTCAACCGGGCATGAAAATCAACATTCTGAGCATAAAAAGGCTAGCGCTGTGGTGCCATTGGCAGAAGCTATCTTTTTCGTGTTGGGCAAATCGCGCCGTGGTGCTTCGAACTTTTGTTGCATGTTTTTTCCGTCAGCACCACGGAGCTACTTTCCAGCTCTGCGGTGCCGTCGCGTAATCTACTATATTTGCCCTAGTTGCTACATTTTTTATGTATGTTTTTACACAGAATTCCAGGCCCTCTTGATAGAACTCTTCTATATTCTTTCTCCCATTCTGATTCAGACCGTTTTTTTAACATTTATTTGGTGGATTCTAATATGTTTCGAGGCTAAGGTACTATTATCTAGCTCAAGATTTAGGATTTATCTCTTGATTTGTATCTCATGAGGTTATTAACAAATTCTAACTTGTAATTTTAATGTTAATTGAATTCTCTCTTTGTTTTATTTTACAATTGAATGTATTTTAGATTATTTGACAAATTAGTCAAGCATGTTTGATTGATAGTTATAGATCTACACCTAATACGTAATTGTTAGGTTCTTAGATCGCCAAGTAACAAAGTTAAGTTAAGGTTGTAGATTGATTTGGAAATTTTGATCCAATAATATTCATCTATCTAACTTAGGAGAGATTTGCATTGAACACTTAATTAGGCGTTTCCAAATTATTTTGCTTGTCTTAGTGATAGCCTTAGATCTTAATGCTAACAGGTTTGTATGTTTAGGATGCTTTTTATTTAAACACAAGAATTAATTTGATTAATAGGACTTCTTTCTTGCCTTTCTAGAAGTGATTGACTAAGTTTAACTAATAAAATTGCAATGCATTTATGTGATTAAGTAGCAAATTGAGAGTAGTCTGATAAATTTTCGTCTCATTGATAATTAAATCCAATCACTTTGTGACTTGACTCCCTTTGTTATTGCTTTTCTTTAAAAATTAAACAAACCAATTCGACAAAGCCCCCCGCTAATGCTTTAGCTAGAGACTTAACTTGTTCGAAACTAACCTTCGCGCTTCCCTGCTGATCAACCTGGTCTTGCGCTAATACTACGCTTTAGTAGTAATAGTTGTAAAGATCGGAGTAATTATAAATATTTCAAATAATATTTATAATATTTATATGAATGTAAATATTATAAATTTGATGTAAGCCTTCCTGGTGTTGCTTCCAAAAGATTATTATTTACATCAAATTGATTACTATTTACATTCATATAAATATTATAAATACTATTTTAAATATTTATAATTATACTGATCTTTACAACTATTACTACTAAAGCGTAGTATTAGCGCCAAGATTGGGTTGATCTGTAGAGAAGCGCGAAGATTAGTTTCAAACAAGTTAAGTTTCTAGCTAAAGCGGTAGTGGGGGGTTTTGTGTGGAATTGAAGAATAAATGCAAGGAAAATAAAATGCGGAATTGTGAATTGTAGAAAATAAAAGTGCAAGTAAATAAAATAAAGGGCCTAGCCTAGGAGATAGGATCCACCCACTTGTTCGATTGATCATAAGAACTCTTGAAAGTATTGATTTTAACTTATTGTCGCCCAATTGATTAGAAATGCTAACCAACGGTCCTAATTATCTAATTGGTCAATTAAATTAGATGAAACATATGTTAACAAATTGAACTAATGCATTATGCTCTAGAGATTACGCTAGGGTAAATTTCCAATAGGAAATGCCTAATTAGAAATCTCACGTGGTTTCCCTAGGTTGATTACACAATACCAATTATCATCGATTCACAATTTCACAAGACAATTTAACAAGACAATTTAACCTATTGCTTCTTAAAGATTAACATATAATTATATGTCACTTATTATACGCTAATAAATAGCATACAATCATACAATCAAGAAGAGTTTTTCAAACAATCTAAGATAATATGAATGTTAATATATTAAATCATAAAGAAACCCAAAGAACAAGAAATATAAATCAGTTTGATGAAGAACAAAGCCTCACAATCAATACAAATGAGTTTTTCCTCCTCCTAATCTAGAAAATGAACCTTAGCAATCCGTCGTGGTGCTATCGCAACAAAATTGTTGTTCGCGTGAAATTTGTACTTGTTTCCCTTTCCCCCTTCAGTTCTCCCTCAAATTTTCTCTTCTCCTACTTGATTTCTTCAACCCTTTCACTTAATCACTAATTTTTTACGTTTTTCCACCATTTATCCGCAAATTTCAAGTTTTCTCAACATTTGAAGTTCACACCAAAAATCTAAGGTACTTTCTCTAGATTCTAGCTTGTCTATGTGTATTTTTTTTGGTGATTATCGCTTAGACTAGGCTGTTTATTCTTAAATTATTGTGCTTTGATTGAAATTTGGAGGAGGGATTCAAGAGGTGTAGTTTGGGAGGAATATTGCAATTTCTTGCTTGAGTTTTTATGATTTTAGGCTGAGAGTGGGGTGTGTGAGAAGAATTTTTGAGAGTTTAAGCCAAATTTTTGTTCCTTGTAGCCTTGAGTTGTGATCTTTAGTTTCAAGTTTCAAATAACACTTAGGAAGAGTAGGGAAAGGGAATAAGCTTCGAGTAGTGGGTAGGCTCCGGGCCCTGTGTATGACCGTCATCGGTTTGTCTTTAGAGCGACATTCGATAGGTATGTTAACTCCACCGCTACTAAGACAATTGTTCCTGAGCGGGGTTTCAAATCTTGATGTCAATTCTTTTTTTGCACATTATTGCTGAGATACAGTGGTGTTGGTGGGAATTGTTCGCCCAGCAGCTTGAGAGTGTTGTTGTTCTTGTCGTTAGGGAGTTCTACTCGAACTTGGACGAGAACAGGGATTCTTATACTGCCCAAAGTTGCCTTATTCCTTTTGACCCTCGAACTATTAACCGTCTATTTCAGTTACCCACTATAGATAGAGATGAGTATGTTAATTACTTGAATGCGAACGTGAATCTCGATCAGGTTGTCGAAGCTTTCTGTCGGCCAAGGGCCTTTTGGGTACGTAAAAGGGGTGTTCCAGTTAGAATTAAGGGGATGATCCTCACCGTTTCTAGTCAAATCTGGCATGCATTTCTATGTGCTAGGTTAATGCAAGTTACCCGCCTTTCAGACGTGACTAAGAAGAGGGCATTATTGCTCTATGCCTTAGCTTCTGGATTCTTCGTGGATGTTGGGAAAGTTATCTACCATTCAATTAGGTGCATCCATAGGGGATCAACCACTAGTGGTCTTGGACAATCGTCCTTGATCACTACTCTTTACCAACATGCTAGGGTGGAGATTGGTCTTGAAGAGGAAATGGACGGTCCTAAGAGTGTGCTGAATAGGACGTCTATCTCTGGTTTTAGAGGGCACATGGACGGTGAGTGTCACAAGGACCCTATTGGTGAGGAACACCATGATTAGGAGGAGGTGACAGATGATCAACCTGAGGATGAGGCCCTTGCAGTTGTGGTGGGACGTTTAGTTGAGGATGTCTACCAGTTACAGGACGTAGTCAAGTAGGATAGTTCTCGTAAGAACAGAGCTACTGCCAACTAATTAGGCGTTCAAAGAGACAGATGTAGTTTCAAAACTGTTGTTTCTCTCTCATACTTAACCTTGTTGGCGCCCCTAATGTGCCTCCTTTGAGCGTGAGTCCACCAGAGTCAGACGATGAGTAGCTCTTGATTCTAGCCTATGTAGTGTCCTAGTTTAGTTGTCTTAGTTTATTGCTTTACTCTTAGTCTTAACCTCTTATTTTATTTCCTAGGTTAGTTTAGCTTAGCGTAGTTTCTTTTAGAGTAGATTTTTTTGCATAGTTTGGGCCCTTGCCCCATTTTTGGTTTTCTTTTGTAAGGATGACCATCCTCTTTTCTCTTCAATTTTGTCAGTTACAGCAACCCGCCCTCTCGTTCCTCATTTCTCAGGGAAGGTTTTTTTTTTTTTTTTTTTTTTTTTTTTTTTTTTTTTTTGTCATTGTTTTCACTATTTTATACATTGAGGACAATGCATGTTTTTAAAGTTTGGGGGTAGGGTATCTTGTGTTTTTAGGCTTAATCTTCATTGTTCTGGCTTGTTGCTTGTTTCCCTGCCATGACTAGTTGATGATACACGCTATTGTTTGATCATCTTTACATAAGATTGGATCAAGAGAAAGCATGCATGATTTTTGAGCAAATTTTGAAAATTTTTGTCATTTTTTTTGCATGCATATTTGAGTCATTTGTTTAACTATTTTAAGCCTTGCTTGCTTGGAATGACATTATGCAGCCTATAGGGTAGTTGTTACCTCGAATGGCCCCATCAGTTAGGAAGTTATCTAGCTTTAGAGGGAATAATTCCAAACTAGGAGAAATAAAAGCGTCTTAAGCCTGTGCAAGTAGAAAAAAAAGAAAAGAAAATAAAAGCATCAAGCAAAAGAAAAAAACAAAGATGTGGCGTGAGTGCATGGAAGGAGCTAAAAAGAGCTACTTCCTTTATGATCAGTTCGGACGTCCGTGAGAAAAGAGTGGGTATAAGTCCTTATAGGGGAGTGTAAAAGCTAGTACTCCTAGTCAAAAGAAATGCCCTTGAAGCATTACCCTCTTTTAAAAGTATAAGTAGCTTGATGAAGATATCACATACTAGTGGAGATAGTTATCTTCACTTATATACCTATGAGCATCCTCTTATCTAACCAATGTGGGACTTAGGTTGTATTCTCAACAAATACTCTTACTTTAAATTTTTTATAGGCATAATTACGAGATTTAAACTTTTGAAAAAGTCTTCAATAATACTTTTACCGTTAGTATATTGTACTTTGTATCAATAGTATTCTTAAACTTTCAAAAGTTATATTAATATCTTTAAACCTACCACTACTAATAAAATACAGAAAAACACGTGAACATGTCTATGTTGTAGGAATATAAATATTAAATTTTGAAAAAAAATGTTTTAATTAATAGATGGATGAGAAAATGGTTTCACTATAACATAGACATTCTAAAATGTAGACCATTAATAAATTATGATATTCACATAGAATTGAATGTTTTTATAAATGCATTATTAATTAATCAGAAAAGAAGTGGGGGGAAGGAACCTAATATTTATTATTGTAGCATATTATATATGTGTGTATATTTCGTAATGCCTACTAATTATAGGGACCATACAATGTTAAGGGAAATTATTGTGGCATGCACTAACTCAAAGTGGGTCATGAATTGAAATCTAAGTCTACTTTGAAGGTTCATATAAAAAATCCATAAGTGCATGTATTAAAATTATATAGTTGCCTCATGGAAATATCGGTTTTTTTATTTTATTTTATTTATTTATTATTATTATTATTATTATTATTTTTTAAATAATAGAGTTAAGAAAACAAAAATGCTTTCAGATTATTTTTTAAATTTAAATTTATATATTAAATTCTCTCTTTTGACAATATATGGACTAAATAAAAACTACAAGTAAGTGACCAAAAAGTAATTTTTTTCAAAAAATCAAATAGGATGTATTCATCTTCTTCCAATCTAGAGGATGAAGTTTTTTTTTGAACTGTAATTATCCAATTTGGCTCCCCTCTGCTCTGAATGAGTAGATTGTTAGTTGTACTTAATGTTATTAAATTCTCTCTCTTTTTTTTTTCTTTTAAAAAAAAATTGTTACTTCTAATTTTAATAAACATTTTTAGAAACATTAATAGAAAGAAAAGAAAAAGTTCACAGTTTTTTTAAAATGGTTGAAAATCGAATATGATTTTAATATTTAGAAATATGAACAAACAAAATTACCAAACCTTTCTTAGGGGAAAATGCTATATTAATGTAATTGAGGATTAATTAGTTAAGTTGAGTTTGTTATAAGATTTGTTATTGGGCAATTACCTTCTTGCGTATTTATTAGAGAATTTATATCCGTGGAAGTCATGAGCTTTAATCTACAAATATTATGGTATTAGAGCAATTGTCATAAACATGAAGATTATTTTTAGGAATTCAATTTTCCCTCTAATTCATTTTCTTTTTTCCTGCAAAAGTTCTTTTCTTCCTCGCTATCATACGCGAGCACTACATAGCTAATGATACACGAATTCCATCCAATTCAAAGACTCCTCCGTTCATGGCGACAAACTGTATAACAATTGAAGTAGGAACTGAATATAACTAAACATACTAACAAATTTATTACATCTCTACTAGATATAGTATACACACTGTATAGAATAATAACGTTCAAACTAAGAAAAATAAGCGAAATAGTATAACCATAACACAAAGATCCAGTGCACATAGACAAACTCCCACAAAATGGTACCCTCCAAGTGCTTTGAGGTTAGGATTGAAGTTTGTTGAAGGTTATAACAGCGATCAAACAGTTCAAAGATGTTTGGGGGATGATTTGGTAAGTTTCTTGGCTCAATATTCATTGTTAATCCTGTTATGGTTGCTGGAATTTTGTTGTGTTAAACTAATCCTGCATTCTTGTCTAGATTCAAGTTATTGATGGTGTAATTTTGGAGTTTTGGATTAAGGGATTTTTTGAGTAAGAGTAACAAGTTGCACCTTTCTTTTTTGCGGCTCATTCATAGGAACTCCAAAGTTAAGCTTGTTTAGCTTGAAGCAATTCTATGTTGAGTAACCTCCTAGAAATATTCCTAGGAAGCATATGAGTGAGGACAAAACATGCTAAAAGGAATTGTGTTGGTTTGTGAGGATACTCTTCAATTTTAAAAGCATTCAAGACAAGCAAGAATGACATTACCAAGTCACAAGGGATGCAGAAGAATGACAGGGTTATTAGGTGCCGCATCTGGATTTGAATCCTGGGCTTGAGGCATTATAGATGGTTGTTTGAATCCTGGGCTTGAGGCGTTACAGATGATATAAGAGCGAAACCTCTCCCAATAAGATGTGGTTCGGGGACGAACCAAGTGGAAGTTGGTGGACATGTAATGTCTTGAGTTTAGAAGGGAGCATGAATGAACTGAGATCACATTCAAATAAAAGGGATCTTAGGGATATGAAAGTATGGTTAATTAGAAAAGCTTAAAATAATTGAAAGTTATTACTTATACTAACAAGGTGCTCCTTCCTTTTCAATGGCTCAATCGTAAGAACTCCAAAATTAATGGGGCTTAGCCTAAAACAATCTTATGTTGAGTGACTTCTTGGAAATTTTCTTAGGAAGCATATGAGTGAGGAAAAAACATGCTGAAAGGACTCGTGTTGATTTGTGGGGATAGTCTTGAAGGGATTGAATCCTTTTGGTCGAAGTGTTTGATCGCTTTGTCCCAATTTTGTTACAATGAATTTTACAAAACATAGAGAAGAATAGAAGTGATAAACATATTTCTACAGATTTTATTAAGGAAGAAGGTTAATACCTTTGTAGATCAAATCTTCAAAGTATCTTTTCAATCTTGAAAATAGTAAAGATTACAACACGCTTCGAACACCACCAATGGATCTTCTCTGGTATTCTTTTGGAACAAGGTGGTTTGTGGGAACTTGTAAAAGGGAATGAAAATTGAAAAATTCTTTTCAAGAGTTCTTCCTTTTTAGAGAGGAGAAATTGAGAGACTTAATTAATGAAATCTTATTCAGTTAATTAAAAAAAAAATCAAATATTATATATTTGATTCAATGTATCATTATTCTAATACACATATTCTCTCATAACCTACAATTTTCATATGAATCTAATTTATATTAATTTAGTATTTAAATCCTATTCAAATATTAATACTCTCATATTATAAAGTTAAAATTTTGAATCTAATTCAAAAATTAACTTTTTATTATAATGTATCTCATACATAATTTTAATTGCATCATATATAATTAATTCTCTTGATCAATTTGAACATTCAGATTCTTTCAACACTTAATTTCCTTGGTTTAACTCATTGTGGGCTACCAGAGAGACCTAATTGACATACAGTTATAAGCTCAAATGATTTTGAGATTAAATAATTAAAATTTTAATTATATTAATCAACCTTCATTAACTATGGGGCATACCACTAAAGACCCATAGCTGCACTCTTATGAACTGCAGTACATTTATATGTCCATTAATTAACCATATTTTGTAAGTCAATCCTTCATAGGGTGTTTGCAATTACAACTGGGTCAAATTACAATTTTACCCTTGTAAGTACCTCTTGTACCTTAAGTACCCTAGGATCTTCTAATAAACAATTCTGCCAACCATAAACAAAGTCTTGAGAGGGTGAGGCATCATTGTTCAAGTCTCGGAGTCAGCACTTAAGGGAACAACCTATCTACTTTCCCTAAAGTTAGGAAAGAGTGAATTCCATCTCCTCACTTAGTATCATTCCCAAAATGGTAGGCATATTGAGTCGGCAGCTAAGTGAAGAAATCAAATTCCCAGCAGAAGCGAATCGCCTTGTGCCACTAAATTTGTTTTAGAAAACCAAAATTACAGAGAACAGAAATACATGATAAACAACAAACAATTAGCATGCTTTTGAGAAGAGATAAGAGGAAGAAGATTTCCTACCTTTGAAGACCGTCTTTGATGTGGAAATCTCCTTTTCCAAGTCACGAACCGGTAAGAAACTCCAACAAGAACACAATAACTCTTCTTGTTCTTTGGAACACCACTACAAAGAAGACCTTACTATTCTCAAGGTAGAATCAACAGAAGAGTTGTGTGGGCGCTCTATGATTTTGGCAAGGGAATTTTTAGGGAGATAAGACAGAATTGGAGAGGGAAAGCGAACTACATAACTCTTCTATGATTTGATATGCTATAATATATATAATTATATGAATTAATTAATTAACAATTAATTAATCAATAAATTAAATATCACATATTTAATTTAAATTGAATCATATTCAAACAACATTCTCTCACATAACTTATAGTTTTAATATGAATCTCATTCATATTAATTTGAACCTATAGTCTTTGTATGAATCTAATTCATATAATTAATATTTAAATCTCATTTAAATATTCATATCTCTTATAATATAAACTATAAATTTTGAATCTCGTTCAAAATAAACTTGTATTATAATGTATCTATATACATTATGCTAATTGTATCACATACAATTAATTTCCTTGTTAATTTGAACATTTCAAATTAACCAAAAAATTTGATTCTTATACTAATCTTTTATGAGTTAGCAAGGGGATCTTTTGGACCTACAGTTAGAAGCTCCAATGATATGAGATTAATCAATTAAACTCTTTAATTAGATTAATCAATATTCATTAACTGTAGGTCACTCTACTAAAGACTTACAGTTGCAATCTTCGCACTATAGATATATTTCTGTGTCCACGGAATTTACTAATCAACAGTAAGTCGACTCTTCACAAAAACTTGATGATGGTGGAGTTGTGCGAGGCATATACCGAAGAAAACATCTATTAGGAGTGTGCCAGAATTTAGTACAAATTTGACCTTGGGGCTTGTTTCAATTATTTCAGTTTGATCGTCCTCCTTATTTGATCGGCCACCTCCATAACCTCTTTGATTATTTTGACTCGGTTGGTGAGAGCTATTTGATTTTGTTGCTTGATCTCCTTCTTTTTTTGAATTATGAGAAGTAAAATCGGCCCAGGGTAAAGACTTTTGACACTGATTTTACTTTCATTCCGAGTTTCCTGAGTAAGTAATAGAGAGGTAATATCTTGGACAGATGGAGAATCAGTTCTAGCAGAAATGACAGAAATCATAGATTCATATTCAGAATCTAAGCCAACCAATATATATAATATATGGTCATCTTTAGACATAGGCATACCAACCAATGCAAGAGCATTAACACACTGTTGGATTTTCATGGAGTATTCCTTCAAAGGCATAACATCTTTTTTCATGTTCTGAAGCTTGCTTTTGAACTACATAGCTTGAGCAAGACACCTTGCAGAGTAAATACCTTGGTTTGTTGCCTAGATATCTTTAGCTAATCGACAATTTAGCACCTGATTTAGGATCTCCTCGCTCATTGAACCGAGAAGCCAGGAGGAAATAAGTTGATCCTGACACTTCCACTTATTATATTCCGGATTATGGATTAAATTTTGAGTAGAATAAATAGAAGCTGCCTCAGTATTATTTGCCTCACTCATCATGGTGATAAATTCAGATGGAGGTGTTGATTCAAATTGAACGTACTTGTCCAAATCATATCCTTCAAGAGTAATAATAACCTGAAATTTTCAGAGAGGGAAGTTATCATCACCTAGTTTGACAATAGAGATTTTGTTACCTGAGCTAAACATTTGAGAGATTGTTGAGGAAGAATCCTCTGATCCTTCTATTGCCATTGTTGACGATTGAGAGTTAATTCATGGAAACCCTAGATGAAGAAAAAAAAATTAGACCCGCAATCGTTTGACATGGGCTCTGATACCATCTCTGAAGAAATCGAATTCCAAGTGGAAGCAAATGATCGCGTTGTGTCATTAAATTTGTTTTAGAAAACAAAAAATTACAGAGAACATACATAAGGATAAACTACCATATTAGCATGCATTTTAAGAAGAGTTAGAGACTAGGAGTTTTTCCTACCTTTGAAGACCTTCTTCGATGTGAAAATCTTCTTTTCCAAGTCACGAACCGCTGAGAAACTCCAACAAAATACAACAACTCTTATTCTATTGAGAACACCACCACAATAGCAACCTTGTTATTCTTAAGGAAGAATCTAACAGAGGAGTTGTGTGGACTCTCTTAGATTTTTGACAAGGGAATTCTTGAAGAGAGAAGAAAGAATTGGAGAGGATAAAATCTACGTAACTCTTCTGTGATTTTGATATGTCGTAACTCCGTCTCCCTTTTCCCTCTTATTTTACGTAAATTTGTGAGAGAGAGAACCAGAATAACTCCCCAATACGTGGGAATTATTCAATATAATAATATTAACAATATTAATTTAATTATATAATTAAATCATATTTAATATATATAATTAAATAAATAAATTAATTAACAATTAATTAATCAATAAATTAAATATCACATATTTAATTTAATTTGAATCATATTTAAACAACCTTCTCTCACGTAACCTATAATTTTAGTATGAATCTCATTCATATTAATTTTAACTTATAATTTTTATATAAATCTCATTCATATATTTAATATTTAAATCTCATTTGAATATTCATCACTCTTAAAATATAAACTATAAATTTTGAATCTAATTCAAAATAAACTTTATATTATAATGTATATATAGACATACTAATTGTATCACATACAATTAATTCCCTTATTAATTTGAACATTTCAAATTAAACCAAAATGTTTGATTCTTATACTAATCTTTTATGAGCTAGCAAGGAGACCTCATGGACCTATAGTTAGAAGCTCCAATGATACGAGATTAATTAATTAAACTCCCTAATTAGATTAATCAATATTCATTAACTATAGGTTACTCCACTATTGTGTTCACATAATTTACTAATCAACAGTAAGTTGACCCTTCACAAATTACTCATAACTACAGTTGGGTCAAATTAATGTTTTATCCCTATAGTTATATTTAACTTCTTAAGTACCACTGATCCCTCTAATGAACAAATTGTTTATAGTTCAACTATAAACTAACTCCTCTTGGGCCAGTGAGAGGATGAGGTCTCATTGTTCAAGACCCAAAAACAACCCTTAAGGGAGTAATTTATCTACTTACCCTAAATATGGGACTGAGTGAATTCGATCTTGTGAGGATATGTTCCCAACTCCCTAATCAGAAAAATCCCCAAAATGGTAGGCTTATTGAGTCTGCGATTTGGCCACTCTCACTCATACAAATCAAAGGATTACCCTCATAAACAGAAGTTCATAACTCACTAAGGATTCATGTTGACTTACCTATAGTCATCCTATGAAATGTTAATTTCTACAATTAACGGCATTATAACGAGAAATTAAACATTTCGCAGTCTGGTCTTATTACAAACTCTTTGCATAGGATACCCCCACTCACATGTCTTCATATGAATGATTAAGATCAAATCGTTTATAACACTTTACAACTCCTTGCAACAATTACAGGTCGTATCCGTACTGGTAATAGAATAAGGCACACAACCTCGTTTCTATACTACAGACTTTTTGGTTATTACTTAAAAATGATCCAAACTTGTATGTCAATCACATACATGTTTAAGTTTACATAAAATAACCATAGAATCTTAGTTTATTGAATTGAGTTAATGCACAAGATAGATAAAATAACTTCTTATTTTATTTAATAAATAAAATGTATTTACAAATTACAAAACTACAAGACCTAAGAGATTTAGAACACACTAGTTCCAACACAAAGGTCACTCTCACCCATACAAATCAAAGAACGACCCTTATGAGCAGGAGTTCATAACTCACTTAGGATTGAGATCGAGTTACATGGTTATTGTTTGAAATATAAAACTCTTCATTTAACGGTGTTACAAAGAGAGATTTCATTTCTTGGTCCAATCTTATACAAACTCACTGTATAGTATATCCCCACTGACATATCATTACATGAACAATTTAGACCAAACCATTTGTAACACTTACAAAAATAGTCGTATCCATAGTGTTACCAGGATATATAAGGCACCCAATCTCATTCATATAATACAGACATTTTATGTTATTTCTTGAACACGATCCATTTGTACATCAACCACATACTGTTCAATATACATTAAATAAACTTGGATCTTAGTTTATTGGATTTTGAGTTATGCTAATAAATAACACTTATTATTATTTATTAATAAGCTTTTTACAAATTTACAGACTATGAGATTTAGGACATAAATCCTAACAAGTCTTTACTCTTGGAAGCATTCAAGACACACAAGAATGACATTGCTAGGTTGCAGGGGATGCATGAGAATGTTGGGCCATCATGTGTCAAATCTAAATTCCAAATCCTGGTTTGAATCCTAGGTTTAGGACATTATAGAAAGGCAACGAATTAAAACAACTAAGAACCCAAAACCCCAAGATATGTTGGAGACGTTAATAGGTGATAATGTTGAAAATGTGCAATCTTACTTTGCTTAATTTGAGATTGTTCCTACTTTTTATGAGTTTATTTCCAAATTTAGACAAATTATCGAGCATATGGAGCCTTCGGGACGATTTGTAGGTATTTCAGGCTTAAACGAGATAATTAGTGGGCAAATCGAGCAAAATAGAGTTTTGAAGGCAGTGCCAGGAGACTACGGATTTTGACGGACTTGTCCATCGCCCATGCGCAGCGCTACGCCACTGCGCCTTTTCCAATGGCCTCCATGTCTTGCAAGGCCACGATGCTGCCCTATAGCATCGTGGTGTCGATCCATTTTTGGCATAAAATACTCTAGCCGCCAATCAACGAGGAATTATCATTTGGCACAATTTCTCAACTCTTGTTTGGATATTTTCCCTTTATTTTTCTTCCTCTCTTTCATTAGGAAAACTTCTTGAACGATTATTGTTGAATTTAAGCATGTATCAAGATTAAGTTACTCTTATCTAGCTTAGAATTTAGGATTTATCTCTTGATTTGTATCTCATGAGGTTCTGAACAATTTTGACTTCTAATTTTATAATTAATTGAATGTGTTTGAGATTATCTGACAAATTAGTCAATCATGTTTGATTGATAGTTATAGATCTACACCTAATACGTAATTGTTAGATTATTAGATCGCCAAGTAACAAAGGTTCAGTTAGGGTTGCAGATTGATTCGACAATTTCAATCAAATTACATTCATCTATCTAACATTGGAGAGAATTGCATTGAACACTTAATTAGGCCTTTCCAAATTATTTTGTTCGTTTTAGTGATAGCCTTGGATCTTATTGGTAATAGGTTTGCATGTTTAGGATGATTTTCATTTAAACACAAGAATCAATTTGATTAATATGACTTCATTCTAGTCTTTCTAGAAGTGATTAGCTAAGTTTAACCAATAAAATTGCAGTGCATTTATGTGATTAATTGATGATTGAGTAGCAAATTGAGAGTAGTCCAAATTTACCCGAGCTAGATTTTCGTCTCATCGATAATTTAAATCTAACCAATTCATGATTTGATTCCCTTGTTATTGCTTTTCTCTAGAAATTAAACAAATCAATTCGACAAACCCCCCTAGTTACTTAATAACAAGCATTTTAGGAGGAAAATTGACGCTTTCCTAGTCGAGGCACACTTCCAATAAGCTTTGTTTTGAAGATAAATTTTCGAGTTTGCACGGGCTGCTAGTAGAGTACAACAATTGTCTCAACAGGATGCAACGAATAACTTTAGGAAAATTGCAACATCGAACTACTCGAATTTGGCAGAAGTCTTGGATACTTGCTCTCAACTCAAATAAGATCAAAAGAAAGAAAGAAAGACGAGATCTCTTCAATTTGAAGTGGGATGCTACAAAAGTTTGTTAGAGATGTTGTGTTGGTAATATTTGTTTAAGATTATTGTTTGTTATTCAGATGTCTCTGCATATAATATCAGTCATTCGATTGTCTCTAGGAATGTAGATTCGACGAAATATTTTTTTCCTTATTTGGAAAATCATGTCTACAATATTTTTTTTCGATTTCCTACCTTTTTTGGAACGTGATTGCTTTGGGAACTAAGTTTGTTCCATCGATTTTTCCCTGTGCATATTTAAGGTTTTGGGTTCTTCTATTGAACATGGACATTTAAGAGATTATTATTTTGAGTCGTTGTTCTTTAGAGTCCACCATTGTTTCTACTGTGATAGAAGAAGTTTATTGCTCCCTTGATTCTAAGCCCAACTATGACTTTGATCAATTTTTCATATTCACTGAAAAATTGATTCTCAAGTTTAGGGGGAGCCAATTAAGCTAGTCAAGTGAAGAGGTCTTTGTTTGATGTGGGAAGATAATCATCTTGACAGGAAACCTAAGTTTAGGAGTCTCACACTTAGAGGGACCCTGAGTGTTGTTTAGAGAGTTAAGTTGTGCAAGTGTCTCTGTATTTGTTGCATAATTTCAGATAAATACATCATTTTTACTATTTAAATGTTTGTTGAGATGTTGTAACATGCTCATAATATTATTTGTTGTGTGGTAGGGAACCTCTTAATTTCAAAGTTGTTATTTATAGGCTAGCAACTTAGTAACTCTCCAATATACAATAAAAAATCAAATAAATACAAAAATTGAAAATTTTGTCAAATTTAACTCAATTGAGTTGTTACTTGACGAAAATCAAACACAACTCATTCAAATTGAAGAAACTACAAATTTTACTTTCATATATTTTAAATTTGCACTTGAAACATCATCTAATTTGAAGTTTCGGTCCAGTTTGAAAGTTTTTAACTATGAATTTGATCTACATAATTAAATTTATTTTTTATGTTTTAATATTCAAATTGTTATAAATCGTTACAAATTGTAAAGTATAAAGACTAAGTTGTTACTTATTAAATTTTAGAGTATTACAATTTTAAAAGTACAAAAAAATAAATAGTTGCAAATTGAAATTCAAAAACTAAATTGTTACTTTTTTTAAAGCCCCAAAAAAATATTTTAAACAAAAAAATTAATCAAACTTTTGAATCAAATTAACCGCAACACTTCAATATACAATTGAACTAAAAGTTAAAGATGCGTTTGGAATACATTTTTAAGTTTTTAATTTAAAAAAAAATATCATTTTAAAAAAAATTGGAGTTTTGAAAACTACTCAGAACAGCTTTTAAAATATATTTTAAACTCTTTATATCAAAAGAGTTTAAATAAAAAATAAAATATTTGAAAAACACTTTTTTTCTTTTCCAAATGACACTGAATTTGAAGCCTCAAGACAGCAATACACCAACAAAACTAGCACCAAGTTCCTAATACAACACCAAAATGCTCATGAAATTTGACTCTTTTTTTTAATTACCTATGTATTTGTTTTCATGATTGTGATGTGCCAAAAATTGATAATCAATAATTTCGATGTAGCTAAGGGAGGAATTTACATAACACAAAACCTTTTATTTTCTAAAGGTTTCTAATCACTTGGAAAAGAAAAGCGCAATTATTTATTATGCATTTTCTCAAGTAAGATTAAGCTAATGCTCATAATAGTTAAGCTTAATCAATACATGCAATACGACTGTTTTAAAACTAAGGTCAATTTTAAGTATATAACTTAACGTGATTAATGGGTTAAACAAACCCATTAATTGAATCTCTAATCTCACATTTGAAATGTTATATTGCACAATTTCAATAAAATAGATAAATTCTTAAAGTAATGGTAACGAAGGGATGGTTTTTAAATATTTGTTCTTATTTGGCAAATGAATGTTAATTCAAACTTTAAACTTCCATTTTCACAAGGGTTAGGTGAACCCTTAAAGAGTGCTTGGTTTGCAAAGTAAAAAAAAAAAAAAAAAAAAAATTACTTTTTTAGTCTTCAAATCTTGAACAGGAGATATATTTGATCCATATTTTTCAAAATGTAACTTTTTAGTCCCGTAATTTTTAGAATATGTATGTTAGATCTCTAAGTTTATAATATTTACCTTTTTAGTTTTTAGGTTTTTAAAAACGAGTTTAAAAGGTCCTTCAAATAACCTATTTTATCCAAAATTATTCTTTAAAATTATTTTTTTAATTTAAAATATCATATAATTATTTAAAATAGTTAAAAAAAAAATTACTTCAATGACCTTTTAAACTCAAGGACTAAAATGTATATTTTGAAAATTCAGTGGCCAAATACGCCTATTCTTAAAAATTCGATGACTAAAAAGGTATATTTTTAAATTTCAAGAATCAAACACACATATTCTTCAAAATTGGGAGACTAAAAAGATAATTTCCCCAAAAATTATATTTGAATGTGTTCCAATTTCCATGTTGAAGTGAACCATTCTTTCTAGGGTTCTTGTTTTGCTTTATGGGGGGACTCTTTCATATTGGATGACTTACAAATTTCTTCAATGACTTAAGGGAATTGGATAAATTGGTCCCATTTTTTTCCCCTTCTTAGCTTTGAAGGGAAATAAGAATCCCACCTTTGATTGCAAAATAAAATCAAATCCCATCTATTATTCACTTTGAGAAGGGAATTTGAAATTTTGCCCATTACTTGTCTTCTTCATCATAGAATAATGGAGCCATCAAAATTCCTCCCCCACCTATTTTTCCTACTCTTCATATTCATTTATTCCATTTCATTACTTTATTTCCAAATCTTCTCATTGTCATAGCAATTTAGGAAAGAGTACAATCCAAATGTCATTTAAATAAAATTTGCCTTTTATTATTGTTACTCTTATTATTTTAATCTCCTTTGAAATGTTTTTTTTGTTTGAAAGAAAAAAATTAAAAAAAAAAAATCTTATGAGTGCAGTATAGATATATATTTTCAAATATAACAAGAATTTTAAATTTTATAAAAGTAGTATAATTAAAGTTCTACTCAAATTCTGTTATGATATACACTAATATTTATAAATAAAAAATAAAAATTAGAACATTTTTTTATACCACATTACGCAATTTATTGATTTTTTTTTTTATATGAAAATACATGAAGTTTAAATAAATTGATCCAACTCAACATAGCTTAACTAGTTAAGACATTATATCATTCACCAAATAGCGAGATGTAAATCTTATGATTCAATAAAAAATCAAATAGAACATTTTACAATTTATAGTGTCATGAAAATTAAGGCTCCGTTTGATTAATCATTTTACTTTTAGTTTTAGGGGTGCTTTTTTCTCACAATTTTTTTTACAATAATTTTCATCTCTTATTCAAAAACCATTTAATTTATAATCAGATTCAAAAAATGAAACAAGTTATTTAAAAATTAATTTTTTTAGTTTCGAAAACTCGACTTGAATTTAAAAAACGCTCTAAAATTTAGATAACAACGTATCAAAATTTATAGGGGAGGCTAAGTAAAATAAGTTGAATTTAAATATAAACATCCACATAAAAAAGCTAGTGATTTTTTTTTTTTCTCTTCAAAATAATCAAAGTTGAAAATTTTCCTTTATAATCTCAGATGCAAAAGAGTCAAAATTAGATTAGATAGAGAAATCAAAATGGAGACCACCACTTGGAAAAAACTTTTGTAGTCACCATCTAATACAATCATACATTGTAAAGTTTTTTTTTTTTTTTAATATATAAAAAAGATAAAAATGCATTAAATAAAAAAAATCTGCAAGTGGAGCACCATGAAAGTAGATGTTGGTTTTAGTTGTCATCCATAATTTATGAAAACATGTTCATAATCTATACCAAAATTATGTCCCACCCCTTTTCAATTTCTTAATAAAGACTTCGAATTTTTTTATTTTCAATTGTCATGTAAAAAAAAATCGCAATCTAAATATAATACAAAGTTTCTAAATATTGTTCCCATGCTTAAATTACAAATATGACCTATATGATTTAGAATATGATAGAATTTAATTTGGGTTGTTTTTAAATATAGAAAAATAAAATAAAATATTTATAAATATAGTAAAAGTTTACTGTCTATCTGCGATAGAACGTGATAGACTACTATCTGTATCTAATTTGTGTCATAATAAGCACTAATCTATCAAGGTCTATCGCAGACAGATAGATATAGATAGTAGTCTATCGTGGTCTATCACAGATATACTGTGATATTTTGCTATATTTGTAAATATTTTTAACTCATTCAAAATAATTTTCCTTCCTTTATTGATATGGTATATATATATATATATATATATATATATATATATATATATATATATATATATATATGAAATTCTAATCTTGAAAATTACATTGACTTAATTTGAACTTACCCCAAACCATAGGTATCGTATTTTTTTTGTAATCTAATCTTATTTTCACTTACCAACTTTTCTTTATTTTTTAACTGTTTGTAAAATTTATTTTCGAATCTATTGTGGAAATTTTAAATATAAGGGTTTTTTTTTTTTTTTTTTTAATTATCGTAGATAACTTGAATCTTTAATGCCCATAATTATAGATGTCTGTTCATTTTTAGATAACTATGTTTTTTTTAGAAATATTTTATAAATATCTAAAAATATTTGGATATCTTTATTTGTTTGTGTTGAAAGATTTCTACTCAGAAATGTACTGAATTTACATAATGTTTTAAGAATGTCATCACGACTGTTCATTAATTTATATTTAATTTATTAGAGTTTGAAGTTATATAACATATATTTTTTTATTAATTTGAATTTTTTAAAATTAATATTATTTACATGTTATTTGTTTTCAATAAAATAATATTATATTAATTCAATATCTCTCCAGAATAAAAAAAACTACTATATAATGGTGAAAAAGGTGATATATATATATACACACCCATGTATAAAAGAAAAATAATGAAGAGTAAAAAAGTAAAAAGGGATGTCTTGGCATAAAAACTTAAAAAATTTATGTTTTAAGATGGCATTCAAAACTTCTAAGATGCCTTCCATAAAGATAGGATATCCTTGGATGCTTGATGTTGTGAGAGAATTTGGGCATGACCAAATAGGCTAAAAATCAAGAAAAGAAACAAAAGAAGATAAATACAAGATAAAGTGGACTTTGTTAAAAAAAAAAAAAAAAAATCTAAGTGTCAACAAATCATTTATCCAATCAAATCTAATCCTATTTAGGATAAGGAAAGATCCATCTAATGTAATCCTAAAAGAAAAAGGTAAACTCTATCTCATTATTCTCCCTATAAATACTTCATTAAAACTTCATATGTGATATCTTGATATAAGATTTGGAACTTGACATAGACCTTGAACTTGATAAGAGATTTGGAACTTGATCTAAAAATTTTCGACTTCTTTTTTATTATTTACTTCTTATACTGACTTTGGCATCAAAGTCCGTTTTCTTTGTTTTGTAGGTCTCCTCTCTTCCCCAAATTACAAATATACTACTATTATCAACGTGAAGGTTAGATGCATTTTATGTTAGCCAAAATTTGACATCAACACTTGAGAATATCTAGATGCTAAAGCATCTTACATTAGCATGGAAGAAACATGGTAATTCATATGTCTACTATAGGGAAATTCTAGATCCAGCGAAACAAGTGACCTCTAAAAAATAATTTTCGGAAACGTATATATATTTTGTGAGTTTTTTTCTAAAATTTATTTTTCTAAAAGTAAATTAAAGAAAAAAAAATATTCACACAGTAAACTGAAATTTTTAAAACATAATACTAAAACAAAATCATTATCAAACTACACCTTAGTAAACCATAATTAATTTAAAAAAAAAAAAAAACTTATAAGCTTAAGCGCGTCCTCTTTTATTCCATTTGTATATTTGACTTTTCCTTTGAAATATTCTGTTCATATTGGGAATTACTTTGAAAATAGCGAAAATATTTTGGAAGAACATTTTTTTTATAAAAATCAAAGGAAGCCTTTACCTTACATTGTCTTTTAGAAAAATATTTAGATACTACTTGGTGTGGTGCACCTATTTCGTGCAATCTATTTGTTGTCTAATAAAAAACTTTCATATGATGAAAATTTCTTACTTCTTTTCTTTTATAAAAAGTTAAACTATTATTTTTTTACCATGTGATAAATGAAATGACGGTAAAAGAGACAAACAAAGGTTGCACTTAATCTTTTATCCTATCTTTTATATTGTCAAAGACACGATCTTCGGTACCACCACATTTTGAGATAAATGAAACTCTTCCTTCTTCCCAAGCCATTAAACCATGAATAGGGATTTCATATGTACAATAACATTAATCATTATATTAAATTGGGCTTCATAATATCTCTTAAATAAAAGTTTTGAAATAAACAAAAAAAAATATTTATTTGCATATTTCTTTATAAAATAAAATTTTCAAACCAGTCACGGATATTTCTTTATAGAAAATTCTTTACCACCAATACACGTAATTAGATTAGCTAATATGAACTAATCAATCTAGGTTCGCAATAAAATAAAATAAACTAAAATAAAATAATAAAATAAATAAATAAATAAATAAATATATATATATATATATATATATATATATATATATTGTTAAGCGCTAATTTACCCAAAAGCTTGAACTGATAGGTGAAGATAAATTTAATTTCATATCAATCTAATACTCTCTCACTTGTGGGCGTGAATTAAAAAGAAGACCCAACAAGTAAAATCAATTTTAATGAGAGAGGAAATAACATTACAGGGTTTAAACATATGACTTTCCTGGACCACCTACTTTTTTTTTTTAGTTCAACAATTGTGGTGATGGGGATAAAAAAAATAGACCACCTACTATGATAACATGTGGTAACAATTAAGGCATCTAAACAAAATAATTTTCTTTTTTAATGACGTGTTTGAATTGCATATATTGTTTTATTAATTTGAATATTTAATATTTGAGATTTAAATCTCTACAATTTCTAGAATAATTAATGTATGTTTTTGAATTCTTGGGATAATTAACTTTTGAGAGTGAAATATATGTGTTTATTTTTACTAATTTTGTAGGTAAAAACTAAAATTAAATAATTAGCTAATTAAATGTAAATGGTCATAAATTAAATTTAATATTATTTAATATATTGGTATATTAATTAAATTAATTAAAATAAAATAAAATATTTTTACATTAAAAAATTTTTAGTACAATATGGGTTGGAGGATCAGTAAGACATATTATTTACTAGTTGAGTTGAGCTATGTTCTCTTTGCCATATTAAACATCAATTAAAAAGTAATATAGATAATTAAATAATTATATTTATTGACTGAAATAATTAAATAAGATTACACTAATTAAAGTATAATAATTTTTTTTTATTAAATCGTTAGGTTGATATAAAACATTAATGGTAAATGTGTTAGTTATTAAGTTTAAATAATATATTTATATTTTTTTCTTTTTTATAAGAAATATATTTATTTTCAATAATTAATTAAATTAATTAGTAGTTACTTATTCTTAATTGTCTAAAGTACAAAACTTCCAAGTGTATTAAAAAGAGAAATTATTTTAAATGACAAAATTGTTGAAAATATTTACAAATAATGATAAAATATCACAGTCTATTTGTGATAAACTGCTATAGATCTCGATAGACTAATATCTGTGTCTATCATGACACGATAGTAGTCTATCGTAGTCTATCACAGATAGATAGTAAAATTTTTTTATATTTGTAAATATTTTGATTCATTTTTCTATATTTGAAAACAACCCTATTGAACATTTATATTAAATGTGTTTCAAAATTTCATGGATATAAAATATTGAATTTTTCAAAAGGTGAAATACTGTGAAACAAATAAGAATACTAAGGGCCTGATTTTGGTAGATGATTTAAAAAGAAGGGAAACAATGAAAATATACAATTGTATTTCAGATTTTCATATACGTGTCTGGTAGCAGATTGATAAATTGGGTTTTAATTTAAACAATTGTTTAAAATGTGTTGCATATATATACACACACATATAACTAGTTGTAGTTACCCATTAATATTTAGTTGATAATAAACTATTATTAATCACAAAACAATTGCTTGCCAAAACAAGCTTAGCTCATGGAGAATTGACATAACTTTTTGTAACAGCCCGACTTCCTATGACTTGAACTAGGTTGTCACTATATGCATATATCTAAAATGACTCTTTTTCATAATTTTATTAAAAAAAAAAAACTTTTTGATTAAAATAAATATCTTATGCAAAATCCAAATAACTAAAAATCTTTGATCGGGTACCCCTTGTACAATTTAAATAAAACAACAAACTTGTATAAAACATCTGACCATGAGAAATTTCAAAAGAAAAAAGAAATAAAGTTCTGAATTCAAATGACATAACTAAAATTCTTAAAGATGAAAACGTGAAATCTCTTGTGCGGAAGCATCTTATTAGTCCCAATGACACAGTCAAGGTTTTCTCCCATCATTTGTCAAAATGTTCTTTCACTTATTAGAAAAACATAACATAAAAAGAATGGGTATAAAATAATCAGTAAGTAACCCCACTACCGGAGTCAGGCTAAACACTTATATCCAATAAGTGTATTATACTGGTGGGACATGCATAATTCTACTTGCACACATCAATTATATGAATGATTGGATAGACCCGCCCTACCGTTGGCAAAAGGTGTCCATGAACCTCTAGTGAATCCCGTAAGAGACATTTACCTTTGGTGATCCCGAAGGAGCACAAATCTATGGGGATCCCGAAGGAGCACAAATCGCTGGTGATCCCGAAAGAGCACAAATCGCTGGTGATCCCGAAGAAACACAAATCGCTAGTGATCCCGAAGGAACACAAACTAGTGATCCTGAAGGAATATAAATCTTTGGTGGTCCCGAACGAGCACAAATCTCTGGTAGTCCTGAAGGAACACAAATCTCAAGTGAACACACAACCATGGTAGGAGGGTAACTATCACTAACATACATAGCTGGTAAGATACATAAAAATCACACAACATAGATTCATAATGTCTCTCATACAAACATCATCATGCTCATATCTCGTAGTCATAAGAATTACATGCAAACTAAATATCTCATAGATGGCTCAAAGAAGCCAACAACATTTTAATAACTAAATTGTCTGGCACGTAGGCGGTTCCGGTAGTAAGATTACTTACCTTAGGATAGGTCTTGATTCTCACAAAATCTTTGAATTAAAACCCTAGAATATAAATCAAAACTTAAATTAAGTCTTTAGGTATGATTCCAAATATAATTTACTCAACAATTAAACCAAATAATCTTACCCAAGGTGCAGCTAAGTCACAATTCTTCTTCCATACAAATAATCTTACCAAAGTGCAACTAAGTCACAATTCTTCGGACATCTTGCTTCCGGTTTTAAAATCCTTCGAAGCTTGAATATAAAACCCAAACTTAATGGGTAACAACAATTAAAACCAACACCAATGGGTATTCATGAAATTACAAGAAAATCAATAATACTTACAATTCCATACTTCAAACAATGGGTCCAACCAAAATGAAGTCTTCCGATTTTAAAATCCTTTAAAACTTAAATATAAAACCCAAACTCAATGGGTAACAACAATTAAAACCAACATCAATGGGTATTCACGAAATTACAAGAAAATCAACAATACTTACAATCCCGTAACTCACGAAAAGGGATGATGTCGGTGAAGCTAAATGGAGAGAGCCGTTGGGTGGCGACTTGCAAATGACATATCAAAACCCACTTAAATCCAAGATTGACTTAAATATGTATATATATACTTCTTTAAATTCTTTTTCTCTTTTACTTTTCCTTTTACAAAACCCTATATATATATATTTAAATTTTCCGTTCCCCAAAACACACATTCTTGGACCCATCAAATCAAATCAAATCTTTTCCAATCACCACTTAATAATCTATTTAACCAACACCCAATTTTAGATCTTTTAAGTTAAATCCAACTTTTAAATCCCCACAAATAAATTCAATTTTCCACTAATTGAATTATATCAAAATCTTTTATCACAATTACTTTAAATGGAATTATTTTCTCAACATAATCTAATTAAAGCCTCAAAATTCAAACAACTAACCAAATAATTCAAGATAATTAATTTTTTAAGAAAAAATATTACCCAAAAATTTGGGATGTGACATTCTTCCCTCCTTAAGAAACTTTCGTCCTCGAAAGTTCTAATCCTAGAAAAGCTCAGGGTACCTCGACCTCATCTCATCCTCTCATTCCCTCGTCATTTTCTTGAATTCATGATTTTGCCATAAAACCATTACTAGTGTTACGTCCTTGTTGCGCCAAGTCTTCATTTCCCTTGCCAAAATTTGATTAGACTTCTCCTCATAACTCAGGTTCTCATTTAATTGCAAGGGCTCATAGTCTACTATATGAGATGGATCTATCACATATTTCCTCAACATCGAGACATGAAAAACAATATCACAGCGACAACACCAATTGATAAGCCACAGGACCAATCTGCTCTCGAATCCCAAATGGCTCAATGAAACATAGACTTAACTTCCTCTTCCTTCCGAACCTTAGAACATACTTCCTCTTCCTTCCAAACCTCAGAACACCTTTCATAGGGGCCACTTTTAGGAACACTTTATCTCTCACCACAAACTCAAGGTTTGTGGGTTCACATTAATGTAACTTTTTTGTTTGCTGTGTGATGTTTGCATGCAGATTCTAAAATTTTGGGTAGCCTCAATTGTAGTCTACACACTCAGGTTCTTACAATTTTTGTTCTCCAACTTCATCCTAGTAAATTGGAAATCTGCAACTATTCCCATACAAGGCTTCAAATGATGTCATGCCACTAATGACCTGGTAATTCTTATTAGAAGTAAACCCCATGAGGTGCAACTAGGAGTCCCAACTTCCTAGAAAATTTAATGCGCAAACGTGCAACATGTTCTCTAGAGTTTGGTTCAATGCTCGGCTTCACCATCCTTCTATAGGTGGAAAGTTGAATTGAACTCCAATTTAAAATCTAACACTTTCTAGAGACACTTCGAAAAATTGGATGTTAAATGAGGGTCTCTCACTGAAATAACTGGAACTGGTATCCCACGAAGTCTGATAACCTCTTTCATATAAAACTAGGAAACTTAAAATTTTGAGAATCCACAGTACTTTAATTTACCACTCTGAGAACCTTTGTGAGTTCAAGAAATCGCACTCTTTTGAAACATGTATTTGAACTGATCGAGCTAGCAGAGATAAATCTTCATACATGCAGCAAAACAATTGGCCATACTCGATACAACATAGTCCTAAGATGTGTAGAAAGGAAAATCTGGTCCACTAGAATCAACATTATCCAATTAAATCTCATATTCATTAGATGCCTAATGTGAAGCTTTATACTACCTAGGGCTATAAAACTTACTTGTCAAACCTCATGTTACTCCTCAGTCTTAAAACAATCACATATTACTATTTTAATCATGCTACGAATGAGTCTGGAAATCTCTTTCATAACAACCATTGCTACTAACAACTCCACTTTAGTCCATCTCTCTTACCCCTTTTATTTTTGAAAAAGACTTTGATGTTGAAACTGAGCTTCACAACCAACATTTTACTTGATTCTTCCACCACCATGTAGTGAGATCCAAAGTTCCAAATGGTAGTGAGATATTATTTACTACATTCAAGTACTTGGAGTTTGAACCATTAATTTCTTTTTTTTTTTCCCAAAGTAGTCACCTTCCTTAAACACTTTTCTTTAAGACTAACACTCAAGGTGCTCTTCTTCCCTTTCCAAATGTGACATAAACTCTCTACACAAGGTGTAGCTCTACTTCTCTCATCCATAAGTCTTACCTTCTCAATCTAAATTTTCATGTTGTAGAATTCTTCTTCACCAATTGTCATTGCGTTTTTACTCCAAAAGTTTCTCTCATGGTCTCTTTAGCTTAGCTAAATTCTTTTCATCTTGACCATGGTATGGCTAACTAAGTACCGTGAGGTACTTCTTAAGTTTTAACTCTTTAGTTCAAAGGCCACTTTTTTTTTTTTTTTTTTTTTAAGTCTCAAGTCTTGTTCAAACTAGCATTCTTTCCACATCACCCCATCTAAACAAGGTATTCTTTAGAAAAGTTTCCTCACATGAAGCTCACTTACTTTCCAGCTTGAACATTTCCACTACTCGAGTACTACACATGAATAACCAAAGTACCTCATGCGGTCCATCAACCTTAAACTTCACAATAGTAATCTTGTCATAAAACCCTCAATAATTTTTATATAAGAGGCACCAACTCCAATATCTAGAAATTCCTCGGGATGTCTTATCCCCTTATACAAATATTTGTTTTCCTTTTTAGGCATGTTATCCGAAAAACCAAATCACACCTTAATCAAACTACCAATCTTCAGTACCACAAATGTGATCATATCCTAATAACCCTTTCAAAATTCTTCTTGAAACATTTGACTTAATGTCAAGCAACCTTTAAATAAACTATAATCTCTTTCTCTTCTCCTTCCTATCTTGAAAACATTCTTAATCTTGTCCTTAAGTACGTCCCTTAGAACAGAATTTCCTGTACTACCACCAAGATCATTAGCCAATACAAAACACAACACTAGCCCTTGATGAATTCTTGTCTAGACTATTTTATTCCTTGGCTTAATCATATATATACTTTTATTCCTAAATTGTCATAACTCTACATAATTTCATCAATCTTTAAGATCTCTGAATTGAAGTATATATATTCCTTTCATACAGATCTTCTATGAGATAAACTAGCAAAGTGACCTCATAATAATTCTTTTTTTCCTTTTTGTAGTACCTTAACTGAATAATCAACTTATAATAACTTCTATCGAGTCACTAGCCTAGCATTAGAACATAATTGGTGCATTTAAGCTAAATAAATATTTTAATGCACAACTTTTCATGGAAAAAAACTTTACTTGCAAGGCATACCTGGCGATGACGAAGAACCCCTTGATTGCTATATGGACAATATGGACTTACATAGTAAGTCAGTCTATAGAACCAATAACTCTTGGCTTTGATACCAACTATAACGACCTGACTTTCTAGGACTTAATTAGGTCGTCACTATAGGAAAGCATACATCGCAAACGACTCTTATTCATAAATTTTACTAAGAATCAAAGGAAATCTTTACTAAAGATAAATATCTTTTGCAAAATCCAAATAACTTAAAAATCTTGGTCGAGGTACCCTTGTACAATTTAATAAAACAAGAAACTTGCATAAAACATCTGATCATTAGAAATTTTAAAGGAAAAATAAAATTCACATTAGAGGTCTAAAAATCTTAAAGATGAAAACATGAAACTTGTGCGGAAGCATTTGACTAGTCCCAATGACATGGTCAAAGTTTTCTTTCATCATTTGCCGAGGCGCCCTTTAGTTTACCTGAAAAACATAACATGAAAAGAATGAGTACAAAATACTCAGTAAGTAACTCCACTACCGGGGTAAGGCTAAACACTTATATCCAATAAGTGCATCATACTAGTGGGACATGCATAGTTCTACATTTCACACTTCATTTATCTGAGTGATTGGTTAGACCGCTCTACCGTTGGAAAATGGTGTCCATGAGCCTCTAGTGAATCCCGTAGGAGACACTTACTTCTGGTGAATCCTGAAGGAACACGAAACCTCTAATGATCCCGAAGGAACTCAAACCTCTAGTGGATGCACAACCAATGTAAAAGGGTAACTAACACTAACATGCATAACTGGTAAAATACATAAAAATCCCACAACATAGATTCATAATGCCTCTCATACAAACATCCTCATGCTCATATCTTCGTAGTCATAATAATTACATGCAAACTAAATATCTCATAGATGGCCTAAAGAAGCCAACAACATTTTAATAACCAAGCAGCCTAACACACATTTGGTCCCTTAGTTTTCAAAATATACCTTTTCTAGTCTCCAAGTTTTGAATAATAGGTGCATTTGGTCTTTAAGTTTTCAAAATATACTTTTTTAATCCTCAAGTTTTTAAAGTAAATTTAAAAGATCTTTCAAATAATTTAATATTATTGTTTTAAATTATTATACTACATTCTAAATTGGGTTGTCTTCAAATATAGGAAAATAAACTAAAATATTTACAAATATAGCAAAATTTCATTATGTATCTGCAATAGACCGTGATTGACTACTAGCTATATCTATCTGTGTCATGATATGTACAAATAGTAGTCTATTGCGATTTGCAGATAGACTGATATTTTGCTATTATTTGTAAATATTTTTAGCAGTTTTACATTTAAAATAATTTTTTTAAAATTAGAAGAATATTTTTTTAAAAAAATTATTTATTCTCTCTAAAATTATTTTTAAAAAAATATTTTTAAAAAAATTTTAAATATCATATAATAAGTTAAAAATCAATTTTGGTACATAAATTTTCATAAAAGTAACAATTTAGTCCCTAAACTTTACTATGTAACAATTTAGTCCTTGTACTTTAAGATTTATAATGGTTTAGTCCATATCATAGAAATTAGTGATAAGATTTTATGAGATTTTTTGCATAAGTAAACCAATAAACAAATTAGAGACTATATATTTTTATATAATACAAAGACTAAAAAACATAAAATAATAAAAATTGACATCTAATTTTGATGAATCTTTTTACATTAAGACTAAATTGTTACAAATTTGAAAGTAAAAGGACCAAATTGTTACCTACTAAAGTTCAAGGACCAAATTATTACAAAATTGAAATTATAGGGGTTAAATTGTTATAAACTAAAATTCAAGAACTAAATTGTTACTTTCATGAAAATTTAGGGACTAAAAGTGTTTTTTAAACTTTTAAATATAAAAATGTGACAACCCAAATCATTGAGGTAAATTCTCCTATTAAGTTAATTTAAGTCACCTTGCATCATTTGGAATTAAGGAATTAAGTTTTAAATTTTGTATTTGTAGTGGTTTGTGAGATTTTAATTGTATTTAAGGAAAAGTTTGAAAATTTCAAGAAATGAATTAAGTATAAAACATATAGGGAAAGAATATTTACCTCAAATCCCTCTCCGCCGCCACTCTCTCTCTCTTCCTCTTCCTGATTCCCTCTCCGCCGCCGCCACTCTCTCTCTTCCTCTTCCCGATTTCCTCTCCGTCGCCGCCGCTCTCTCTCGCCCTTTTCCCGTTCTCCCTCTCCGCCGCCACACTCTCTCTTTACCTCTGTTTCCCGTTTTCCCTCTCAGCCGCCGCTCGCCTTAACGGATTCTACTTTTCTCGAAAGTCACTTGCTCAAAATCTCGCTCTCTCGCTCAGATTCTCGCTCTCTCGCTCGCTTGCTCAGAATATCGCTCTCGGCTACAACTAACTGCTCGCTTGACCGCCAGTCGCCGGATCAATCTTCCCTAGGTGAGTATCTTGAACTCGAGTAGGATAGTGGTGTAGTTCGGTAAATCTTTGGGAATATGAATTAATTGATAAATCTTGATAGGTGGTCGGCGATTACTTTGGTTCGTAGGATTGGAGGAAACTGCAAGTTTAGCCACGTTTGGGTAAGGACTCTCTCGAATGAACTTTGAATTTACTTATGATGAGTTAGGCTTGATGAGTAACTTAAGTTAGGGGAATTGTACTTCCAGTTTATTCAGGAATTGTGCGAGAGTTTGCGGTGTGGTTAGCATTATGGATCAACACTCAGGTAAGTAATCTTACTACCTGAACCGCCTTCGGGCCATACGTTTAGTTGCCATGATGTAGTAGGTTCCTAGAGCCACTTTTGAGATATTTTGCCTATATGTGATTTCCATGTCTTAAAGTTATATGTGTCCGTTAGTGTATAAATCTATGTTGTAAAACGATTATGAACTTTACTGATAGCGTATGAATCCATGTTATGGAATGATTATGAGCTTTATTGATCATGTACGATAAGTAGTGGTTACTCCCCTATGTTAGTTGGGTGTCCACCGGAGGTTGTGTTCCTTCAGGATCACTAGAGGATGTGGTCCTTTGGGATCACCAGAGGATGTGTTTCTTCGGGTTCACTAGAGGTTGTATTCCTTCGGGTTCACCAGAGGTTGTGTCCTTTGGGTAAACCAAAGGTTTGTGTTCCTTCGGGATCACCAGAGGTAAGTGTCTCCTTCGGGACTCACTAGAGGTCGGTGGACATCCATGACCAACGGTGGGTCGGGTCCAACCATTCCCTTATAGAAGTATGGTATATGATAGATATGCATGTCTCATGTTTGACACACTTAATGGACATAGGTGCCTAGCCTAACCCTGGTAGTTACTTACTGAGTAATATAATTACTCATCCGTTCCTCTTATATATTTTTCAGGTAAAGGAAGGAATGTCCCGGCGAATGACAAAAAGAATCCTTGATGGCATCACGGGACCCGTAGCAGCTTCCGCATAGTTTTTCATGTTTTGTATCAGAATCTTTTTGCCCAAACTATCTAGTCATGTCTTGAGACTTGTCGTTCTTATTTATTTATGCTAATTTTCATTCATGAAGCTTCTTTTTATTGTTTCCTTAGGGGTACCCTGAACCAAGATTTTATTTGTTATTTCACTGATTTCTTGAATGAAAACAAGTGGTAATTTCATGAAAAACATGGGTTCTTCTTTGCCAGTTTGCATAGTGTTGGTTTTTTTTTTTTTTTTTTTTTTAAACTTTTGCATGCAATGGGTAGTGGTTTGATTAGTTAAGTTGTTAGTCGGGTCGTTACAAAAAAAGATGCTTCAAATACATTTTTAACTTTAATTTCTTAAAAACACAGGGACTAAAAATGTATTAAAAAGGTAATTTAGGGACCAAACACACATATTTTTCAAAATTTGGAGAAAAAAGTAAATTTTTTCAAGAAAAAATTGACTTTCCATGATACAAAAATATAGTCAGATTAAGATGGGAGAATGTAAAAATGTCATTAATGTTAAAAGGCACATTTGAGTTCTTTTCAAATATAGGAAAATGAACCAAAATATTTACAAATATAGCAAAATTTCACTCTCTGTTTACAATAGACATAGACTGCGATAGACTACTATCTATGTCACGATAAACATAATAGTCGTTTATTACAATCTATCGTAGATAGACTATGATATTTTACTATTATTTGTAAATATTTTCAGCAGTTTTATCATTTAAAATAATTTCTCATCTATTATCTATTATTATTATTAACTTCCATTAAACTAAAATAGTTAATTTTTAAAAAAAAAAAATTGGAAAAAAAAAAAAAAACAAGTATCATTTTTTAGAATAACTAAAAACCTTCAAATCTATTACTATTTCAACCTTCCCAGTGTTCTCCAAGCAGTCCCTCCCCTCCCCTCCCCTCGATCTTCCTGTGCTCCGGCGAAATCTAACACACGAGAATTCCTGCATCTTACTCAGCTCCAACAATAACAAACCTACACAATTGAAGCTCTCCAATGTCAGTATATACATGTTTTTCACAGTCATTAATACTCACATTGGTACACAAACCAAAATCGTGAGAAAATTAATGAATCATAACTTGTTATACTACATTTGATTGCCACATTTTATACTTGTCCGTAATGATTTATTGTGTCATTAAAAACACAATTATGACATTTTTTTTTAAAATGTAATTATTGATACTCTTACCTTACTTGATGTATAATACTAAAAATAATTGTCACGAATATTAGTTATAGTAGTTTTTAAATGTCATAAAATCCATATTTTCTTGTGGTGGAGTTTATTATTATTATTTTTTTTTTTGGTTAAAATGACGAATGAAAATTAACACCCCAACATATGTGTACAAATTAGAAGACGATAAAACGACAATATCATCATGTATTGATTACGTGCCACTTGATATGTAAAAATTCATCTGAGGATATTTTTCAATGTCATCCCTCTTGCTTGCTTATGCATTTAAATTTTTACACCAACTGCCATATCAATTTTGGTTGGTTATTTCATCACCTTACATGTTCAATTTTATTAAAATTAGTAAGTTTGATTTGATTTGATTTTTTAAATCTTCCATATTACATTTAAACTATGCATTTCAATAAGAAACGAAATAAAAAGAACCTCATATAATTCTTCTAAAACCCACTCATTTCAACAAAATCAAATACTAACAAATCCATGAATTAATAAAGTCTTAGCCAATTAACATACAAAATCAACTTTGTTGTATCTTTTAATAACTATCAATTTTAACAAAAATGTAGAGCCCTACATGCTATGCTATCTTTCTTTGAAACTCTCTGCGTTTGTAATTTATTGAAGACATTCGGGAGAATAACATTATTTTCAACAATTCTTCAAAATGGAATTCTACCTAAAGATAAAAATTACCATAATTATCTTAGTATAAATTTTAATTAACCCTAAAAAATTGAAGGGTAAAAATTAAAATGTTTAATACTAAGATCAACCACTATTTTCAAAGTCATAAATACTATATATATACACACACACATATATATATATAAAATTGTCAGTAAAAAATATGATTTTTTAAAAATATTATATAACATATACGAAGCATGAGTTGGAGCTATTATTTTATATACGGAGCTATTACTTCTTAAAAAAAAAAAAGTAGAGATACAATAACCACTAAGCTATGTTTATATTTTTTTTAAGATCGGTAGGTATTACACACTATTCTCATCGATTCGAACATAATTCAATTAATTAAAATACTAGGTTAAAAAAAAAAAAAACCCTCTAAATTACCCTTTTAGGTGTATTTATGTTGGATACTCTAATAGCTACTCGATCATGTTCATATTCCTAATCAGTAGATTATTTTGATTTAAACAACTCTTTTGAAGATAAGGTTTTTTTTTTTTTTTTTTTCATACACCAAAAATTCCATACCTAAAAATGGACCTTACTTTGCTATCAGAATTAATGTGTAAATTATCTTCCAATATTTAAAAGCTCATCCAAAAATAGCTAACTTTGGGAACACACAGCTTGGAAAGATGCACATTTCTAATCTTTCTTCTTTTCTTTTAGTTCACACACACCCACTTGCCTCTCTTTCTTCCTCTTTTTTAACTTTTATTTTTTTAAATATTATATTAGTAATAATAGGGAGAACTTTGTGTACAAGTTAATGCCAAAATAAATGTGGACCAAAAAAGTTGATGGCCTAACCATATCAAGATAGGCATATATGAATTTGATAGACATTTCCCACTTGCAATACCCAACAAGAAAGTGATCCATATTTGAAACAATAATATTATACCCTTTTATTGGAAAATGATTCATTTAGGGATGGTTTGTTTTTTAGGATGTAAATAGCGGAATGTTTGAAATTATAGCTGGCTTAAAGTTCTTAATATTTTTAGATAACTACGTTTGTAAGAATACTTAGATAACAAAATATTGTTTATTTTATAGGATTTTTATTTAGAAATATCTTAAATTTATATAAGGTTCCAAGTTGCAACTATTCATTTAACATACAAGTAATTTAATATAATTTGAAGTTAAATAACATATTTATTTTTATTAATTTTAATATCTTTTAAAATTAATATATCTTATATTATTTTATATTTTTATATTTCTATATAAAAATAGTGATAGTTTTGATACTTTTGATTTTAATTATAATATGTAAATAAAGAAGAGTAATATATGCATAAGAAAAAAAAAGGGTAAAAAAATAAAAAGCAGATGTCCTTTAGCATTTTAGGTTGTCCAAGAATTTCCAAATGTAAAAGCATCTAACATTACTACAAAACAAAAATGATAATTACGGATGCTCACTCAATAGAAATCTTGGATGTAACAAGAAATAAACACCTTCTAGATTTTAAAATTGGGTAATTGAGTTGGGTAGCAGATAATAATAACATTTTAAAAAAAATTGTAAATACAACAAAATCTATCAATGATAAATTCTATTACTATTAAACTTCTATCACCGATATGGTTTATCACCAATAAATATTGAAAATAGAATCTAAATTTTACTGTATCTCAAATTATTTTACATGATACAATATCAACAAAACTTTTAAATTTGATTATTATATTTGCCACCCCCCGTATTAGAAGGAGAAAGTGAGATAGCATAAAACAAATAAACAATTCACATTTCACACGGTGATTTTTTTTTGTTTTGTTTTGTATGTTTACTTCGTGATATAAGTTTTAAAAAGTTAATTAGTTAAAAAATGATTATTATTTTAGTGGGTCTAGAGTTTGAAATAAATTTTGAAAATAATTCTGAAAAGATAATGCCCTTTCTATTAGCACACTTATAAAATTAATAATTTAAAATGTATATAGTGAATTTTAAATGATAAACAATGTTGTTTTAAAATTTATATTTGCTTGTACTACATTCAAGTAGCTTATAGAAGGTATATGAAACCCATGACACCATTAAAGTTTAAATTTTGTGTTTCTATTTAACTCCGAGCTTTAACACCATTGTTAATGGAACAAGATGGAGCAATATGAGATATGCTTGATCATGGTTTTTTATTGGAAGAAAATTTATTTAATTAACATATCAAATTAGTCTTTTGTTAATGATATTAATTATATGAATGCAATTGATACATATACTCCACCAATTAGAATTAGAATTAGAATTAATTTTAAAGGTGAACTATATATAGAATGTTTAATGCATTAAGAATTAAATTTTAAAATGACAATCTAAACCTAAATTAATTTCGTTAAAGTATATCTCAGGGACGATTCTGATATATTTGAACTAAAAAAAACCTAAATACTCACATAATCTTAATCAATCTAGTTAGATTTTTCATGAACGTGACTAACGGTGGTACTACACCTTTTTAAATATGCTCCATTTAAACAATTTCTCTAGCCTTATGTTAAATTGTGATAGCTTGGAAACGGATTGATTTCACAAATTTTGAATATCCAAAAGTATATTCATACATGGGTTCTTTCTAAAATTTTAAAATAACGCGTAATAAATTCTTTAAACACGACTTGATAATAAATAATTGATTTTTGAAAGTTAACCTTACAAATATTACTTTCATTTATAATTTTATTGTTTGTTACTTTTTTTCTTTTCGAGAAATACAAGCAAATGTAATTATATATATGTATATTTGTTTTTGTTTTTGGCATTTGACTATAAGTTCAACGTATCCTAAAGAAATCGTATAAAAACAAATTTAATTTTCAAAATGCAAAAAAAATGAAATGAAATGGTTGTTGATACATCCCTAAAATTTAAACAATTCATTTCTTATAATTTCTTAAAGTTGAGAAATATATAATAAATTTTTAAAATTTTATTTTATTAGATTCCTTCAATATATCTAGCATTTTTTTTTTCTAGATTTATTGGATACAAAATTAAATGAGTTATTTTCAAATATAGCAAAATGAGTCAAACTATTTATAAATATAGAAAAAGTTCACGGATGATAGATTGCAATAAATTTCTATAAAATAGTATGATATTTTATTTATTTATAATAATCTTTCAAATTAAAATTAATTTATTTTGAATATTTTTGTTGTCAACTTTTATATTTTATAAGATGACAATAATTAAAACTAACTTTAATTTTTTATTATTATTGGGAAAAAAACTAATATGAGAAAAGATAAACATGCCACGAGGAAAAAGTCCCCACAATCACATGATTTATCACATGGGGAGAGAGACAAAAGGCAGACAGCTTTACCACAAAGTGTCCATATTTGGTGACCATTCCAAATGACAACAAAAACAAAACAAATCAAAATTGGAAGTTCCATCTCAACTCATATTCGTCGGTGTCATCACTTTTTCAACTCATTATTATTATTATTTATTATTAGTATTATTTATTTATTTATTTATTTATTTATTATTATTCAACTCAAAAGTATTGACATAAATAAAACAATGCAAAAGAATGTGTAAATATAACAAAATTTAGATTTAGCTCTTCTATTAGTGATAAACTATATATCACGGATAAATTTTTGCTATATTTACAATTCTTTTAAATAATTTGTTATACACTTAATAATTAGTTTTAAAAGTGCTACTAATTGCAATTACCCTAATTATTATTATTATTAGGGTTTGTACAAAATAAATATATGAGAAAATTTCAATTTTTATATAAAGATACTTGTTGTGGATCAGTAGGTGCACCGATCTATCCCAACTAGGTTGACACAAACCTAGCACCTTCATCATCTCCCACTTCCCTTCATTAATATTCAATCAAAATGGGGGAGAATACAAAGGGCTAGAGCAAAGCCCAAGATTATATAAAAGCACCCAAGTTTAGGGCAATGATGGCAGAGGTTTACTCTTTGAAGAGTTTAGATCTAAAGTACCAACAATCGGTGAGCATAATCTTCCCATGATTTTGTAGAGTTACTTGAGGATTCCACGAAGATGCGTCTACTACGTTGGTTCCAAACCCTCATAGGAGAGCCATGGTGGTGTTAAAACTGATAATGGATTTTATTATTATTATTATTTTATTTATGAATCAAACCACAGGAAATTTTGCATTTTTCTTGGACATAAGAGTTATGCGCCCCAATTATATCTAAAGCTGCTTGTAAACAAGCCCAAAGATGTGTAAAGAACTAAAAACTAATAAACAGATGGTCCATATCTTCACCATGATTTTTGCATAATAAGCACCAATTTGGGTTAAAAGCGAAGGATGAGAGTCTATTTTAGTTTGTGTCCATGGTGTTAATGTTGTTATGTAATAAGGTCCATATAAAAAACTACATTTATTGAGAATGGACGATTTTCAAAGATTGATGAAGGTGGTGTTCACCATAGAGGGGGACATCTCTATTGAGTGGCTAATATACAGCTTCTTTGATAGTGGATATATGGAAAGTACCATTGCTGCGAATTTTCCAAATTGGAGTATCCATTCCCCGGTTATTGTTTAGAGCGAGGAAAGCCACTTTTGAAGCAACCGATGATTGTACATCTTTGTCTAAGAGAGCTCTTCGAGGTTGTAAGTCCCAATCATTAATATCATATTTCCACATATCTTTGATTGATCCATTAGGACACCGAGAGAGGGCGAAAAGTCAGAGGACGCTATCAGCTAGGGGAACTATGAGAATTCCAATTGCTTTTCCAAAAGGAGATCTTCTCACCGTTGTTAACTTTCTACTCAAAATTTGCGATGAACCAATCCTTTCCTTTGATTATAGATCTCCAAGGAGCTTTAGCACTACTATATTTCCCATTGCGAGGAATATCATCAATGAAGTTTTGTTTGTATTTCGCCAGGATAATTTGTTTTTTTCCAGAGAGGCTTGTCTTCTGCATAGAATCTCTAAAATCATTTGCATAGTAGCACAAAGTCGGTGTCAGACATCTTTGATATGCCAAGGCCCCCTTCCTTTTTTGGTGTTGTAACAATGGACCAACGGACCAGATGAGGGTGGTGCTCATTAGAGCTACATTTTTAGAGGAAATTCCTGCAATGTTTTTCTATAGTCTTGTATATAGAAGTAGGAGCCTTAAAAGTAGATAACAAATAATTGGGCAAACTTGTAAGGGAAGCTTGTATAAGAGTGATCTTCCTCCGTTTAGAAACATAAGACAATTTCCAGCTACCCAGCTTTTCTTGTATCATCTCGACAATTTGATCCCAAAAATGAGCAAAACTTGGTTTGCCACCCAAAGGTGCTCCCAAATAAAATTGAGGGAGATATTTAATAGCCAAGGTTTATTGAAGGCCTTAACTCTCAAATAATTTTTCGTTCTTACTAAGCTTGTGGCAGCATTAGAGTGGGTTAAATCTCAAGGAACTGTTGAGTTTCTCCAATTTAATATGTAGTGTTTCAAGGTAACCGAATGGGGGAGGGGGTTGTTGGTTGTTTGTAAACAAATACAAATAAATTTGCACAAATGAAAATTTCAATCAAACAAAATAAGGGAATTGCAAAATAATAATAATAATAATAATAATAATAATAATGTCAATAAAGTTTTCTTATGAATGAGAGCTCCTAGTTTGGATCATGTTGCGATTCCTTCTAACTATGAAAATTGATCATTGAACCTATCAACTAATTCGATTTGTTTTTCAAGCTTAGCCTAATCAATTAGAAACGCTAATTAATTGTCAATTAACTAATAATCCAAGATTGAAAAGATGAAATGCATGCAATTCAATTAGGACATCCGCACTACATTCAAGGTAAAACTAAGTTGAACAACTAATAGAAAAGCCTAATTAGAGGGTCAATTGTGTTCTTCCGCTTAGTAGGTTAATCAATAATTGTTAATTAGATGCCCAAGAAACTTATAAGCTTACCTCACTAATTGCCACAAAATCAACTCAAAACTCGACAAGTATGGATCAAGTTGAATTCAAAGCAATATACCAATACCAACCAAGAGTTTGTCAAACAATACTGATTAAATTTGATTATACAAATGAAATTCAACTGAAAAGTTCAGAAATACAAGATTCAAATTTGATTGAAAAAAAAATAGATCTCATAATCAAATTACATAGATGAGAAGAAATTCTTAAGATCCAAGCTAGAAATTACCGAAGTAGTCAAGAATAATCTTCAAAAGTGAATCCACAATATAAATAAACATCTAAGTACAAGAAATTGAGTAAAGAATGATGGAAAAACTCTATTTGCTAAGAGAGAATGACAAAATTCGATTCCCCCTTCAAGCTGGCGTTTAGGTTGCATATAACTTGATTTGAACTAGCGCTGCAACGCGGAAGAGCAGCGTTGTGGCGCTTCTTTGAGTACCAGAAATGATGCTATCGGAAAAAAGCGTCGTTGCGTATACCCTCAGTGGCAATTTCGTAATTCTTGCTTTGTTTGATTTGGTTGCTTTGTTATGGCCTCGAATTGATCCATTTTAGCCCCATTTTCTCCCTAATGTCATAATCTACCTCTCAGGTATTAGATACCTATCAAATCACTAAATAAACGTGAACAACTAAGGTACGAACCCCAATTAAGCAGGATGGGATAACACATTTGAAGTGCTATCAATATTGTGTACTGATTCCCCACATATTAGCCGCCTCTATAACACAACTACTTTCAATGTTGACACCAAATAGCACGTACATAGGCAAGTTAATATTTAAGCTGGTAGTGGTGACTAAGGTGCCTGAAAAACACACGCGACATAAAATAAAGGGCATTTCTTTTATTTAGGAGCACTAGCTTTCACACTCCAACTACAGGGAACCGTACCCACTCTTTTCTCGCGGGTACCCTAATTGATCACAGTGGAGGCATCTCTTTTTAACCCTTATCCATGCACTCACACACTCTTTTTCTTCCAGTTTTTTTTCTTTTCTTTTCTTTTTCTTTTTCTACTACTTTTTTATTTTATTTTTCAAACACTTTTCTTTTCACTTTTTTTTTTCTTCTTCCTCTTTTTTTCTTTATTCACACATACTTATAGCTTTCTTATTCTTCTTAGTCTCATATTACAAAGTATCAAGCAAGATTACTTTCTAACCGGCGGAGCCTTTCAAAGTGACAACAAGCCTTCAAAACCACAAGTAAAACGACTATATGGTGACGAATGCAAGGAAATCAAACATTTTTTTAAAAATATTTGGCCCAAAATCATGCATTCATGCTCATGATTGAAAAAAAAAAAGTGAATAAAAGTTATCTAAAGCCTATCACAAAATTGTCATCATCACGTTACATGCAGCAGAACCATCATATCAATAGCTTAACCACAAAGTCTAAGCTTAGGTGCTTAAGCACTTGCCAGATAGGCATATATAACTCCACCGCCAACCTAAAACGATATGTTGTCCCCAATGTATCTCTAATCAGATCAAAAAAGAATTATAGACAAGGTAACAGGAAACCTCTCCTGTAAGCATTTTTGTGCACGGTTTTTGAGATGTGGTACTAGGGCTCACCGCTCCAAATGATGCTCTTCTTCTTTTTAGAGCCACCTATAAAAGAAAAACAAGAAGCTAATCTAGGAAAACAATAAAATAAATCAGTAAATTTGTTCACCTAGCTCCCTCTAGGAAGGGCAAATTGTTAATGTTGAGTGCTCGACATGACCTGTCCCTTGTCAAGACACAAAAAAATTCTTAGATTTCTTTGGTCCCTTATCTTTTGAAGAGAAAAAGACATGTCGAATTTTGTATTTTTCATATAAGGCATAAAAGGGGCAAAGAAAGAATTAAAAGACTCAAATGACTCTAAAGAGTCTAAAGAAAGAAAAGACTTAACAACTGACTCTTGAGAATAAGAAGAAGAAAACTCAAAGATATACAAAATACCAGAGGATAGAACAGGGTAAGGTCTCTTGACCTCTAACTCTATCACCTGGATCTCGTTTGGGGTATGCTCGAGATCCTCTTCTGTCTCGAGATGTAGTCCATGTCATCATCCTCCCCATCAAAGTAAATTACCTCATGGTGGGGCGCCTCGACAGACTCAAAGAGATAGAGCTGTAGCGAGGTCTCCTTTAGTCTCTAACTGAGTTGGAAATTTGAGTGAGATGATCATTCAAACGCTGCATCTCAGCTCTAGTCTCCATTGCGAACTGAAAACTATCTTGCTGGATTCTAAAGAGTTCCTACTACATATAAAAATCATGGTTATGTAATTCTTTAACTACATCTTCTAAGGACGTACCTTGGTTGTCCTCTGATGTAAGTTTTTTTTTGTGTCACTCCCAAAAGACCTAATCAAATAATATTTATAATTACCAATCTCTACAACTATTACTACTAAAGCGTAGTATTAGCGGCAAGATCGAATTGATCTGCAGGGATGCAAAAAGATTAGTTTCTCAAAGTTAATTCTTTAGCTAAAATAGTAAATGTGTGGTTTTATGTGTGGGTTGAGGAGCAAGTGTAGAAAAATAAAACGCAAAATGTAAATTGCAAGAAAAGTAAAAGGGACATATCCTAGTTTTTAGAGGTATCCCCAATTGCTTGCTTGATCACAAATTTATCAGATTAGGATCTATATTGTCTAAGCTTACCCATATCACTAAGAAAACCTAGGTGAGAGTCCGTTTTATCAAATTAGTCAATGTAATTAGATGAAAAACATCCTAATTAATTTAAACTAACCACATTACGAGTAGAGATTACGCTATGGTAAATATCAACAAGGAATTAATATTCATCATGAGTCTTCCTAGGTCGATAGAATAATGCTTTTCATCATAGACAACGAATCACAAGTCTAACTAACTTTTTGCTACTTTAGATCAAATTACAATTATATGTGATGTATTGTACTTTAATGCCTAGTTAATAATTGTACATCCTCAAGCAGAAATACAACCATAAACATGCAAAGACAGTAAAAGAATCCAAAGACAAAATAGAAATAATTAGGATTAAGAGTTTAGCACAAGTCTTACAAGGTTACAATTAGAGAAAACCTCAAAAACTAGGAATGGTCACATCAAAAGATATGACTTAATTACAAAAGTGCAGTTTTTGTATCTGTGAGACAGCGCCGCAACGCTGTCAAAATCGATTGTATGCAGTTTTAAATGACGCAACAAGGTCTTTTAGGGGCGTTTTGATCTTTTTAACTTCCATTTGACGTAATTTCTTCATTAGAACTCCAAATTGGTCCATTTTACCTTCATTTTCTTCCTAACGCTCAGTTCTACCTTTTAGGAGCTCGATACCTACAAAATAACATTTTTAACATATTAAATACTATAACGATTCCTAGTTAAGCCTAGGAAGATAACATATTTCAGGTACTATCAGCCTCTTGAGCAAACTCTAATGGTTCAGGAACGATAGGGCGGTAGTAGTATGATGGTGGTGCATAGAAACTACCATAGTCATAGGAAGAAGCTGCCCATCCAAGATGGATGTAAGGCTCAGGTTCCCAATGACTATAGTGATCCCTCAAGGCATAACTCGTTAGCATCAGACTCCTTTGCAGTTGCCTTTCAGCTAACAAAAGCATAAAAGAGAGAAGATCACTAAGCATACTTCTAAGCTCAGAAATCTTCTTGGCCTCTTCTTCTTGCCGCTCGACAACTTGCTTTACACACCACGCATAGTACATACTATATGCTCTGTTAGCCATACCAAACCTGACACAAGAAAGGAAAACAAATCAAAAGCAAAAGAATGCTCTAGCTAGGGACTTAACTAAATGAAACAAAAATGGCACTCCCCAACAACGACGCCATTTTGAAAGAATTCTCTTCGAACGTCGTTTTATTCTAAAAAAGAACCTATCAAAAACACTTTATATTAGTGAATCCTACTCCTATTACTACGATGGCCTAGTAACAGTGGCAAGTCCAGTCGATGCGCAAGGAGGCACTAATGATATTTCGTTAAGTCAATTTCCTAGTTATAGCGATGAACTGGGGTTTGTTTTGCATAGAATTAAGGTGCGAAATATAAATGCAAGAAAGTAAGAATAAAATGAAAATGTAATTTAGGGATGGATAATCTAGCCTTTGGAGCAAATTGGGTTCCTATGTAACTTCTATCATTGAATTACCTTGATAAACATATATTTGATTATGCATACACAACGATTCATCCAATTCATCCAAATTCATCAATGCTACAAGCAACCGAATCATTTGAAATAAACGGAGCAAGCATCCTAACTATTAATTAAATCCAAGTCCTAATTAATCTACATGTCTTAGGTCCTATTGGGTTCAATAAGTGATCACATAGGATTAAGGTCATGTGCATTAAGCCCTAGAATTCCATTGTGTGATTAATTAATGGGAAACCCTAACTTAATTAATCAATTTATCTTTGAACCTAATTGGAGCATGCATCCTAAGATCCAAGAAAAGCTTAAAACCAAAGTATACAAGATTCAATCATTTGCTACATATGTGATTATAGCTAGATGAAGAGGAAGACATCACGCATGTTACAAAACACTTCACAACGACAAACATCCAAGGTAGGGGGTCAATCCATCCAATAAATATACATGAGTTTAAAACATATTCAAAGAGGCAAATCATAATATAATGTTCATACAAGATAAATCTCAATACATTAACATACTCCCAATAACTAGAAAACTATTACCTAAACATCTTCATAGACAAAGAAAGGAGAGGGAAGAGCTTCAAATTCCTAATTATAGAATAAAAATGAACAAAAACCTAAAATGTAATGTTGTAGATGGATAGATGATGAAAAAACGAAGAAAGGGAGTGGTCATTCGCCCAACAGCCGCCTAGATCAAAAGATATCAACAAAAAACTGAAGAGTAGAATTTATATAAAAAAGCAGAGGCTAGGCACTCATTGCCCTAATTGAAGCGCCTCGGCACTCCAAAGACTAGCCTAGGCGTCCCCTAGAATGTTGCTCCTGGATGTTAGGCACCTAAATGAGTACCAATTAGTGTCTGGACACCATTACGTCATTTGAAGCCTCAGGTCCTTGGTATGACTCCTAACAGCTTCAAATCAACCTAGAACAACCTGTAACACTCCATAATGCATGTTTTGCTTGAGAGTCTACAATTGCCATCATTTAAACACATTAAACACAACAAGCAAGTGAGATTAAAGGCATATAAATGGCTCTTTCCGAGGGCTATCAGGCGACTTTGAAGATCTTGAGAACTTTGTATATGTTCCCTAAATAGGAGCTGTCATCTTCCCAAAAAGAAGAATACCATCATAAAAAAGGAGTTGAGTGAAGTTGCAATCGGCAAAGAAGCACACACCCTTCAAAAGGCCCTTATTTGCAAGATCATCAATAAGGTTACTCAAATAGTCCAATGCAATAACAAAGATAAAAAGTGAAATGGTGAAATGGGGGCACCTTGTTTGATTCCTCTATTTGGTCAAATTGATGAGAATGGAGTAATTAAGTCTGCCAATATAAGCTTGGGTCCACTTTCTACAATTGTTGAAATAGTTTTTCTTTGCCAGCATATAGTTTTTGAAGCACCAGCTAATCTTGTCAAATGCCTTTTCAATGTCCAGCTTGATCACAAAACCTTTGGTTTTCTTGCACTTCCAGAAATCCACAGCCTCATTTGCCATAAGAATGACATCATTTATCTTTCTACCCATAACAAAAGCCATATGATTTTCAGAAATAGTATACGAGAGCATTTTCTTGAGTCTCTCAGCTATTACTTTAGCAACAATGTTGTATAAGGATGTGGTGAGAGTGATAGGGCAGTAATCTAATGGCGTGCTGCAGTTGTTAATATGTATGTCTCATTAACATTTTTACTCCCCACACCTGATTTGAAAAAATCGTGGAACACTCCCATAATGTTGCTCTTGAGGATGTTCCATGACTTTTTGAAGAATTCCATGGTGAAACCAGCTGGTCCAGAGGCCTTGTAATTACCAATGGTGACAAGGCAGTGAAGACTTCATGTTTGTTGAAGGGAGAATGAAGAATGACATTTTGCTCAGGGGGCATTGGCCTTCAATTCAAATTTTCTACAAACCAATTGCCCGAGCTCTAACTGTAGTATATCTCAGTGAAATTCTTAATGAAAGCATCTTCAATTTGGTAATTTGTAACACATGTAATTCCATCACCGTTTTGAATCTCATCAATCAAAGTTTCTCCTCTATTTGGCAGAGGGAAGTATTTTCGTTACCTTCCAACAACCAATTCTTTTTAGATCTTTGAGCCTAGAATTGAGTTTCTTCGAGAGCAGCATTGCAGAGGTCAATTTTGAGGACAGTTCTTCCCAGGCTATCTGCCTCAGGAAGCTAAAATCTAGCTTCTATAACATCAATAGCTTCAATTTCTTTGTCCATTCAGTTTTCTATTTACACCTCAACACTTTGAAGATTGTATCAATTTAAATTTTGAACTAATAATTGGATCAAGATAGACCTTGCATTTTAGTAACTGTATCAATTAACATCCTCATTCAAATTTAGTTTGAAAAATATCATGAGAAACATATAATTGTTTCAATTAAACTTCTAAATAGTTATAAGTAAATCAATTTAGACCCTTTATTAGCAACATTTGAAAATCGTCTATGCATTCAATTTTCTTACACTTGCTTGGGCTTCTCCAATTTCTTGTATCAATAAAATTGATTATTAGAATTGATGCATAGATAATTTTCAAAGAAAAATTTAATTTAGAGTATAAATTGATTTGTTTATGAAATTTAGAGGTTTAATTGATAAAATTATAAGTCATCTCATTAGATAATTATTCAAATAGAATGTAATGGAAGTTGTAAATTGATACACTTATGAAAATTTAAGATTTAAATTAATACCATTATTAATTCAAGGTTTAAATTAATACGACTCCTAAGTTTAAGGGTGCAAATTGATATTTTCCTAACTATATTTAAAGGAAAGAACCCTATTTTAAAGCTTAAATCTTACCCTAATTAAGATGGTTTAATTATAAGCATACGCTTGTTCTTTATTTAGTTTTCATCAGTAATCATTTGGGTTTTAAAAATTATGAGTTTCTCTCCATTCATATTTTCTAAATAAATATTTGAATTATTAGTCCATTTCTAAAATGTTTTAAATTACTTTTTTTTTACAAAATAAAAAGAAACAAATGGGCTTGGATTTTGAAATACTTAAAAAATATAGACAATAAAACATGGAAACTAATGGATGGAATGATGTTTATAGGTTTAATTTTCAAAAACCAAATAATTACCAATTGAAAGTTGTAATTATTTATTTGTTTTTGTTTGGTGTATGATATACTTTAAAAATATTATCTAGGTTTCTTATCAATCAAATAAAGTGGTTTTGAAATATTTTATATATATATATTCTATTTTTTAAACTTAACAAAGATTTGAAAATTATTTTCAAATAAGAACTACAAAAAAAATTATTAGTAAACAACTTTAGAGTACTTTCAGAACCTATTATCTATTAATTGAAGTTACATGAGTATAACAAATGGAGATAGAATAGTACGAAGTACTCATGTCAATTATTATTTAGCTATGTTCATTTTGACACAAACATAGCAATACTGTTAGTACTAAAAGCAATAATTTTTTTTTTTTAAACTCATACAATTTAAGTTGTCATTCTTTAAAGAAAGAAAATAAGCCTATTTAACTTATAGAATTTAGGTTTGGTTTGGTAGCCATTCAAATGTGTATATATATGTTCGACGAGATTTTCAAAAAAATTTAATTCGTGTAATTTAAATTTTGTATTTGTATTGATTTCAGTATAGTGAGTACAATCTCTAATATTTGATTCTTTGATTCTTTCTCTTGAAAAATAAAATTTAATCCTTAGGCTTGTTTATCTTCTTAGATGCTTGAAAGAGCTGACTTCGGGGTCACTCTCGAAAGAAACCGATCAAAAGAAATTTAAAAAATCAAATTGTACAATAAATACTACGATGGCGTAGCAATGGTGCCAAGTCCAAGTCGATCCTCAAGGAAGCGCAAAATATGTTTCATTAAGTTAAGTGTGTGCACAACAACTTACTCAGCTTAACTGAACGTGCCGATGCTACAAGCAACCGAATCATCGGGTTAAACTAAGCAAGAGCATTAATTATCAATTAAAGTCTAAGGCTCTAATTAAACTAAATGGTCAATTCTATAGAGGCCATCTAGAATTAAACCATTTGCATTAAGATTAAGAGTTCCATTGTGTGGTTGATTAATTAAGTAGCCCAATTAACTAACCAAATTATCTTTGAACTTATTAAAGCATGCATTCTAGGTTTATGGGTAGCCTATATTCTTAGCATACATGATTTAATTATTTGTTACTTAGGTGATTTAAGTTAGACAAACAAATAAAGAACGAGCAAACCACAAATCGATTAGCATTGACATTTATTCATGCTAGGAGCGTCAATCCACACACAAATTCACATCTAGAAGTTAATCATGATTCAAAGAAAATAAAAATCAAAATGCAAATTTGAATTAAAAAAAACATCAAGAAATTTACACAAGTATTGCTCCCAAAAATTAGAAAAATACTTACTTCTACAATCCATAGACAAAAAATAGAGAGGGAACTCTAATTTTGAATTACAACCCAACAGAATGTAAAAATCTAAAATAAAGAAGCTAAAAAAATAGAGGACGAAGATGAAGTTTGAAATTCTCCTCGGCCACCATTCAATCCAACCTCTCCAAAGTCCTAAAAAACAAAGAGAATACTTATAGAATCGTGATGGTGCCGCAACGTTGAGGGGCAAGCCTGTGGTGCCAACCTCTTTGAGGTCAATCCATCTTTTCATGTCTTTTAAAGCTCCAACTGCTTGATATCACTCCCAATTGCTCCAATTCAACCCTGAACGACATGTAACATTCCATAATGCATGTTTTGTTGAGGAGTCTACAATTTTAACCATTTAAACACATTAAATACAGCAAGAGAAGGCGCTTAGAGACATAAAAATAACTCTTCTTGAGAGCTATCAAACATACCCTACCTAAACTTTGCTTGTCCTAGAGGAAGGCTAAATAAAATATAGATATGGATCATATGTTGCAGATGAGTGACTCTAATCTCAAAAGTAAATATAACAATAAATATTCACAAAGCTAGAATCATTAAAATGCATGTCTTCAATTAGGCAATTTAAAATTAGTTATCTATCCCCTACATGTGTGTGCACTTAGCCAACCCTATCTAAGTCTTTAGAAGCCCGATAAAATTTTATTCAACCCTCAGCTAGTTTCCCCCTACTCTGGCTCGAAGGCTCAAGAATCAAGCTTTCTAAACTCTGATGTGTGAGATCTGCAAGTGCACGAGTCAAGTTATAGTATAAAACGATATAAGTCCGAATATCATATCCACTAGGACTGAATTCAATATATATACATATCTATTTAAGAATTGAGTCAATTTTATCTAAGTATTCGAAATTGAGTTTGGATTTGATATTATGAAAACAAAAAAAGGAAAGTAAAGAAGGTGAAACTTCAAGGGATAAAAGTGTGCTAGAGTGTTGATTTCACTAATTACTTTATTAAGTTGTGCTTTAGGTTTTCATGGAATTATGTGCAAACAATACGTTTAAGTCTAGAAACTAAAGTCTAGATTATTTTCTCTAAAACACAACTCATTATTATGCAACTTAATTGATTACTAATTTCTTGAAACCAAATTAAGAGGCATCGCATTAAGAATAGTCATAATCAACTTTTTCTATTAATCTAGCTATTTTCATGAAAGATTAGTAGAGAAATTCAACGCCATAGATTCAATTAGACATACAACCACTCAATCATACATCTACTCTAATAAGTATTGATGATCAATCAATAGATGATAAAGCACAATAACATTGAAAAACATATCATTCAACATCGTCCATGAAAAACCTAAATCATTAACTTAAATTCATAATTAAATCATCCCACACACTAGAACTATGAGTTTAGCCACACATAGCAATTAAATACATACTTTCATATGAGTTCTCAAGCATAAAAGTAAAAGGGAAAGAGAAACTTAGGAAGAAAAACTCTAGAATTGCTTTTCGGTTGTTAAATTCTTTCAATCTTCACTTGGTCGGCACCTTAGGATCTCGAACAGTCTTCAACTCTTCTCTAAAAATTTCCTTTCTTTTTTATAGAAAACTCACACTCTTATGCTCTCTTTTCCTTTGGAATTTCGTGATTAGGGCTTGATAGCATCCAAAAGGTGTTATTTCGCTCAGCTTAACTTGGATCATTGTGCTATTTAATATGTCAATTACTTATTTTATAGGTTTTGGGCAATTTAGAGGTAGAATCAAGCGTTATGGAGAAAACGGATCAATTCGGAGCCCTAGCAAAGCAATTAGGCCAAAAGAGGCATAAATTACAAAACTGCCATTGAGGAAGAGCATTTAGGCACTTGCTAGGCGCCTGGTTGATGTTAAAACCAGTAGGCAACGTCTTTTTAAAGCGTCATAGTGCTGTCACATAGATACAAAAAACTGCACTTCGGCAATTAGGTCATATATAGGAGTGTGCAAAAACCGAAAAAAAAAACTACCGAACTGGACCAAACTGAACCAAACCAACTGGTTTTGTCCAATTTTTTTTTGAAGAATGGAGAACCACCGGTTCATTGAAGAGCAAAATCGAACCATTCCATTCATTATCCTAAAAAACTGCAGAAAACTGAACTGAACCAACCAAGAGAGATAAAAGCAAGAGAGCAAAAGCGAGAGCGAGAGTGTGAGAGAGAGCAAGAATGAGAGAGATAATCACTCTTATCTCTTTTGCTCTCTCTCTCGCTCTCGCCTTCTCGCTCTTGCGGTCTCACTTTCGCTCTCTTGCTCTTGCTCTCTCGCTCTCTCGCTCGCTCTTTCGTTCTCTTGCTCTTGTTCTCTCGCTCTCTCGGTCACTCTTTCGCTCTCTTGCTTTATTGAAGCATCGGTTAAAAATCGAACTGAACCGGCCTGAACCAAATTAGGTTGGTTTGGTTCAAGAATCGAAACCGATGTGAATCAATTTTCAATTGTTCTTCTTTATTGGAAATTGATAACTTCGGTTTAGTTCATGGTTCAGCCGAAAATAGGATCGAATCGAACCGTGCACATCCATAAAATTCCACCATTACTATTATTTTTTTTATTTTTATTTCAATAATAGTTGGGTTATATCCAAATTTGAGCTTTGATTTTGGATTATAGATCGAAGGAGAAAACAAAGTATACCTGATATATACAACATTATATATATTTAAATTTTCTAAAAATAAACTAGGGTATCAAATAATATATGCAATGTATATTATTACAAAAAATTATGATCATGTAGCACTACTTTGGTCCATACTCTCCCTTTCTCTTAAAAAAAAAAAAAAAACAAATTCACACCATAGCACCCAAAAAAAATCTTTATGAAATTGCCTAAATATATAAGCAAACATCATTCAATCAAACAATGCCATGAGTTGATTTGAGGGACATGTATCCCTGGTCCCTTCATAGATCTACCCCCAATCCACGTACATGATGTGGGAAAAACGTTTCCTAAACAAACATATCAAGACGGGCTTTGTATGCCAAGCCCATTCCCTCCCTTTAAAAACTCCAATCAAACGCCTCAGAAGGGATTTGGGCTTTCTTTTAGAATGACTCGTTGATTTTGGCGGCCATATTAATATTGGGCCAATAACATTTGGGGCTGCCAACATATATATGGCAACGAATCGAAGCTGAAACCTTCCCTAATAACCAGTTTAACGTTAATTAACATTTAGATATAATAAAAAAGTCAATTCAACATTCGTAAGTTATATATTTTAGTACATATTATTATGGAGCTTTTAAAAGAGAGAATTTCTAATCATGGATACTTGTGCATGTAAATATTCTAAGTTATGAAGGTGACCAAATCTCTCTGGAATTTTATAAATATAAGTTTGTAAAATCCATTTTTTCATATAATCTAAGAAAAAATTATGAGAAGCTAACAAATATAAAATTCATCTTTTCTGTCTTGATCAAACCTTCGTAAATATGCAAGTAGTAAAGACAAATGTTAAAAATGACTTAAAAATTTAAAAAAAAAAAAAAACTTTTATATGACTGACCTTTATTTAAAGGTTGTTTGTTATCAACTAATTTCGCATGTGAAATACCATTTTTACCCTAAATTTTAAATGCTTCACCTTCTCCCTATTTCCTATGTCTCTTTTGTTCTTCTCTTTCAACAACAAAAAAAAACGAAAATTCAATGTCATTTAAAATTAAAGATGCTTTCACATTTTGCACAATTTGTAAGCATAGTTGGAAAAAACACGAAAAACATATAACAATGAGTGGTCATTTAGCTAAATGAAGTTGTATCGATAAAGATATGATAAAAACAAAATTATCATACGTGTAAAAAAGGTATACGATCGCCATTGTCATGGTTTGCAATCGCTTACATCATGGTGTCCACCATGAAATCATTTAGCTAAAACAAAGTTATATCGACAAATATATGATCACAGCAAAATTGCAAAGCGATCGCACACCATAAGGTCAGCAAGTGTGCATCATGATTTAAGTGGTCGCGCAGCATAATGTTACCGATCGTGTATTATGATGTTAGTGATTGTGCACCATGAATGAACATGTTTTTTCAAAAATAACCAACTTGAAGAAGAGACACTATTATTCGAATGGCCACAAACAGTCTATAAATATTTCTATTCTTGAAATTGCACAAAAAAAAAAAAAAAAAAAACTTTTTCGTAAGCATTATATTTCTCCAGGAAACTTTCTCCCTTTTAATAAAATTTTTGAAGTTCAGTATTTTGTGGACGAGGTGTTGCTTCAATAAGAAAAGATAATCTGTTCTATCATGGGAGACAATAACTCATAAAACTCAAGCACTAGAGTGATTAAAAGGATATTGACATTGTTGAACTATATATATATGTATATGTATGTATGTATTGTTTTTTATAAAAAAAAAAAAGTCCTTTCATGTTTTGGCCGTTCATGCTGAAAGTTGTGGAAATTTGCTTGCACGATATTTTGTGTAGTTTTACCAAAATTTAAGTACCTAAAATTATTGGGAGAGTGACATTGGTGAAGTTTAGTTTCTCCAATTTTTTCTCCTTATAACGTGTATTTTTTTTCCCTTAAGTTTTAACAACCAAGGAAAAAAGGATTTCTACATGTGTTTTTGAGATTCTTTTTTCATACGTTCCCCATTTGGCATATGTGCAGTGAATTATTATTTGATGTTCTGCACTAATTTCACATTTTTATTTACAGTACTATGTATATGACAATGATGACTTAAGTCACGAGTATTGCAATATTTTTGTTTTGTTTAATTGATTTATTTCGGCTCAATGTTTTTATTATGCATAATGGGTATAAAGCATAATGGTTTGTGTCATTTTAAGTGCATATTGAATAACCTCTCAAGTTTATTTCGTTGCCTCATTGGTTTTGTTTTATGGCAATTTGTTGGTGAAATTATTTACTTTGTTTCATAAATATTTGGTGATCAGTCTCACAAAAATGTCATCAACGAGATGAAATTAATGCACCACATTTGGGTGGGAATCATGGAGAAACTTTTTTTAGAATTTTAATGGCAATAATTTGAAATGATGCCAAGGAGGTCTTTGCTTTGGCAATATTTTTGAAAAAAAAATATGTTATTTTAAAGTTTTAGGAGAAGCCAACAAAGAATAGTTGCTTGCACTCGAGGCATAAATACATGCAACTTGGGAAGCCATCAAGCAACCAAATTCAGGATGACTTTGCTTCTTATTGAGTGTGAAGTCGATGATTATTAGTGTATTCTTTTGTGTGGTTGGCATGATTTTCCAATCTTTTTTCACACTATGAGCTTATGTTTGTACATTTTAGTAGTGATGGTTCATAAGGTTATTTTGTAAAAGTTATAGTTCAGCCAATTAGGATACATGCATGTTGCTTTGGCTAGAATGCAGTAGTAGTATGCCGTTTGTTTGTCGTTGTACGCTTCATTGGGTGACCTTATACTACAGGCTCTACGAAGATTTTTGCAAAATATTTTTCTACGAATTACTTTTTTAATGGAATAGACAACACACTATATAATGTTTATAGTGATGGATTTGACAAAAATTTATGGCAATCATTCGAGGAAAACCATATATATCAGATAAAAGATGTCATGACCAATGAAATTTCTATTCAACAAATGTCTGATCTATAAAGCGAATGATTCTAAAATCGTGATAAGACACATTCAGGGAATATGTATCATCTTTTAAAGACTAATTATTACAAAAGCACAAAAATTCCTTGCAAATTATGTAAAGGTGGAAACCTTCTTAATCTTTATTCTAGTGTTGGGGTATTTAGGTGAAGTGGTCATTTCCAAATTAGTAATCCATGTTTAGAACATTGGAAATGATTTTTAAAAGAGGGTGGGATATATTTGAATTGGCTATAAAATTTTTGGGTGACATTCCTAAAGTGTGAATATGACATATACCCTTTTAATGAATAATCATAAGTCTCTGACATATATGACAAAGACATATTATATAATCAAACAACAACTTTCTAATGGAGTTATCACAATTGACTTTGTAAGGTCGAAAGAAAATATTGCGGATACACTTGAGAGGCCTAACTAGGGAATTGGTTGAAATGTTTATCATGGAGAATGAGATTATAGCCTATAATTTAAAAAAGTTAATTAGAGAGGGAATCCGACCTAGTTGACTAAAGATCCCAAGATATAGGTTCAACAGGCAAACCAACCTCTAGATAACTTAATGAGCACTCTATTAAAATTTTGATCTCTTACCCATTCTAAGGATGATGTAAGATAGTGCTAGTGTGGTTTTAGGGTAAGCACTATGCTTTTAATGATTTCTATAAGTGATTAAATAATTATTTATGAAAAAAGCATATACCAAACGTTTTCTTTTTATTTGATCCTAAGTTGTCAACTTACCATTTATGGGGGGATTGTTGGAATAAATGGTATATGACCATTCGTGTAGAGTTGCATTGTTTCATGAATGAGCATGTCTTTTTTAAATTAACCAACTTGAAGAAGAGACACGACTATTTGAATGACCATGAACAGTCTATAAATATGTCTATTCTTCAAATTGCACAAAAAGGGGAAAAAAAAACTTTTTCATAAGCATTATTTTTCTCCATGAAACTTTCTCCCTTTTAACAAAGTCTTTGAAGTTCGGTTTATTTCCACAAAGTATGATTCATTGAATCTTGTGAACAAGGTGCTGCTTTCATAAGAAAGTTATGTATTTTCTGACATATTTTTTTGATACTATTCATATAACAATTTCATCTAATGTCTCTATATAACTAATCAATCGCTATGTGTTTACCTGTTTGTTAATCAATTAATGGTTTTTGTTTTCTCCTTTTGATTTCGTGTGTTGTTAATCTACACCATGAGCAATCACCTTGACGCCAAAGACAAGCCCTATATTCATTATTCCTCTCTTCCACATCTCATAATGGGAAAACAATTTGCTTTCTTCCATTATGCACTTAACGTGTTTGTAAAAATTCCTTGGTTAATGATGATACTCTTCCTTGGTTAATGATGATACTCTATCTGTAAAGGTATAGTTCCATTGTTGTTTTTTTTTTTTGTGTTGTTGATTAGAGTATGTCAGTGATAGATTTTTGTCACAGATAGACTTGAAGAATGTTCAATTTATTTTCATGAAAAGTAAGAAAATATATAGTTTTATTGCTTGTTCTTTTTAGTGTTGTTCATTAGAGTCTATTGGTGAAAGATTTTTATCATTAATAGACTTGAAGCATGTTGAATTTATTTTCATGAAAAGTAAAAAAAAGTAGAGTTTCATTATTGTTCTTTTTGGTGTGTTGATTAGAGTTTAGCAGCAATAAATTTCTATCACTGATAGACTTGAAGCATGTTGAAATTATTTTCAAGTAAACTAAGTAAAGTTATAGCTTCATTGTTTTTTCTTTTTCTTTTGTGGGATGGTAATTAGTGTCTACCGGTGATAGGTTTCTACCAATAATAGACTTGAAACATGTTGAATTTATTTTCACGAAAACTAAGTAAATGTATAGTTTTCTTTCTGTTTTTGGTGGTGTTGATTAGAGTCTGTCGGCGATAGGTTTCTATGACAAATAGACTTAGAGCAAGTTGAATTTGTTTTCATGAAAAGTAAGAAAATGTATAGTTCCATTTTCTTTTTGTTTTGTTTTTTATCTTTTATTTTTTGTTTTTATTCTTTTGATGTTGTTGATTAGTGTCTATCATGGTAGATTTCTATTGAGAAAAACTTATAAGGACTAAACACTTCTTATTCTTTAATGGGTGCTGAAGTTTTTACAGGGACATTACTTCAAATTGACACTACTTCCTTTCGTATGTAGTTGATTTTGTATTGTTAATATAGAAAAATGTGGATTATTGCAAATTATGTGCTTGTGCTTTCTATTGATCAGAAAAAGTTATAAAGACTAGGCAATTGTTATTCTTTAATAAGTGTTGAAGTTTATCCATGGATAAAAGCTATTAGTGATAGACTTCATATGACAAAGACATTACTTTATATTGATGTTACTTTCTTTCATTAGTGCTTGATTTCGTATTTTCAATATAAAAAAATGTTGGAAAGATTCAACAGTTGTTATCTTTAATACATGTTGAAGTCTATCGGTCTACCACTGATAGAAACGATCAACAATAGACTTCATAGTGACATTACTCCATATATTGATACTACATTTTCTTGGTAGGTGCACCTCCCTTCACTAATTGATTTCAACATGTATTAACAAAAAAATATGGCAAAAGATGTTGTTTATTCTTCAAGTAAAAAGATATATTCTTATAAATAATATAACTATAAGCACATTGATACATTGATAGTAAAAAAGTTAGTATTACATCGATCATGGTAAAATGGTGGAAATTTAAACGTTCTACAATTGTGACCAACACGACCACAATGAATGTATTTTGTGAGATTTTTCTCCTTGTCGATTGATAATATTATTTGTTTTCTAGATAGCCTTGCTTGACACTTAACAACTGGAGGTAATATATTCATGTCAATTTCTATAGACTTCCAATTAGAATGTAAAACTAGGTGAACAAGTATAACTTGAAATCAAGGTACTTAAAAAAATTATTGTAAAAAAAAAACAAACAAAATTTATGTTATCAATCTACTGTGACACTCATAACATTGATAGACTATTATTCTATAATTATGCCTAAAAATAAATGAAATATAGAGTCTATCAGTAATAAACTTATATGAGACTATCAGTGATAGACTAATATTAGTGATAGATTAAAATAGAAATCTATGACTGATATATATTACCAATTTTTTCTTTTCAAATGACCTAAGTCTATAATGGCAGAGCTACCAAAATTCGTCCTCAACAATCTCCATAAGAAACTCAAAAAGGTTTGATCTTTCACAAATCAATAAATTATGATTACTTCATACATTAATCACCAAATTTAATACAATCAATGACAATTGGTATACTGATCAATGTCTTCTTCTTCCCATTCAATTTATGAATATATAAATTCAACAACAAACCTCCCCTAGTCCTTATCAATACTTCTACTTCCATCCAACAATAATGGCTTTCACACTAATCAATCTATAGATCTTTCATCGAAGAAAAATCATTGTAGATGAAACCTATAGAAATCATCAAATTAACTAATTGAATCAAAACACTTGAATTAAACAGCAAAATCTCATCATACTGTGAACATATCTAGGAAAACCCAGAGGAAGAATTGTGTGCAAAATTGAGAGAAATTATGAGATGAAATATGAAAAGCACTAAAAAGGTGCTTTTTTCTTCTAATCTAGGGATGTTTTTATTAGATTTGATGTGTTTGCTAGTGGTTTTCAGGTACTTATGAAGAAAATAAGTTTTGGAAGTTGAAAGAACCAAATCAAGCCAAAACTAAAAGAACAAAAACCCTAAAACAGGGCAGCACCGTGGTGCTAGGCCGATGCTACTCTCGACGAAAATACTCAAGAGCATTTAAGTATTGGTAGTCGGCAATTAGGGGTTCCTTTTTATGATGGACGGTGCTTGGTGCGCCAGTTTTCCTAAAATGAAAAATCTAAATTTTGGAAAGTTCTTGTTGAGCAAGTATCTAATTTTCTATAGATTGGAGGGTCCGCAGCCAAATTAATCATCAAAATTTGGAGTGTTGGAGACCTAGAGTGAGAGTTTAGATCAAAATATGACGTTTTCATGATGTTGAAAGGTTTGAGGGTCGTAAGAAGGACAAATCCATCCTAAAGACATGCTTGAAAGCCAGATAACTTCTCTTTCCCTTCTTTATTCTTGAATTCTTATTTTTATTTTGGTATTTTTAATATGGTTATGTCTATGGAAGCCATGTTAGACTAAATTTCTCAAAGTTTTAAGGGTAGATGAATTCTTAGGTTTAAATTGTTGAACACTTTGCTTATTGAATGTTAATTTATATTTATATTTTTTAGCATGACCATTCTTAATGCTTTTGAATATTTGATCAATGTTTAAATGATTCTATGATATAGAATCTTGCTTAAACAAGTGAGTTTTAAATTAGATCATGCATGCTAGACTATCGTTTGAAAACACTGAAAGTAGTTTGATGACGGTAGAGATTGTTAATGAAGGTTCTTAATGTTTTGCTTAATTATCTAGTTTCAAGCGAGTAGTAATTAGTAATTAAGTGAAAGAAAAGATTATTTGTGAAAGATTCAATCTGGATAGAAGACTCCTAGATTTGGGTTGTGTTAATTACTTAAACAATCAAGCAATTGTGTTTAATATGAAGGGATTGAATCCCAATGCAGAAGCTTATAATGATTGCTTTTGTCTTTGATTTGGGAAAGAAAAACATAATTGATTTTCTAAAAAAAAATAAGGCTAACCATATGTAACAAATAATTTAGAAAATGCCTTATGGATGAATATACTTCTTCTAAATTACTTGAAGTTTTTTGAATTAAAACTCCAAGGTCATGAACAATAGCGTCAAGCTACCTTGCTATGACTCAGCAGGATTAATAGGATGGTGGGATCCTTTTTGGTTCTAAGGAACCGTAGATTTTTAGAGAAGGTTTTCTCGAGAATTTTGGAGAGAAGGGAGCTTATGGCTTTTTATTTTTTCTGCCGTCAGTTTCCTGTATCTTTGTATCGTTATATAGAGATCAAGCCCTAATCCTAATCCCTAATTATTTTTTATTAAACATATTAAATCAGATTTAATAGAATTAAATAAATAAATCATTATATAGAGATCATGAAAACTACGAAAATGAAAATTGATGTAGGTTAGGGTTGTTTATCAATAGAGTTTGATGGAGACATCGTTAGGTTCAACATTTATGATGCGATGAAATTTTAAGAGGAATATCTATCTTTGTACTTTGTTGATGTTGTTGTATCTATTGTTGATGAATCATTTGTGGCTAATACTTTTGAATCTAATGCTATTTCGCCTCTATTGATTGATTTGGTTGATGAGGAATCCACGGATGAAATTCTATTTCTCCTTAGGTACAAGAGATAGAGCTCAAAGCTCTCCCTACTCACTTAAAGTACATATACTTGGTGAGAAGAACACACTCCCAGTTATTATCTAAAGATAACTGACATTGGAGCAGGAAGAGGTCCTAATAAGCACATTGAGGACCTACAAGAAAGCAATTGGATGGACCCTAGATGACATTCAGGGAATCGGTCCTCCTCTATGCATGCACCGAATAACCCTTGATGAATGAGCTAAACCCACTAGGCAACCACAATGTATACTCAATCCAACGATGAAGAAGGTGGTGCTTAAAGAGATAAATAAGCTCCATGAGGCCGACATCATTTATCTAGTCCCTGACAGTAACTGGGTAAGTCCCATCCACATAGTTCCTAAAAAGGCCGACATAACAATTATGGAAAATGACAACGGTAAGATGGTGCCGATGCGAGTTCAAAATGGATGGCAAATGTGCATAAATTTCCGCAAGTTCAATGAGGTAACCAAGAAAGACCATTTCCCTATTCCCTTTCTTGATCAAATGGTGGAACGACTTGCTAGGAAGCCATTCTTTTGCTTTTTGGATGGTTTTTCAGGGTTTTACTAAATTCCTATTGCTCAAGAAGATTGAGAAAAGACGACAATCACATGCACGTATGGAACATGTGCTTTTAGGAGAATTCCTTTTGGGCTCTGTGTTCTAAGCCTGCCTAGACCCAGAACAAACAATACTTCTTAAACCGCTCTCAAGAGCTTGCAAATAGTGGGAACAGGTCCTCTCCATAGGGAATTAAGGACAATTCTAGTCTTAACTTGTATTTGAATGGTCACAGGGGGGTTTGAGTGTTGTTTTGTTTGCAATTGTATGTAAAAGCATGAATGTAAAAGTTTAATTGAAATTAGAATTAATTCAATTTAAAAGTCTAGCCTAGAGATTCGAAATTCATTCATTTGACTTGGTTGTTCATCGAACTCAAAGGATAAATTGCATGCACAATTCTATTCTTGGCTCCTTAGCTTGACTTAAGATCAACACCAACGCCCTATTGAACTAACCAATTACTTAATTAGTCTAAATGTCTAATTAACCGGTTACATTAGAGACCTAATCAATTAAACACCATATTAAGCTAAGGTAATATAGCCAAGTTCATTAGCAATTAGATAGCTGAAATTACTAATTATTCTGATTCTATAATGATTGATCATGTAATGTAGCAAAAGAATTGTCTTAAACAATTTAAAATTCACATACAACCATGATTTAATCTATGCTCTACTGGAACTAACAGACACAGCTGCATTACTCCTTAGCAAGCAAGAAAACACAGTGGGTGATCAAGTCATACATGAATTTAATGCATAGAATTTGAAATATATCAAGAATCAATAGAAAATCAACAAAAAAATCAGAATTTATAAGTCTCTTAACCAAGCCAAAATGAATTTCGACCTAACCTTAAGCTAGAGGAACTTACCTTATCCACTCATAATATGGCAAGATGAGTCTTGAAGATAAAATAAATGATAAATACAAAGATGTAGTTGCTGGGAAGAAGAAATTACAGAGAAAACATAGTTGGAATCACCAAAATTGGACTTCATATGACCTAATTCGGCTAAAAACAAATTTATATCAAGGGGAGAGCGTCACGGCGCTCGGTTAGAGTATCGCTACGCTCTGGGTAGAGCGTAGCTGCGCTCTAGGGGACTGTCGTTGCGCTTTCGCCAAATTTGCTCTCTACCTTTGAGCATAGAGCAAAATATAGCTGCGCCCTGCTCTACGCTGGTCTTAGGGGCATTTTTGTAATTTTTACATCTTGAGCTCTGGGTGCCCGATTTCACTTTCAATAGCTCCAAATCAACCTCGAACAGCCCGTAACATTCCGATTAAGCTAGAGAAATTGACATTTTTATGGTACTTTCACTCTGCAATGCCCCAGGTACGTTCCAACGATGTATGATGAGCATATTTTCTAATTTTATTGAAAAAAGCATAGAAGTGTTTATGGATGACTTCACTGTGTATGGAAATTCATTTGATGACTGCTTGCACAACTTAGGCCTTATCATGGAAATATTTATTGAAACTAACTTGGTTTTAAACTATGAAATATGTCACTTTATGGTAAGTCATGGCACAATGTTAAGTCACCTTGTTTCTGCTAAATGTATAGATGTTGATAAAGCTAAAATATATGTTATTTCTAACCTTCCCTATCCTACAAACATTAGGGAATTGTGCTTCTTTCTTGCTAGTGTAGGTTTTTATAGGCGCTTTATCAAGAATATCTCGAAAGTCGCGCTACCTCTATCTTATTTACTTCAGAAAGATGCTCAATTTGACTTTGACACAGAGTGCAAAAAGGCCTTTGACATTCTTAAGGATTTCTTGACTTCTACCCCCATCCTCCAGTCCCCCTTGATGGGACGTGCCATTTGAGATCATGTGCAATGCCAGCAATTTGGCCGTGGGAGCTATGCTCGGGCAGATAATTAACAAAAAGAGCCATGTTATCTGTGTCGCATCCCGAAATCTCAATCTCGCTTAGATAAATTACAGAACCACGGAAAAAGAACTTCTTACTTTTGTTTTTGCTTTGGATGAATTTCGCTCTTATGTTCTTGGTTCTTCTATTATTTTCTTTACTGATCATGCAACTCTCAAGTATTTGATGACAAAGAATGAGTCAAAACCTAGGCCCATGAGGTGGATTCTGCTTCTTTAGGAGTCCAATTTGAAAATTAATGATAGAAAAGGTACCGAGAACTATGTAGTTGATCACTTAAGCAAAATAGTGCGAGAAAAGGATCATGTGCCACTAAAAGAAGACTTCTCAGACGAACATCTTATCCAAGTATCTATTATTATACCATGGTTTGCCGACATCGTCAACTATCTGGTAACAAGTCAGTTCCCTCCTAATATGTCTTCTTCATAGCGTGCTAAGATCAGAAATTATTTGAAATATTATATTTGGGATGCCCCACATTTGTGGAAGTTTTGTTCTAATCAAATTATTAGAAGGTGTGGAGGACATTTTAGTCCAAAAAGAACACCCGTAAGATCTTAAACTATGGGTTTTTCTGGAATTCTATGCTTGTCGATGCTTATGTAAAGACACCGTATTTGGTCCGACATTTTTATTTTATTTTATCGTCTTAATTTTTCTATTTTTCTCTTAATTTTATTTCTATTATTACTTTTAATTATCTATTTATTCTTTAGGTTTACATTTGTTGGTTATTATTATTATTATTATTATTATTATTATTATTATTATTTTATTTTGCTTATTTTTTTCATTATTAGTTTATTATTTATTTTTTTCTTCCTTCTATTTTCTATTTTCTTTTATTTTTTATCTATTTATTATTTTTATTCTATTTTTTTCCATTTCTTCTTATTATTTGTTGTATTGTTATTATTTTTTATTTTATCATTTTATTTTCTTTTATTTTTAGTTTCATTATTATATTTATTTGTTTTATTATTATTTATTATTTATTATTTATTATTTTTTTTCTCTTCTCTTCCGTTTTTTCTTTCTTCCCCATTTTATTTTCTTTTCTTTTTATTTTCATTATTAGTCTATTATTTATTTATTTATTTCCTTCTATTTTCTATTTTCTTTTATTTTTATTATATATTTATTATTTTATTTTATTTTATTCTTCTTATTATATTTTGGTATTATTAATTTTTGTTATTTTATCATTTTATTTTCTTTTATTTTTAGTTTCATTATTTTATTTATTTATATGATTTATTATTATTATTTTTATTTTTTTCTCTTCTCTTCCATTTTTTATTTCTTCCCCATTTTATTTTCTTTTATTTTTATTTTCATTATTTCATTTATTTATTTTTTTATTATTTATATATTATTTATTTATTACTTATTATTTTTTTCTTTATTCCTCCATTTGATTTTTTCTTCTTCCTCCATTTCCTCTTCTCCCTCCATCTTCCCTAACATATCTCAACTCCAAACATTCCCTTCTCCCTATAAATTGATGGAGATTTCAATGCGGAAGGAAGGAGGAAAGAAAAGGAAATTATAGTGACAAATTAAAAGAAATACATAGGGTGAGGAGAAGAAGAAAGTTGTGAGGAGAAGAAGAAACTATATAGTATGGTGTGTTTTTTGGTCATCAAGTATTTGTAAATAACCATCAAGAAAACGTTTTTTTGGCCATCAAGATAAATATAGTATGGTGTGTTTTTATTGACATTTTTTGGCCATCAAGAATCCACATTTTTTGACCTTTTTTTGCCATCAAGAATCCACATTTTTTTACGTTTTTTGGCCATCAACTATAACAATTTGAGAAAAAAAAATATGGGTCATTGTGACTCCCCACAAGCAACCTGTAATCGATCCCAAAATTGTTTTATACTTGCAATCTGCATACACTTCAAACAACTTAGATACAATTTTACACATATCCTGCAAGCCACCAACTACACTACTCCAAACAACTTAGGTAGCTCGGATTTTCCACAAATTCCAAGCTGCTCTGTTTTCTTCGTAACTGCGCATCTTCACTTTCTTCCTTCAATTTAATTGCCTTTTCGATTACTTCTTCCTTCATCAGACCTCAAAGTGTCTTCTTCACTCAATATTATTCAACTTTCGGGAAGGAAACTTCCAATCTTCATGATTGGTTGAGAGAAAACTTCCAATCTTCTCACAGTTTCATTCCTTGTTTTTCAGATTTTGTACACTAGTTTTTCAGCTGGTTTTTCCTCAAATTTCAATCAAATTAACTCAAATTTCTTGCAAATAACTCAAGATAAGCCTCTTAATAATCTTACCTGAAGATTTGAAGCCTTGAACCTCTTGGAATGCCCAGAAGCTTCTCCAAAACCGCAACTTCTCTAGCTTGACAGAAAATTAAATAAGAAACGGTTTTCCACCAAATTCACCTACTTCCACTCACAATTAGCACAAATATCCTTCTTAAGAAATGTTAAGAAGTATCTTAACTTACTAACTGCAAAATTTCAACTTCAAACTCGAACTTTACCGCCCGAAATCTTCTAAACACCAAATTATGAGTGTATAATTTTCTCTACTGCCAGAAAATTAAATAAGTCACGGGTTTCCACCAAATTCACCCACTTCCACTCACAATTAGCACAAATATCCTTCTTAAGAAATGTTAAGAAGTATCTTAACTTACTAACTGCAAAATTTCAACTTCAAACTCGAACTTTACCGCCCGAGATCTTCTAAACACCAAATTATGAGTGTATAATTTTCTCTACTGCCAGAAAATTAAATAAGTCACAGTTTTCCACCAAATTCACCCACTTTCACTCACAATTAGCACAAATATCCTTCTTAAGAAATGTTAAGAAGTATCTTAACTTACTAACTGCAAAATTTCAACTTCAAACTCTAACTTTACCGCCCGAAATCCTCTAAACCCCAAATTATGAGTGTATAATTTTCTCTACTGCCAGAAAATTAAATAAGTCACGGGTTTCCACCAAATTCACCCACTTCCACTCACAATTAGCACAAATATCCTTCTTAAGAAATGTTAAGAAGTATCTTAACTTACTAACTGCAAAATTTCAACTTCAAACTCAAACTTTACCGCCCGAGATCTTCTAAACACCAAATTATGAGTGTATAATTTTCTCTACTGCCAGAAAATTAAATAAGTCACAGTTTTCCACCAAATTCACCCACTTTCACTCACAATTAGCACAAATATCCTTCTTAAGAAATGTTAAGAAGTATCTTAACTTACTAACTGCAAAATTTCAACTTCAAACTCGAACTTTACCGCCCGAAATCTTCTAAACACCAAATTATGAGTGTATAATTTTCTCTACTGCCAGAAAATTAAATAAGTCACGGGTTTCCACCAAATTCACCCACTTCCACTCACAATTAGCACAAATATCCTTCTTAAGAAATGTTAAGAAGTATCTTAACTTACTAACTGCAAAATTTCAACTTCAAACTCAAACTTTACCGCCCGAGATCTTCTAAACACCAAATTATGAGTGTATAATTTTCTCTACTGCCAGAAAATTAAATAAGTCACAGTTTTCCACCAAATTCACCCACTTTCACTCACAATTAGCACAAATATCCTTCTTAAGAAATGTTAAGAAGTATCTTAACTTACTAACTGCAAAATTTCAACTTCAAACTCGAACTTTACCGCCCGAAATCTTCTAAACACCAAATTATGAGTGTATAATTTTCTCTACTGCCAGAAAATTAAATAAGTCACGGGTTTCCACCAAATTCACCCACTTCCACTCACAATTAGCACAAATATCCTTCTTAAGAAATGTTAAGAAGTATCTTAACTTACTAACTGCAAAATTTCAACTTCAAACTCGAACTTTACCGCCCGAGATCTTCTAAACACCAAATTATGAGTGTATAATTTTCTCTACTGCCAGAAAATTAAATAAGTCACAGTTTTCCACCAAATTCACCCACTTTCACTCACAATTAGCACAAATATCCTTCTTAAGAAATGTTAAGAAGTATCTTAACTTACTAACTGCAAAATTTCAACTTCAAACTCGAACTCTACCGCTCGAAATCTTCTAAACACCAAATTATGAGTGTATAATTTTATCTACTGCCAGAAAATTAAATAAGTCACGGTTTTCCACCAAATTCATCCACTTCCACTCACAATTAGCACAAATATCCTTCTTAAGAAATTTTAAGAAGTATCTTTACTAACTGCAAAATTTCAGCTTCAAACTCGAACTCTACTGCCCGAAATCTTCTAAACACCAAATTATGAGTGTATAATTTTCTCTACTGCTAGAAAATTAAATAAGTCACGGTTTTCCACCAAATGCACCCTCTTCCACTCAGAATTAGCACAAATATCCTTCTTAGTAAATGTTAAGAAGTGTCTTAACTTACTAACGGCAAAATTCCAGGTTAAAAATCAAACTCTACGGCCCGAAATCTTCTAAACATCACAAGTTGCTCAGATTTGCCCAGATTTCTGTGGGTTCTGAAATTTTCGTGGCTTTTGCTAGAAAAAATGTGAGCCACAACTAATATCCATTTTGAGCGATGTAAATTAAGGTTGGAGAGAAAGTACAAGAGCCCTAATATGCCAATAAAAAAAAAAAAAAAAAAACACAGTCCATGTGCCCCAATAAGTCACGGGGCGACGGACAGATTTGAAACACGAACAGGCGGCGACAAAGAACTTGCTACACGAACCGGCGACGAACTGTGAACGAATGAACCGATTGCACAGGGCGGCAGCTGCTGCTACACGGACAGACGGCTTCTGCGACAGTGAGCTGTATATGAAAGAGGACAGAGTGAGTCGCAGATCAGAAGATGGTTAGGGTTTTTAATTTTTAATTTTTAATTTATGTTTGTTTTATTTAAATTAAAAAAAAAGGTAAAAAATAGGTGGCAGCTAGGCTTCTAAACTGGGCTGGACTATGGGCTGAAAAAGAGCCCAAAAGAGGTTTCAGTTGAAATATTGCCGACGCCAATTAAGAAGATTTACATAGAGATGTGAACGTGGTTTGGAATGACCATTAAGAAATAGTTTTCTGGATGGTTTTTAACCATCAACGAATCCAAAAAACTTCTTCCTTTTTTTTGATGAGCAATGACCATCAAGAAAGATTAGTTTTGAATCCAAAAACTTATCCCTTTTTTTGATGGGCAATGACCATCAACAAAGACTTTTCCTAGAATTTCTTTTTTTTTTATTTTTATGGCCAATTAGTGAACATCAAAAAAGAGTTGAGTTTTCCGGATGGATTTTTACCATCAACGAATCCAAAAACTTCTACCTTTTCTTGATGGGCAAGAAAGACTTTTAGAATCCAAAAACTTATCCCCTTTCTTGATGGATAATGACCATCAAGAAAGACTTTTCTCGATGGTTTTTGCCCATCAACGAATCCAAAAACCGAGAATTCATTATTTGGAATTTTTCTTACATACTTTTGAATCAAGAAAAATATTTTTCTTGATCTTGATGTACATGCACATCAAGAAAAATATAAACCTTTCTTAATGTTCTAAGACCGTCAAGAAATGTAGTTTTAAATAAAGAATAATTTTAAAACATCCAAATTATGGTTTTCTTGATGGTTTCTTTACATGACCATCAAGAAAACAAAAATCTCGTCCATCAAGAAAGGTCAAATTTCTAGTAGTAAAAGTTTGTGAGGTTGAAAAAAAAGAGGTTGTGAGATTGAAGAAAAAAAGTTGTTAAGTTGAGAAAGAGGAAAGTTGCGAGAAGAAAAAAGTTGTAAAGTTGAAAAAGAAGGAAGTAATGAGGGGAAAAAAGAAGAGGGAAGTTGTGAGAAGAAAAAAGAAGTTGTGAGGTTGAAGAAGAAGGAGAAGAATAAAAGAAAAGTAAAACGTGGAGGGAAAAAAAAAGTAATTGGTAAAGGTGAAGGTGGGTCCCACTTATTCTTTTATTTTATTTTATTATTTTTCTATTTTATCTTATTTATTGAAAACTAATTAAATTTATTAGGATTTTTACTATTATTTCCTCAACCCTTAATTTCCATCATTTTTTTTCTTATCCTATTCTTTGAGTTCCACCTTTTTTTTTTTCTTTTAATTATTACTTCTTTTCTCCCCATTTCAACTATTTTTCTCATTTATCAAATTTATGTTCTTATTTCTTAAGGATGACTTAAAATTTTTTTTTTCCAACTTGTTTTTGTCTTATGTTTCATTTTGTGAGTTTTTATTAATCATTGGGTTCTCAATCTCAATTTATTGGATTCTAATTGAGGTTTTTTTTTTTTTCTTTTTCAAATATGAGATTTTCATTAAATGATTTTGAGTTAAACTAATGAATTAAAGCCTAGAATCTCTTCAAGGCATTTAATCAATGTTTCTATTATAGGATAATGTAGAGTCCTTAATTTGGTACCATTAACTATGTCCTAGTTTTTATGATTGAAATGACTTACTAGTACTTCGAACTTCCTGGATTTCAGGCTATTTTTATTACTACATTAAAATTTATATTGGCAAATGAATTTCAAACATATTCCTAAATGAACTTCAAATTAATTATCATTTGATTTCTAGAGTAAAACTATAGCTTCATTTAAATTTCAAATTTCAATTGAATTTCAAACGTTTTATGAGATTCTCCATAAGTCCCATGATGGAGTTGTTATTGCTCTTGAAGAATATTACATAAAAAAACCCAAACATAAATGGACAGACATTGTCACTCACGAAATTCAACTATGCTTTATTCTTAAAGTTATAGTGAAGTTTGGTGAGACATTTCTTTTAAAGTTTACCAAATATTAATGTTTTAAAATATAATTGACTAGGTTAATAATTCTGCCTAGGCTGGGATACTTAAGTTGACCGTAAGGGAACACCTCTACCTGGGAGTTATTTAATAGTCAATTAAACTTGCTAGTTTCCATTTTACTTTTTTTACAAATTTTGGATAATAGAATAAAATGTTTTCAAACGGGTGTTGTAGGTGCTAATATCTTCTCTATACTCAACAACCCCTGAACCTATCTTTGGAAAAGTAGACCATTTTGTTTTTGCTTTTTAAAATAGGTGACCAATCACATCTCAAATGGTTGGTGGGACTCCAACCCTTTTACCTCGAAAGAGACCCTTAGGGAGGGATGTCAGCCGCTCCACGTCGCGATGACGTTGCGACATTATGCTTATTGTAAATCTCGTAAAAAATGTCAAATGTCTGGATCATTATCAAGCGTAATGAAATGATTTTGAACTCAATTTTGGTTTGTGAAATTTTTTACGTATGGGGCATGGATTTTATGGGTTCTTTTCCCTCCTTATGTGGTTTTTTGTTTATTCTGTTGGCTATCAATTATGTGTCCAAGTAGGTCGAGGCAATCTCCACTAAAACTAACACATCTATAGTGGTTTCAGGTTTTCTAAAAAAAAAATAGTTTGCAGGTCTGGTGTGCCCCGTGCCATTAATAGTGACCAAGGCACCCATTTTTGCAACCGAACCATTGAGGCTCTTCTAAGAAAGTATGGTGTTCATCATCAAGTGGCTACACCATACCACCCCCACCAATGGCCAGGTAGAGATTTCAAACAAAGAGGTGAAAAGCATTCTGGAAAAGACAGTAAATCCTAGGCAGGAGGCCTAGAGCTTGCATCTCCATGATGCTCTTTAGGCATACCAAACAACCTACAAGACACCCATTGGGACTTCTCCCTTTTGGCTTGTCTATGGTAAGGTATGTCACTTGCTAGTGGAGGTCGAGCATAATACTTATTAGGCTGTTAAGAAATGCAATATGTATCTAGCCCAACCCGGTGAGGAGAGATTGTTAGAGCTCCAGGAGCTCGAGAAATTAAGGTTGGACGCTTTTGAGAATTCCAGAATTTATAAGGAAAAGACCAAATTATTTCACGACCAGATGCTCATAAGGAAGGACTTCAGAGTTGGTTAAAAAGTCTTCCTTTTCAACTCTCGCCTCCAGTTCATGCTTGGTAAGTTTAAGTCCAAGTGGTTAGGTCCCTTTGAAATTACTAATATTTTTCCTCATGGTGCAGTTGAAATTAGGAGTTTTGATACTGGGAAGGTATTTAAGGTGAATGGGCACCATCTAAAAGTCTTCACCAAAGGGAGATTGACCCAGCTTGCTTGAGTTTGGGTATGGCGCTTCCCTCGTATTCTTGAACCTATGATCGCCAACTGTCAAGCAACCGACGTAAAACATTTACAGTTCCTAGAGGTAGCCAAACATTGAACTTTAATTGCTTTCTTTTATTTTTACTTTTGTTTTCTTTTTGGTTTGGATTAATTGAGAGTCTTTATGAACTTTTTTTTTTTTTTTTACAAAGGATATCTTGCATTGCTAGTCATGTAGCATGCTTAACCTCCGCACATGCCTAAATTCAGGGGAGTTCTCTATTTCCCACCCTTTTTTTTGTCCTTGTACACCATTGCTATTTTTTATACATTGGAGACAATGCATGATTCAAAAGTTGGGGGTGGTTGAGTTTAGCATGCTTACATGTTATTCTTGTTTGTTTGATTGATGTTACGTTTGAATTATGATTTGGTTTAGTGAGCCCTTGAGCGTCTAAGCTCAAGTTTTCTATGAAATTGGTAGAATTGCATGTTGTACGGTGTTGTTGTGTCGTTTCTATGAAAGTTGATGATGCACCTTTCTTGTCTATTTGTGCATGCTCTTAGGATGAAAAAACATTCATGATTTTGAGTCCAATTTTAAAAGATTTTTCTTGGCATTTCATGCATATTTTAAGTGCTTTGATTAAGTTATTTTGAATCCTAAAAGCTTGGAATTGGGTTATCATGCTCAAATTTTTGTTGTCACCTCAAAAGACCTACCTTTGGTTGGAGAGTAGTCTTTCTCAATTTCTCAATTTCTCGTTTGGGTGCAATGCTAGACTAGGGAGACAAAAGGGTAATAAGTCTATGTGTCAAGGAAAAAAAAGAGAGAGAAAGAAGAAAAACCCAAAAATAGCAAAAAGAAAAGTGTTTGAAAAATAAATTAAAAAAATAGGTAGTAGAAGAGGAAAATAAAATAAAATAAAATAAAATAAAGTTTGTGTGAGTGCATGGATAAGGGCAAAAGAGTTAACCCCGTTGTGATCAGCTAGAACACCCACAAGAAATTAGGAGCTTGATAAAACCTTTTCGAGCATGCTTAGAATTAAAATAATGAAGCTTTGCACTCATTAATGCATGATTTACCTTGAAAAGTGTTTTAAAAATGCATCTCACTTGATTGACTGGAATCAAATTGCCTAGGTGATTGCAAGCATGTCTTGAAGACTGTTAAAACTTGAGTCACGAGCCATGTGACTAAGCAAATAAACTATTGTACGAATGTGTGTATTTCTACCTTGCTTAGGGATGATCAAGAATCAAGTTGGGGGTGATTTGATAGCTCCTAAAAAGAGTTATCCTTTCCAACCTTATTTGGGTTTGTTTCGTAATTTTATCGTGTTATTCCTTGAATTTTGTAAGTCTTGAGCATCAACGTAGTAAGACGAACCATCAAGGTTAATCTGGTAAAAAACACATCCAAGTGGAGCTCCGAAAGTACAAACCAAGTAAAGAAGTCAAAATGACCAAAATGCCCCGAGAGCGCAATTGTGCTGTGTTTTGCGCTCAACATTACGCTCTCAACTCGATAGCACCTTTTTATTCAACTTCATGACACCCCAATTGAAGGAATTGAATCCTAATGTGGAAGCATGTGATCACTTTTGTCTTTGATTTGGGAAATAAAAACATAATTGATTTTCTTGAAAAATAAGGCTAAGCATATGAAACAAAGAATTTAGAAGATATCTTTTGGATGAAGAGGATTCTTCTAAATTACTTGGACTTTTCTAAACCAAAACTCCAAGGTCACAAACACCACCATCAAGCAACCTTGCTATGACTCAAGGAGGATCAATAGGATGGTGGAATCCTTTCTTGTTCCAAGGACCTGAAGAATGTTGAGAGAAGGTTTTCTTGAAAATTTTTGAGAGAAGGAAGCTTGTGGCTTTTGTTTTCCTGCCATGAGTTTTTTTCCTCTTTGTATCATTATATAGAGATCAAGCTCTAACCGTAATCCCTAATTATTATTTATTAAATACATTAAATCAAATTTAATATAATTAAATAAATAATAATCAATTAATTAATTCAACTATTAATTAATTAATTAACAAATAAACATCACATATTTAAATACATATCTTTCTCTTAAGCTATAATTTCAATATGAATCTCATTCATATTAATTTTACTCTATAGTTTTAATATGAATTTAATTCATATTAAATTAATATCTAAATCTCATTCAAATGACAATCTCTCATATTATATAGTTTCAATTATAAATCACATTTATAAAACTATAATATATTCACAAAATGGTAGGTATAATGTATCATAACTTTATTAATATAAGATTCCCTTAAATAATTTGAACAATTCAAATTATTCTATAATTTATTGATCATTGTTTTACTTATAGTGAGCTAACAGGGGGACCTAATGGACCTACAAATTAGAAGCTCCAATAATTCGAAATTAAATTAAACTCTTTAATTAACTTAATTAACATTCATTAACTGTGGGTCACTCCACTAAATATCCACAGTTGCACTTTTCGCACCGTAGATATATTTCTGTATCCATGGATATGACCAGTCATCAATAAAATCGACCCTCCACAAAAACCCTAATAATTACAGCTAGCAAAACTACCATTTTACACCTATAATTACTTCTTTCTTCTTAAGTTCTCTAATCCTCTAATGAACAACCTGTTTATGGTCCTACTATAAACAAATCCCTCTCGGGCCAATGAGAGGGAAGGGGCCCATATTCAAGACCTGAATCCAGCATTTAAGGGAGCAATTTATCTACTTTTCCCAAGGACGGGAAGGAGTTAACTCCATCTTTTGAAGTTATGTTTCTAGCTCTCTATTTGGACAAATCCCCAAAATGGTAGGCATATTGAGTTGGTGAAACGGGCCACTCTGATCCATACAAATCAAAAGATTTTCTTCATAGACAGGAGTCCATAACTCACTTAAGATTGAGATCGAGTTACCTATGGTCATTCTAATGAAAAGTTAATCTCTTCAATCAACGGTGTTATAATAAGAGATTAATCATTTTGTCATCTGGTCTTATATAAACTCTTTATACAGAATACCCCCACTCGCATGTCTCTACATGAACGATTTGGATCATACTATTTGTAACACTTACAACTCTTATAACAATTACAAAGTGGGTCGTATCCACAGTATCACGAGGATGAGGTACCCAACCTTATCCATATACTTCAAATAAGATCCACTTGTATGTCTACTACATACTGTTCAAGCTATATATAATAACCTTGGATATTAGTTTATTGGATAGAGTAAAATGCAATCCAAATGTCAAATAAAATACCTCTTATTTCATTAAATAAATAATTTTTATTTACATAAAATATAAACTACGAGACCCACGAGATTTAGGGCACCAATCCCAACAAGAGGAGCACAGCGACGCTTCAGAGTTTGACGGTAATCCACGCCTGTGTGCGCGCCTCTTCGATCAATTAAGTATAGTCGACAGCTGATGCGCACTTTGAGTGTTAACCGCAAGTGTACGGGTCAAGTTATAATATAAGACAGTTAAGTCCGAATATCATTCCACTGGAGATCCAATTGGGAAGGTTTAAGTTACTTAGCTATTCTAGAGTTGAATCAATTTTATTTGAGGATTGAAATTGAATATTATAAGTTATGGAAAATATAAATCAAATAAGGAAAGTATTAAAGTGAGAAACACAAGAGTCAAAGAGAGTTCTAGGGTAATGAATCCTTGTTTATTTCATCATGCAATATTATAGATTTCATGGATTTTATTGTAATTCATATGCCTAAGTCTAGAAACTTAATTCCAAGTTATTTTCTCTCAAAAACAACCATTTCTCATGCAACTCGATTGATTATTAATCTCTTAAAACCAATACAAAATTACATGGCATTAAAAATAGTCTTTAGCAACTTTTATTGTCAACCTAACTACTCTCGTGATAGATTAACAACAATTCATTGTTATAGATCAAGTTAAACATACAATCTCTCAATCATACATCTAACCTAACATGTGAGGATGGCCAATCCACAAAAATTAAACACAATAACAATGAAAAGCATAATCATTCCAACAAAACCACGAAAGTCTACAAAATCAACATAAATTCATAAACAAATCATCAAAACCCTAAAACTAAAGAGTTTAGCCACTCATAGCTTGAAGCAACATGTTTAAGAAAAATAAACAAAGAAAGAGTGTAAAGAAAGGGAAACTCTACTGAAAAGAGGCTCTTGATTGAGGTAGCACTGTCACGATCTCCTTGGCTCTCACGTCGGAATTCGAAGGGCACCAAGACTATCTCGAACTCTTTTCCTCTTCCTTGCAACTAACTCACTCTTTGAACTCTCACTTAATTCTCTCCTTTTTTGTGCCTCTTTAGGTCTGTAACTTCCTTGCTTTGCTTTGATTTTTCTTGATGATTTGGGCTGCTGGAAACCCTCAAATTTAAAGAGTTTGGCCGCCCAAAAATTTACCAAAAATATAAAATTTTCATTTAAGGAAAGCTGGCGCCGCGGCGCTAGGGTTGCATCAAAAAAAGTTTGCTCTCGGGTTTTAGCGCCGCAGCAGCGCCGTCCAAGCGCCGCGACATTTTTACATATACTCGTGAATTTGTAAGTCACTAGGGCATCATTCAAACTTCAACCTCCATTGATGATCTTCTCTAACTTTGGTCTCCATCTTCCCCCGTCTTAGTCATTTTATTTTTTCGTAGTAACTTCCCTCAACAATTTGGAGTTTCTTCAAGACTATGAGTGGCTAAGGTAATCTTTACTTAGGCATAGGATTTCTAGGCTTCAATTTGCTTGAGAACTTATAATTTTTTTTTTTTTTTATGGTTTTCTACTGTAAACTCTTTTAGGTTTCAAATTTTTATTACATTGAAGCAATTTGATTCAATTGGCAACTTTTGATGAATATTTCCATGATTGCAATGTTGATTTGGCACTTAACAATTAATGATGAAATTAGTTGCACGAATAGGGAGTAAATGTTTAATTAGGGACTAATCCACTAGTTTTGCATTTACAAGCTAATTAAACTCTAAAGAAAAATCAAATGTTATATTAGGCTATCCATTCTCACATTCGTCACAATTGCAATCCCGTAGTTCTTAATGCAAATTTGGATCGTTATCTAGGCCTCTTAGGTTCAAAATAATGTTGAAGAATTTAGTTGAAATTGAATTTTTTTTCATATGATAATTAGGGACATTTAGTGATGATTGTTATTAAATGATTGTGCATTTTCTTGCAATTAGCCATGATTTGTAGTGTTCAATGATAGAAGGTAAGTCAAATCCGTTTCTATCCTTGGGTATTTTTCTAATTGGAATTTTCTAAAGAAATCTCTTGTGCTTTTCTACATTCCTTGCACTTTAATTTATGCTTTTAAATTCTCGCATGATCACCAAAACCCCCTACCAATGAATTCAACAATTACTCTAGATAAGTCATAAATTTCCTGTGGTTTGACCCTGGTCTTGTCATTATTACTACGCCTTGTGATGGTAATAGTGTTGTTTACGACGCCATTTGCAGTAGTAATCAACCATGATGGCAAAGTAAATAAGAGTTCGAACATATATGTAGGAGGTTTGAAATTAACTTTTGATGAAATTGACCCTGACTTGTTGTCCTTGGTGGAATTGTTTGACTTGGTTGAGTCCTTAGGGTGTAGTGAATGGGGAAATTTATGTGTTAATGGCTCCTTTAAGATAGGGTAGGTTGCATAAATAGCACATCTAGGCAAAAACTAATAGCATATGTAACACAAGGATAAAATAATTGCAAACATAACACAAAAATGGGCCTAGATATTATAAAAAGGCTAAAAGGCCCAAATTTTCGCTTAGCCCACTCACATGCTTCTTCTTCCTAGTTTTTCAAATTAACATTTAAGACTATCAATGGCTATCGATGATAGACTTCTATAAGTGGTTATCAACTTTGAAGGAAAACTATCAACTTTGAAAGATTAAGCTATATCACTGATGGAAAACTGTTAGTGACTATCACTGATAGATTTTAGTAAAGTATACCATATATAGTGTCTCCACCTTCATTTATCATCGATTTCATCATGGTTATCAGTTATATCTTCTATCACAAAAAACATGCTATTAGTGGTAGGTATCACTTGTATATGCTATCAGTGATAACTTCTATCACTAATAATATACTATCAATGATAACTTATGGGCATCCCACTTACACTTTGGGTCGAGATTCAACATTATCAACTAAATCCACTAAGTTGGCTATTAATGATAAGATTTTTATAAGTGGTTATTAACTTTGAAAAAAAACTCATCAGCTTCGAAAGATTAAGCTATCAATAATAGAAATAAGAAATTAAAAAAAAAAATTAAATAAATAACACAACACTGAACACACTGCCTATGGGAGCATGCATGTATAAGAAGAAGATATGCAAAGGAATAAGGAAGATTGGGGTAGAAAAGGAATATGGAAATATTATTTTATGGATTTGCTATATTTGCAAAATATTTTTAAAAATTGTTGTATTTGCAAATACTAAACTCCAATTTTTCACTCATTACAATTATTCTCGTAAAGTATACCATATATAGTGTCTTCACCTTTGTTTATCATCGATTTCATCATGGTTATCAATTATAGCTTTTATCACAAAAAAAAAAAAAAAAATGCTATTAGTGGTAGGTATCACTTATATATGTTATCAGCGATAACTTCTATCACTAATAATATGTCATCAATGATAACTTATGGACATCCCATTTACACTTTGGTTCGAGATTCAACATTATCAACTAAATCCACTAAGTTGTCTATCAATGATAAGACTTTTATAAGTGGTTATTAACTTTGAAAGAAACCCATCAGCTTCGAAAGATTAAGCTATCAATAATAGAAATGAGAAATTAAAAAAAAAAAAAAAAAAAGTAAATAACACAACACTTAACACACTACTTATGGGAGTATGCATGTATAAGAAGAAGACATGCAAAGGAATAAGGAAAATTGGAGTAGAAAAGGAATATGAAAATATCATTTTATGGATTTGCTATATTTGCAAAATATTTTTAAAAATTTTCGTATTTGCAAATACTAAACTTCAGTTTGCCACCCATTATAATTATTCTTTAAGATACTAGACTTATAAAAAGCATCAGTAGAATTGGCTTCTTTAGTTGTATCAAATAGAAAAGCATCTATCAATCTATATGTAGAATATGTAGGGAATGCAGATATTAATACAATGCATATAGATTAGGGTTGCAAAAAAACCAGCAGGGCCTTGACTCGTTTGGGTCGAGGAATCCACTGTTTGACTAGGTATGGGGATCAAATCAAGGACTCTTTTGGGTCCCCAATTGAGACAAGGAAGGTATCCCCGCCCTGACCCTGACCTTGATCCTGACCCCGACCCCAACCCCAACCCTAACCCTAATTATTTTTCTATATATATATACACACACACATATATATACTTATTTTACTTAATATATATTTGGTTGGCCCATACCTATTTTAGTATGGCTAACAAGAGAAACAACAAATTTTAACTTTCCATTTGGAAAAATAGCAAATCAGCTTTCATTTTGTAGAAATAGCAAAATGAATTAAAAAATAATTAATTACGAATTTATAAGTCTAAATTACCCCTCAATTGTTCAACTAAAATGCTACTACCTTCTTAAGGAAGATTATTAAATACACTATAATTAAAACACAGTAACATACCTTTAGTGTGTCGAAAACCACCAGCCAGTTCATCTTCCCACTTCCAAACCCTATTCACCATGAACCCTGCCAAGAAACATTGATCTGTGCCAGTCAAAGATTAAAATTTGAACTCACCATTTCATCTTCGTAAAGCCAAAATCCACTACATTATTAAGAAAGATTGTTAAATATAATTTAGTTAAAACAACCAACATTACCTTTAATTGGTTGAAAACCACTACCCAATTCATCTTCCCAATGCCAAAGCCTATTCAACACGAAACTCACCAAGAAACAGGGACACATGCCAATCAAATTTCACAATTGAAACCCACCAGTCGTTTCATCTTCCCAAAGCCAAAATCCATTTCCATACATTACTTCAAAATCAATAATCAAAGAGTGAGAAAGGCTTCATCAACCTTCATTTCAGACTAAGACCCAATTGTCACACCCCCTCCCAGGTACCCTCCTAATCCAAGAGAAAGTGTGATGATAGCAGACACCAACCCTCTTACGGCATCCATTGCCAACCTTAAAACTTGACCATCACCTAATAAGCAATTATACACAATTGAACAGCATATTGAAAACAGGGTTAAGTTATCATACAAACATGTTTTCTACTCAAAATATACATTTACATCAGCTTCTCAACAACACCCTTAACCCTCTATATGTACAACTCATGATTAAGTTCAAATGTTTACAATTCTCAAGATACTAGACACTAGTGATGGGCTCAGACAGGTTTCTGTGTAGGCTAAGCACCTCGGACTAGCTTCGCTACCTAAAAAATAGAAAAAAAAGGAAAACATAAGCTAGGTTGCCTAGTGAGTGACTTGTTTTGTAAAAACTTCCTTTTAGCTCGGAAACTTATCATAGTATAAACATTTTAAACAATACATATAAAACATCGATTCAAAGTTATACACAATGCAAAACATGCTTAAATAGCATTATCAAATCGAATCTGTTCATTCCAGGAAAAGATACTCAGAAATTCCGTTTAATCTCAAACCATTTCTCTTAGTTGAGGCGGAGCGAAGCTCAACACTACTCAACGTCGAAAACATCCTTAGTTAGGGCAGAGTAATCTCGAAAAACCCAACGTCTACCATCTCTCTACAAAAATATCATAACCTGGGTTACCCGAGTACCTTCTCCGAGTCCTTCAGTACTAGGCCCCATATACAAGATTTCGGCCACCCATATGCCTGCTCCAAGTCCTTCAGCATTGGGGGCTATCTCCTTACTCAGATTGCCCATATGCCTTCTCCGAGTCCTTCAGCATTTGGAACCATTTTCATATCCCATATGCCTTCTCCGAGTCCTTCAACATTGGGAACCATTTTCATATCCCGACTACCCACATGCCTTCTTCGTGTCCTTCAGCATTGAGAGTCTTTTCACAACAATATTCAAAATCATCATGCTTTTAAAAAAAAATGGCATAATATAAATTCACGAGTTTTTAACATCTCAAATCTTCACAATTTCATTCACAAGCTTCAATGTTTTCTATTAAATCATAAATTAACAATAGCATGCTTTTCATAAACTCATTAAACAAACAACATGCTTCAAATGATTTTCAATATAAAACACATAATATGCACATAAAAACTCGTGAAAGCATAATCATATAACTTGTCACTCACAACTTGTCCCGGGTCTTTAGTGGGTTATACACCTTTCTTAGCTCTTCTCGGCCTGTAATAATACATTTCTCGTGTTAGACTTCACTAAAATTCTCTTTTACATAACCAACAAGCTTTACACATTTACACTTATTCAATGGTTCACCACCGAGACCAATTTCCATCAACATAATCATTAATAAGCGAGATTTCACACAACCAGCGAGACTACTAGCGAAACTGAGTTACGGATAAAACTGTACTAGCGATACCATGACTAGCGAGACCAGCGAAACGTACTTAGTCAGCAATACCAGCGATACCCAGCGAGAATTGTGAGACGCAAAGTTTCCAGCGATACTAATGACACCCATCTAGCTACTTACCCTTAAACTTTCAATGTCGTTGCTTTTCCAGTGATACCCGTCTACCTCAGCTTCTATCTTCACTTCTATTCTCACTTCTATCTGTTTAAAAAAAAAAAAAAAAAAAAAAAGTCATATTTCTAATCCAAATTAGAACTTCTTCCCTTCTTCAAACTTATAAAGAAATATGCTTACTAGCTTACCTTAAGATTTTGGAGCTTACCTCCTCTCCGTTCGACAGATAATCCCAAATTACTTCGAGTTGCTCTAATTCACTCGAAAAATCCGTACCAGTCACTTTCACCTAACATTTAACATGTTTATCTTCAAATTCAGCTCAACCATCCTTCATAAGGATTGTTAAGAATTGAGTTAACTTACTAACTTCAAATTCTCAGCCCTAAACTCGATCTCCATAGCTCGCTATTCTCCCAATACCAGATCTTGCTCAGATTGTACAACAGAAAACAAACCTTTTGTTCCAGCTTCAATACACCACGAAACCGATCAGAATTCTACCCAAATTTGCCCTAGACTTCTTCTTCTACCTCTCTTAGTCGCTCAGCTGAGAAATGGAATCGGTTGAAGCTTTTAAAAATGCAGAAAATTATCGAAAACTCAGCTTTACACACTTAAACAAGTTGCCGACTTGCTTCCACTTTCTCTTTTATTTTATTTAATTTTAATTTTCCAATAATCGAAGTAACTCCTTCATTATACAAACGCAACCTTCATAAATTTGGATGCTAGCTTGGACGCATAGCACCATGCGTCTGTCCTATAGGCTCTCTTGAATGCATGCTTCTCCAACACAACCCCCTACTATCATCAACCAACGCATGACCACTTGCCCAATGGCCTCAACATACCCATAGCACCAACCTTCACCTATGCTCAACCTCATGGACGCATACCTCAAACTAGCAAACACATAGCCACTCAAGCCAAAGGCCCTTGGCCATCTTCCTCAATCACCCGCCTACTTTACTTGCCATCTTCCAAAGATAAGAGTAGGGCTTACACCAATTGTGTGCAACATTAAATCAAATATGTTTGCTCCGATCATTGTCCATCTGAGAGTCATAAGTTCCTAAATTTGTAAGTCATTATAGTGGTTATTTTTATCCTTCTTACCATTGAACAAAACCCTCAATCTAGCTTTAACAAGCTACGAAACAAAATAAGAACAATAAAACAATGAAAGAACTATTGGACACTTAATTGCATATTGATTGAAAGAGTTTAAATCATGCAAGCGGAAGCAATTGGATCTAAAACACTTTAATTTGCTTTAATTTGAAAGAAAAAAAACACATTGTTTTTCAAGTTATAAAATAGAGAGTCGGGAAAACAACCTTTGTGGCACCAAACTCTTACAAATTAACCTTCAATTTGATCACGAATAGGATGTAGTACATCACAAGTGGCTTCCTTGCTATTCTTTGGTATTATAACTTGATTGTGGGATCAAATTGTGTGAGGAACTTGAAGGGAGTTTGTGGTTTTTGAGAGATTGGGCAAAACTTGGACAAAATGCAATATTTCAGCAAAATTATCAAGCAACCAAGAAAAAATTTTCTTTATTAAATATCTTCTATTTATAGCCAAATCCATGCAAATTCAAGTTAACCAACAATCAACAATTGACACTTAATTTGAAGTGCTTAAAAAGAGGATTCATGGTTTCTTGTAGGGATGACACCAACGATGGGAGAAACCCACTTTCAAAATTGGAATGGTGGAAAAATCCATTAACAGAAATAATTATTAATTTATATAAAAATTAACTTAATTAATAGTATAATTCATTAATTATATATAAAATAATAATATTTAATTATTAATTTAATTAAACTATTTAATTAAATAATAATAAATATAAAATAATTAATTAAACATTCTAATTAATTATAAATTTATTTTCATATATTAAATTATAAAAGAGCCAATTTTTCAAATCTCGATATTTAAATCATATTTAAATATTTATTACTCTCTTTCTTTGTTTAATTCGAAATTAAATAATAAACTGTTAAACTCTTTTAACGCTTTAATTCCCAGAATTGAATTCGAACGATTCGAATTCATTCATCACATTTGTTCTAAGGTTCGGTCCATAATGAGCTAGCAAGGGGACCTAATGGACCTACAAATCATGAGCTCCAAGAATACGAGATTAACTAGCTAAACTTTTTAAGCTAGTTAAGCAACATTTGTTAACTACCAAAACACTTCAGTAAAGTCCAGTAACTGCACTCTCCTCACTGTAGATATATTTCTGTCCACTTGATATAACCATGAACAGTAAGTCAATCCTTCATAAGTTGTTCGTAATCACAGCTAGGTCAAAATTACCTTCTTACCTGAGTACTTCTAGTTCCTTAAGTCTCATTGATCCTCTAATGAACAATATGTTTATGGTCCAACCACTAAACTGAGTTCCTCTTGGGCTAGTGAGAGGGCGGGGCCCCTTGTTCAAGACCTAGAGTCAATACTTGAGGGAACTATTGGGTTTTATGCCCCAAAACTTGTAGATTGTAAATGTAATTATTTGACCGTCATTAAATCGTTCATAAAGAGTTATTGATGTATTACCTCAATAAGTGTTATGGATTGTTTTTGTTTGTTTTTTCTTAATAACCCTAAATCTAATAAACTAACATCCTAGCTTATTTTGAGTCTTGAACTGTATATGGTGACATACAGAGATCAATGTTCAAGATACAGTCTAAAAGGTCTATAGTATAGGGATAAGGTTGGGTATCTTATCCTTGTGACACTATGGATACGACCCACTTTGTATTTGATACAAACGCAATGATCTAACGCGTTCCTGTAGGTGACATGTGAGTGGGGGCATCCTATGCAATGAGTTTGCGTAGGACCGAACCATGAAATAGTAATCACTAGATGGAACTCCGTTGACTAGTTAGGTTTCTATTTCAATAGGATGACCTAGGCAACTTAGTCTTAATCTTGAGTATATCATGAACTCCTATCCACGAGGGATTGTTCTTTGATTTTTATGGGTGAGAGTGGTCGTTTGCCAACTCAATATGCCTATCATTTTGGAGACAAGAGCGAGTGAGGAGCTGGGGACATAATTATACAAGATGGAATTCACTCATTCCCATCTTTAGGGTAAGTAGATAAGTGTTCCCTTAAATGGTGTCTCTAGGACTTGAACAAAGAGCCCTACCCTCTCACTGGCCCGAGAGGGGTTTCTATTTAATGGTTGAACCATAAACAGGTTCTTCATTAGAGGAGCACTAGTACTTAAGGATTTAGAAGCAACCTAGGGGTAAAACGGTGATTTGACTCATATGGTGTTATTAACACTTGTGAAGGACTAATTTGTTGTTATTGGTCTATATCCATGGACACAAATATATCTACAGTGAAAAGAGTGCAGTTTAATGGAGTGTACCCACGATTAACGAATATTGATTAATGTGGTTAATGAGTTTAGCCGATTAATCTCATATTGTTGGAGCTTCTAATCTGTAGGTCCATTAGGTCCCCTTCCTATCTCATAAAGATTGATGAGGTATGTCTCGAATGAAATTTGAAATGTTCAAATTTACTTAGGGAAATAATATAATGTATGATGATACATTATAATATAATGTTTATTTTGAACTTTATAATATAAATTTAATTTTGGATATGATACAAAAAAAAAAAATTTATGAGAGAATTAAATATTTTAAGGAGTTCAAATATTAATATGAATTAGATTGATATTAAAACTATAGGTTAAAATTAATGTGTATTAGATGCACATTAAAACTATAGGTTATGAGAGAATAACAATTGAATATGATTCAAATGTAGGTTAAATTAAAAATTAGATATTTAATTTGATAATTAATTAATTAAAGAATTAATTTTCTTAATTTATTTTAATTAAATTTGATTAAATTAAATTAAATTAATTAAAACTATAGGTTATATGGGAGATGTTCATTTAAATATGAATTTAAATAAAAAATAATTAAATTATATTTATTTATTTATTTATTTGTTAAATTAAATAAATAAATAAATTTAATAAATAAATAAAAAGGTAACTCTCATACGTGGGAGTTACGGTTTACGTGATTTCCCACGTCTTCTGTTCTCTCTTCCTAAATATACCTGCAAAAGAAACGGAGAGAGGAAAAAAAAAAGATTTATTCTCTATCGTTTTTTTTCTCTCTACTGTGCTCTCTGTTTTTCCCAAAAAGATCTAGATCAAGGATCCACAATCCTTACCTCATCCCTCAGAGAATAGGAGAGGTTCGTAGTGGTCATGTTCGGAGTCGACAACAAAAGTAAGTTTCTATCTCTAATCCATGTTTAGCCTAGAAAGTTTTCTGTAATTTTCCAATGTATTGGTATTTCAAAATCCCAAATATTTTGAATTTGGTTCTATACTGCGTTCGTTGTGTTAGGGATTTCAACCTTTTCAGGAACAATCTATCTACTATCCTTAAAACGGGTAGGAGCGAATTCCATTTTGCACCCTATGTCCCCAACTATCTACTCGGTCTTACTCCTGAAATGGAAGGCTTATCGAGCAACGAAGTCAGGCTACTCTCACCTATGCAGATCTAAGGATATGCCAAATAAACAGAAGTTCATAGTTAGCTCAGGATTAAGATCGAATTATCTAGGTCATCAAATTTGAAAAAAAAAAAATTAGTTTTAACAGTAAACTGAGTTATAAGGTAAAACAAACATTTCATGGTCCGGTCTTATGCAAATTCATTGCACAGGACACCTCTACTTGAATGTCTCTACATAAATGATTCAGGATCACATCATTTGTATCAAATACAAAGTAGGTCGCATCCAATAGTGTCTCCAAGATAAGGTACCCAACCTTATTCAAATACTATAGACTGTTTTGGCTATTTACTCGAACTTGATCCACTTTTATGTCTCCACATAAAGTTCAAGTAATCATACTATAGCTAGGGGTTCTTAGTTTATTGGATTTACGGTTATGAAATCTTAATTCAACAGCAACTTTATTGAATAAACATCAATAACAACTTTATTGAAAAATAGTATTCAGATTACTATTTACACACTACGAGTTTTAGGACATTCAACTCAACATTAACTATGCTCGTTTATAGTCTAATTTGATGAAATATAAGTTGTAATATCAAATACAAATGAGATGTAACATCAAATCTATGTTTAAAACAAATCAATAATAGGGATAATGATAAAAATAATTTTAAAACCATGTATTTTAGTTAAGACTAAGAGAAAATATAATATAAATATAAAAACTGGAGATGATAGAAGAAGCAATTTGGATCTAAATCACTTTAATTGCATTAATTTTGAGGGTTAAACATACATGTTCTAAGAACCGAAAACCAGGGGAGAGAACCTTACTTGTTGTAGCTCAAAATTGAAGCTGTCTTCTCCAAGGTTTTGATCACAAACACTTCGTGGACTACCACAAGAGTTCTCCTTGTTATCCTCTGGCCTTAAAATGGATTTTGGGATCCAAATCTTGATGAATTTGGAGAAAATTTGAGAGAAAATACAGTTCTTGAGAGTTCTGAGTATTCTTGAATTTTCAGCAAAATTCAACCAAAATCATCACCTCAATTCCAACAATTCATCTTCTATTTAAAGAAGAAGTTTAGCTAGACTTCTTAGCTAAGGAATCGAGTCTTTACTTAGTGATTAAGGGACTATAAAAGAAGGTGGAAGATAGAGCTGAGGTGAGCTTCAAAAGCTCCACCTCCAACTTATATGTTTACTTAGTGATTTTACAGATATCCAGCAACTAAGCGGTAAATTTGGGCATTAGAGTTGAAATGAAAATAAAACAGGCCAAAACAAATCTTAATTACATCAATCGAGAAGAGAGAGTCAAAATGACTAAAATACCCCTAAAGCTCCGACGTAGGCTCAACGCTTTTTTTTAAAAGAAGATTTTTTAAGAAAGGCCTTGTCGTTGCGGCACGCACAGAAACCTGAGAGCTCTAAAGGTCATGACCCATTTCATTGTACCCTAGTGTCGCAGTGCTAATTCGAATTCCATAAAAAGATCTTTAGCCGCCTAGGGTTTTCATCATTTGACTCCAGTCGATTTCTACACAATTTTTCTTTATTTTCTTTTGCCTTTGAGTTATTTATATATCCAAACAGTACCTCGATGTCTATGATGAAGATTATGGGCTAAGAAACTCGTTCTAACTTAGACATAGAGTTAATTTCTCCAGTTTTGTAAGACCTATGAGGTTTTAGATAGCTTTATATAATTCTTTATATTGATTTTGATTCTTTCTCTGTGTTTGCATGTTTCTTGATTATGTATTTTCATGATTGTCTGATAAACTTGAGTGATGATTCATAATCAGTAGCTAGGAATTAATCGCAATATGTGACATATAATTGCACCTTAATCTAAAAGTAGCAAAAGACTTGTAATTTGTTGTTAATAACAAATAACATTGATTTTTAAACCTTGAGGAGAATCAAGTTGAATGTTTAATGCAGGGTTTTCGATTGAATGTTCAACTTAGTGATTCCCTAAATCTTATTGTGGTTAACCAAATTAATTATGACGTGTTTCATCTAGTTAATTTAGCTAAATAGATAATTTAGTCTCTTACCTAGCATTTCTAGGTAAGTTGGCTAAGGAAAGGTAATATAAGAAATAATTTTATAAACCTAAGATCAACTTACAAGTTGGGGATAACTCGAAAGTCTAAGCTAGGTTTTTCATTATTAAATTTCAACTCTGCAATTTTTTTTCTTGCAATAAAAAATCTCTTCCAAAACCCCCCGTTTGGATACTTCGAATTGTTAACATTTTACTTGAGAAACTCCTCGGTTCCCTGAGAATTTAACCCATACGATTAGTACTACAGAGTTAGATAGGAACATAATTATTTAATATGGAGTCTGCGACAACTTTGGTTGATCAGTCACTTGTCACAAACTCAATCAAGCTTTTGTCTACATTTCCTATAGCACTAGATACAACACTACAACAATTTTCACTTTCCATGACTCTTGTACAGTAGCAGAAATAGAGAAGAAAGAGAAAAAACAGTCATTAAAGCCAAAATCACGCGTTTTTTGCGGGAAAAAACGGAGTTTTTCGGATTTGTCGGAATTGATGACTGTTTTTTTGTGTCATTAATTAATGACTAAAAAAAACAGTCATTAAATGTAAGAAAATGAAAAATACGATTTTGGCGGGAAAAGACGTGAATTTTCAGATTTTTTTTTTACTATTTTGACTTTTTTTACTTTCCCTCCTCTCACTTTCCCTCTTTTTTTCTTTTCATTTTACTTTTATTTTTACATAAAACAAATAAAAAATCTCCACCCATTCCTTTCATCTTCCCCACCCTCACCCCACAAAATCCTCTTTCCACAACAAGGCTCCCGACAACAAGGCTCCCGAAGAACGACGCCGCTGCTGTTGCCGCCCTGACAAGAAGGCTCGACTGCTCCTCTGCTCGACGCCGCCTGTTGCTGCCGCTAGACGCCGGTGTCGCTGCCTCCAACGCCGCTGTTGTTGCCTCCAACGCCGTCGCTGCTGCTGCCAGTTCGACGCCGCCTATTGCGCCGCTTCTTCTGCTACTGCCGCCCCACGTCGCTTCTTCTACCGACGCCTGCCTTCTTCTTCTGCCAACGTGGGTGGTTGCCGACATCTTACTAAACGTGGGTGATTTTTTTATTGACTATTCGTTTGGATCTAGAGTTGTTTTCCATAGTTATATAGACTTGTTAATTAAGTATTTTTTTTTAATCCAGAATTGTCCTCCCCAAATGAATGTATGAATGAAATTAGTTGTCGTCTTGGAAGATTAGTTGTCGTTTTGGAACACATAGTTTAAATTAGTGGACTTTGCATTGAGACTTACCAAGTATTATAAATACCATGTGAAAATTTGAATGAAATTGTAATGACAATGATGAAATTGCAATGAGAATGATTAATGTTGATCTTTTAGGTTGATTTTGAGTTTGGAAGTCACACTTATATATGTTCAAGTTGTTTTGAAAGTCATTAGTGTCATTTAGACACTTTTTAGATACATTTTTGTTGCTTTTGAAACTCAAAAGAACACTTAGACACTCTTGATGGGTTGAATTTAGGTTGGTTCATTTAGACACTTGAAGCCATTATGTGTTTGATGAATACTCTTGTAGGTGGACAAATAAGACTTTCAAGTGTAATTTTTTTATTAATCAACATGTCACAAAATTTTATTTGACACTTTTTAGGAACTTAAGATATTTTGAATTTAGGTTGTTTTGGGAGTTAATAAGTTTCTTGGACACTTTTTATGCACTTTTAAGTTGTTTTGAGGGTCAAAGTGAAACTTATACACTTTTTAGGTGGGTTTTGAGTTTGAAAGTCATACTTAGACATTTTGATGTTGTAGTTGGGAGTTAAAGTGTCATTTGGACACTTTTTAGTTACTTTTTGATTGGTATTGAGTTTGTAAGTCATACTTAGGTATTTTGAAGTTGTTTTTGGGAGTTAAAGTGTTATTTACACACTTCTTAGGTACTTTTTCGTTGGTTTTGGATATTGTGAAGACTCTTGAGAATTATGTAGGTTGTTTTGGGAGTTAAAGTGTCATTAGACACTTTGTAGGTACCTTTTGTTTGGTTTTGAGTTAAGAGGTCATAGTTATGCATTTTGGATTTGTTTTGGGAGTTAACGAGTCTCTTGAGGGTTTACACACTTTTTAGACATTTTTAGTACGTATTGGGACTTAAGGGGTCATTTAGACACTTTTTAGACGAACTCACTGAAAAGTACGCAAAGATGGCAGAGCAAAATGAGAAGTTAATGAATCAACTTGTCAAATGGGAAGATAGATGGACCGACGTTCAAAAATTGTTGGGGCAAGGGCATGGAGGCGATGGACCTTCAACTTCTTAGGTATTTATTTTTTTTAAAATTAAAGTTCAAAATTATGGTTGTGGCTATCTTGCAGTTAAGGTAGCCAATTCATGCATTTTGTACCTTTTTTCATATGTTTAAGTTATAATGTGTTGTAGCTATCCTGCAATTACGGTAGCCAATTCATGCATTTATGGAGTTGTTTTTGTAGTCAAAGTGTCATTTAGACACTTTTTAGCCATCTTTGGTTGGTTTTGAGTTTAGAGGTCATAGTTGTGCATTATGAAGTTGTTTTTGGAGTCAAAGTGTCATTTAGACACTTTTTAGCCATTCTTTGGTTGGTTTTGAGTTTAGAGGTCATAGTTGTGCATTTTTTTACTTGTTTTTGGAGTCAAGTGTCATTTAGACACTTTTTAGCCATTATTTGGTTGGTTTTTAGTTTAGAGGTCATTGTTGTGCATTTTTGGACTTGTTTTTGTAAGCAAAGTGTCGTTTAGACACTTTTTAGCCATTCTTTGGTTGGTTTTGAGTTTAAAGGTCATAGATGTGCATTTTGGAGTTTTTTTTGTAAGCAAAGTGTCATTTAGACACTTTTTAGCCATTCTTTAGTTGGTTTTGAGTTTAGAGGTCATAGTTGTGCATTTTTTGACTTGTTTTTGGAGTCAAAGTGTCATTTAGACACTTTTTAGCCATTCTTTGGTTGGTTTTGAGTTTAGAGGTCACAGTTGTGCATTTTTTGACTTGTTTTTGGAGTCAAAGTGTCATTTAGACACTTTTTAGCTATTATTTGGTTGGTTTGAGTTTAGAGGTCATTGTTGTGCATTTTTGGACTTGTTTTTGTAAGCAAAGTGTCATTTAGACACTTTTTAGCCATTCTTTGGTTGGTTTTGAGTTTAAAGGTCATAGATGTGCATTTTGGAGTTTTTTTGTAAGCAAAGTGCCATTTAGACACTTTTTAGCCATTCTTTGGTTGGTTTTGAGTTTAGAGGTCATAGTTGTGCATTATGGAGTTGTTTTTGTAGTCAAAGTGTCATTTAGACACTTTTTAGCCATTCTTTTGTTGGTTTTGAGTTTAGAGGTCATAGTTGTGCATTTTGGACTTGTTTTTGGAGTCAAAGTGTCATTTAGACACTTTTTAGCCATTCTTTGGTTGGTTTTGAGTTTATAGTTCATAGTTTAGAGGTCACTAAAAAATTGTTGGGGCAATAACAGGAAGGGGATAGACCTTAAAATACTTAGGTATTTTTTAAAATTAACGTTCAAACTCTGTTTATAAATGCATGTATATTATGTGTGGCTATCCTGCAGTAATGGTAGCTAATTCATCTATTTAGTGTTGTTATTATGTGCTTGAGTTGATTATGATAATGTGTCACTTAGACATTTTTTAGGTACTTTTTAATTGGTTTTGATAATCAAAGTGCACATATGAATTATTTTGGTTGTTTGGGGAGTTAAATTATTTCTTGAAAAACTTTTAGGTACTTTTTATGTTGGTTTGAGAGTATTTAAGTTATATATTTGTTTTGCTCATATTGGATTAATGTGCTTGAGTTCTAAGGAGATATCTTTTTTTTTTTGTGATAAATATTTTTTGTATTATGTTTCACTTGTCCTTCCCCAAATGAAGAAGTTTTTCATTTGACCCTTATTCTTTCTAATAGACTAATGTATGAGTATTTCTACTTTTTAGTAGTTATACTCCTAAAAGGTTGGACAAGTTACAATAATTATATATTTGGTTTTACTCCTACTATACTATGTTTCACTTGTCCCCCTTGCCCCTAAACAAAGAAGTTTTTCAATTAACTCTTATTTTTTCTAGTAGACTAGTGTATAAGTTAAATTTGGAGGTTATCCATGTTATTAAGGTTGAAAAGTGAGATTATAATGTGATTTTGAGCCTATTTATGTGGTTATATTGTGATTCTATGTATAATTTTTGTTTGAAAGTGTTCATTGAAGCTTACTTGTATGACTAAAGTGGGGTTTTCAGTGCAAATATATATAACAATATGATATTGTCACAGTACAATCAACATATATATAACCTGCATATTGTTATTATTGTTCACCTTTATATATTGAGTTAAATTCTGAAATGAATGTTTTTTTCTTACAAGGTTCCTGGACAAGGTCATTGAAGTAAGGAAACCCACCAACCAAGATATTTAAATAGGTGTTGTATACATTTTTTTTTTGGGATTATGCCAACACTTAGTTCTAAATACTAAATTTGTAAATGATGTACCCAAAATTTGGTTACTAATGTTGTTGTTGTTAGTTTCCTTGTAGTAATGATAGAAAGTATATTATTATATATGAAAGTTACTTTTTATGTTTGTGTACATATTTTGTGTTGAAACTGAAGGAAACACGGGTGTAATAACATGTATGAAACATAGGTGTAATAACGTGTATCATTGAAATGGTTTCTTTGATATTTGACAAAAGTCATCTATCAGACTTCTATGACTATAAATAAGTGACAATGTATGTAATTCAATGACCTTAAAAAAAGTCACAATTAAGGTATTATTGACACTTTAGATGTGTCATTATTTGTTGCTCGATGATAGAATTTTAATGTCAAGATAACTCTTTATTTGACAGAAAAAGTCAACATTTCATTATTTAATGACTGTAGAAAATTGTCACGAAGAATGATTTCCATGACTTATAATAAATGTCAATACATGTTCTTTGTTTACTGTGTTTAAAAGTCATGAAACTAAAAATGATGACTGATTTCTCATGTGTCATCTATACACTTTAGATGATGGGCGATTAAATGACTAAAAAAAAAAGTCAAGAATTGTGGTAATGACTGTTTTTTAGAGTCAGTTGTATTGCAATACACTCCCCCGTCCACCCACACGCACCAATTTGGTTTTATTTTTCATTATCACCAAATCCTTTGTTATTTGTAAGTGATTTATCACAAAGTAGATTGTGTTTTTCACTTATCTAGATGGGTTCTAATTTGATTATGCTTTATAAAAAGGGCACAACTACTTGCTGCAAAAATAAGTTGGTTTGTTGTTTCGGAATTGGTGTTGGTTCTACCTTTAGTTTTGGATTATTGTTTGTGGTAATGGTTAAGGATTACTTTGTTGGTTTTGACTATGCTTTATAAACTTAGTAGGAAGTACTACTTGTCTTCCACCAAGAACTCCAATTGAAATTCTGACGAACGCTACATCAAGTGGAGAAAGAGAAAACTGCCCATAAGATGAAAATTGAAGAAGATAGTTAATAACAGCTTTTGTTGCCAGTTTGAGATAACAATTGTACTAAAGGGGTGAAAGGGATGCTTCAAAAAAAAAAAATTAAACTTTTTGAAGAACTTTAAAACCACGTTAAAGCAATTTAAACTAACAAAATAATTAGCAACAAAAATAAATAAATTGTAGAAATTTTATAGTAGTTCAAACTTCCTTTTCCATTCCCTCAAACTCTGTTTATTGGGTATTTTACTGCACGGATTCTCTTACGAGTGAGAACCACATTTACCACTCTTTTTACAAGTTCAAGAATCAAACCATAACTGATCTTTTTGTAGGTTTAGGATCCAACCTACATATCCTTTTTCAACAGGTTCAAGATCAAACCACTGAACTCAAATCATTTTTCAAGCTCAAGGATTAAACCATTACACTCAACCTCAAGGTTAACCCACACCTTAATGCAAAATCCCAATTGAAATGATAAAATTGAAACCCGACAAAAAAATAACACTCAAAAGTATAAAAATACAAATTTAGGCACTCAAAATAATAGTTACTTTCTCAAAAATAAATTTCTCTCACAAAATAATTTTTAGAGTATGAAGCGTTGAAGGAATGGTCAACAATAGAAAATTGAAGAGTAATTTTCAAAATGATTGGGAGGTGAGAGATTTATTGAATAAAAAATTATTATAAATAGAAAAAAATCAAACTATTTACAAATATGGAAAAACTTTACTGTCTATCAATGATAGATCACGATAGATTTCTATTACTTGAGTGATAGAAGTCTATCGCAGTCTATCCCAGAAGGGATAGAAGTCTATCACAGTCTATCACTAATAGACAATGAAAATTTTTTATATTTATAAATAGTTTGACACTTATTGCTATATTTGAAAATAACTCTTTATTAAAGGAGAGGGAAACATGAGATTTAAATAGAAATTGAATTTGAATATAATAGTAATAATTTTTAAGCAATTTGACTTCTGGTCAATTTTTTTTAAAACTTTTAAATCCTTCTAGTCAATTCGGACAGTGCCATATGATATGATTTTAGCTTTCGCCACATGTGTACGATCTATTCAGTGCATAATTTTACGTGAATGGTCCATGTGTGCGACGTCATCGACACAGGATTTTTCTCTCAAATCTTTTTTGGCTACAACTTCTTCGTTTAATGTCCAATTTGAATGATTTAAAGTGCCTTGGAATCAACTCTCCGAGCTCTATGCTATGAACACATTAAAACACTAAAATATCCAATAAACAAATGTTTGTTATCATAAAAGAAATATGGTATGATTGAAGCTCATAAAGCTAATATGAAGAACCCATTCGATTTTTAATGATCCAAATACCTTGAATAAGTTGTCAAAGAAATGATATGATTGATGTAATTGCTCAATTTTGTAAAATTTAGGCCTTATGAAGCTTTGTGTATAAGAATAGATTGGAAAGTGTACATGAACAAAGGGGGAGTAGATTTTGTATAATATACATTGTGTCTAGCAGATGATAGCATACTTTTGTATATCTAGTTTTTTAGGAAAGCCCACAACTTCAAGACAATGTACCTATTTAACTTTAATGATAATTTGAAGCTTGATAATGACTATTTTATATATAATTGTCTTGTTTAAGTTTGATGAATATATTTAAGTTTGGAAGTATTTTAGGAACGACAACTATTTGTGAATTGATGACAATTCATGATTAAGCATTTTTTGTTCTAAAGCATCCAAATCATAAAAGTTTATGTCAAATAACATGTAACCTAAACTTAAAATATGTAAATATTGTTATTTGTGATCAACTCAACCATTCATTCAAACTCCATTCACAATATAGTTAACAATTTGATACCTTGAAAGCTTGAAATAACATCTTTAGGGTCATACCAAAAAAAAAAAAAAAAAAAGAAAAAAGAACAAAGCAAAAATAGGTTGCTTCCCCTCCTCTACAAAAATTATTTAATTAATCTAACCACATTTAACATAATTAAATCCAACGACTAAATAAAACTTACATTAAGCAACTTGTTAGCATCCGCGAGCTAAATATTCATTTTCCATGATGTTCAACACAAAAACCTTTTCTTCCCACTCCAAAATATCTTCTTATTTGTTGTGGTATCACAAGTTTTTTAGGGCGATTGAATATGACTCTCAATTCCTTTTGAAGGTAGCCCCCTTCTCTTTCAGTAGATGGCTCTTTATTATTTAGGGAAACTGCTAATAGATATCTTCCCGTCGAGATCTCTTTTCTTACAGCCATTGTCTAAGTAGTTGCTAGGGTAAGACCTTGGTCCTAGGTCGTCTGCATCATTGGTTCAAAACCTTGATTTGGTCAACCACGTAAGACAGCTCAAATGCTTTGCTCTGGCTGAAACTGACAGAGGGGTGGACTGCTAAATGGTTTTGAATCTCACTCGGATGCTTCCTACTGCACAAGATTCGACAGTTCGGATGATTGCGCTATCACTAATATAACTCGGAATGGATAGTGGAAATTCTCTCTCGGGCTAGTTACGATTGGTTGGATTCGTGTGTGGTAGTATGATCGATATGCCTCAAATCCTCCTCTCTTATTGGGGTAAACTGTCACATCCCCTCCCGGATTACCTACCTATCCTAAAAGGGAATGTGAAGACAATAAACATCACCCCTCTTGTGACGCATATTGTCCCATCTTACATTCCTATCTCTGCATACATTCTACTCATATACATACTTAGAACTCAGTTATACTACACTTGCTTGTAATATAATATTATTCCCTGTATAGAGTACACTTTTATTACATAGCATAACTTTACTTCCATATCCATCATACAATGTACAAAACTCCACCGCAATTCCCACTCAAAACTACATAGTCTACATGCCATCTACATAAAATCATATACAACGTACAACTCTCAGACTTGACTAAATTTTGAGAACTCGAGACTTAGGCAGGGTGAGTTGAAGTAGGATAAGCACCAGGAGCGTCCTTGCTACCTGGGGGGAGAAAAGGAAAACAATGGAAAACATAAGCTAACAATAACAGCCCAGTGAGTGACAAATCTTTGTAAAACGAGCATTCATTGAAAACAGGCATGTTACGTATAACGAATAAGTAATAGTTAACATATTGTTCAATTTAAACATACTTTCCATAAAAATCCATTAATCTCATAAATCAAATCTCAAATCATACGTGAGTGTTTTCCAAGGAGTTTATCAATATCAATTTAGTTTTTCAAACTTTTCCCTTAGTTGAGGCGGAGCAACGCTTCTACGCACTCAACGTCGAAAACCACCTTAGTTGGGGTGGAGCAAGGCTCAACACTCCCAACGTCGAAATCGTCCCTGGCTCAATGCGAAGCAAACTCGACGCACCAGCCAAATCAACTTCTATGTGCGCATAGGAATATGACGGGTTGCAAAAATACCTTCTCATGTCCTTCAGTACTGGGTCCCGGGGAAATTCACGTGCCTTCTCGTGTCCTTGAGCACTGAGCCTCCTCTAAAACGTTTTAGAATTTCGTTCACATAATAGTTCATATGAAAATCCTTTCATAGAAATCATACAAATCTTTATTCAATAACATTTCATAAAAATGCTTTCTATCAACTTTAGAAACATATAACATGCCTTATGAGTAATACAATCAACATTATGCATATTAAGCAGTTCATTGTAAATCATACTTCATAAGAACATTTTTAATAAAATAGATTTGAAGAATAAAATAGTCACTCACAACTCTTTCTAGGCTTTACGTGGGTTATACGCTTTCCCTATTTCTCCTTGGCCTGCAAGAGACATTTACCTTGCGTTACTTAACATTAAACGTTCCTTTTTTTCTAAACTAACATTATAAGCGAGAATCCTAACGATACCAATCAACAGGAGCTGTTACTAGCGATATTTGATGGAGCGACACTAGCGTTACCTTACCTTAGCAGCGACACTCAGCGTTATCTAGCGAGATCTGTGAGACGGAAGACTCCTTTGCATCTCAGCGACACCCATCTCACTAACAGTACCCAGACAGTGTGCCGATACTTGATTTTCAGCGGCACTCTGCACTTTAATTTCTTCCTTTCTTCTTGTTCTTACTTCAATCTATTAAAAGTCACAATTCCATACGGATTCAGGACTTCTTCTCTTCTACAAACTTATAGAAAATTAAGTTCCATAGCTTACCTCAAAGTTTCAAGGCTTAACTTCTCCTCGTTCTCTCGGTATTCCGGAATCACCTCATGCTGTTCTGGATTGCTTATCAATCTTGTAAGCTCTGTTTTTCCTAAGGATTCACATAGTTAATCTTCAATTTCAGCATTACCATCCTTCACAAAAGTTGTTAGAAATTATGTTAAATTACTAACCTCCAAATTTCAGCTCTAAACTCGGCTTCCTCTACACGTTCTTCTCTGAATATCAATCACTGCTCAAATTGTGCGACTTCAGTCATTCCTCTGTTCCAGCTTCGTTTTCGACATCAATATGAGTCGAATTTCGTCCAAAATCCGCAAGAACACCTTCCTCAATCTTCTTCTAAAGTTTGTCTGAAATATGGAACCGACTTAAGCTCTTGAAATGTCTTTAAAATGATTAAACATTTAATTAATCCAACTATATATACTACCGACTTAGCCTTTACAAACACTAGGACTTATGTTGCCGACTTACCCTTCACCCGTAGACTAGCGCAGGGTTCTTATCTCAACGCAAGATACTCATGTTAACTTCTTCTCCAACGCCTCCAGCAACTGACCACACCCAACGCATGGTGTCGTCCTCAACGCCTCCTATTTTTTACGCATACATTTTCGTCATACAGTACTATTTTCGTCGCGTCAAGACCATTCTGTCTTCGACGCGGAGTGACTCCAACACATCTCTGTCTTCGACGCATCGACTTCAGCGCATAACTGTCCTCAACGCAGAGTGACTTAAACGCATGGTTCAAGCACATTTCTTCCCCCGCCAAAATTACTTATCCTTCAACGCGGGTAGCTACTTCAGCTCACTACTCTCCGTAAATCAACCAACAACGCATGGACTTGGCCAACACTTAGCCAAAATTTTACTTTCCAAAAATTCTTGCTCTCGCTCACGACCACTTCTCCCTTTGAAACGCATAGCCACAATCGCATGGCCGCACCCCAACGCTTGGTAACGCAATTAGTGCTTACATAAACAAACGCTTTCTAACAGCCTATTGGACCTAGCAAGGAAAGCTGGAGTAGAACGCAAACTGGATAAGCGAATCAAGTGATTTTTTCACGAATTCTAGGCGGTTGTAGAGGGATTAAGCATTCCTTTGAAGTGAGAAGATCTAGGGTAGAAAGTAGCTTTCCAGTAGCTCAAAGAAAGTCTCGTCCCGACCTGGGGTTGGCTTGAGAAGGAGAGTCTTGCCGGTTGTTAACAAAGCGGCATGCAAGGAAGCAAAGATTAACCGGCTTGGGGGGAATAAAGAATCTAAATTGGAGGGTGGGTCCTTAACACCAAACTACCGCTCCGTGGGCTTCTAATCCTACTACGAAATATCGATTTGAAGGCTAAAATCATAGGTAAGGTTTTGAGCCAATCAAGTAAGCGAGTACCTTGTCTGTATCCGTCCCTACTGTCGCGGGTGATGAAGTAGTGGGAGTAAGAAAGGGTTAGTAAATTGAATTTCCTTCAAACCTATCAGTGTGAAATCAAGCTTCAGAGTCAACAGAGTCAAACGGTGAAACGAAATCGCGTGTCGACAAAGATAGAATAGGTCCAGGGGACAAATCAATAGGAAATGTTTTATGTCATTGGAAGTGATCGGAAAGTCATTGTAAACCACCAAGAATTGACAAGCATTAGTCAACAACCAAGAAGACAAAGTTCATTGTTCATTACCCCTACGGAAGCTGACCCAATACCAAGACGTTAGAGAGAGAAGGAAAACAGTAAACCCTGGATGTATTCTCCCGAGTGACGAACCAGATTACCAAAGTCACGCTCTTGCCCTAAGAAGTCGGCCTGGTTGCATACAGACCTTGTAAATCATTCAAACTAGCAGTGTAGCAATGTTGAGGAAGATCAGATGGTAGAAAGAAGATCATCTGCTAAGGAGTGTCCAGCTTTTGCCAGAGAGTCAGCTAAGCCATTACTTGTCGTAAATGTGATGCACTTGTTTGCCTTGAAGAAGGTTCTTGATTTTTCTTACTTGATAGTGAATCTGCCAAGAAGTGCTAGAGAGACCTGAGACTGCATTGCATTTGTGAAAGCGACAGAGTCCCTCTCTATGTAATTAAGTGTAATGCCAAACTAATTAGCTAAGAGAATCCCTTGGAGTAAGGCTTTAGCCTCCGCCTCCATTTTCTTTTTCCCTGATTACGCTTATTGAGAAATAGGTTAAAGAGGGGGCTACCGTGGCCACCTACTTCTTTAGAATGCTAAACAATGACACCCGCTGAGTCTCCTATGCTTTTATGGTACCATTCACAAGAATTGCAAGACTAGTTTCCTCCTACGATAAAACCCATCAATCTTTGTAAACCAAATCTACAAAATTTTAGTAAGAAAAACTTTGAAAGAATCAACTATACAACTTCTAATTTGTACATCCAAATTACCCAATAATTTACACATCTAGATGAACTCCTAGAGGGATTTTCGTTCATCTCTCGCATACTACTGTTGGTCTTTGTCCAAAATAGCACAATTGATGGGTTCTTGATGACATACGTAGAATCTTAGGACTTTACAATACAAAAATTCGAATAAAAATTGATTAAAAGAATGCTAAATCAAATCTATCATTTTAGCCATTCGGTTCATAACTTTGTTGGTTCATTTGGTTGGTAGGAATTTTAGCCATTACATCGTGGCCCTTGTGTGAATCTCGTAATCAGTATGGGGTTTAGGATTTCATTAAATGTTGATTGCTTCCAAATATTTGGACAATGCTAAAATTCATTAAAAACAATAACAACAACAAAGAAGAAGGCAAAATCAAATCTTGGAGGACTTAAACTTTTAACCATTTTCTTCATCAATCTTGCATAGGGTATGTTTCCATCTTCCACACAAGGTTCATTCTATGACGTTTTTGTACGTTCATCTTCCACAAGGTTCGCAAATCAAATCTTGCCCTATTTTTGTTATATTCCCTCTTTCGAATCCATAAAATTATGGTTTCCATACTTTTTTGACACCTCATTCGTCCACCTTTTCATTTTAATTTCCATGTCATATAGGTGTAGGTCAAGAGTTAATGGCTACATTAGTGTTCAGTTTGTTTTATTAACGGGGAGGATAGCCTTGAATAGATTTTTAAAGTAAAACATTGGGGTATTTTTGACATAAAATTTAAAGTTCGATGGCATTTTTTATAATTTAGCCTAATTAAAATCTTAAACTAATATTTGTATCAAATTTTGTGGGTGATCAATTTAGACTCTCGGTCATGATTTCCTTTGAAAATTAAATCACTGTCATGCATCATTTGTAATTGTCCATTTTATTAACCCGATATTTGAAAGGATCTACAAACATATAAGAATTGATGCATGGATGATTTTCAAATGTAGTTTTAACAAGAGGTTTAAATCAATTCACATATAAAAGTTTAGAAGTTCAAATGATATAAATGCAAATCACACATGATACTTTTCGTACATAATCTAAAAGATGGTGTAATCAATACAATTACACAAGTTCAAGGTTTAAATTGAATTTTAATTGATACTACGAAATTTCGAAGTATAAATTGTTTTTTTTTTTTTTCTAAAACTTATAAATAAAAATGCATACATATTCGATTAACGAGTGAGGGCAATAGGGAGAGGCAAGTGAAAATAAAGTTAAAAGATACAAAACCCTGACCCCATCAAACCTCCAACAAGGGGTTATCGTAGCTTTCAATACAGGAGAGCAACCAAATTATGTTTATTATATGTAAGCTGAAGTTGAAGACATCTGCATGTGCTTCCAACATTACATACACGCACTTGACACTTGTAGTTGTTGGCTGCTTAATTGTTCCAAACAGCAATTTTGTCTCCACACATGATGCTTTGTCTCATCTCTTTTCTTCGAGTAATTTAAGAAGATCATGTCTTTTCTTTCTAGAGCCTGTGACAATGCTTATGTGAAAACTATATCACTAGTATATATATTGCCAAAAAATATAAATAAATAAGTTGTGGTCCTAATGATAAGTCCTTCGAAACTTTATTCTAAGAGTTGATAAAAAAAACAACACACCCACACACACACACATATATATATGCATATAACTAATATAGATTTAGTATTTCTTGACGCTTTAGATATATTATATAATACTTGTGAGTTCAATAGTTAGATCACCTTTGTGGGCTTGTGGCAAGATATTTCTTCAATTACTATGCTTACATATTAATGATGAGAACTCAAAAATATATATTAATGAAAAGAATATTGCCAAGAAGAAATATATATATGTATACGCATGCACTTTTGAATTTATTATTATTTTTATCCAGCTTTCAATTATATCTTTGAACTTTGAAAACCTCTATTTTAACCTTTCAACTTTAAAATTGTTTTAAAAGTAACTCTTAAAGGATCGTTTACTTTTCGAGAATGTAGATAACCGAAATGATTAAACGCCCAGAATTATAGATTTCCAAAATTACAGATGTCGTCTTAAATTCTTAGATAATCGTTTTTATTTTGTAGGAATGTTTTTAAAGATATATAAGAATACTTGGATTACTGTGTTTGTTTTGTAGGATTTCTACTCTGAAATGTCTTAAATTTACATCATGTTTTGAAAATGCCCTTACGACTATTCATTCATTTATAATTAATTAATATAAGCTGAACTTATATAACATATTTGTTTTTTATTATTTTATTTGAATTTATTTTAAATTAATATAGTTTTATTATTTATTTGTTATTTTTTTCAACAAAATGATATAGATTAATTTAACATATTTTATAAAATATATATTAATTTGAATTTGAATTTGAATATCTTTCTATCTAAAAATAAAATAAAAACAACTAAAGAAAGTGAAATACAGTTCACAATATTTATTTTAATTAAAATGAAAATAAAGAAGAGTGATATATATATATATGAAAAAAGAAAGGTTAAAAGGGTAAAAAGAGGATGCCCTTAACACATGAATCCAAAAAATGAATGTTTCAGGAGGCCATCCAAAACTCTCAAGATACCCTCCATAAGGGCACCCTAGGATGCTTAGGAATCTCCAAAAGCCTAAGCATCTTACGTTACTGCAAAACAAAAGCAGTAATTCAGATGGTCACTTCATAAGATTCCCTCGAAACAAATGATCCCTAAAAAAATTTTCTCGAACTACAATTATGGTAATAAATTGAAGTGATAATTAATATGTAAAATTTTAAGACATATATGACACCATTTACAACATCTAATTAATTGATGTAACAACTAATAACGTGTATGAAATTACTGTAAATGATGTAACGAGTATTGTTTTTGAGTTAAAATGAACGATAAAAATAATCTTAATACTCTATATAGTTGAAATAGAAGTTTCAAATGACGTTACATTTATTTCTTATTTTTATACATCATTAGTTGAAAGATCAATTTTCATAAGTTGAAATAATTCCAAAGTTCAAAAAGAAACTTTTCCGAATTTTTAAACATATTATGAAAAGCTTTCAATGATGAGATCATGTGTGGGCTCTTTGGCATGGAAGAATTCCTTCCGCCATTTTCTAATGCTTGTCATTTTCGAAAAGATTTCTTCATTATTTGAAGGGCTTTACTATTTAGAGAACAAATTTATTTGAACAGTGGTTTTTGTTAGTGTGATATGTTGGAAAGTCGAAGAATCTTATGATTATATTTTCTTATTAAATTGTCGTTTTTAAGTAGGTGCATCTAGGAGAATGTAATTTTATGAGGTGGTTCTTGTCGTGTAGGATTGTGGCTCACTAACGAGCTTTCGTTGGATCAGTTGCAAACTCTAGAGGTAAGATGTCATTGAAACAAAGGCTGTGACGGCTTCTTTCGAATGAGACGTGAATGAATCAAATTATATCGACATCATAGGAATTCTCACACTACGTAGGGATGAGATAATATATATATATATATATATACGAGTATAACTAAGTGGATAAAATAAAACATCAATGAATTACTAATGCATAACTCCATGTTTGATCTTTTAATTAATAATTTCTTTACCTCCAAGAGGGAGGTATATAGTTCAGAAAAACTATTATAATAATAAATAATAAATAATATCTAACAAATATGTATTTTAACAAAATTGGTAAGTTGACTCACTAGCAACCCTAATAACAGTAATGACACAGAAAAATTTAATATTAGGTCTTATTTTAAGGTCTTTTGGATGTGAATTGGAATGGAACATGCTAAATAAATAGAGAAATATATGGGTGCATCTTCACCCATCTTTTTATAGGTAATTCAAATCTCTAATCACTAAATATCACGTGACAAACTTTTATTCAAAAATATATATATTTTTGTTTAATATTTTTTTATCTTTTGTGATTGAGAGAGATGCATAAAGATGAAGCTTACTTAGAAGTTGAAGTGATAAAGTTGTAAGTTGAAATTCAAAGCAAAGAAAACAATTTTCAAAGCAAAATAAATCATCTTTGTTTAATTTTCTTAAATTCTTTTAGGCTCTACTTTCTTTGTTTCAGGATTTAAGACATGTGAGAAGGGTTGAAGTGAAAAAGAACAGAAGGAAGCTGAAAATAATGTGTGGTTTATTTGTCCATGCCACAACTGTTTGTAGCTACACAATGGTCGAGTTGGGGAGCGGTTCATGAAGCAGAGTAGAGCTTATTAGGCCTATGCTAAGACTCCAGACCAAGCTGTCCAGAGATTCATGCGTGCTATTGCCCCCAACCTCTATCCAGCGGTCCCAATCTTCCCCTCCGCTATATTTGGTGATCCAAAGTCACAAAAAGACCAGAACAATGATGCTGACTATGACATTCCTGCTTCTGTTTAGTCTCTTGTTTAGGTTGGTTTTTATTTATTTATTTATTTTGCTTTTGTTGAGAAATTTGGATAGTAGAACGAAGAGGAAAAAACAAACAAACGAATGAGTGACTTTTTGAGCGATGAACTTAACGATCATGTACTTCTTAGGTGCTTTGTGAAGTGACCTTGGTGATGAAAGCCTACAGCATATCTCTTGCCCCAGCATGCCCTAGTTTTTAAGTTCAAAAATTTCAAAACCAAAAGTCTCCCTTATCTTATGTACAAAACCTCCCAAGGGTAGCCTTCCCCGTGTTTAAATTGGCCACACTAGGAGAACTTAGCCTACATGTTTTGCGTCAGTGTTGTTCTAAGAGTGTAATGTATATGCTCTATGTTCATACAAATTTTTCTGTATTTTTTTTTCTGTATTTAGTTCAAGTATAAACTAAACACAAGGTTATCTCAGTGAACCCGAGATTAAACACAGGAACTTTGACTAAGAATGATTTGTGTGTTACTAGTGAGTGATATTTTGCTAACTTAAAGAAGTAAGATTGTGAATCTAAAAACTGTAATAATGCAATAAGAATAGTGAACATGGATGGATGTGCAGTGCACAACAGTTTAACAACAAAAGGGATCTATGAATCAGAAAAGAGGGTTAAGGGTAGCTATCATCTATCTTTTGAACTTTCCTTAAATTTATTCCATGCTCTCAATCACATTTGAGTCTCACCTCTCGGTGGATGAGCCACATAAATCATATTTATATGATGCATGCCTAGAGTTTGATTGAACATAAAGTTATATTTATTTCAAAACAAACTTCTTACTTTGCTTAATGAGATCCACAATAACTTACTATCTCAAGCAGTTGATTATAGTTATTTCTTTCGATTAGCTAAATGGAAACAAACAATAAGTTCAAACAAATTAAGCAAATGGACTAAGTTCTAAGTTTGGTTCGTCAGTGTCGCTAGTGTTCAAGACGACGCGAAGCAGCTGATGTCCTAAAAAAGGATTAATTTTAAAATAAAATAAAAAAAAGTCCCCACCAATCTTTTTTACAGTGTGATTGGACATCAAAGTAAAATAAACAATTTTTAATTAAAAAACAAAAATGGTCTGCAAAAACTAGAGTTTAGCTCGGGAGTCATTTGTGTATGGGGAAGGTGTTAGCACCCCACAACACCTATTTAGAAAACGGTGGCTAATTTTCAAATCTTGAATTGAAAATATTTTTTTCTTTTCTAAAAATAATGTCTTATTTTATCCCTCATTACTCCAATATTTGAGGTAATGATCCCATAAAATAAGTGGAACAAATCCCATCAATTTGACTATATTAGAATTGAGGAAAAATTTCCAACCTCAAGAAAGTGAAAAATTATTACATTTTCTCAAAATCTGTCATAGGATAGTTTTTAAATAAATGAAATTTTTTTAAAATATTAATTAAATTTATTTTTTCTTGAAATCAAATCTCGAACTTCCAAAGATGTGATCCCTCGCCTTAAGAATTCTAGAAAATCGGACTCTCAAATTTCCTAAACTTCATCGTAGGATTTTTTTAAAAGAAAACGTTCTTAAAAACAAGTTATTAGAAAAATAATTGATTAGATAACCTTTTGAAATCATAGATTAATTTTTGAATGTTTGAAAACACAAAAAATGTAATTTTAAAGAAAAGAAATTTGAATTATTTAGAAAGCGTCTTGTGAAAGATTTTACAAACTTAGATAAATTAAAATTAGAAGAATTTTAAAACTTTGAGAAATTTTAATTAGAAAGATTTAAAAACTTTGGGAAATTTTAATTAGAAATCAAATAAGACTTAATATGAACATTATATTAGAAAAACATAATTAAAAAAGCATCATAATAAATTAAGTAAACATAAAAGGGCATAATAAAAATTTAATAAAAACACATTGGAGATCAACCTCGGACTCCCAAAGAATCGATTCCTCACCTCAAGAATTTTAGAAAATCGGACTCCCAAATTTTCTAAATTCAGTCATCAATTATTTTAAAACCATTAACAACAAGATATTAATTGGGCTATAACAATATGTTTATCGACTTTAGAACATGATGAATGTAGATAAAAAAAAATTAAATTAAATTAAATATAGTGCCAAAACTAAAATATATAACCTAATTTACTCAAGAGACTTAGTTTAGGAAAAAAATCAAAATTTTTTTATAAGCTAATTTACTCAAACTTTCATCTATTTTTCTTTTAATTTTCACACTTTATTTTTCCTTTTTTTAATAAAAGAAACTAAAAAATAACTCACAAGAAAGAATAAGATGAACAAAAAATAAGGAAGTAAATAAATAAATCAAAAATAACATGGAACAAATAATAACAATAAACTTAAAGCAGATATAGATAAAGGTAGACGAAAACTACATGAAAAAAATAAAATAAAATAAAACAGATAATGAAGAATTAAGAAGCGTAACAAAAAAAAAAACTTTAATAACTCTACTCTTCTTTTCAGGGTACTCGAAATAGAAGAAACCGAAAACACTAAACCTCTTTGTTGAATGAGGCATAGATCCTTGGAACAAAATCCTACCAAATACAACCTCCAACTAAGTGGCAAAATTTTGATGTGTTCCTGGGGGACTTGAAGAAAAAGGAAACGACAATATGTCCAGGCTCTCTCTAGGTTTTTTTTTTTTTTTTTTGTGTAAAGAATCTCCTCAAATGACCAATCATCACCCAATTTATAGAAAAATTCAAATTCTTTAATTTAGGTAAAGGATCAATCAAATTACCTTAAAGGGAAAAAAATAAAATTAATTATGTGATTGATTTGGTTTTTTATTTTTCCAAAATTGATTAAATACAATTTTTCCATAAATTAAAGATCTCATCATTCAAATTATATTCTCCCTCCATAAAAAATGTTAATTACTCAAAATTTTATTTATTATTTATTTGTTTTATTTTTTAAAATAGCCTAGAATTAGAAATAAACATAATAAATAAGTAACCGAATTAGGCCGCATAAAAATAGGTGGGTACAGTAAAAAAGAGAAGATAATTTTACTCCAACCTTCAAAGATTTGGATAACCATGGTATTAAAAGTGAAAATGGAAGAGAAGTAAGGAGTGAAATACATGATAAATGAATATATTAAAGGACATGCTCACAGAACTAGTGACAAAGCAAAAATTAAGACCAAGTGTTATTCACAAGAGGAATTACAATTTTGCTTGATGCTTCAAAGGTGAGACTGTTAAAAAGAAGTAAGGTTAGTTACCGTTCTTGAAGTCGTCAAGTCACTGGGCATTAGCAACTCTTTACTCCTATAAAAGGGTCCTTGTGTATTACCCTCAGATGCGAATCTCAAAACCTGTATTTTGTTCTGTAAATTTACTCACCTTGTATCCCTTATTCTCCAACAGCCAATAAACTGAGTTCCTCTTTACAGTGGATGTAGGCTTTCCTCTCTTTCACTCCACTTCTTCATAATCCGTTCCTTCCAGCACTAGCACCCAAGCATCCGTGTAATACAATTGATCAACGATGACTGGCGTCCCTTTCACAATCTCCTAACATATACTTTGCTATATATGTAAATACTGTGGTGTCCTTCAAGTATGGGCTACATACCAGTACAAGTGTGGACTAACCCACCAAATTCTATAGGTATTGACAGACTGTGGCGAACCTTGGTGATGCTGAGGAGAGAGCGAAAGACTAGAATTATGTCATTAATTTTTAGTTTCTTTTCGATGTGAGTTTGTTTCTTAATTGTGGACCTTGTCGTAGTTTCAAGTTGTTATCAATTGCTTGAGTGAGGACTTGTAATACGTTAGTTCGTTTATTATGTTTGATTTCCCTGTTAGTTTAAGTATGTTTAGTTTGAGCAAGTAGTATTGAATTTGGTTAAGTAATTGATTTGAGTAATAGTATTATGGGAATTTTGGACAATCTCTTAGAAGAAGTTGATGTTTGAATTTCATTGGGAGTGTTTCTTTGAAACAGGTGATAACAAAATTTTGGTTTTGTTGTGGTAGCATTTTTATGCTACCGAAATTTTTCTAAAATATAAGAGATAGCAAAGTTAGTTGTATGTCAAATTTTGGTAATGTTCCCAATCTAGTATGAAAATTTAGGGGCGTTACAAAAACATAATTGCATCCCTGCTTTTATCATTGCTTGCCTATTGCTTTTCACAACATTCAATTCAAACATATTTTATTCTACATTGGTTACTTTTGGTCACATTGATTGCATTGATTCAAAAGAACCTAAATTCAAACTAGTCTTATGGAATTCGACACTTGGAATACTCCAAAATTTATTACTTCATTAACAGTGTATACTTATCACTCGAACATAACCGGTCAATCACGTTTTTGGTGTCGTTGTCAGGGAGTAGAGAAATTTTTGTTTATTTTTTTACAATGGTAGCCAATGCAACCACATTGACTCTATCTCAATGAGAAATTTAACTTTTTGTTTGCTATTTATTTTGCAAGGAAAAGTTGGTGCATGAGTAGAAGGCCATTTCTTTTTTTTAGCCTGATTTTGAGATAGAAAAAACCTTTCATAATGAAGGAGAAATTAGAGACAAAAGTGTCGAAAGTTAAAAGAGTTGAGCGCACAAGTGGATTCAGAGGAAGTTGCAATTCTTTAACAAGTTGAATCGGCTAGAGATCTTCTTCACCCTCCTAGAAACAAAGTGTAACAATATGGCGATTAACAACACAACTAGCTGCACAACTGCAAAATCCTATCTTCATCGAATGGAGTAATCGGAAATTATGCAGCACCTATGTCTCAGACTCCTAATACCAAAATTCTTGACCTTCCAATTAAGGCTACAACATTTGAAATGAAGCCCCTTATATTCAAAATGTTAAACTTGTTTGGCCAATTTGTTGGATTGCCTCATGAAAACCCCCATAAGCATCTTAAGCTTTTTATGAGAACTTTTCATTCTTTCAAAGTAAATGGAGTTACTAATGATGCTCTGAAATTAAATTCTTTCAAAGCAATTTCAATCTATCAACCACCAATTCCATTCTCGCAAAGATTCAAAAAGACTAGTCAAGATACGTGATTCAAGTTCTTTGTCGTATTGAAGCAACTTCACATAAACAATCCATTAGTAGAAGCTTTAGAAGAGATGTTGAATTATGTTAAGTTCTTAAAAGATATTTTATCAAATAAAAAGAAAACTTTCGGAGTATAAAACGGTTGCACAAACTAAATGTTGTATTGCACTAGTAACCAGCAAGATCCCCCCAAAATTGAAGGGTTCAGAAGCTCCACATCCTTGTGTTCAATTGGAGGAAGAACTTTGGGAAGAGCTCTGTGCTACCTTGGAGCCAGGATCAACCTGATGTCGTATCCAGTCTTTGCTCAATTAGGAATTGGTGAAGTGAAGCCAACTATAGTAACGTTGCAAACTTGCAAATGTTCAATTACCCTACCAATTGAAAAATTGAAGATGTATTAGTGAAAGTAGATAAGTTTGTATTTTTGGCAAACTCTATAATTTTAGACTATGAAGCTGACAAGGAAGTACCAATCATTCTAGAGAGACCTTTTCTAGCGACTGGAAGAACACTCATTGACGTACAGAAAGGAGAGCTAATTATGAGAGTTAACAATCAACAAATCACATTTTAATGTGCTCAATGCTCTTAAATTTCCAGGGATGTGGACGAATGTTCTTTCCTTGAAGATACTAATGAATTGTTTCTAGTATGGCGAAATTGCTAAGTGAAGGTTTAAAAGAGTCTTCATAGGCAGATAACAATGGAGAAAAAATACAGAAATTTGTTGTTGTGTCAGTTGCAGCAAAGACAAAGATCAAAGAAGAGGTATCGAGATCTATGAAGCCATCCATTGTGGAACGGCCAAAGTTGGAATTGAAGTCGTTGTCGTCTCATCTAAAAAACTCATATATTGGCAATGATAAGATTCTCCATTTATTGTAGCAAAACTATCTAAACATCATGAATTATCTCTTTTGTAGGTGTTACCAAAACATAAACAGGCAATTAGATGGACAATTGTTGATCTTCGAGGGAATTAGCCCATCGTTTAGCATGCACCCCATCAATTTGGAAGGAGCTAGAAATTCTGTGGAAAGTTAGAAGAGATTGAACTCGATCATGAAGGAGGTCATCAGAAAAGAAATTTTGAAATGGCTAGACACAAGAGTTATATACCCAATTTTCAACAATACGTGGTTGAGCTCGGTGCAATGTGTCCTGAAAAAAGGAGGAATTACTGTAGTCACCAATGAAAAGAATGAGTTAATCCCAACTTAAATAGTCACACGTTTGCAAGTACACATGAACTACCGAAAGCTTAACAAAACCACCAAGAAGGATCATTTTTCATTGTCATCGATCAAATGCTAGATCGATTGGTAGGGAAAGAATATTACTACTTTCTGGATACCATTGTTTCAGAAGATTAGAGTGAAACAACATTTACATGCCCATACGATACATTTGCATTCAGGCAAATGTTGTTTGGACTATGTACTCTAGCCACATTCCAAAGGTGTATGATGAAAATTTTCTCAAATATGGTGGAATGCACCATAGAAGTTTTTATGGATGATTTCTTTATTCATGAAGAATCTTTTCAAATTTGCTTGAAGGATCTGGAGCAAGTTTTTGAGAGATATGAGGAAACTCATTTCATCTTGACTAGGAGAATTGTCACTTCATCATGATAGAAAGAATTGTACTCTGACACAAGATCTCAAAATTGGGGATTGAAGTCGACAAAGCAAAAATGAAATTAATCTCAAAGCTTCCAATCCCACCACCATAAAAGACATTGAACATTTTAGGCCATGCAGGTTTCTACAGAAAGTTTATTAAAAACTTTTCACTAATATCAAGACCTTTGTGAAGGTTGCTGCAAAACAAGAGACCATTCGTTTTTTATCATGACTATATGGAAGCATTTGAGAGACTTAAAGTAGCTTTGACAACTGCCTTGATAATAGTGGAACCTGACTAGACATTACCCTTTGAACTGTGTGATGCCAGTGACTATGCATCTAGAGTTGTGCTTGCACAAATAAAGGAAGATCATACATCCATTCTACTATGCAAGCATGACCATGAATGAAACTCAGAAAAACTACACAACCACGGAAGAGTTGTTGACAATAGTGTTCGGGTTCAAAACTTTAGATCACTCAGTTTGAAGTATCTATTAAACAAGAAGGATGTGAAGCTAGAAGTATCTATTAAACAAGAAGGATGTGAAGCTAGAAGTATCTATTAAACAAGGTGGATCCTACTATTATAAGAATTCGACATTGAAATTCTTGATTGAAAAAGGACAAAAAACCAAGTAGTCAATCACCAATCCAGACTTAAAATTGAAACAACACACTTAGAAGAAATCAGATTCATTTATATATGAAAGACTACTAGTAGTTGCTATAACCCCCTAGTATGCTAATTTTGTTAAGTATTTGGCAGTTTCACCAAAAGCAACTATTCAACAATTGAATAAATTCTTTTACGATCTCAAATATTTTTACTAGGACGAGCCATACTCATTCAAGCTTGGACCCGACCAAATATGGAGATGTTGTGTTGTTGAAGAAGTACCAATCATTTTGGAATTATGTCACAAAGCCCCATGTGAAGGACATTTTGCAGGTACCAAAACAGCTACAAAAGGTGTTGCAAAGTGGTTACTTTTACCAATGCTATTCAGAGATGCATAGAAATTTGCTCAGGGATGTGATAAATGCCAAAGAACTAGGAACCTCACGGCCAAAAGTGAGATGCCAATAAAATGTATATAGGAAGTGGAGATCTTTGATATAAAGGATAGAAAAGGTTGTGAAAATTGATGATACCAAGTCGAAATTGATGAGATGGATTCTGTTGTTGCAGGAATTTAACCTTGATATAAAGGATAGAAAAGGTTATGAAAATATGGTCGCAGATCATCTATCTAGGCTTGAAAATGGGGATTATAGCTCTTGCCCTCCTATTGCTGAGACGTTCGCTAATGAACAACTATATCAGGTAAAAGATAGTCTACCTTGGTTTGCTAACATTGTTAACTATCTTGCAGGAAGCCATTTGCCACTTGGCATGAACACTCAGCAAAGGAAGAGGTTTTTACATAATGTCAAATCATATCATTGGTCGGACTCGCTTCTCTACAAAGTTTGTGCTTATAGTATGATAAGAAGATATGTGCCTAAAGAAAAGGTGGTAAGTATTCTAAACTATTGTCATGCTTCGCTCTATGGAGGTCACTTTGTATAATGACCCGACTTCCTAGGACTTGAACTAGGTCATCACTATATGCATGCATATATCTAAAACGGCTCATTTTCATAATTTTACAAAAAAATCAAAATAACTTTTTGATTTAAAATAAATATCTTTTGAAAAATTCTAATAACTAAAAATCTTTAATTGAGGTACCCCTAGTACAATTTCAATAAAACAGACAGCAATCTCGCATAAAACATCTAACCGTGAGAAATTTTAAAAGAAAGTAAACAAATAAAAATAAATAAACAAATAAAATTATGAATTCAATTGACATAACCAAAATTCTTAAGGATGAAAACATGAAATCTCTTGTGCGGAAGCATCTGACTAGTCCCAATGGCACAGTCAAGGTTTTCTCCCATCATTCGCCGAAGTGTCCTTCCACTTACCTGAAAAACATAACATGAAAAGAATGAGTATAAAATACTCAGCAAGTAACTCCACTACAGGGGGTCAGGCTAAACACTTATGTCCAATAAGTGCATCATAGTGGGACATGCATAATTCTACTTTTCACACTTCACTTATTTAGGTGATTGGTTAGACTCACCCTACCATTGGCAAATGGTGTCCACGAGCCTCTAGTGAATCCCTTTAGGAGACACTTACCTCTAGTGATCCCGAAGGAGCACAAATCTCTGGTGATCCCGAAGGAACACAAACTGGTGATCTCGAAGGAACACAAAACCTCTGGTGGACACACAACCAAGGGGTAACTATCACTAGCATGCATAACTAGTAAAATACATAAAAATCCCACAACAAAGATTCATAATGCCTCTCATACAAACATCATCATGCTCATATCTTCGCAGTCATAATAATTACATGCAAACAAAATATCTCATAGATGGCTCAAAGAAGCCAACAACATTTTAATAACTAAACTGCCTCGCACGTAGTCGGTTACAGTAGTAAGATTACTTACCTTGAGACTAGGTGCACATAGCTAATCAAACATCTAATTCTCACAAAATCATTGAACTAAAAACCCTAGAACATAAATTCAAACTTAAATTAAGTCTTCAGGCCTGATTCCAAATACAATTTACTCAACAATTAAACCAAATAATCTTACCCAAAATGCAACTAAGTCACTATCTTCTTCCATACTTCGGTCCAACCAAAATGGACCTTTAAACTCGCTTGAACAGCTTGTTTTCATTTTCAAAATCCTTGGAAGCTTGAATCTAAAACCAAAACCCAATAGGTAACAATAATTAAAGCCAATAAATTGGTATTCACGATATTACAAAAAAAAATCAACAATACTTACCAAAACAGTCCTGGCCTAACCAAGTCTTGAAATCCCAGCGTAAACCACGAAAAGAGATGATGCCGGTGAAGCTGAACAAAAAAAGAGCAATTGGGCTGCGGTTTGTCAAAACCCATTGACATCCAAGATTGGCTTAAGTGTGTATATGTATATTTCTTTAAATTTTCTTTCCCTTTCCTTTTTCCTTTTCCAAAACCTAGATATATATGTGTATATATTTTCCTTTTTCTTTTCCTTTTCTTTTTCCCAAAACATACCCAACTTATTTAATATAATATTCCTCAACCGATCAAATCAAATCTTTTCCAACCACCACTTAATAATTTATTTAACCAAAATATCTCCTAACAAATCAATTCTCAACTTAAATACAATTCAAACTTATCCTTATATTTTCTTAAATTAATGTAACTTCTTAATTCTCACCCAATTTCAAATCTTTAGATTAAATCCAACTTTTAAATCTTCCAAAATAAATTCAATTTTCCACTAATTGAATCAAATCCAAATCTTTTATCATGATTACTTTAAATTGAATTATTTTCTCAACATAATCCAATTAAAACCTCAAAATTCAAACAACTGATAATTCAAGATAATTAATTTTTAAAAAAAACAAATTACTTGAAAATTTGGGATGTCACACTTTGGACCTACTAGGACTACATCTAAGGTACTCCAGTCAAGTTTTTATTGGTCTTCTCTTTTTAAAGATTGTTATACCTTTGTGACATCATGTGATAGGTGCCAACAGGTGCCAACGTACTAGCAATATTTATAGACAACATGAGCTTCCAATAAAACCTATCATAGAGGTGGAGCTCTTTGATGTTTAGGGTATTGACTTTATAGGATCTTTTCCTGTTTCTTCTGATAGACCTATATATTCTAGTTATAGTTGATTATGTATCTAAATGGGTAGAAGTCATAGCTACTAGGACAAATGATGCCCCCACTGTTTTAAAATTCTTGCATAAGAACATATTCACACGTTTTGGTACACCTAAAGCTATCATTAGTGATGAGGGTTCTCACTTTTGCAATAAATTGTTTGAAGTCATGGTGCATAAGTATGGTGTTAATCATAAATTGCTACAGCTTATCATCCTCAAACTAATGGTCTTGCTGAGTTGTTTAACAGGGAAATCAAGCAAGTTTTGGAAAAGACTGTTTGATCAACAGGAAGGATTGGACTCTCAAGCTCGATGATGCATTATGGGCTTATCGCACAACTTTCAAAACCCCTATAGGTACTTCACCGTACAAGTTGGTGTTTGGAAAGGCTTGTCACTTACCAATAAAACTCGAGCATAGAGCTTATTGCATCAAGAAACTGAACATGGACCTTGAACAAGTCGGTGAGAAACACCTCTTGGAACTCAATGAGATGGAGGAGTTCCGCGCTCAAACTTATGAGAATGCTAAACTCTAACAAAAAGCGCACAGCTAGATGGCATGACAAGAAGATCACTCCACGGACCTTCCTACCTGGACAAAAAGTTTTACTTTTCAATTCACGTTTACGTTTGTTTCCAAGTAAACTAAGGACATGTTAGTCGAGACCCTTTATCACTATAAAGGTATCCCCACATGGAGTTGCAAAATTGCAAAGCAATGATGGCACAACTTTCAAAGTGAATGGTCAAGGATTGAAGCACTACATCAGTGATGAGAATGCTGAATTGAGAACCTTGTTTTTAATAAATGATCAAGTGGTTCGATCTAGCTAGCGACCTTAAAGCAAGCACTCATTGGGAGGCAACCAATTTTATTGTCTTCTTTATTTTTCTTTTTAGATTAACTTATTTGTTTTTCTTTCAAAAATCATGCAGTCGCTCATATGTTTTCTTATTTTTAGGATCATGGTTCATCACAAAAAGTAATCTTTCCACCAGCCTATTTGGTGGTTTCCCACATGCTCCCAGGCTTGTTCTTCCTTTGCTTTGTTCTCTTATGCATTGAGGACAATGCATGCAATTCCTCAAATCAAACATTTGTTGGATTGTATGTCCTAAAAACTCGTAGTTTTTGTAGATAAATGAATTTTAGTACATATGAAGTTATTCAAGTGAATTAATTATTTTTTAACTCTAAATCTAATTAAACTACGAACTCTTGGCTATTATCATGAGTACTTGGACTTTATGTGGAGACATAAACAGGATCAAGTTCGAGTGAGTAGCCTAAATAAGTCTACAGTACATGGATCAGGTTAGGTACCTCTTCCTGGAGACACTATTGAATACGGCCCGCTTCATGATTGTTACAAATGTTGTAAGGTGTCATAAATGAAGTGATCCTGATTTGTTCATGTAGAGACATGTGAGCGGGGGTATTCTACATAATAAGATTGTGTAAGACTGACCCTAAAATAATCACTGTTACGTATTAACACCGTTTACGATTAACACTAATTAATTTCACTTATTGATGACCTAGATAACTTGATCTGAATCTTGAGCTGTCTATGAACTCCTATTTATTCAGAATTATCCCTTGATCTGCATAGGTGAGAGTAAGCTCAATAGCGCTGCTTAACATTCCTCCCATTTCAAGGATAAGATTGGGTAGATAGCTGGGAACATAGAATTTGCAAGACGAAATTCACTCCTACCCAACTTAGGGATAGTAGAGAGGTTGTTCTCTTAAGTATTGTTCCCAAGACTTGAAAAAGGGCCCCATCCTCTCACTGGCCCGGGAGGGAATGGATTTAGTGATTAGATCCTAAATCAATTGTTCATTAGAGGGACAATGGACTTAAGAAGAAAAGATATAATTCAGAGGTAAATTGGTATTTGACCTAGCTGAAGTTATGAACGACCTGTGAAGGATTAACTTATCGATGACGATTATATCAAATGGACACAAATATATCTACAGTGAGGAGAGTGCAACTACGGGCTTTAATGGAGTGTCCCGTTAGTTAACGAAGGTTGGTTAACTAGGTTAAAGAGTTTGGCCAGTTAATCTTGGATCATTAGAGCTCATGATCTGTAGGTCGATTAGGTCCCTCTACTAGCTCATAAATGGACTAAAATTTTAGATAGTGTGGTGAATAAGTTTAAACCGTTCAAATCTTGGTTTAAGGAATGAAAGTCAAATATATATGATATATCGACGTTTAATTACGAATTAAACGTACAAATAGAGTTAATTATAATATTTAAATATGATTTAAATATTAATTGTATGAATAGGGATTCATATCGGTTTTTAGAAAAATCGGGACAAGTGGGAAAAATAATATTATTTTATTATTTAATATTTAAATAATATTTAATTAATTAAACATTAAATTATTATTTATTTAATTATTTTTTGAAATTAAAAATCAATTTTAATTCAATTTTTGGAAATCCATTGAAAATTGATTTTTGAAGATTGGATTTTCGCACTAACTAAGCTAGGAGATTGGTTGTTTTCTTCACAATTAACCATTTTGTGTTATCAAATTTTGATGCAATTGGATTGCATGTTATTCTTTAAAAAATAGAGATGATTTTGACATAAAAATGGTTAAGAATTTTGTGAAATTAAAGGGATAATTTTGCAAAGTTCCATCCATTGTTCATCTTCTTCTCAACCTTCATTCCTTCTCAAATTCACCACAAATTTGGATCCCACCATCCAATCTAAGCCTAGAGAATAGTAGAGAAGACTCTTGTGGTGGTCCACAACCAAGTGGTGCTGAAATTCATCAAAAATTGAAGGAAAATTTGGAGCTTCAAGGGTAAGTGTTCTTGAAACTTTGGTTTTTCTTTTTAATTGCATGTTTAATCCTCTAAATTGAGCATCTTAGAGTGAAATTTGATCAAATTAACTTCCGTTACATGCTCATTTATCCACCAACATTGATTTTGAAATTCTCAAAATCTCGATAGAGAAGTATTTGGAAGAGTTGGGCAAGTCAAAATGGGATGTTAGGTTGGCCCCCTCGTCAAGCTTCCCCACCTCTTCCTTTTTCCTCTAGTTTGTCTCATCATCATTTGAGTCCTCCTGAAGTTGACTGTTGGAAGCTCAATGTCACACCCTCTCCCAAGTTACTCTCTTAAGCTAGGAAAGGATGTGAGGGCAGCAAACATCGACCCTTTTATGAAATCTACTATCATCCTGTACTCCTCATAAGCTCATAAATTATAGTACCTGATAAACAGTTTATAATCCACATACAACAATATCCTCAAACTTATAAAACATGCTAAACAAAATTCACATGCTTCCATTCATTCAACAAACTTAAACTTAAACATTCATTACAAGTTCCACTAAATCCCCTTATGTACAATGATAAGTCTTAGTTACAAATATATACAATGTCTAGAAACTACGTAGCTGGATCAGACAAGGTTGATGTAGGTTAAGTACTCGGATTTCCCTTGCTACCTAGAAAATAGAAATTTAAGAAAATCATGAGCTAGTTTGTCTAGTGAGTGGCATTCTCGAAAAAAAAAAACATAACTTGGCAATAAAACATACATCATGCTCAACAAATATGTAGCAAAAGACCAAAGTAGCTTATCATGAAAACTCATAAAACACATGCTTTGGCTTTTAAGATAACCTTAGTTGAGGTGGAGCGAAGCTCAAAACTACTCAACTCGAAAACAACCTTAGTTGGGGTGGAGTAATCTCAACATACCCAACGTCGAATAACCTTAGTTAATGTGGAGTAATCTCAACACATCAGCATTGAATCTCTTTCTATGTGCACATAGAAATATCTAATCTCAGGTTGCCCATGTACCTTCTTATGTCCTTCAGTACTAGGGTTCCATAATAATACTAGGGCTGCTCATATGCCTTCTCAATGTCCTTTAGCATTGGGTTCCATCTTATCATACTTTAAGAACTAAACATGCTTTTGACAACAAATTGATACTAAACAAGAGTTCATGAAATCTCAGGGTTTCTCAAACGTTTATCAAGCAAAAATGCATTATAAAACTTAAGATAGTTCAAACAGCATGTTTGAATCTCAAACTCAAGGACAAATCAAGTTCTAAACTCATGCTTGAAAATTCATGCTTGATCAATAAATCTTGTAAGAACATAACTTTAAATCATGCTTTACACATCTTTGAGCATACAAAAAACAATGTGTAAATAAAACTTATTTTAAGTAAAATTGTCACTCACAACTTGTCCTAGGCTCCTAATGGATTATATACATCCCTTAACTCTTCTCGGACTGAAATAAATTAACTTTCTCTGGTAAACTCCCTTAAAATCCCCTTAATTCATAACTTAAATCAATTGGGTTTTAAATATGGAGTTTCAACTCAAAATGACTCACCAACAATCAAAAACTTGATAAAAATGCCAAATATAGCACACTGCCCCTAGGCGTGTCCTACAGCCCCACGTAGCTCACGCCCAGTTTTCCTAGCCCACCATGTGCAACAGATCATGCACAGCCTCACTGCTTCGCACACACTGGCACTGTCTTACACACACTAGCACCCATAGGCGGCAACTCCCGCATACACGCAGGCGAAATAACCTCAAAAGAGGCCAACGTGCACTCGTTCCTCGACTACTCACGCGGACAAGGCGTGGATCTCCTACCTACTCGATACCTGCATCATCTGCCTACTTCACACACCAGCACAACTCACCCAACTGCTTGCACGCTTGCATCATCGGTGGCATGTCAGCCTGCCCAATGGGAGTCCAAAGCACTTAAAATAACCTCAAATGAAATTTTACCTTCGGCCACTGCCCAAGCTCGCATGCACATGCTCCATTTTAACCTTGGTACAAACACACCCGACAACCTTCAAAACACTATCTCAACTTCAAGCTGTCAAAATTGAAGTTCCTAGCCAAAACTAAACTTTGTTTTCTCGTACAAACTTGTAGATAAATGTCTTAACTAGCTTACCTCAAAATTTCAACATCTAATTTTTTTTCTTTTCCCAGATATCAACAATTCTCTCCACCCTGCTTCAGATTATTCGACAACATGAACTACCTTGAATCTCCGGCGAATTTTGACTTCTTCCATAACGAGTTTCCTTTCGACAGCCCTCACTCTGAAATCAAGTTGGAGAGTTTTGGTCGAAGAAAATCTTAGATAACACGAGTAATTTGTGCAAACCAACCTTCAATGTCTGACCTTCTATTTATAGCCTCTGCTGGAAATTCATGCAAATTCTCAACTAGATACCTTCTGCTTACCAATGCCACAATCCACCTTAATTTGACACCTAATCAGACTTCATTAATTTTTAATTGTCATAATTATCCTCTTTGAAAGAAGCCATGGATGCATCCCCCAAAGGCACCTTCTCTGCGCATGGTCGACATCCTTTTTGACATTCTTTTCCTTCTCCTCAACACATAGCCAACCACTTGCTAATGGCTACCCTTCTTCTCAAGCTAAACGCCTTAACCCTACAACAATTCTCCTCCATGACGAAGTCCACAACAAGGCCTCTCTTGGCCACTCCCTTCTCCACGCCTCTTCAAGCCTAACAAGGAAAGTTTTGCCTAAGTCCACAATTTTCTAACAACTTAACTTAAGTACATGGAAGTGAATGTATGGTTTATACTCAATGTTGACACTTCATGGTCATGTAAGGAGGGTAGAGGCAAGCTCAGTTGGACTTCTACGATCATCAAGGTATGACGCTTTCGCGTGGCTGCATGTTTACTGAGAGGAAGGGGGAATTAATCTACTAAAAGCCGAGGCGATTTTGGAAGGACTAAAAGCAGTCAAGAAGGAATGGCGTGGGTTCAATCCCCCTTTAGAGGTTGAGTCTGATTCGTTGGAGGTCATCAAACTCATTAATGGAGTGGATTCTTCCCTCTTTAATATTCATATCTTTCTTGAGGATATTATTTTTGTGGGCAAGTATGTTAATGCCCTTCGCTTTGCTCATGTTTTTCATGAGGAGAACAAAGTTGCGTATGCCTTTGCAATTTTGGCTTCTGCTCAAGTTCATTCTTTGATCTAGAAAGATTTTATTCCATATTGCATTCTCTCCATCATTCTTGACAAGGAGGTTAAAGTTGTAATTTCCATTGTTGGCCTAAAAAAGAATGGTCACCTCAATCAATCAGTAAAGATGTTTAAGTGATAATTGTTCTCACAAGTATGTATTTGGAAAATATAAATATATATCCATTAAAGGTAAATTTTAACTTTAAAATATTGAAAAATTTATACAAAAATGATGCATGGATAGAAAATCAAACTATATGTTGACCCCTTTTATTGGAAAACAACAAAAGAAAAATAATCTTCGTTTATACATCAATTAAATAGCTACCAAATAAAATATATGATTATAATACCCTAGATTTAATCACAAGCTTCACTCTAAATTAAATTATGAATATCGATGAATGAGCCTAGATTTATGTATATTTAATCTTTACTTACATAATGGTGTCAGGATAGTATTGGAGCTTTGTAAAATCTATATATGACTCATTAATCTCTGTTTTTTTCTATCTCTCTTTTCACATTCGTTCCATCTTCAATCAGTCCTCAGATGTTGAAAATTGGTTGTGAATTTTTAATTTAAGAGAAAATAGTCTAAGCGTTGTTGCAAGATGAAGAAACTAAATATCGGTGTAATGTCTAGTCACTGACATTTTGACGTTTAAGTCAATAAAGAGCTGAGATAAATATTGGTAATAGAGAATAGTATGGAGTACTATTTTGGCATACCTAACAAGTGATTTTGATTGTTTATATAGAATTGGTATGATATGTAATGGACACCAAGACTCATAATGACATCTCGTTAATCCATGAAACCATTAAGTCTTTACATTTTGGGTGCACCAATGTCTGATCTGCTCAGCTTAACTCTTGCGTAGATTGTCCATTATGACTTTGTATCACTCCCATTAGGTTCTCAACGGATCCTCTAAGCTTGCCCAGGCTTTCTCATGAGTCCTCTGAGCTTTCTCATGGGTCATCTGAGTTTCCTCTAGGCTCCCTTATGGGTCCTCTAAGCTCTTTCACAGGTTCTTTCTAAGCGCACTCTAGGCTTCCTCATGAATTCTCTAAACTATCTTTAGGCTCACTTATAGATTCTCTATACTCCTTCATGAGTCCTCTAAGCTACAACTAAACTCCATCATGGGTACCGTCCAATCCACGTTGACTAGCCTCCTAAAACCATGGGTGCCTACTAGTCATACGCAAATCCCATCAACTTTGGTTTGCTTATTTATCAATGTCCATAAATTTCCTGTCTCTCTAAGCTCTTATTCTCTACCTATCTTAATAAATCTTCTCATAATAGTTACCAATAACATTTCACTTTTCAACCACTGTTCATGTTCTTGGTAACTGAAAAATGTGATTAAAGAAATTCAATTCCTCTAATGGGATGGATTTCGAAACGTTTTTGTAATCATATGACTACATTTTTGTTCTGATCCTCTTTTATTTATTTATTTATTACGTTTATTAGAAGAGTCTGCATTTACATAAACCAAGGTATAACGGTAAAATATGCAAAAATATTACAAAAATAAAAATAAAATAAATAAGTTAACAGTAATCTCTGTATGGCATTTTAAGAAATTACTTTGTTGTTGCTCGTGAAACTGCCGACTTATTTTTTATGCAACACCGTTTATGAGCTTGGTTTGAGACCACCACACGAGCTCCTCTAAAGCTTGCACACTATTCTTTTTTCTCTCTTAAATTTAAAGAATTATCGTTTTACTTCATTTTTTAATACAAAAACAGTGTAGCATTTCATTTGAACCACAAATTTTTTAATCATAGATATATCTATATATGTCATTTGAGTTATACTCATTTTGACTACGATATTACATTTAAAGATAGTAATATTGTTAATATAAATATATATTGGTAAATTGTGCATTGGATAACGATAAAAGGAAGTCGTCTCTTTTATAATATTATGGGAAAATTTCCTATACTACAGTAATATAGAAATTTCTCCATACTACCTCTATTTATTATGTGTCACATTAACACGCTTTCATAAATATATTGAGAGTCCATTGTCTTAACTAACCTCTTCATTTATATCATTAATATTTAAGAAATTTACATGATTATTCATGCCATTATTTGATACTATAAATTTCATTAATGGAAACAAACCATCTAACTTGTTAGTCAATTTTATTATTAAGATTATCTCAGGGGTAAGATGTTATTCCAAAAATATATATATTTGGAGAATATTAAATTCCAAACTTACTGAAAGTCTAAATTATTAAGAGACATTTGGAGCGTTGAGTTGGTTATAATCTATGGGTTATAATAGTTTGTATTTGGGATGTGGATTACTTTAGTCTAGGTTACAATAGTCTGTATTTAAGGTGTAGACTATTTTAGTCAGGATAGAAAATGGAAAACAATATCATAAAAAGGGATTTCGAATAGTATTGGTGTAAGTAATTGTATGTTATAAATAGGCGTAAACACCACTATTATATTTGGTACCCAAACATAGGATGGGCTAAGTTGGGAGCCAAATAACCTCTTGATGTTTCAACTTTATAAAAACTAAATAAGCAAAGTAGAGTAAATTAAAGTCGAAAAACAAAATGTTTGTTTCATGAGATTTCAGACAAACATTTAATAACTTTATTTATTTCATAAGATTTTACTTTTTAAAACCCGGATATAAAACTCCCTTGACATAGGTTTCCTAATACTCATACATGTAAGATTTTTATACTTGGGAGATGAAACGGTAAAAATATTTCTCAATTAACTAATAAACTAATATTAGTTTATTATTATAATTATAATTTTAATTAATCATTAAATATAATTATATTATTTAATAAACTTTTTATCTTACTTTCTAAATAAAAATTATTATAAACGAAAAATTATAAACTATTTATAAATATAGAAGCGATAGGAGTCTATCGCGATCTATCATTGACAAATAGTGAAATTTTTTTATATTTATAAATATTTTTGCTATTTTACTATATTTGAAAAAAATCTATAATTATATTATTTAATAATTATTTAAGTTACAAACATTAATCATTCTGTCTATTAAAATATAAATATTATTTATTTAAGATATTTAATATTTATATTTATAAAATAATATTAACAAATCTTACCTCATAAAGAAATTAGATGTGTATTATTATCTTTGAGAGAGAGAGAGAGAGAGAGGAAGAGAAGGCATAAAATTGTAGAAAATTAGGATATGGCAGCAAAAGTAACGCCGACACAGAAACATGGGGATTGGAGTTGCGGGAATCACTCGGTTTAAATGCGCAAATATCATCCATCACAAGTCACGGGCTACCCTACTTCCCCATTCTCTTCCTATTCTATTTTACAACCAAAAAAAATATATTTCGCTCACTCATAATTTATCCAAAATAAATTATTAGAAAATTTTTTTAAATAATAACAAAATTTCACCTATCTATATACAATAGATCAAAATAGACTATTATTTGTATCTATTATAACATATATAGTAATCTATCATAGTCTATAGCAGACAAATTTTACTATAATTATAAATATTTTTTTTCATTTTTCAATATTTGAAAACTTTTCTAATTTATCCCAGAATATTTTTTATTTAATTTTACTTTTACCATTTAATTGAAGGACTTAGACAAAAAAAAAAAAAAAAAAAAATAATAATAATAATAATGTGACGCATGATATACTCAAATAGTGTTCTTTTACTATTCTTACTCCAAGTTCCATTCCAAACTATCTTCATTTCTACACTCATAGGTCAATAAGTATGCAACTTATAAATACTTCTCTTTTTCTTTTTTACTTTTTTTTTTCTTTTAATAATATGGTTTGGAGATAATTAATAATAAAATAAACTAATAATAATAAGGTGCATTTATTTAAGTTACACTGATGACATTTCAACCGATCGATGTATAATATTTATTTAAAATGAAAACACAACAGTCAATTAACCAATTTATAAAAGAACATTGGTCATCTCTTACTTTGGATGCACACAACTTCTTATTTTTTATATTAAGACCACATGTTAATTTAATTAGAGCAGATTTAAAGGAGAATTTTGAAATAATGAAATACAATTAATCGAAACTCAATTAAATCACCTTTTTATATATATATATAATTGTTTGTTGGGATTTGTGTCTTAAATCTCTTTGATTCTAAAGTTGTAAATATAAATTATTTATTAAATAAAATAATTTGTTATGTTATTAAATTGGCATTAACTCAATCCAATAAACTAGGATTTATAGTTATTTTGGGTAAACATAAACATGTATGTAACATACAAAGTTTGATCATGTTTAAATAATAACCAAAAAAGTTTGTAGTATAGGGATAAAGTTTAGTGTCTTATCTTGGTGACATTATCGGTACGACTCACTTTATAACTGTTACTAAAGTTGTAAAGTGATACTGATTATCGTTCATGTGGAGACATGTCAGTGAGGTTATCTTATGTAAAGAGTTTGTATAAAACCAGACTACGAAATGTTTAATTTCTCTCTATAACGTCATTAATTGAAGAAATTAACTATTCATAAGATAACCATAGGTGACTCGACCTTAATTCTGAGTGAGTTGTGAACTCTTATCTATGAGTACAATCCTTTGATTTGTATGGGTGAGAGTGGTTAGATCGCCAACTCAATAAGCCTACCATTTTGGGGATTTGTCTAAGTAGAAAGCTAGGAACATATTTTCATAAGATGGAATTCATTCATTCCTGCCTTTAGGGTAAGAAGATAAATTGTTCCCTTAAGGGCTGGTTCCAGGTCTTGAGGAATAAGGCATCACCCTCTCACTGGATCTGTAGTACTTAAGAAGTTCGATGTAACTATAGGGGTAAAATGGTAACTTGACCTAGATATAGTTATGGGCAATTGTGAATAGTTAACTTACTATTGATTGGTTCTATTCGTGAACACAAAAATATATTTACAGTGCGAAAAGTGTAATTGTAAGTTTTTAGTGGAGTAACTGCGGTTAATGAATATTAGTTAATTTAATTAAAGAGTTTAATTAATTAATCTCATATCATTGAAGCTTCTAATCAGTAGACCCATAAGATCCCCTTACTAGCTTATTAAGGGTTAAATAAGAATCAGTAAGTTTTGGATTAATTGAATTGTTCAAATTATATAAGGGAAATAATTGTATATGATACAATTAATAATGTATATAAATACATTATAAGGTTAATTATGAATGAGATTCAAAATTATATTTTATATTATGAGAGAGATAAATATTTGAATAAGATTCAAATATTAATTATATGAATAGATTCATATAAAATTATAAGTTAAAATTAATATGAATGAGATTCATATTAAACTATAGGTTATGGAAGAGAATATTATTTAAATATGATTCAAATTAAACTAAATATGTGATATTTAATTTATTTATTAATTAATTTTATTTAATTAGTTCTATATTAAATATGATTTAACATATATTTTAGTTTAATTAATATACTATTTCAATTTTATTAAATTAATTTAATAATATTAACTTCCCCTTGGGAGTTATTTTATAAGTGGGTTGAGAGATTATTTGGTATAACTTCCTCCCTTCTCCTTCTCTCACATGACATATGCGTAGAAGAGTTGAATAGTAGAGTGGTGATAGGCTGCATTTTGTTTGTTTTTTTTTTTTTTTTAAAAAAAAGGTACTCTCTCCAAAATTCTTCTCTTGAGAACTCTCTCTCAAGTTTTTCTTCCCCTACCAAATTAAAGAGCCCACATCTCTTTGGTTCTTATCCTGAGAATAGTGATGTTACCTCGTGGTGGTGTCTTAATATTTTTTTCATGATTTTGGAAGGAGCTTCGAGTTTAAGGGAGAAGTACTGTACGAATTGTTTGGGACGTGGAGAAGATAGTCTTCAAAAGATTTGATATTTCTTCTCCCTAAAACATGTTGCAATTAATATGTTTATCCTAGCTTTCAGTTCTGTATTTTTCTTTGTTTTTAAGTTTCCAAAATAAAATTCATTGGCACAAGTCAATCATTTGCTTCCATTAAAAAATTCAATTCCTTCCTATAACATGTGAGTAATTGTATGGAAAAGAAAAAGAGCATAATTGAAAGAATAAAATTTCCTAGATTTAATAATTTAAAATTGACCAAAAAAAAAATCACATAATTATAGACCACTTGTGATAATTCAAATAGTCATATATGTTGGGGAAAATGATATATAAGAACTAAATACACTAACAAGCTGATTACATATCAACTAGAAACAATATACTCAATTTATAATATTCAAACTCAAACATTAAACAAAATGGTGTAACAAGGATTAGATATGGAAATAACCAACGACTTGAAAGAACCTCAAAACCTTTGGAGATTCAAATCGTAGTCGATGCACGCTTCTGATAAGCGATGTTCTGAAGATAACTGTTCGTTCTGCACTAGCTGCAAGCAGACTACAGAAATCATCTCAACATGATACAATGACTAACTCCGGTAAAATTGCAACTTCAAACTACTCGAATCTGGCAGAACTCTTTGATACTTGCTCTCAACTCAACTCAAGATAAAAAAAATAAAAATAAAAAAATAAAAAATAAAAAAATAAAAAATAAAAAAAGAAATGAGAGAATTGTTCAATTTGAGGTGGAATGCTACAAATGAAGAAACAAGTTACTATTATAGGCTAACAATTTAGTAACTCTCCAAAATAAATAAAAAAAATCAAATAAATACAAAATTGAAATATTTGTCAAATTTAACTAAATTAAGTTATGTTACTTTACAAAATTCAAACATAACTCATTCAAATTGAAGAAACTACAAATTTAACATAAATTTAACTTTCATACTTGTTAAATTGTACATGAAACATCATCTTAATTTGATTGTTTCAATCCACTCTGAAGTTTTAATATTGAATTTAATCTACACAATTAAATTCATTTTTATGTTTCAAATATTCACCAATGTTTCACGGTAATTTTACTATAAATATCCAACAATATATATCTTCGTATAGAGGTTCGTGTCTTTTGATGAATGATGTATTCACCTTTGTTTAAGGTTGTATCTTTACCAAAAAATAAAAAATGAAAAATCACATAAATTGTTGTAGCTTTCTAAATTTAAAACAAAATTAATTTTACTTATATTTTCCAATAATTTTTTTGTGACAAGTCCTTCCAAGAAATGGTTTTTTACCCGCTAATTACTAAGGTTTTTTTTTTCTTTTTTAAATTAAGTCTATAAACTCCCATATCACCCTTAAATTTCTTGCTTTATCATCTAGTCTTTAGTAATATTTTAAAAAGCTAAGCCAAATTCTGAAAACTAAAAAAAAGATAGTTTTTAAAAACTTGTATTTGTTTTTAGAATTTGACTAAGAATTCAACTACTGTGCTTAGGAAAGATACAAATCATTATAAAGAATAAAGAGAAAATAGACTCAACTTTCAAAAACTAAAAACGAAAAATGAAATGGTTACCAAACATAGCCTTAAAATGTAGATTATTTAGTTTCCTTTGGTAATCATTTAAGCCTTTTTTGGTAACAATTTCGTTTTTAATTTTTAATTTTGAAAATTAAGTCTACAAATACCCTTCTCACCTCTCAATGTCTTGTTCTTTTATCTACTTTTGACTCATATTTTCAAGTCAAATTTTGAAAACTAAAAAAGGTAGTTCTAAAAAACTTGCTTTTGTTTTTAGAATTTAGCTACGAATTCAACTCTTATACTTAAAAAAGATGCAATTCATTAGAAGAAAAATGTGAGAAAATAGGCTTAATTTTCAAAACTAAAAACAAAAAAAATGAAATGATTATAAAATAGGATCTTAATTTTTAGTTTTTTGTTTTCCAAAATTATAAACACTACTTCTATTTAAAAAAAAAATTTACGTGTTTGGTGTCTACATATTTTATAAATAATAGCTAAATTAAAAAAAATTAACGAAATTAATTTTGAAAAACTTGTTTTTAATGTTAGAAAAGGACTAAAAACTCTAATAAAAACTAAAACTAAAAAATAAATAGTTATTAGATTGTTTTAAGTTTTTTATTTATTTATTTTTTCTACCAACACCGCCTTGGATCTAAAAAAAAAAAAAGAAAAAATTGTAGAGAAAAGAAAAAAGAAAAAGAGTTGTAATAATAATGAATGCCCTAATTTTGGAGTGTGTGGAAATTTGAAGTGGTGGTGGTCAAGGTTTGTTCATAATAGAGGGTGGGGTCTTATTTCTCCCCTTTTTGTCAATACCATCACATGCCACCATTTATGCCACCTTTTTATAATTTTGTTTTTATATATATATATATATATATATTTATAAAAAAAATTAAAAAAAAAAAAAATATATATATATATATATATATAATCAAAATTTTGTTTGCCGCCTTCTATACGGCTTCTTTCTTTTTTCCCGCCATGCGGTGTCGTGTTACACTTATTTATTTAATCGATGTGTTTGATGCATAAGTAGTACAAATTTTTCGAACCGCTAAATGCATCTTCTTTCCTTACACTAACAACCATATTAAAATAGAAAACACCAACAACAAACATCATATATATCAAAATGGTTCAAAACTCTCAATACTTCCAAATCCTTTTATATATAATACTCCTTCATCTCTTTTACTTTTCACCTTTTACATTTGTGTGTCTTTACTCCATGCTTAAAAAACAAAGCATTTAATAAGTCTTTTCAATTGTTATGTTATGTTAGTTTTTATTTAATCTCTAACATGTTTAATGTTCTTTAAATTTCACACATTTTTTGATTTTGTAAGATTAAATTATATAAAATATTCCTAAACTCTCTATTGTATGATATTTTGAAAAGCTTATGGACATTTTTTAAACAAAACACTAACGATTTACCTCTAAAATTATCGATAAAGGTTTTTTTAAACTCTTTTGAAAATTTAAAGAAAATTTTGAAACTTTTAAAAGTCTAGAGTTATTTTGACACAAAGTATAAAATTAAGGACATTTTTTTAATATATAATTTAACCTTTTATTAATTACAAATTATTCAATTTATATTTTATAGATTAAGAATTTTGAACCTGTAAGGTAAGAAGTCTTAAGATTAAAAAATTGAAAATTTAGAAATATATTAAAAAAATTTTAAGTTGAAATTATTAAACACAAAATTAAGAATTTTGGATCTTATTAACCATCTGAAACCACGTGAGTTATGTGTCAACTATGAAGTTGGCATATAAGTTACCTATCTAATTAAAGAATATTGGAAGTTTTTATTAAATTATAAACGAAATTCTTCAATATTTATTATATTAAATATGAAAAGAAAAAATGTACAAACTATTTTGTATGTTTATGAAATTAATTAAAAGTTTACAAATTATACAATAAGCCATTGATTGTCTTCTTGAGTTTAATTAAGGTGTGTATAAATTTATATAAGAATAATAGAGGATCACATTCCTCTATCCTATAAATTTGAATGAAAAGTTCAAATTTTGGTTTTCTCTTCAAATAATTATGACCATTCAAATCATAGGTGCACTATACATGTTATGGATTAATTGTGTTTTAAGTGGGTAAGTATGCATGTATGTGTGTGATGAATACATGTGGTTTTAACTCAAATCACCTATATGAAGAAAGATTAATGTGTTAATCATTTGAGATTGGCTACTGAATAAATGATTATTTAAGAAAAATTTTAGATTATTATTTTATATGAGATACATTCTTTTCTTTTTCTTTTGAAAAGTAATATGAGGTACATTCTAAATATTAATTAATATTTACATTAAGTTCACACAAGAAAAAAAGAATAGCAAAAATAAATAAAATAAATTCACGTCACCTTATCCAACTAGACGTCTTCTCGTGTTCTGATTTATCATTTATTTTTATAAATTATTTTGCCGTGATCTTTGTTCCATTGGCAAATATAGCAACGATATAGAAACTTTTATGAACTTAAAATATAATTTCAAAGGCCAAAATCAAAATCAAGACAATTGTGAAAATTGTAAGTTTCAATTGGAACAAAATTGAGTTTATACTCTTTTGTTTTTAAAAATTGCACTTAATTATCTCAACAATCTCTTGTCACCTAATAACTTCATCATTGTTTGTCTCGAACCGCATCTAAGAGTGAAAACTATCTCCACAAACCAACATGTTTTGTCCTCACTCACATGCTTCCTTAACTTTGAAGTTTTTATGATTGAGTCACTTAAAATAAAAGTATACTTTGTTCGTATACATAATAACTTTCAATTCTTTTATCCTTTTCTTAACCGTACTTTCATATCCTCAGGATTATCCTAATTCGAATGTGATCTCGATTCACTCATGTGTCCCCCTTTTAAACTCAAGTCATTACAAAAACTTTAATCCCCATATACTTTTTGGGAAATATATCCATTTACATCCTTATATATTTCAATAGTTGTATCAATTTTAATCCTAAACTAATAATTGTAACAATTTAAATCCTAAACTTTCATGAGTGTATTAATTATAAATGCCCATTTTATTAATCCAACAATTGAAGAAGTCTATATACATGTAAGAATTGAATGTATGGACAATTTTAAAATATGGTTTTAATGAAGGGTCTAAATTGATTCATTTATAACAATTTAGAAGTTTAATGTAAATACTTATATGTTTCAACTTTTTTTTAAAAAATAATTATATGTTTTACGGGATATTTTTCAAACTAAATAAGAGAGAAAGGGTAAATTGATCTAATCACTCAAGTTTAACTAGGGATATAAATTGATATATATATATATTTTTTTTAATCTCTCCTCATATTTTATATATATAAAATAAAAGAATGGTTGAAAATAATTATAAATATAGCAAAAGTTTACTTTTTTATTTGTGATAGACTACAATAAAGCTAGATAAGGTATCTATCACTTTATCAGATAGACACATATAGATGTTTATCTGAGTCTATCACAATCTAGCACAAATAGAAAGTGAATTTTTGAATAGTTTGACATTTTTTCTATTTATAATAATTTTTTAAAATTATTTTCTCCAACTTTTTTTCACTTTAAAATTTTTGCTTTCACTTTCTAAATTTTTTAACTATATAAAATTTTATTTCTCTCTCACTAGAACTTTAATCCCCATATGCTATTCATCTTATTTAACTTTATCTCATTTTTCCTTTTAACCAACCAAAATTTAAAGTGTTGATGTCAACGAAAATATCGAAACTTTAATTTTACATAAATATCGATTTTAATGAATATTTTTGAAAAAATTAAAAAAAAATCATAATATAAATTTAAATGAGTTAATGAACATTTTGTAAAATTTAAATGCTTATATTATGTTTACATTAGTGACATTTTGTTACTTGTTTTTTTAATGTTTTCTAGTTTTCTTAGGATACAATATGAAAATATCGATTCACTCTTTATTTCTCCCTCATTTAGATGTCAAACCAATGGAAACATGAAAATAACGACATGTCGATGAAAATTTAATATTATGCTTCTAACGTACCTTCCCAATTTCTCTCTCTAAATTTTTCTTCACTCTAACTTATTTATTTCCAAAATTTCTCCATAGCTTTTCTTTATGTGGAACACATTAATCCCAAACTTTTCTTTCTGTAGCAAATAAATTTACAACTTTTATATTAAAAGATATTTTCTCTCCAAATTTTCTCTCACTACAATATATATTTATTTCTTTAACACATCATTTACTCTCAACTTTTCTGTTTCTAAAATTTATCTTTTTAATTAACTTTTTTTTTATCTAAAATTTATCTATTTTCTCCAACATTTATTTATTTCTCTCTAACTAATATTTGTACAAGATTTAACTCAAATTCTCTCTCTAACATATCTCTCTTATTTTTCTCTATCTAGATATTTTTATTTCATGCCTCTGTTTGTAGCTATGTTCCTAAATTTTTATTTACATGTTTCCACACATTTTCTATATCTAAAATATCTCTCTCATCTCTCTAAATTTTAAAAAGTTCAAAAGAAAAAACTACCAAACAAATTTGGTTTTCAATTTTTTTTTGGGAAAAACACAGTTACCAACCTTTAATTGCTTTCATTAAATGATATATTATTTTATTTTATTTTATGGACTATCACATTATTTTTAATTAAATATTTCTTTTATTAACAAACAATGAATGGAGGTAGTATACCAAAAACAATTCTATAACATCAATTTTTTTTAAAAAAATAAGATTCTATACCGTCTATTTGATCTCATTTGGCTTGAGAACTAAAATAATATTTCAACTTAAAAAAATTTAAGTTGGTTTATATCAATGTGGTGGAAAATGTTGTGCGTTTAGAATACATTTTTAAGTGTTTAATTTAAAAAATAAGCTATTTTGAAAAAAATTAGAATTTTTGACAACCATTCAAAATAGATGTTTTAACTGTTTTGATCAAAATTAGAATATTTGACAACCGTTCAAAATAGATGTTAAAATATTTTTTTTAACTATTTTTATCAAAAAAAAATTTAAATAAAAATGAGTTATTTGAAAGATAATTTTCTCTCGTGTCGATTCAAACAACACTTAGTTTAGGTATTTGATTTGTAACTTTTTTTTAGGCTGTAAGTTTTATTATATAGTTTTAAGATTTCAAATTTTATTTACGGGTTATGTGAGCTTTGTAAACTAATTAGTTCTCCCTTCAAAGTCGAGGTTGGATCTTTCATCCAGAACTAGGAAAAAAAAAAAAAAAAAAGCTAATTAAGACATTTCTTTCAAAATGGAAAAAAATAAAAGAAAAAGAAAACTAATTAAGACATTTTCTTTCAAAATGAAAAAAAAAAAAAAAACTAATTATGACATTAGTTACCTTTATTAAAGATGGCCTGTCTGAATTCCACCTTCTATTCTTTCTCTTTTTTCTTTTTTTCATTTTTTCTTTTTTTTTTTTCCTAAAAAAACATCTTTTATATAAATCATATAAACCTAAAAAGAGGGGAAAAATCTTATTGATAGGCTGAAAATTGTTGGAAGGTAGAGATATTGTTTTCCATCCATTAATATTTTTTTGAACTGTCCATCTATTAGTAAATTCTTCGATTGCTTTCTGCCATGCAAAATCACTTTTTTTTTTTTTTCCCTATAAAGTAACCTAAATTCAGAAATTAAAAAAATACATCCACAAATATAACGAACCTATCTTATTTCATTATCAATCCGAATTAGTAACAAACCCATTATAATTCAAAACAATCACATTCTAATTGTTATTTTTAAAATTTTTTTTTTAAAAATTTAACTATATGTGATAGGAAGAATTTAATTTTTAATCTCCTTACAAGTTATTTGTGAGTTGAATTGGTTATTATAATCAATAATAATTAAGGTTGTTTTTAAATATAAAAAAAATGAACCAAAATATTTATAAATATAATAAAATTTTATTGTTTATCTGCGATAGTACGATATATCTCGGTATATTTCATATAGACTATGATACTTTACTACTATTTGTAAATATTTTTAAAAATTTTGTCATTTAAAATAATTTCTGTAGTTGTTATAGTCTGACATCTATATATTATAGTAGTCTGTGTGTATTGCAAACTATTTTAGTTGAAAAATAATAAAAATTGTTGATGATGAGTATAAAATAGTAAAACATTATAACAAATAGTAAATACTATAACGAAAAGGTATTTAAAATGATAGAAGGTAAATCATAATTAACATGGAATTCATTTTATTCTACAATGGGAGTCTCTTCATTGAAAAACTAATCAATTTTTTTTATCGATATAAACAAATTATCAAAATTAAACCATAAAATTTGGAATAAGTTTGTAAATTGACAGTATATCCTTTTCATTTTTTGAAAAAATCAAATTATTCATTAACAATAATAAATCCATTGTAATCAAGAATGTGAGTCTCCATGTATGGTAAAAAGAGAAACCAATAACAATTGCCCAGAACCTCAGAACAAATTCATTCCATCTTCATAATTTTCACGTCGAGATGAAGAGTGCATTAACTTTTCAACTATATTATAAAAATTAATAAAGTACAAAAAATAATCACCAAAATACAAATATGATATAAATAATAAAATATGTTAACTCGTTTAAAAGAGGTTATTAGTCTAAATATTTCAGTTGGAGTTTTTTTTTTTTAGAAATATTTTTTCACGTTGATATCCTATCGATATTTTCGTCTACATTTAAAAAAAAAATTGAGATCTTGATGTTTTATCGATATTGACATTCTAGATCTTGTCTAGAACTTGAGACATTCATTCAAAATAGTCAACAAAATTGACCATATATACAACACACCCCTTTAAAAAAATAGTGAAAATACATTTTTAATCTCTAAGTTGAGTCTAGTTGCAATTTGATCTCTAGGTTTCAAAATGTTACACTTTTAGTCCTTAAAATTTGAGTTTGTTTTCAATATAGTCTCTAGATTTCAAAATGTTATAATTTCACATTTGAGATTTTATTTCATTTCAATTTGGTCCATTGGTTTCAAGATTTACACTTTTAACATCTATATTCACTAATCTTTAGTGGTAATGTCTATTAGTTAATTTTAAAGAACAATAAATAATTTTCACTATTTTTCATCACTGTTAAAATTAAAATTTCATTTATTTAGTAAACATTAACTCCAAAGACTAAAAGTGAGTATTTAGTGGAAAATCAAGATTAAAAGTATAAATCTTGAAACCTATGAACCAAATTGAAACAAAACTCAAATCTCAAATGTAAAATTGTAACATTTTGAAAATTGGAGTTTGAGGTGATGAGTTGAAGTTAATATGTTAGAGTTAGGAAGTCCATGTCTAGGAGGGAAGTTTTAAAATTAAATTTTCTCAATAAATGTGTAAAAGAAAAAAGAAAAATGAAATTCATTGATAAAATGTGCAAATTAGATAGTGTTTACTATTTAAATTAAGTTGTTTAACGCAAATCATGTAGTTGGTGGGCCAAATACTTTATGAACTAAATTGAACTACACTCAGAATCTAGATAACTAAAAAATGTAACATTTTAAGATCTAGGAATCAATTTTTTTTTTTTTTTTAAATTAGGAACAAAAGTAATTTTTTTCTAAAAAATATATATTAAAAAAATTAAAAAATCCTAATTAATAAACCATTAAAACGGAAGTTTATGATCATAAGATCAGATTAGATGAGACAGAATCCTGATTAAATGCATTTAAGTAAAAAACTTTAGGACATTGTTATTATTAAGGCACGAATTGCCAGATTTCAAGTGAAGCACCAAATCAAATCCAGCTGACGAATCCTATGATCTTCAGTCCTTTTATATCAAACCCAACTCCCTAATCCTTCAACTCTTCTTCTCACTCTCCTCTCTTTCACTCGCTCCAATGCTTGCCTCTCGCTTTCTTCTTCTTTCTCTTCTCATTCTCTTCTCCAATGTTGTCCATTCCAAACCCAAATCTTCTTCTTCTTCTTCTTCTTCTTCTTCCCCTGTTTCTTCCAAAATCGGACAGGGCTACCATTTAGTCTCTGTTGAAGAAACCCCCGATGGCGGTCTCTTGGGTCTCCTTCAAGTTAAACAACCCAACAAAATTTATGGCCCTGATATCCCTAACTTGCAGCTCTTTGTCAAGTATTTTCATGTTCTTCCAATTTATGTTCTGTTTTTTTTTTCTCCACTTTTTAGCCTCTGCATTTACTTCATTTTTTCTGATTCTTTGTTTTCTTCTTAATGTTTTGTAAGGCATGAGACAAACGACCGCTTGAGGGTTCACATCACCGACGCCGAGAAGCAAAGATGGGAGGTGCCATACAATCTCTTACCTAGAGAACAACCGCCAGTGGCGAAACAAACCATCGGAAAATCAACAAAGAACTCCATTACAGGATCTGAATACGTGGGTAGTAACCTAATCTTCAGTTACACATCAGACCCATTTTCGTTCGTAGTGAAAAGGAAATCGAACGGCGAAACCCTTTTCGATTCGAGCTCTTCTGATTCAGACCCATATAGCAATTTGGTGTTTAAAGATCAGTATCTGGAGATTTCAACGAAATTACCAGAAGAGGCTGCGTTGTACGGGCTAGGGGAGAACACCCAGCCACATGGGATTAGATTGTACCCAAATGATCCTTACACTCTGTACACAACGGATGTGTCGGCCATTAATCTGAATACAGACCTTTATGGATCTCACCCAGTGTATATGGACCTGAGAAATGAAGGAGGGAAGGCTTCGGCACATGCGGTGCTGCTGCTGAATAGCAATGGAATGGATGTGTTTTACAGAGGGAAATCTTTGACGTACAAAGTCATTGGTGGGGTTTTGGATTTTTACTTCTTTTCTGGACCTTCACCACTTGATGTTGTTCAACAATACACTTCCCTCATTGGAAAACCTGCTCCCATGCCTTACTGGGCCTTTGGTATCATTCCATCCCTTTAAACTCTTGTTTGTGATTGGATTTGGTTGTTGATGAATTGACACTAACTTGATTTCATACTCCGTTTTGATGCTCTGTTTTTAGTGGTCCATTTTTTATGCATATTTTTTTTAGTACAACAAATGAAGAGGGGAGGATTTGAATATCTGGAACTTAAGTTCGAATTAGATGCTTCATTTGCTGAGACTTGATTGTTCACAAATAGTTTAATGAATCAACTATATTTATTTGAAAACCTAACGTCTAATTTATTGCTTTTCTTTGGAGACAGTACTATTTTCCAATTGAATGTATTATTAAAGTTATGCCTGTGTCAAGTTTTGGTTAAGTAATTTAATGAAAGTTAAATGCAAGAAAGAACTACTATTATATGTTAAAAGTTAGTTTCCATGAACTTTTAGACTTGTCTCAACAGGTCTCCAAACTTTTGAAGGTGTCAATAAAGTGGAATTCTTTTTACTAACAAATCCTTAAACTTTCCATTTGTAATAAGTTCTAGTTTTTGTTTGATATTTTAAAAAATTCACGAATTTATTGGACAATGACTTTTGAAGTGCTTAAAGACTTTTTTCTTTTTTTTTTTTTTACTTAAAAACACGCACGAACACTTAAAAAGTCATTTCAAACAGACCTCCAATGTCTTATATTAAATACATGATTTAAATTGATATCTAAAAGATTTGTTGATTTTAAAAAAAGATTGAATGTTCGTCCTTATATTAAGGAAAAGGGTTGTTTTGCTACTTTATGTGTCTGTTTACTTGGTGGATTATCAATTTTGGATTCTTGTCATTTTTTACTAAAGTAAATTCATTTATTAAACCCATTGAAGAGGAAAAGATTCTCTCTCTTTCTTTCTTTTCTCTCTCCTTATTAATTATGAGGAGGATACAATCTAATTATAGAATGCTTGGTTATTGTAATTTGTTTTCTGAAAAACAATGCTTGGTTATTCTTCAATACAAGGATTTAGAATCTTTGTTCCAAACATGGAGTTGATTAACTTTTCTTGAAATATAATTTTGATTTGATTAAGGATCTGTTGAGGATTTCAATGAGCAATTCTATATGAATTCTGTCTTTGACTCATTAACTGAAGTCGCATTAGATTAACTTCTCTCATTAAGAATTCTAAATTCCAGATCTTAACATCAGGTTTGGTTAACTATGATTACTGGTGATATGATTTTCCCCCCTTATCTTGGAGGGTAGAAATTTTTATTCCTTCTATAATGATAGGTAGGTGTTGGGTGGTCCCTTTGCCTGTCCTAGGCTTTATAAGTGTATTCAAGTCTCATTTATTTATTTTTCCTTTGGAATCAAGTTTTAGATCCATAAGATATTTATCTCATGATAAGCCAACTTTTTTGTTATAAAAATATATTTTTATTTCTAGCCTTTTGTAGAAAGTTGAGGCCATATGTATTTTCATGAATTTTCCTTTGCTCTATTATTAATAATAATAAATAAATAAATCAACTAAAAACTCCTTTTCTCTTTTCCCCAAGCATGTGTCTTCAAAATGTGGACCCAAATCAATTATTGATATCTTCATTACTCCACACCAATCTATATTTCTACTTTGGTAAATATGATTCTTCATTAATATCACTGCCTCCAGCCCCGCCCGCCCCGTCCGCCCAATAAATATATATAGGCTCTACTCAAAAAACTATTGTACCATAAAAAATATTGTTCGTGTGTTTATCTATTATTTACTTATTTTAGGCTACTCCTCTTATTACCAATTGATTTTGAGATAGAACTCGTGTTACCTATTATTTTTAATGTTGTTATTCATTTATACACCTTTATTTACTGCTTTAACTAAAGCTCTGCATTTATTCAAACTTCTAATGAAATTTCATCTCTTGGTGTGCAGGATTTCACCAATGTAGATGGGGTTACCATAACCTTTCTGTTGTTGAGGATGTTGTTGAGAACTATCAAAAAGCTCAAATTCCTCTTGACGTTATTTGGAACGATGATGATCACATGGATGGACACAAGGATTTCACTCTGAACCCCATCAGTTATCCGCGTCCGAAGCTTCTAGCTTTCCTGGACAAGATACATAGCATTGGCATGAAGTACATTGTGATCATTGACCCTGGCATTTCTGTTAATTCCAGTTATGGTGTGCATCAAAGGGGCTTGGAAAATGACGTTTTCATTAAGTACGAGGGTGAACCATACTTGGCTCAAGTTTGGCCTGGTGCCGTGAACTTCCCTGATTTCCTTAATCCCAAAACTGTTTCGTGGTGGGGTGATGAGGTCCGCCGTTTCCATGAACTTGTCCCTGTTGATGGGCTGTGGATTGATATGAATGAAGCCTCAAACTTCTGTTCTGGATTGTGCAAAATCCCGGAAGGCAAACAATGTCCAACTGGAACAGGACCGGGCTGGATTTGTTGCCTGGACTGCAAGAACATTACAAAAACAAGATGGGACGATCCACCTTACAAGATAAATGCTTCAGGTTTGCAGGTGCCAATTGGCTTCAAAACAATTGCAACCAGTGCAGTTCACTACAATGGTGTTCTTGAGTATGATGCTCACAGTCTCTATGGGTTCTCTCAATCCATTGCGACGCACAAGGCTCTTCTTGGTCTCGAGGGGAAGCGGCCGTTTATCCTTTCCCGCTCCACATTTGTTGGTTCAGGCAAATATGCAGCTCATTGGACTGGGGATAACAAGGGAACATGGAATGATTTGAAGTACTCTATTTCTACAATGCTTAATTTTGGTATATTTGGAGTGCCAATGGTTGGTTCTGATATCTGTGGGTTCTATCCAGCACCCACAGAAGAACTCTGCAACCGTTGGATCGAACTTGGTGCCTTCTATCCATTCTCTAGGGATCATGCCAATTACTATTCCCCAAGACAGGAGCTTTATCAGTGGGAATCTGTTGCTAAATCTGCTCGAAATGCACTCGGGATGAGGTATAAGCTCCTACCATATCTATATACATTGAACTATGAAGCTCATACAACTGGAGCGCCAATTGCTCGACCGCTTTTCTTCTCATTCCCAGATCTTAAGGAGTGTTACAATGTGAGCACTCAATTTTTGCTTGGGAGCAGTGTTCTGGTATCTCCTGTGCTCGACAAGGGAAAAACAAAAGTCAGTGCAATGTTTCCCCCAGGCACTTGGTACAGTTTGTTTGATATGACACAAACCATAGTATCAGACGAAGTTCAATATCTGTCTCTTCCTGCACCATTGAATGTTATTAATGTGCATTTGTATCAAAACACCATTCTACCAATGCAGCAAGGCGGATTGATTTCAAAGGAAGCTCGAAAGACTCCATTCACTTTCATCGTGGCCTTCCCTGCCGATGATAGCAAAGGAGAGGCCAAGGGAAAGCTGTTCCTTGATGAGGACGAGCATCCGGAGATAAGTCTTGGAGATGGTTTATCTACTTATATTGAACTTTATGCAACTGTGAGCCAGGGGAGTGTTAAAGTTTGGTCTGCAGTTCAAGAAGGCAAATTTGCTCTGGAAAAGGGTTGGATAGTTGAGAAACTTGTTGTGTTGGGGTTAGATGCAAGCAAGCAGGCAAACGCCCTTGAGATCAACGGAAATGCAGTTGCGGGAGGTTCGAATATCGAGTTTTACACGACAGAACAGAGCTATCAGCAAGCAGAACTGGAGGACGGAGGGGATAAGAGGAAAACTGCCATGGTAGAGGTCAGAGGATTGTCATTGCCTGTTGGAAAGAACTTTGAAGTCTCCTGGAAGATGGGATAGAAAGTGGAGAGGTAGAAATTCTACTCTAGATTGTCTGATTGAGCATCATTTTTTTCTTTTTTTTTTTTTTCCTTTCACATTCCCCTTCCACACTTTCTTGGAAATTGGTTGATGGTTCCGGGTTTTTTCTTTTTTCTTTTTTTTTTTTTTCCCCTCCCTACTCGTTTTTCCCTTTATTGCTTTGATGGAAAAGAGATGAGCCAAAGCAAAAAGCATATCTTCATCCTTATCCATGGGAACAAGCCTTGTACTTGTGTTCATCGTTTTATGTAGTTTGAGAATAAAGCAAGTTCCTATCATTAAGGGTTAAAAGCAAATCAAATGTGTACTGAAAAATGGTCAATTTACTTCCTTCCGCTAACACAGAATGTGAAGTCTTTGTTTTAGAATAATCAACTCAAGAACTATTAAAAAGACTGGTCGAAAGAAGCGTGGGATGCACATGGCATAAAAAATGTTTGACAAAATAGTGCTCTATCTCTTTGTTAATTTACCATATATGTTAAATGGGTTGGATGTGGTTGAAAATGAGGAGAAATTATGCGGATGGCATCCTTTTGGAGGCCTAAATAAAAAACGGCCCATTTTCAAATTCACTTGAAATTTTAGCTTTTTGCTTGCGTTAGTCGCATGTGAAAGTACCAATTTATCCCCGAGTCATGCGCGAGGGTTGTAGGCAACCACAATTTCTCGCTTCTTCTTCTCGCTCAACTTTTTTCCTCTCGTTTCGTTGTCTTGCTAAAAATTCGGCTCTCCCGCTAGTTGCTTTCTGTTGTTAATTAATGTTTCTGTACGAATTTGCTTGAAAATGCAAAACTCTGGTTCTTTCAAATCAAATTAAGGAGTAGTGTTTTCCAAGCTAAGTCTACACTACTTTAAATAAAGCATAAAATGTCAAAGAAACCCATTAGATCGAACTCATTGGTTGTGGATGACCCATTTTCTATACAACTACAAAGTTCTCATTGGTTGTGGATGACCCATTTTCTATACAACTACAAAGTTCTCATATACAACATTCTAACATTTTAGAGATTGTTGAATCATCATATACATTTTGTTTATGCACACCAAGTAAGTAAATGTTAAGTCTTTTATTTGTTTATTGTTTATCACGTAACGAGAGAGAAAAACGAGTGTATCAGAGTGCCAGAAAATATAGAAGAGAGGAATAAACGAGAGGAAGAAAGTGGAGCGAGAGGAAAAGAAAAAATGGCTGGAAGAATCATGTAAACGAGAAAAGAAAGTGAGAGCCTGAAACAAGAGCGAGAGTTTTATAGAATCAAAATTTCTAATTTTTTTTTCTTCCGCTCCAATTTTTTTCTACAAAATAGCAAAGGATGGAAGAGAAGCAGCTTTTCAGTTGGTATGGTTGTATATGGGAAGACAAAGTAGAATGCTACAAGGGAGGTCGTACGAAGGGTATCATGGTGCCGAACATTGAATTATAGTCAATTAAGTGCTACATTATACGAACTTTCAAATGTCAGTTCTTCAGAGTTCAACATCATAATGAGGGTCAAATATAAGTTAGATTGTGAATGTACTCCGATTTTCCTAATGGATGACGGCGATGTTAGATTTCTCCTCTCAGAAATGGATCGTAACAAACCTCCTATATTTGTCAGTTTTGACGAGACTAATCAAGGGTGAGCTTTTGATGGCACATTTGCAGAACATGAACTCATGTTGGCAGCGGGTAACAATGATGAGCCGGATATTTTTCCATCTATAATCTCTATGGAAAACGACAACTTGAACCCATGGATAGCTAGCCAACATTATTTAGGCTGGAAAGGGGGGACGTAATGAAACCATTGGTGATGCTATTATTAGGAGTCCCTCACCCCATCACACTCCTCATCTGACTACCCGTGATGTGATGGGTGGTTCTTTTATTGATGATGCTACTGTTGGGAGTACCTCATCGCAACCCACTACACATCTGACTGCATGTATTGAAATTGGTGGACTTTCTTTTGGTGGTACTACCCCAACCCATTCCATTCCACATCTGACTACATACACTAAAATGGATGGATTTTCTGTGTTGAATGTACCTTGGCAGAATCCAATTTTATGCAATGATTTTAGGCATCTCGTTGGAAACGCCCCTCGACAGATGGAGGCCCCTTAACAGATGGAGGTAGTAGTAGAGTGTGGTCTTTCTGAAATAGGACCATCTGTGAGAACTGCAAGCTGAACATGAGATACGATCATGCAATTAGTGCCAACGTCAGATGAGGATGTTGAGATTGGTCAGATATTTTTTTGTAAGAACGACGTGAAGATGAGATTATCCATGTTAGCCATCAAGAAGAATTTTGAGATGCGGGTAAGAAAATCAAATAAAAACCTCTACAGTGTGCGATGCATCCATGAGATGTGCAAGTGGGAAATTCGTGTAGTTAGAATGAAGGGTTGTGTCATGATAACTTGTAGAAATACAAGTTATTATAGTCACTATTTGAATTAATTAGAGTAACTTTAGGGCTAAACGCATGATTTTGGCAGTTGAATTGTGTAAAATGTATTACCATGCGTTGATACCATTTACAAAAGAATATATCTGAAAAATATGAGCTTTTATATTCTTAATGCAGGATTAAGTAGAAAAGAAGCAAAAATAATCCAAGTACTAGAGAGGAAGCTGCTGCGAGAACAAAAGTGGAAACCCATCCGTCGAGACCATGCGCTGAGAAGAAAAAGCAGATACAGATGCCTGGGCAAAAGCTGTCATGTCAATTTGCAAAAGGATTACACGTTATCAGATCATAGTAGAACCAATGGGCCGACAATGTGAAAAGTTTGCGCAGCAGGGCATGAAATTTAATGCAAAGGTGTCAGGTCATCATGAGTTCACCTTTTCGACGCCTATAAATAACTCAAAGCTTCTCCATTCAAAAGGAGGAGAGAAACGAGTTCAAGAGGCGAAAGCTCTACACAAATTCTCCCTCACCATAACCAGCCTCCATTTCAAGCTCTTTTGAGATAAGGATTCTGAGAATTTTCAGAGCCGTCTCCCAGTGAGTGAGAACCTTCACATTATGAAATTTATGTATCAGATAACAACCATCTCAAGCCTCCATGAACCAAGACGTTGCCCATGGCGGCTTGACGTCTTCCATTTCTGTTCTATCTCCATTTCCCTCCTTCTTACTTATGTTTTGTTAATGACAGTTGAGAGAATGGTTTATTTTCTTAATATAAGTTTGATTGACGATTATCTTCCATTTTTTTCCATATTAAATACGTTACACCATGTTGTTTGACTGCTAAATGAGTTAGATGTTCGAAGTTAGTTTTTCTTAAGCAATATTAAGTATGTTACATCTTGAATAATGCATATCATTAGCTTGCATAACTTTGTCTGACAAACAAATTTAGCAAGCACGACTGTCTAACTTGAGAGAGTAGATGGTTAATCTTTAGCATTTATCAAGACTAGATGAGGTTCAGAGATGTAGTTCATCTTTTGCCAATGCAAACTTACCATGCGTCGTAGAAATAAGATTAATGTGGCGTCGAAACATCGAGAGATGGATTCACAAACCCAAAGTTTGTAGGTATGTAAATATACTTAAATATGCTTAAGTAACAACTAGCTCCTACGTTAACTCTATTTTTATCGCAAGGTTCCACCGTCATTCTCAACACATGCTATCTGACTCTAAATGACATTTGATTAACCTTCTCCGCGTCCACCTCATTGTTAATTGTAGGAAATTTTATTCATTCTTTATGTATAGTTTTAGGTACATACAACTCTTGCACATAATACATGTATAGTCATCGCATAGTCTTGTATATATTCTCAACACCTAGTTATTACAAATCCCTGTGTTCGACCCTGGACTCACCAGGAAACCTATAAGAGCTTACACTTGGGCTTTTATAGGAAAACTTGCTTATTAATGATCATACTTGAGTAATTTTCGACGCAACTCTATACTGAAATTATAACATCTAATACACATTATGCTCAACAAGCTATGATCCCAACATGTCACATTCAAGATCACTAAGTATAGAGTCGTACACACATGTTCCATTGAGGTTTTGAATCATGACTACCGCCAAGCAAATGCATTTGTAATTAGGCAACTCATTAAGGACAAGTTCGGAGTTGGTCGAGTTGATAAGCCGTGCCATATTATCGAGGATATACGATAAGAGTATGGTGTGAATATCAGCTATGACAAGGCATGACGTGCTAGGGAAATCGCTTTTGCTATTGCAAGGGGAACCCTCGAGGATTCATACTGCCAAACAAGTGCATTTGTAATTAGGCAACTCATTAAGGACAAGTTCAGAGTTGGTCGAGTTGATAAATCGTGCCATATTATCGAGGATATACGACAAGAGTATGGTGTGAATATCAGCTATGACAAGGCACAGCGTGCCAGGAAAATCGCTTTTGCTATTGCAAGGGGAACCCCCGAGGATTCATACCACCAAGCAAGTGCATTTGTAATTAGGCAACTCATTAAGGACAAGTTTGGAGTTGGCCGATTTGATAAACCGCGCCATATTATTGAGGATATGCGACAAGGGTATGGTGTGAATATCAGCTATGACAAGGCATGTCGTGGCAGGGAAATCGCTTTTGCTATTGCAAGGGGAACCCCCGAGGATTCATACTGCCAAGCAAGTGCATTTGTAATTAGGCAACTCATTAAGGACAAGTTTGGAGTTGGCCGAGTTGATAAACCGCGCCATATTATCGAGGATATATGACAAGAGTATGGTATGAATATCAACTATGACAAGGCATGGCGTGCCAGGGAAATCACTTTTGTTATTGCAAGGGGAACCCCCGAGGATTCATACCACCAAGCAAGTGCATTTGTAATTAGGCAACTCATTAAGGACAAGTTTGGAGTTGGCCGAGTTGATAAACCGCACCATATTATCGAGGATATACGACAAGAGTATGGTGTAAATATCAGCTATGACAAGGCATGGTGTGCCAGAGAAATCACTTTTGCTATTGCAAGGGGAACCCCTGAGGATTCATACGTTGTATTGCATGCATATGGAGAAACATTGAAGATACAAAATCCTAGGACCGTATTTGAAATTGAACTTGAAGATTCTTAGTACTTCAAGTATATGTTCATGGCACTAGGTCCGAGTTTAAGAGGGTTCAAGAACTGTTGTCCCGTGCGCTGGCAACAAACTCTGGAACATGTAAACATGTATCTTCCTCTATATGGCCCCCCTTCTCATGTTGTATGGGTTGCCTTCTCGAGGGGCACCTTGTGCTCAAACTAGAAGGGCATCGCATCCTCAAGGGGCATCTCACGCTCTACATGGTCCTCGTCATGTGTATGGATCAGCTTCTTGAGAGGCACTTCACCTTCTAAGCTTCTTGAGCTTCTGATGCTGAAGGTATCATCTCCTTGTCTTGGGTCTCCACGTATACGGTTCGTTGGTCAACTGGAGTGTCTCTACCTCTCTGCATCAGACATTGTAAGAGTGGAGATGATCACCACCTATATGACAAACAATTTAAACTTAAAGTTAAGTTCGGTTAAGACATCCGAATTAATACAAATGGACGATGACAAACAATTTGTATACCGCACGAGAGTTAAAGAGATCCCTCTGTAATAACTTGTTTGCCAATGAATGGGTGCATGACCACCTTAAACATTGAGGCACTGCATTATCGTTAAGCTAGACTGTAACACTCTCGGCTATTGTGGATATCGTCTTATATGCCTAAACCTACAAGTATTCAAAATAGTGCAATTTCGTTAAGACCTTATTCATATAAGTATGAAAATGTTTAAATTCACCCTATTGTTACTTGGAACGCATGAGGGAATCCTAGTAGATTGTACTTTAGCACGTAGTTCTTATTTGTTTTGGCTTGTTGCTTGTACAATCCCTATCTTTTAGTGCCTTCTGAAGGTCATTGAAGGTTCTCTCTTGTAAAATATGTCCCCAGTCAATGTTGTTGAAGTACTCGAGATCCTCCATATCATCCAGCAACGATTTATCAATACTGCTTTTAGTCTTGTCTTTTCCTATCAAACCCAACTCATAATAATATACAAAACTAACCTTCACAGCATCCAAGTCGTTTTCAAACATTAACTCCTTATAGCACTCTTCAAACTTTGTCAGGTGCACTTCCATTGCCATTAAATTATTGAAGTACTTGATTCATAGTGATACAGTCACATCAACACTACGAACCAGGTTAGTAGGTGACCACCACAACCTCGTCACCAATAGAAACTCCTCTTTTGAATATTCAACAATCTTTTCATTCAACTCAAAGCTCATAACATCTACCCTATTACTTTGCACCTCCCTCAACAAGATATGATGGGCTAACAGACTGTTGAAGACTATGCCCATGTCCACAAATTTTCCAAATACAGTCCTCCTAAACAATTGTAGCTGTCAGTCTGTAAGCTTCTCTTTGATTATCTTATTTGCAATCCCAATGTGGGATGAGAGATTCGTAGCTTGGCTAGAAAAACGATCCTCAACCTTAATCTTTAGGTTAGCCATCTATCACTACAAGTAAAAAAACAAATAAGTTAGCATGAAGCACAAAACAGAAAACAGAAAATAGAAAACGAAACAGACAATAAAATCGTCTCTACCAAAATCTCGTCTCTTCCTCTCGTCCTTTTTCTCTCCCATTCTTCCTCTCCTTTCTTTCTCCATCTTCTTCCTCTTCTCGTTTCTTCTTCTCTTTTCTTCCTCTAATTTCTTCTTCAATTTTCCCTTAGTTTTTCCTCTAATTTCTTGCTATTCTTCCTCCTCCAAATTCTTCCTCGAATTTCTCGCTCTCAGTTCTTCCTCTAACCCTAAATCCTAGCATGCATCCGAAAGGAAAAGCATAAAACGAAATGACGAAGTTTACCTTTCGAGATTAAGTTCTATCAGTATGAAAATTTCAGAGCTGAACGAAGAATGAAAGGTGATCGGTAACGATTGGGGAACTTAAGATGGAGAATTTGGGATAGGAAGGTGAAATTAGGGAACGAGAAATCCTATAGAAGTGGAAGAAGTGACCATTTGACGTTAGAAATTTATTTTAAATGGTCAATTTTAAGTTTGATAATGAACGAAACAAAGAAACGAGAGGAAGAAAGTTGAGCGAGAAATCGTGGCTACCTGCGGCCTTCGTGTGCATTTCAGGGACAAATTGGTACTTTCACACATGATTGATGCAAGCAGAAGGCCAAATTTAAGGTGAATTTGAATAATGGACCATTTTTCATTTGGGCCTCCAAAAAAGGAGGCCAACCATAAAATTTTCCCTTGAAAATTATTAGAGACATTATTTTAGAGGGGAAAAAAATATATATATTTTTTTTAATGAATATGGAATTTTAATAAATGACATAAAATTTAAAAGTAAAGAAAGAGAGAAAAAGTATAAAAATAGATGGAGGAATCAAATTAAAATTTATATGATGGACTGGATAAAATTGATACAAAAGTGACATAAGAATCTAACTTATTACTTCGTGGAACAATTCTTGTGTGGTTCTTGGAATAGTGAGTTCGAGAATAAAAAACAAAGCATATATTTCATTTAAGTTATATACTTTGATTTTTTAAAAAGAGAGAAATTAAATAAGTATTTAATAAATCTGATCCTTTTAAGGGAAAATCTATTTGTAAAAAAACTTTTTTTTTTTTTTTTTTTTTTTTTTTTTTTTTTTATGTATGGAAGAAAAAATTTAAATATTTTTGTGGTTGACATAAGATGAAACATTTTGAGATTATTTTGATAATTTTTCAGAAATCATTCCTATTATTTGCATATATATATAGCAAAATAATGCTAAAATATTACAAAAACCGCAAAACTTAAAACTAATTGCAAATATAACAAAATTTATCTTCAACTCATAAAAAATGTCCTAAAAGCCCTTTAAACACACGAAAATATGCTTGAGGCAAGAAATTCCCAATTTTTGAAGTCTATTAGTAATAAACTCTATCATTGATAAAATTCTACCGTGATAGATTTCTTTTTTAGATAGTCTCAATGATAAATTTTTATCAGCTATAGAAGTCAATCATTTATAGACTCCTTTAATAGATAGACCTCAATAAAAATCACTAAAAATCACTACTCATGAACATATATGATTCAATAAGCTCATTATTAGAATCTCTCATTCTAAAATGTCAATTCTGCTGGGATTTATGCCATAAATCTCATGGTTTGTAATGTATAAACAAATTATTTATTTAATAAAATAAAGAGTCATTTTATTTGACCTTTAAACTTGCGTGACTCAATCCAATAAACTAAGATCCAAGATTATTTAATGTAACTTGAACTCTATGTGGCTAACATACAATCGGCAATTTGAGAGACCGATCGAAACCAAATTTTTCTTTAAACTCGAAACATGATAAGTATCATCAAGAGAAACACCACCAACATTTGATGCACTATTCTCAACATTAACATGCCCTTCTTCAATAACAAGATGTAACGAATTATTGGTCGTCACAAGTACTCTTCCTCCTTGATGAGCACAGACATAAAAAAGAAGAGAAATATTTGTAGTTGCATGATGAGAACAACCAAAATCAACAATCCAATATGTATTGTAATTTTAGAAATATTGGCATGCAAATTAATAGGTTGATAAATAGCTTCAATTGATAAGCATTGTTCCCATTTAATTTGTTTCAGGTCTGTTGTTTTCTTGTACAACATTTGCATATGTTTCTTTGAGATATATCCACACGACAATTTGGTCTAATATGACTAGATTTCCCACAATGATGGCACACCACCTTCACCTGACAATCACATTTGATGTGTACTGGCTTGCTACACCTAAAACATCCCTTCAATTTGCTCTTGGACTGCCCATCAACCTTGCAATTGTTGCTATCATTTGGAGAATGCTTGGAAGAATAATTATCTTTCCTTTGTCTTTTGCATAAAGAACAGCTTCCACCTTCGGGTGCTTGTTGTTGCCAAGCATTTGAGTCACACTACAAGAAATCGGCCTTTTGCCGACGCCAAAAAGTGTGGCGTAAGTCGAAAAAAGAATCAGTGTATCCTATACTGATGTAGTGCAACCATCGGCGATTATTGTTTGCGTAGGTGCGTCAACAGAACCAATGCCGATGTTAGGTGTTGATTGGAACTATCGACGCCTGTCGTGAAGCCAAACCTTCGTTGACGTTAGCAAAACGCGACGGCAAACGTTTGGTACGCCAACGATTAGATGAGGCATCGACAGTTCTTGCATGCCGACTATATGCAGACGACGTCGACATATCTCCACAATGCCGATGACACGTACTTGGCGTCGATATTTCTTATATGGCAACGATTACAATGTGGTGTTGGCATAAGCTTTTTTTTTTTTTTTTTTTTCAAAATTCTTGCTCATACCAATTGGTTTGTACTTAAAATGAAACAAATTATACCAAGTGATAAGCAAAATCCATTCAATATTACAAATACATCATTAAGTTGTCTAGTTCCATAAATACATAATGTTACAAATACATTAAAGAAGTTTGACAGTCCTAAAGCATAGACATTACAAAAAAAAAGTGAAGACCGACTTCTAGCTTGGTTGAAAGTTGGTCCTGGAAAATAAACAACAAAAACAAAAGTGAAATACTGATTATAATTATAACAAAAATGTATCAAGCACAAATTTAATACATCTTATAGAGAGAGATGAAGAGAGAGCGAGAGGGAGCGAGGGAGAGAGCGAGAGGGAGAGTTTGCTCTCTCAATCTCGCTCTCTATCTCTCAGTCTCAGTCTTACTCTCCCAATCTCGCTCTCTCGCTCTCACTCTCTCAATCTCGCCCTTGAACAACCCAAGATAATTTCACATCCTACGAGCAAAGGGAGCAACAACAAATGAGTGATCAAACACAAGATTTTCAACAAACTAAGAACATCAATATTATTCGCCAAATGCGCTAGAACCAATCACATATTCAAGGGCCAAGAAGCTGCAGTTAGCTTTGAATTCTCACATACAAATTTGTATAAAGATGAACCCAATGGAGGCGTTTCAAGGAACATAAACTAATCATAAAATCTATAAACGATTTCATATGATGCTACAAGATTAAATTGATTGAGCTTAATCAAAACCTCTAACCTACTACTTTTCAAATGGAAAGTTTGCTTACATTATGTCCTTACAAACTACTAACATATGAATGTATTACACTTGCTACCATAACTGCAGGATAGCAACAGACCCCAAACAATCTCAATATGCAAGATTTATTAACATATGAATGTATTACACTTGTTACCATAACTGTAGGATAGCAACAGACCTCAAACAATCTCAATATGCAAGATTTACTAACATATAAATGTATTACACTTGCTACCATAATTGCAAGATAGTAATAGACCTCAAACAATCTCAATATGCAAAATTTCCATTCATATTAGTTTGAAACAATCTAAAAAAAATAGCAGCTCATACCTAATTTGAAGGTCCTCCCTGTGAATCCATAAATTGTTTCATCATTTCTTTCAGAACGTCTATCTCTGCCTTTGGTGCCATAAACTCTGCCCTCGTTGCATTCCTTGCTTCCCTCTCTTGTTGAATCTCTGCCTTTTATTCTTGAAGTTGCTCTTTCAAGTTTTGTATCTCAATTGCTTGTTCGTACTCTCTATGTTGCATAGACTCAATCGATGATGAGGAGATATACTTTCTTGGCTTTGGTTTTGGCCCCCAACCGAGACCTTTAGCATGTCCCGGCCGTCTTCCCAACACCATCTCACATATTTCTTCCTGTGAAAGTGGTTGACTCCCTTCTGAAGTTGACGTCCCTTCTAATTCCATCATCCATGTCTATAATTAAAACAATATAAATGAGCAATAATATATAACACGTATTTAAATGAGCATATCTTACGTAATGAAAACACCGTACATGTGCATCACTTGCGGCTTGGTTCACCCACTGGTCATCTCGTGAGTGTGTTTTCTTAAATAGGTCAATTGGTCCACACTACTGACCATCTTTCACACTCTAAAATCCAAAAGACGCGTAAAGTAAAGTTTATTACTGATTAAATATAGATAATGAATCACTGTCAAGCACATGTCTCATGAGTTCTTGTTGTATGTTGATGAATGTCTTAGGCCCTGCTCGATGATTGAATTTTAGTTCTGCCTGATTCTTCTTATTAGTCTCTGCCATTTTCTAATAGAGATAGAATAAATGCGTAAGAAACACCAAATTGTATAAAGAGAAAAAACTAATAAATGTAAAGTAAGACCATACCTTAAATTTAGGGCTCTCAAAATTGTTGTACAGAAAATGCCAATCTTCAATGATGGATTTAAATCGTTTGGGTGGGTTTGCACATGCCTCTTCAAGGTTGTTAAACCGCTTGTAGTGTTTACGCAAATCTAACTTATACTCTTTAAAGGATGTGCATTAACCTTACTAAAAAGTTTAGTGAATTGTATTTTGTACAACCAGGGTATAATTGATTACGTGCTTCATCTAATAAATCTTCAAAAACCTTGAACTATCACTCTCAATCTCGATATCTTCTTCATCTAAATCTTCATCGATAATTCGACCTTGTAAATCGTTTAGAATATTTAACATCTTATTTTCTTCAGTTGGCACATCATTAAACTCTGCATTACTGAATCCTTCATCATGTAGTAAGCGAGATGTTTGATTTAATTTCGATGACAAATTAACTCCTTCTCCATGGTATACCCATTGCCTATATGAGGGAGACATTCCGTATGTGAACAAATGTTGTCGAACCCCATCTAGTGATTCCCAGATTGTATTCATACAATTCTTGCATGGATATTTTTTTTTCCAAAGTTATTAACATGGGACTTCACTTTCTCAAGGAATTGGGTTACTCCTTCCACATAAGCCATTAAGAACTTATCTCGAAGTTGAATCCAATCTTTATTCATTTTTAATGATATTTGTTCCAATTAAACTCTTGGTTTATATAGTCTTCAAGTCCCACTCCTAAAAGAATTACACAAAAGATCAAAGTTAGTATTAACTAACATATATGATCTTTATATGTTAGTTAATAATGCACAAAATCATCCAAATAATGCTCAATTTGATAAAATTAAAGGTTGCTTTAATGGCACATCTCAATGCATCTTGTCTAGATCTAAAAATACAACAAGTTAGCTTCTCATTACATTTAAACAATCGATTTTTTGGAGCTTTCTCGGTTGAATTATGACCAAAACAAACTAATTATAATTAGTCAAAATAATGCACACTTTGAACATAACAAATACCACAACCATAATGCACAACCATAATTTAACAAATTCATCCAAATACCACAACCATAATCAACCTACTTCTCTAAACTTAAAAAAATAAAAAAAAATAAAAAAAATGAAAGAAAACAAAATCAACAAATTCATCCAAATAAAGCACAATTTGAATTTCGTGAGCCGAAATCAAGCACGTATTATAGAAGACCATAATGTTGAGAGAGATCTTACCTCAAGACAATCAAAACCCACGGATCCAGATAATTTGGGGAGAGCGAATAGATGGAAAGACCGATTGTTCTTGTTCACAAAGAGAGTGAGAGAAGATTCCAAAGAGATCGAGAGAGAGATTTTTTGAGAGATGAAAACCGGTAGCCAATCGAAGATTGACGAGATGAAAATCGACAGCCGAATTTTTTTTAAGAGAGATTTTTTCGCTGCGCAGCCGAAGGAAGGAGAAAGAAGAAGAAAATTAGGGTTTTTTATTTTTAGAATTGTAAGGCGTCGGCAAAGGTCACCCTATGCCGACGACATGCAATCTACCGTCGGCAAAGGCATAGATTTTTCGAGTGTAGTCTTAGTTTCCGTCGGCAAAAGCCTCTTTTTGCTGACGGTACTAAATGACAATCGGCAGAGACCCCCACCTACAGACGCATAAAAAAGTAGCATCGGCAAATATCCCCTCTGTCGACAGATGTATATAATAGCGTCGATAATGACCCTCTATGCCGACGCCTAAATTTACACCGTCGGTAGAGAGGGTTTTTGCCGAAGGTACTTCGTACCGTCAGTATAGCCACGTTTTATCGACGACATTTTATAGCGTCGACATGACTTTCGTCAGCATAACTGAATTTTCTTATAGTGTCATCAATGCTTCTTAATCTGAGAGCAAATTTTCCAACTCAACGGTAGAAGGTTGATTTACCCAACCTTGTATCGAAGAAATAAACGACATAAACTACATTCGCAATCCACGGGTAAGATAACGACACAAACGAGCATTACTAACAAACTCCTTTTTGTCCAATTCTTTAATTTCTGAACATAAAGTTTTAATTATTAGAAAATATTTTGAAACTGAAAAATTACCTTGAGTTGTTCTAGCAAGTTTTCGTTCTCCAAATACTGCAATCTCGTTGTATACTTCTGAGTGAACAACCTTTCAAGTGGCTCCCACACTTTGTTTGGAGACTTCTTATCACGAACATGCTCGATCCTTACTAATAGAAGTTTGCAAAACAAATAAAGTCTTGCTACACTTGACCTTCCACTTTTTCCGCACCTCAACATTCTCCAGAGTATCTTTTGGAATTAAATCATCACTAGAAATAAGATCCCACAAATCTTGTACTTGAAGAAAAGCTTCCATACATAGCCTCCAGTAGCTATAATTATCACCGATAAGCTTGTCTATACAAATGTTGTTTCCATAGTTCATCTTCACCAAGTATTTAAACTCAAACACAAAACAAAGAACTTGGATGCTCTAATACCATGTAACGAATAACAACAAAATGAAGACAACGAGAGATGGAAACAAAAGAGAAAAACTAAACGGAGGAATCAAGTGCTTCAATTGAGTTCTATATTTTCTCTGTTAAAGTAGAAACAATTACAAGTATTTATAAGCAAATAATAAACTACCCACTAATGCACTAAGCTTAAAATTCTACCACTAACCTTAAAAATCTCCCTTGATCAATCCATTAAACCATTATGCCACTATCCTCCAATTTAGGAGACGCTACCCTAAATAAAAACAATTAACTTCAATTAAAGAAAAAACTAATTTAATTTATAACTTGCAAAATAAGTTTGCACTAATTGTCAACAAAAGTAAATAATTAACTTTTAAATTATTCATGTATATAATATAAATTTAAATGTTCAATTCAAACATATTAATTTATTTGATACTAATTCAGGAAGAAGAAGAAGAGTATACCATTAAATTATTAAAATAAATTAAAAAGAGGCTAATGAAGCAGTGGAGAATACATTTAGCATATGAATTCTTTTTCCCTCTCATTTCCCGCCTAAACTGGAATAATGACATCTGTAATACCAAGTTAAGGAGGAGGCTGGGAAATCCTATTTATATGATTCAAACTGAGCAATTTGTAGTTAGAGCTTGAAGAGCGACTGCATCTGCCTTTCAAAAATTGTCTTCTATGAAGATGTTTTGTATTTCGTGTAAATTTTTTGGTAGCTTATATTTTGCTAACTCACCTTTGTCTTGTCCTCCTTAACATTTGAATTACTTTGTCAGCTACTACAAATCACCTTTAGAAAATGGAGCTACATGAGAAGAATTCATTTTGGGCCTACATTTGTGGGTTGGATCCTCCACAGATCCTCCAAGCCTCAGTCCAAGATTTACCAGCTGAAAGCATGTGAATGGCATCCTAGGTGGTTAAATCTGAAGGGGGGGTGGTGAAGATCGAGAGTGTGAAGGTGCTGAAGAAATCAGTTAGAAAGCATCTCTTACTTGATTCTTTCTTTCTGTATGAAGATTATGATCAGTTATGAGAAACTCAGATTTTCTCTTTGAATTCATACTCTCTATTTTGTTCTCAAAATCAGTAAAGAAGATTGCAACCTTGAAAAGTGGATGCAGCTCTCACTCGAACCATTATATTTCTTCTCACTATTTTTTCTCTTTGATTGTCTTTTGTTGGTTCTAATACACTTGTTTCGATAGTTCGATTTCAACATTTCATTATATTGCCAACAGAAACTGAATCATCGCCCAAAGTTGAACCAAACAGAACGAGAGTAATTGACTTCGAATTCCATGTTAAGCAACGAAAATTTTGAATAAAATAGGGAAGTTTCATAGAATTAATTTGGGGAGACATTCTTCAAGTTATGTTTGTTTTGAAATTTCTTTTGATCGATTGTTTTTTTTTTATCGCATTTGGTATTCGAAATCTAAGAATTTTGGAGTTGTTTGTGATCTCGAGGAAGGAAGCTGAACCCAAATGAGGAATTCATCATTAAAATATTATAAATAAATAAATAAAAATGAATCGGATTGTGATGACATGGTGAGATGAGAAAGTGTTAGGGGTGTTTGGGGTGAGGAGATTAGATGAGATGAGATGAGTTGAAATATGAACTCAACTCATTGTGTTTAGGAGGCCAACTTTGTATGTCACTGACATTTTATACCATGTCCACTAATAGTGCACTCAACCGTCATCACAACTGATGCCTCGTTGCTCAACTCCAGCGACCAACTCTGATGGCCAACTCTAGAGACCGCCTCCAATGTCCAACTTCAGCAACCATTGCCTGCAGCCAACTCCAGCAACATCCAAACACCACTATTGATGACTAACTTCGTCGACCTCCGACGGCGGCCAATCCACAAACTTTGACAACCATTATTTTAAATTATGTCTACAACAAATTTGGACTTTGTTGGCACACGAATTTTTTGTTTTGTTGACGTTCGTGACATAAAACCGTCAATCAAACATTAATTTAAAGCTTAAAAATAAATATTAATTTAAAAATACATATAAAACATCAATAATGATTATATTTAAGTTGACACACAAAATTGTCAATAAAAACACCTTTATTAACCAGCACGTAGGTAAGTTCCGTTAAAACATTGAATTCTCGATTTTTTTTTATTAGTTCTTAGTAGTTTATAATCATTCTTTATAGTAATTTAACATTAATTAAATCAATTTTATCATGTAAGAAGTCAAACATATTTGTATGTAGACACTTTTGAGAAAAATATTGTCTGGCACGTGAGTGTTTTTATTATTATTTTTTTATTAAAAACATTAAAATAAAAATGACTTAACTAGAAATGCCACATGCACAAATTTGCAAAATGATTGCTTAATTTTTTTTTAAAAAAATTGAAATGTATGATCCAAAAGTAAACCCTAAACCCCATTTCTCAACCCCATCTCTCAAAACTCCCAACAATACATGTGTGCTTAAAAAACAATAAAATAAAATGCAATAGTTTATTATATATTTGTGTGTGTATTTATTGAATAAAAAAAGTTCTAAAAAAAATAATCATCGCATAAAGACAGATTATTTATGTAAAAAAAACTGCATAAGATACCCAAAACACAGACATATGAACTCCATAGACATATAAACTCCATAGACATATGAACTCTAGACATATAAACTCAACTCACACTCCAAACAACTCCTTAGTCAAATGTTCGTAACGATGGTGGGAGGTATGAGGGTATAATAGGTATTTGCTTTAAAATGAATGGCAAAATTGGAAGGTAAAAATTTTTCTTTATAGTCCCTTTTACTACAACATAGATAATTATCCTCTTTGATAAGTATTTGGTTTTTAAATTTGAAAGAATTAAGCTCACAAACACTATTTACTCATATAATTTTTTTTTTTTGTAATCTACTTTTAAGTTTTTACTAATGTTTTGGAAAACCAAAATCAGTTTTGAAAATTAAAAAATTAAAAATTAAAAATAAAAACGAAATTGATTAAAGTGTTTCTTCCAAAACTTTGAGAATCATAGTATCAAATTTAAGAGAAAACCAACATAAATTTTAAAAACAGAAAATTTCAAACCAATTTGTTTTCAAATGAGACCTTAACAATCTCCTTTTTAGTGTTGTAGTTCTGAAATTTGTGTTTGTATATCTTCATATCGAAGTTTTCACCCATTAGCTAAATGCAAAATGGTAATACTTAGGACCATTGATGACTTGTAGAAACATAAGTTATCATAGTCTTTATTTAAAATAATTGGGATAATTCAAAAGAAAATGATTTAACTTGAAATGAAAATGGTGTAAAAAGATCAACTCTACGATCAAATTGTTTACAAGACCTTTTTATCCTGGAAACTATAAGATTTGTATCTCTGGACGCGGGATTTTGATGAAACAAAGTTGAAAATAGCCAAGGGTGATTAAAGATGCTGCCAATGGACAAAGTCGAGATCAAATCAGCCAGCTAGCTCATGCATCGAAGAACTCAGAATTGAGGTGAAACATAAAGAAAAGGAAGCGATGTGTGCATGGGCGGTGACTGTCGTGTTAGAGTACAAGTGGATGACTGATTTGACAAAGTCGTGACAAAGCCAATGAACCTGTGACGAGAAGAAGTCTATGAAGCAGGTCATTGAATTAAATGTCAAGCAATCATGAGAACCTCCTTTTGGATTCCTATATATAGCCCACGAGACTTCAACTTCAAGGATCGAATTTTCAGAGAAGTGGTGAAAGTTGTCCTGAATTTCCTTCAACTCCATTTCTATCTTCAACCTTGAGCTTTTCTTTGAGGAACTTTGAGTGAGAGCTCAGATTCTCCTATCTGAAAGTGAGAGTTCATCACCATTTGCTCATGTAATTACCTCGAAGCAACCACCATCAAAGCCTAAGGGAGCAAGACATTGCAACCCAGTGGCTTGACACACTTGTTTCTTTATTGATTTCATTTACTTGTAATTCCATTTGTACCTTTTGAGATTGAAAAACTCATTACACTTCGATATAAATCGGATTCTTCATCTCTCTTTCATTCATCCATGTGTTTCTCATCATCAACTATGTCTAGCTAAATTCTTAAAGGGTTGAGTGGATTAAACTAACATTTTTACAAGTTTTGCATAAGTCTGGTTCATCTTGTTTAATGTATGCTTATAACCTTGCTTGAATCCATCAAACAAATAGATTTAAGTAGTAATAATCAACTGCTTGAAAGACTAAGTGATTGTGAATTTGGTTAAGCAAGAAAAGAATTAGCTTTAGAGATAAAGTTAATCTTTTGTCTATAAGTAACTCTAACATGTGTCTTAGAAATAAGATAAGTGTGACATGGAAACAGTGAGAGGTGAGTTCTCAATTTGTGAGTTAAAGACATGAATCACTTAGAAAAATGTTAGGGAAATAAGATAAGTGGCGCTTATGCATCACTTAGAAAAATGTTAGTGAACTTCCCCCAACCCTACTTTCTCCATTGATTTTTCCTTCTCATCAAAGCATGCTATTTAGTTATAATTGCACTGAGCATTCACACCACCATCACGTTTGACGCACCGCCACTCCGCACATCTACCAATTCATCATCACTCATACTCACCATCATATGTAATTAACCCATTTGAACAACCATGACATCAAATCAACTAAGTTCAAACATAATTTTGTCACAAGTCTCTGAGATCGACCCTGGACTCTCTAGGAACCCTATTAAGACTTACACTTGGGTTTTCTAGGGAAAACTTGCATTTAACGTTAGATCTTTTAACTCTACTTCCATAAGCACGACATAAGGTTATTACAAAATATTCACGCGTAAAAAACGCAACAATCATCCGAAATGCACTTGCATTCCCTCTCATTACTTACACTAAAAAAGAATTAAAATATTTCAAAAAGGAAATGAGAAGAATTTGTCACATAACAAATTGTGATTGGACAATTTGATAGGATGCGTAAAAATAGATGCTACCTGACATGCACCTTTTTAGAGTAATGCATGGAGTAGTGAGACAAAATGAAAAAAAAAAAAAAAAAAGTTGTGAGTGCAATGATAAACTATGCTATGACAAGTATGCTAGAAAAGAATCTCAAGATAAACTATGGAGAAAATCAATGATAAGTTATAACATGCATGCACTACATCGGGTTAAACATAACTAAAAATAAACAAATCTTAGAAGAAAAAAAAATTGGAATACAGTGGTAAGTAAGATTTGACTCATTGACTACCTCTACATTGGGTGCATGATTAGGAGGAATTTTAAAATAGTTAATATCATTTTTGCCGTGTTTAAAATCATTCTAGAACACAACTTTAATTACTCAAAACCAATTTAATAGTTAATTTTATCCTTTTAAACCTATTTTTCATATTATTAAAATCGATTTTGAACGACTAAAAGCAAATTTTAAGCTATTTTTGTGACACCCTAACTTTTGGCCTAGTTGCTTAATAGAACAAAAGAATCCAAAACCTAGAAGAATCATCACGGATGCATGGTTGAGAGGAGTTGGACACATAGTCCCTATCCCGGGGGCTAGGTTGAACGCATGGCGAGACTCAAGATTGGCTTAAGTGTTAAGTTTGGCTAAGTGTCAATTTGCATGCAAAGGACATGCATGGTGACACCACCTAGGTTGATTTGGGTGTCAAACCTAGAGGAAACCATTGGATGACCAAGAAATTACCCAATCTCTATAAATAGGACGAAAAGGAAAAGCTCCCAAAAACTGAGAGTTCACCTTAGAGAGAAGAGAGAAAGAAGGTTTGGAAGAATATAGGAGGAGTCTTGCAACAAAGTAGATTTGCCTTACATCCAAAGAGGTATCTTGTGTCCAAGAAAGATTTTTAGGCATCCAAGGAGTTGTTTTAAGGTTCCAAAGGTTTCCTGGTTGTTGTGCTCTCAGTTCCAAAAGCTCGGGAGAAGCTGAGAAGGTTTGGAAACCAAGTTGGAAGAAGAAACCCTAAGTTGGATAGCTACTTTCTCTGTGAGTGGTTTATTTTCTTTTTGTGAGAGAACGTATTTACATTTTTTATGAATGAATAATAGCACCCTATGAGTTTTATTGGGTAAATATGAATTATTGTAATTATGTGTGCTATGGTGAGATCTCAAATAATTTATCGAGTTTATTAGCATGATGTTGTAAGCATGCTAGGATAATTGTTATTTATATATCGAGCTTATTGGATTTATAGAATATATATATATTGCGGTACTTGGATTTATAGTATTTATATATTGAGCTACTTGGATAAATAGTAATTGCATATCGAGTTTCTTGGATATTGTGTACTAATTTCGATGCTAAAGGAAATTACGAAGGCATCGATGGACAGATTGTGGTCCCCAATGACGAAGTACGGAGAAAAGGCATATGGGCAACCTGAATATATTTTCCAATGCTGAAGTACTGGGATAAGGCATTGATGATTGATGCGCACTTTGAGTGTTAACCGCAAGTGTACGGGTCAAGTTATAATATAAGATGGTTAAGTCCGAATATCGTTCCACTGGAGATCCAATTGGGAAGGTTTAAGTTATTTAGCTATTCTAGAGTTGAATCAATTTTATTTGAGGATTGAAACTGAATATTATAAGTTATGGAAAATACAAATCAAATAAGGAAAGTATTAAAGTGAGAAACACAAGAGTCAAAGAGAGTTCTAGGGTAATGGATCCTTGTTTATTTCATCATGCAATATTATAGATTTCATGGATTTTATTGTAATTCATATGCCTAAGTCTAGAAACTTAATTCCAAGTTATTTTTTCTCAAAAACAACCCTTTCTCATGCAACTCAATTGATTATTAATCTTTTAAAACCAATACAAAATTACATGGCATTAAAAATAGTCTTTAGCAACTTTTATTGTCAACCTAACTACTATCGTGATAGATTAACAACAATTCATTGTTATAGATCAAGTTAAACATACAATCTCTCAATCATACATCTAACCTAACATGTGAGGATGGCCAATCCACAAGAATTAAACACAATAACAATGAAAAGCATAATCATTCGAACAAAACCATGAAAGTCTACAAGATCAACTTTAATTCATAAACAAATCATCAAAACCCTAAAACTAAAGAGTTTAGCCACTCATAGCTTGAAGCAACATGTTTAAGCAAAATAAACAAAGAAAGAGTGTAAAGAAAGGAAAACTCTACTGAAAAGAGGCTCTTGATTGAAGTAGCACAGTCACGATCTCCTTGGCTCTCACGTCAGAATTCGAAGGGCACCACGACTATCTCGAACTCTTTTCCTCTTCCTTGCAACTAACTCACTCTTTGAACTCACTTAATTCTCTCCTTTTTGTGCCTCTTTAGGTCTGTAACTTCCTTGCTTTGCTTTGATTTTCTTTGATCTTTTTGATGATTTGGGCTGCTGGAAACCCCCAAATTTATAGAGTTTGGCCGCCCAAAAATTTACCAAAAACAACATTTTTCATTTAAGGAAAGCTGCGCTGGTCCATAGCGTCGCGGCGCTAGGGTTGCATCAAAAAAGTTTGCTCTCGGGTTTTAGCGCTGCGGCAGCGCCGTCCAAGCGCCGCGACGCTGTGATGCGTTTCAAAAATATTGTTCTCGGGCATTAGCGCGGCGGCAGCGCTGTCCAAGCGCTACGACGCTATCATGCGTTCAACAAGGATGCGTCGAGGCAGCGCCATTTAGGCGCCGCGATGCTACTATGCGTCCAGAATGATGCGTTTATGTTTCAGCACCGCGGTAGCGCCGTCTTGGCGCCTCGGCGTTATCCCAAAATTTGCCCTTTTGAGTTTTTCAGCTCTTTTTCGCCGTATTCTTGCTCGGTTTTGATCTTTTAGTCGTTTCTTCTAATTTTCCTCGTTTTAACCTGAAAATCACTAGCAAACAAGTGAAATCTAATATAAACTCCCTTAATTTGAGAGAATAGATACCTAGTTTTGAGCCTGTGGCGGAGATTTTCCTCATGGGAAGGTTAAGGGGTCGACGGGCCTAGCTCCTAAGCCTATGAGAAGTACCTGAGGGGATGGTCAGGGGACCGACGTGCCTAGTTCCTAAGCCCCAATGGAAAACATAGGGACTTAGAGGTGTCGAGAACAGTTGAATATCGAGATGAGTTTGGCTGTGTCGAGGGCTAGCAGGAAAAGTAGACACTAGAAATAACCCTAGTTGTATTTAAAGCTCGATATGGTTGATTTATACTTGCTTATGATTCATGATTGTGGAATTATTATTACTATTGATTTCGAAAGGGTTAGTGAAGCCCTAGTTGTATCAATCACTCAATAGGCTTCATTGAAGATCGTCCTTTTCTTATGTTTTTCTTTCCAGGTAGCAGAAGGGTTCCCGTTGCTGATTGAAGTTGAGGTCTGCCGAGAGATAATGTGCACTTTGCTGAGGGAGATTGATTAAATTAAGAAATACAGTCATGTCTCCTGTAAACAGATTTGATAAATAGTTGTAATAATAAAGTATGCATTTGATTAATGAATTAGTTTATTTTTTATGCATTAGTTTGGGAAAAGGCAAAGTTTCGACGATAGATGTCGGTAGATGGTCGGCATCTACTGTTCTTATGCTCCGTCTCAGGCTATAAAGGGGTGGCTCGGGGTGGGGTGACAATTTTGCAAACTACAAGAATGGTCTCTAGACGCTTTAGAATCAAAATATGTCATTAGTCACTATGAGCTAGACATTTTGTGATAACTTTACTTCATGAATCTAAATGAGGGTATTCTCCTAGCTTACACTACTCTTTCGATATAGGTGTGGTAGACAACAGAAACCAATGTATGTTTACTGGTAATTCTTATTAATAAAATGAGCCACGTCTCTCATATGGTTGCAAGTGGTTAGATTATGTCAAACAATCTAGTGATATTAAGATTCACTTTGACTTGTTTTGAATATTTTCACCCCTTTGACCTCTTGATGTCTAAAGCATATGCTAATACTTTATATTGGTGGATCATATTGTTAAGATAGCCCATTACACAGCCCATTTATCTTTTTGTTATTTGTTTAAGCCCATTGTATAAGGGCCCGATTCTCTGGCCTATTTTTCCTTTTTATCCTTCTTCTAGAAGTTGTTTGTTATATGAGGAATTATTCAGTGTGTGGGTTTAGAGCAAAAGTTTTTCCTCCTATGATTTTGTTATTGGAATGCCTTGAATCCTAAACCTAATTAGAATTTGTATTTGATATATTTAATTATTTAAATATTTTTCTTCTCCACCTATGGTTTAGAGAAGTGCACTATATAAACTCTCAAACACTATAGATATTATGCAATTTTCTGTGACATTTTGTAATCTTGTAACATTCTCTAATAAAATTGTTCTTCCTTTGCCCTATGGACGTAGCTAACACATTGTTAGTGAACCACGTAAACGTGTGTGGTCAATCTTCTCTATTTTTTTAGGTTCTTTTGTATTCTATAATTGTCGATTACGTAACAAACTGGTATTAGAGCCTAATCGATAGGGTTTCGAAATTCCGCATTTGTTCAACAATTAAAGAATCATTGGTGTGTGAATGTAAAAATCGAAAAATTCACTAAGAGAAACAATTTTAGTCAACTGTTAATGAGATCATTAAGGTTTTGTCTTATTGAACTTTAGCCGACAAGGCCTTTTCCGTTATTTGCCTTCGTCGATTGGTCGACAGAGGCAGATCCGTTGCCGACACAAGGGTGTTTTGTCCATGCGGTCGCTGCTGTTTGAAGGTTTACTTCTATTGTGGTTCATTTTTTAAACTCGTGGAACCTCTATTTTCTACCATGGGTGTTCATGAGCTTCATTTGGGGCTTCTAATCGCTGTTTGTGTTTGCTAGCTGTTTGTGGTTCGTGACTGCCAATTGTGAATTGTGTTGTTTGTGCTTCATCTGTGGTTTCACACAAAGATGAAAATCAAATATGCACAATATTTGTGTTTGCTGGCGTTGTTCATGGTTCAACGCCTCAAATCTGTTGTGGAAGTTGCCACTCGTCGTCCTTATTCGACCTTTGTGTTGATGCCTCTGTGGTTCGTCTTCATTTCATTTGTCATTCAGTTCCTTTATTGATGTGGGGTTTAGTGTGGTGCATCCATTCAGTTTGGTTCAACCCATTTAGTTTGGTCCATTTTGTTGGACTAGTATGGCAACCCTAGAGAGGGTGAATAGGGTTTAATTAAACTTATTCCTAAATATGCTCAAATTAAACTAATTGAATTAATTTTTTAATTAAATTAGTAAAAACCTTAATTGATGCTAAATATCAAGATTGATAAAAAATATATGAAACACAAGATTCAATCAATCTCAATAAAGAAGGATAGTAATTTATAACATGCTACTAAAAATTGAATGCAAAATAAATTGAGAAAAAGTTGGAGAAGAAGACACCGTGATTTTTATAATGGTTCGGTCCAACTCGACCTACATCCACTTTCCCAAGCGCCTCTTGGGATTTCGATTAAAAAAATCTCATTTGACTTTTTCCACGGATGAGAGTCGAACCGCTACCTTGCTCCTTTTTCGGGTTCAAGAGCAAACCCGATCCTTTCCACGGGTTAGGATCCAACCGTTACAATATTCTTGAAGTTTTAAATCACACACTAAAACTCTCTAAAAAGAGTAGATGTACAAATTTGAACTCACAATACTCAATCCTCACAATACAATGAAAGTATCTCTCTAGAATAAGATGAAAAGAAAGAAATTTGAAAGCTTGGAGAGAGAGCAACAATGGTGACCTTTTTCAATTTTTGAAGATTGTAAAATTGTAAAAGTTGGGGAAACTTTTTGGAGAAGATGAAGTATTTAAAAAAAAATGAAAGTGAGTGAAAACCAAATTAATTTGGACCATTAGATCTTTGTAAAAGAAAATTGAATGGTGGAGATTTAAACTCAACTAACCGTTAGACACAAACATATAACAATATTAAATTAATTCTTTTAAAAAAGCAACTAGCCGTTAGACACAAACATATATAATAATATTAAATTCATCTTCTTTTTAAATTCATTTTCTTTTTAAATTCATTTTATTTTTAAAATCATTTTCTTTTTAACATCAATCAAAAAATAAAAGACCCACCAAAATGTCACTTCTCCATTGCTCCAAGTGATACCTTTCAATTTGTCTACTTTGATTAAAAAAAATCTGCCACGTCATTAGCTCGGAATTTTTCCATTAAGCTTGTTTCGGTCATATCTTCTTCGTTTGAACTCCAATTTGAGTGATTCAAATCGCATTGGAACTGTTGTTCCAAACTCCACACAATAGACACTTCAAAAATACTCAAATGGTTAATAAATAAAATCAGGTTTGTTATCATCAAAACACTAATTAATCAATCAATTAAAATTAATTAATTTGAGATTAAGGGCCAAAAAGCCAACACATTTGAGCATTTGGTTCGGTTCAGTGAGACCGGTTTGGTTTGTTCAATTCTGTCAAACCAGTTTGGTTTTGGTTTGGTCTGACTTGATTTGGTTTAGTTCAATTTGTTTTTTTGGTTCACTCAATTTGGTTTGGTTCAAATTGATCCAATTTTGTTTATTTGCAATTATGGCAAAGCTTCATTGCACAAAATTTTGTGGATTTTTTGTTTCATTTTCAAATCAGTCGTTCGTGGGTTTTGTTTTAGATCTCTTTATGAGGATCTTTGTTTTCAACCTAGAAGTTCTTGTTTCGTTCTTCATAGGTTTTGTTTTAGATCTCTTTATGGGGATATTTGTTTTCGACCCAGAAGTTTTTGCTTCCGTTCTTCGTGGGTTTCTATTTCCATCCCAAATCTGCTGATTTGATTCGGAAGTTTCAAACTCAAGATAGTAGGGACACTTGATTACATCCATTCAGATTGTTATAGACCTTCTAGGGTTGAGTCTCCTGGAGGCAGTAGGTACTTTATGTTTATAATTGATGATTACTTGAAGAATGACTTGGATAGTTATAATGAAACATAAAAGTGAAGCCTTTAATAATTTTAAGTAGTGGAAGCTTTTGATTGAAAATCAAACTGGGAAGAAGATCAAAATGTTGTGAGTTGATACTAGTCTGAAATTTTGTGGGTCTGAGTTTAATGAGTTTTGTAACGTTGAAGGAATTTTTCATCACCATATTGTCAGGGATATTTTGCAGCAGAATGGAGTTGCAGAACATATGAATCAAACATTATTGGAGAGAGTGAGGTGCATGCTCTCTAATGTTGGGTTAGCTAGAAGGTTTTGGGTAGATGCAGTAAATACATCATGTTATCTGATCAATCATGGACTTCACACAAGTATTGATTGTAAAACAGCTTATGAGGTGTGGCCTGGTGAGCCTGCAGATTATTCCTTATTTAGAGTTTTTGGTTGTATTGTCTACTATCATGTTAATGAGGGTAAATTTAGAACCGAGAGCTAAAAAGAGTATATTTGTGGGTTTTGGGGATGGAGTTAAGGGATATGGAGTTTGGTCGTCTTCTTAAAGTAGAGTTATACTTAGTAGGAATGTGATCTTTGATGAGAATTCCATGCTTAACTCAAATGTAAAATCTATTGTGACGTCTACTGGTGTGGGAGAGAGTAGTAGTGTTGATAAATAGGTGGTAATGCAATTCATTTCAGTTGTGAATGAATTACAACACCAAGGTGGAGAAGATCAACACGTTACTACAAAAACTATTGTGCTGCCAAAAACTGAGGTGACTGAAATTTCAAAAAATAGTGTGTTTGAGAATTCTAGTCAACAAACAGACTAGCTAAGTATAGCTCGTGATAGTGCTATAAGAGTTGGTGTTGGCCTCCAAAGAGGTATGATTTTGAAGATATCGTGAATTATGTACTACGGGTTGCTGAAGAAGTGGATCCTCATGAGCCATCCACCTATAAAGAACCTGTTTCATGTAGTGAGTTTGCTCAGCGGCTTGCTACTTTGGGGATGAGATAATCCTGTTGATATGTTCACCAAATCGGTTCCACATGGCGAGTTCCAACATTGCTTGGACTTGCTAAATGTTTTGAATTATTAGTGGTTCCTTCTAGGACATTCTGAGGCATGATGGAGAAGTCTTAGTACGTCTGGCAACGTTGTTTATGTTGCATCTAATACATCTGTTATTTGTGAGAGAATTCAAGTCAAGGTGGAAATTTGTTGGAATGCTTTGAATCCTAAACCTAATTAGAATTGGTATTTGATATATTTGATTATTTAAATATTTTCCTTCTCCACCTAGGATTTAGAGAAGTGCACTATATAAACTCTCTAATCCTATAGACAGTATACAATTTTTTGTGGCATTTTGTAATCTTGTAACATTCGCTCTAATAAAATTGTTCTCCCTCTGTCCCGTGGACGTAGCTAACACGTTGTTAGTGAACCACGTAAATTTGTGTATCGATCTTCTCTATTTTTTTTATGTTCTTTTGCATTATTTAATTGTCAATTTCGTAACATTTGTATATATTAATAGATTGTGATCATTCCAATATATAATAAAATTAAGGGTTTTCTCTTGCATTTATCTTCTTCCATGGCTATCTTTAGATTTAAGTTGGTATTACAACTTTTTTCATCTTCCACTTTTCCATCAAACCTAAGGCTTTCTCTCTAAGATGAGCACTCAATTCTGGTGACAGAAGGATCTGAAGGCTCTTCATCGATTTCTCAGTTGTTTAATTCAGGTAATAAAATATCTGTTGTAAAACTCAGTGATGACAATTTTCTTTTGTGGAAATTTCAGGTCATTACAACTCTCGAAGGTTATGATCTAGAAAAATTCCTTGAGACCGATTCGGAACCTCCATCGAAGTGAGCACCTTGATACCACCACTGGTGCCTCATCTTCCACAACTGGTGTTCAGATTCCAAATCCAAAGTATAAAAAATGGAAACGAAAAGATCATCTTATATCCTCGTGACTTCCTAGCTCAATAAGTGAGGATATCCTCAATCAGATGTTACACTATACTTCTGCTAAAGAAATCTGGGCTACTATTCAAGGTATTTTCTCTGCGAGATACTTAGCTTAAGCTATGTAGTTTAAAAATAAACTTCATAACATTAAAAAGGGAGCTATGTCACTAAAAGAATATTTTATGAAAATTCAACAGTGTGTTGATGCTCTTGCTTCAGTTGGTAAGCCCATATCTCAAGACGATCATATTCTTTATATATTGGTTGGGTTAGGTTCTGAATACGAGTTTATGATTTCTGTTATATCTACTCAAACTGACTCTTCTTCTGTTCAAGATATTACCTCACCATTACTTACTCAAGAAAATAGAATGAAAATAAAATCAGTCTTGAAGGGTTATTATCGTATGCTAATCTTGCTACTCAGTTTTCATAGAAAGAGGGAGATACCTCCTCCAAACAAAACTATCCACAAAATTCTAATCATAATAATCATTAGGATAGTTAGCGTGGTGGCCTTAGAGGAGGTCGTCCAAATCGTGGTGGTCGCTCGAATAATAATTGGGGGTAATTGGACTAAACCTCAATGTCAGATCTGCACTAAGTTTGGGCATATTGTTGATCGATGCTTTTTTTGATATATTTCCCCTCGAACAAATCAATCAGGTTTTTCGAATAACCCTGCTTCTTCTCCTTCTGCTAATATGAATGGCTTTCCACAAATGTCTACCATGTTTACTTCTCCGAATTTAAATTTGGATAGTAATTGACATCCTAATTCGGGAGCTACGAATCATATCACTCACAGCTTCAATAACCTATCTACTGGATCTGAGTATAGAGGAGGAAATCAAATCTATGCAGCAAATGGTTCAGGTTTGCCCATTCTTCATTATGGTTCTTCTTTCTTTTGTTCTTCTATAATGCCTTCAAATCATTTGTCTTAAATAATCTTCTCCATGTTCCTTCAATTACTAAAAATTTGATTAATGTATCTCAATCTGCCGATGATGTTTTCTTTGAATTTCACCTTCAAATTTTCTATGTGAAGGATCGGGTTTCTGGCCAAATTCTTCTCCAAGGGTTGCTCCATGAGGGTCTTTTATCAATTCACTATCACTTGATCCTACAAAAGTTCTTTGTCTCATGAAAAGAATGTTACTAAACCTCTAAGTGTAACTACTGTCTCCACTTTGTCATTTGTTTTTAATGTTAATTCTGTTGATATCCTTGGCATAGGCGTTTAGGCCACCCTCATGTATCTATTGTTCAATCTGTGCTTAAAAATTTTAAGTATCCCACAATGAATATAAACAAAATGCAATTTTGTGAGGCCTGCACCTTAAGGAAACATCATGCTCTTCCTTTTCCTACTTCTATTACACAATATACTCATCCATTACAATTAGTTGTTTGTGACTTGTGGTCCAGCCTTCAATCTTTCCAGAAATGACTTGCATTACCATATAAGTTTTATTGATGTCTATAGTAGAACACATGGATTTTCTTTCTTCAATCCAAATCTGAAGCATTATCCAACTTTCAAAAAATTAAAATTCTTGTTGAGAAATGTTGGAAAAATCTATTATAAGCCTTCAAACCAATGAGGGTGGTGAGTTTAACTCTTTCCTACATTTTCTAACTCAACATGGTATTGAACATAGAATTATATGTTCTCATTCATCATAACAAAATGGCATTGTTGAAAGAAAACATAGACACATTATAGACATGGGACTTACCCTTCTTTCCCAAGCAACAATAATACTAGTACAAAATTTAGTATACTTTACACTTTATTTTAGACATAAGACTCAATTTCTAAAAAAAACAGTGGTCCAATGTTGTAGAGACTGAACTAACCATAGTCTAAAATGAATACACCAACTTAGAGACCACGCTTAATAAAAACCATAGTCTAAGAGTATGCTATTGACTAGGGAGTTTTAAAAATTTGGTGTAAAAATTAGCAAGACGCCATGGTTAACAAAAACCATGGTGTAAAAATTAGCAAGATACCATAGTTAATAAAAACCATGATGTAAAAATTAAAATTTCACCACCATTAATTAAAAAAAAAAAAAAAAGAAAAAAAGAAAACATGGTTTATGAGTATGCTAACCGTGGTATAAAAATTAGCAAGATACCATGGTTAGCAGTCTAAGAGTATGCTATCGATTATGAAGTTTTAATCTGTGGTGTAAAAATTTGCAAGACACCATGGTTAATAAAATCAATGGTGTAAAAATTAGTTTTCCACCACGATCAAATATAAAACCATGGTTTAAGAGTATGCTATAGACTATGGAGTTTTAAACTGTGGTGTAAAATGTAGTAAGACACCACGGTTAATAAAACCAATGGTGTAAAAATTAGCTTTACACCACGGTCAATAAAAAACCATGGTCTAAGATTATGCTATAGACAACAGTGTTTTAAAATCATGGTTTAAAAATTAGCAAGGCACCACAGTTAATAAAAACCATGGTGTAAAAATTAGCTCTCCACCATGGTCAATAAAAAACCATGACATAAAAATTAACTTTGCAGGTAAACAAAAATCAGGTGTACCATGGTCGATAAAACTATAGTGTAATAATTAATTTTGTACCATGGTCGATAAAACTATGGTGTAATAATTGATTTTGCACCATGGTCGATAAAAAATATGATTTAAAAATTGATTTTGAACCACGGTCGATAAAAAAACTTGGTCTAAGACTTAACATTATACCACTACTATTGTTGCCTATGGTCTATAATTGGATTGTTGTTTTAACTTTAGTATGATATTTTTAATATATAATTAGTTTTTTAAAAAAAAAAAGAAAAAAATCAATGTGTAACAAGTAACTTTGGACTAAGATCAATAAATAATCAATGTGTAAAAAGTAACTTTGGACCAAGATCAATAAATTCATGGTTTAAAAGCATACTATAAACTACAGTAGTATACATAAAACCCTGATGTGAAATGTAATTTATACCATGGTCCATTACAATTGTGGTCTAGAAGGCAATTTTAGTCAATTATGGATTATAATATTACCAACAAAATAGAATAAAAATAAACACTATACCAATGACAAATGTGAAATGTAATCTATAATCGAATTGATATTTTACTTTAGACCATGATTTTATAATACCATGCTTAAAAATTACCATCATTGAAAATTAACATTTAGGAGGACTTCATTTTCTTGTCTAAAGATGGTAAAGTTTCTTCTTTCCAAGTATATAATACCTTGTTGTTGTGATGTTAATTTTTCTTCCTAGTTAAAATTAGAATATTGTAGCTTTTTTTTTTTTTTTTTAATTTCAAGGATTAAAGGAATTAATTATGGATAAAAAAAAAAAACCAAGAAACAATCTATGTTATATTGCTTTGTTGAAAGTTATAATATAATTTTTTTTTCAACTTTAAATTAGAATACTATATACATTTCAAAGTTTTTTTCTTTGTTATAACTATAATTTTTCTTATTTTGAGCTCTAAAGAGTTTAATTGATATGTTATCTTAAGTTCAATATTTTGGGATTGTTGTTGATGAAAAATAGTAGTTGAATACCCTAGATTTCTATTTGCATAATTGGAAGGAGATCAAAATGAGTGTTATATTGTTACTCTAATCATATCCACTTTATTTGATACTTTTGGTACATCTTTGAACTTTCGGTTACTCTAATCAATCCAATACTCTTGAATTCCATAATAGTGATTTAGAAGATGATCAGAATAATTACGATCGAGAATTTAATGTTCTATGTTCTTATATTTATCTTCTTTTAATTCTTTTTCCCCTTTTTTAGTTCATCAGGAAAAAGAAGATATGCTTGATTAAGTTGTGATTGATGAAGTATACAATGAGTGGGGAGGAAAAAGAAGGCATGCTTGATCAAGTTGTGACTGATGAAGTATACAATGAGTAGGGACGATTTCTTCAACAATACTTTCATGCACAAAATGATGTATGTATAATAGTTTTTAGTTGGCTTGAGTTTAGTACGTTATTGTATTTTTACATTTCTTCTATGTATAAAAGTTTGGGTGGGTTTTTGTTTATTAACATTAAACTTGTGTGCATAAATTGAATATTATAATTAATTGGTTCGATTCAAATTAATTAAAATGTAAAGGGAAAAAAGAATGTGTAGATAAAATGGATGGTGATGTGCTACTATATACAATACAAGTGAATGACAGTTGTGCAGTCTAACGTTGTAATTATCAATGACTGAGGTCTAATATAGTGATCTTTTACTACTAACCATAGTAACGCAACTGTGGTCCATACTAATTGACCATAACAAATGCTAAATGTAGTATGTTAGTTAGACCATAATTGAGATAAACCGTAGTCTATAGCGATAGACCATGAGCCATGATCTATATTATAAACCACAAATAACGTCAATCTTGGTCTATGGCCATATAGACCATGGCTAATGTTAGTCGTGGTTTATAATATAGACCATGGCTGGTGTTAGCCATAGTCTATACTACAGACTATACTGGATTAGACCATGGCTGCAAAACCATAGTCTAATTGAATAAACCATGGTTATATGACCGTATTCTATATCAAAATTTGTAGTAGTAACCTTGCCTTTGTACTTCTGGGATGAAGCTTCTGCTACTGCTACTTACCTTATTAATCGTCTTCCTACACCTGTCCTAAATAATATAAGCCCATTGGAGAAGCTATTTGGCCATAAACCTAACTATCCATCTCTTAAAACATTCGGGTGTAAATGTTTTCCCTACCTACGACCATACCAATCTCATAAACTATCTCTTTGATCTCAACCTTGTAGTTTCATTGGCTATAGTTCGTCCTATAAAGGCTATAGATGCTTATCTTCTAATGGTCATCTTAACATCTCTCGTCATGTTTTATTTGAAGAACAATCTTTTTCTCATGCTTCTTTCGTGAAACATTCCATATCAAAAAAATCAAATTTTGTGTTTGTCTCCCCTATCCTTGATCCAATGAGTAAGAACCATAATGAGGGAAGGAAAAACTTTGTTCCAGTTACTGATAACTGTTATAATCCAAGCCATATTAATGTGTATCCTTTAGAGACAAGTTTTCGTGAAGAATCTCAAGATGTTGCTCCTTTATCCTCTCCATCTGCGGAATTACAAGTTATTATTCCCACTCATAAAGTGGCTCGTCCCCCGGTTGTTAACATATCCCATGGTAACTAGAGATAAGAATGAGATTTTTAAACCCAAAGTTTATTTGATTGATTATACTCAACATGAACCTTGTGACTTTAAAGAAGCTTTAAAACATCATCATTGGAAAAAAGCCATGGAAGAAGAATTTTGTGCCTTATAAAATAACAATACTTGGATTTTAGTTCCTAAACCCACTGATTAAAAAATTGTTGGTTGTAAATGAGTGTTTAAAATTAAAAGAAACTCTGATGGTTCGATTATTCCTTATAAGACTCGACTTGTTGCTAAAGATTTCATCAAACACCTAATATTGATTATAATGAGACATTCAGTCCTGTTGTGAAACATGTTACTATTCGTATTCTTTTAACTATTGTTGTTATGAAAGGATGGCCTTTTCGTCAACTTGATGTCGATAATGCTTTTCTTCATGGTCTGCTTCATGAGAAAGTTTATATTGAGCAACCTTCAAGATTCGAGGTAACTGGGTCTCAACCTCTAGTTTTTCATTTAAAAAACGCCTTATATGGGCTAAGACAATCTCCAAGGGCTTGGTATGAAAGATTGAGTTCTTGTTTGCATGGTCCTAGATTTATAACTTCTCAGGTTGACACATTTTTACTATTTCATGTTACACCAAATGCTTGTTGTTATATTTTTATTTATGTTGATGATCTTATTATTATGGAAAGTTCTCCTACTGAATTGGATGACCTTATTTGCTCTTTAAATTACAGTACCTTTGCTTTTAAGGATCTTGACAAACTTAGCTATTTCTTTGGTGTCAAAGTTTCTTATCTTGAGACTGGCGGACTGTTTCTCTCTCAATCCAAATATATCTCAGATCTACTGCATCAAACTAAAATGTCTGAAGCCAAGTCTATTACCACTCCTATGGTAAGTGGTCTTATCTTGTCTGCTCATCAAGGTGAATTTTTATGACCCTTATTTATAGAGAAGTGTGGTCGGTGCTCTTCAATACGTCACCTTCACACATCTTGAAAGTTCCTATTCTTCTGTGCTTAAGTGCAAGTTGAAAATAAATGAGCAAAGGTGAGCTAAAGACTTAAGTAAAAATCAACTGGGAATAGTGGAGTTTGATTAAGCAAGCCTAATTTTCATTCAACCTTTAAAAGAAGGGAAAAGGGATGTAGCCAATGGTGTGTTGGAAGTTTGATTAAGAGGGAGAATTTGTTGAGAGTTAGAAAATTTTCTAGATTTTTAATTTTTCTAAGTGTTAAATAAATAAATTAAATAGAGTTAATTAAAGAAAATAAAATGAACAAAATTTAATTTAAAAGAGATAATTTTGCTTAGGGTAATGAGGATAAGGAGAAGTGAGGAAAGGTTACATAGAAGAGTAAGCAAGCAGCTGAATGTCTTAATATGATTGGAAGGAAAAAATAGCAGTTCAGCTGGAAGCAAGCAATTGAAAGAAAAGAGTTGGTTCTCCTAAACCACTCGTTTAGGTTTTGTGATTTTTTGACCAGATGCAAACTGATTGAGTTGGGAATCTACCATATGGTTGCTGGAGTGAATCAGAGTTGGGAAGGTTGAGAAAACTTGAAGAAACTAAAGGTTATCACTGAAACTCGGTAAATTAGAGGATTCAGGTTTGAGGAATTTTTCAAGGGTGTACGAGGAAGATTTAAGTGCCCAATTTTGTTGGTAAGTAAGTTAAGAGGTCCCTCTTGAGTTCCATGAAATTTATTTGGAGTTTATTTGATTAGAAAAGGTGTTTTGGAGCTCTGAAAAATCGGGTTGAAAATAGGGGACTGTTGGCCGAAGGTTAAAGGAGGTTGCCCAAGGCTGTCGCCCACCCTTGCACACCAGCCACACACGAGCGCACCTCATGTGCAACCTGCCTCCCAAAGACGCACGCCTATGCATCTTGGCCCACACACCCGTGTCCAACATCTGTCACCCATGCACACCACACCCCCTGCCGCCCACCCATGCCCACAACATACGCCCCATGCCCATCTACTGCCCATGTTGCATGCCTATGACCATTTTGGGTGTTGGTGAGAAATTTTTAAGCCCAATTGATATTTCTTTGAATTTTTACCATCCAAATGGGTAATTTTGTATTTTAAACTGATTTTTGGGTTTCTAGAAAATTTTGGGAATTTTTTGCTAAAAATTCCTAAATGGCAATGGTGACGAAATAAGTGAAATTTAAGTTGATTTTTGTCAATGTGGATGAATTTTAAGTATTATGAGAGGTGTGGGAACCCCAAGGAGATGATCTAATGCCTTTTAACTGATATTTCAAGTTACAGTAAGTTTGGAGAAGCTTATAACCCTAAGAGGACAGGCTTGAACTGTGAATGACATATGTTTGCTTGAAATCTCTAGCTATGATTTCTTATGAAATGGAGTTTTCTTACTAATTTTGCTAAGCATTGAGCATGATTCACCGACTTTACTTTTAATACCTAGTATGAAAATGTTCAGTTTACAAGGAAGTTATATGTTTCTTATGTTCAAATGTTGGCAAGCATACATGGTTTAAATGATAATAACTTGTGTTATGTTAAGAATGGTTTATGATTGTTAATGATGAATTCTAAGGTTTAAAAGGATGTTTCAACCCATTATGGCTAGTACCCTTGTTGTGATTACTCCACTGCATAAATATGTTTCCGTAGCATGACAGGTTGCCAAAGGATTCCCGGTACTGAAGGATGGAAAAAGGTACTCAAGAAGTCCAAGGGATTCTCGATACTGAAGGATTAAAAGAAGGCATTCGAGAAGTCTAGTATTAGCCCATTTGGGGGTATTCTACGTGCACGTAGGAAAAGTATCGACGTTGATGTATTGAGGCTACTCTACATCAATAAAGGTTATGACATTGAGTGTATTGAGCTTACTCTACCTCAACTAAGGATTGTGTGTACATCTTTAATGTGGAGTTACTCAATTTAAGTGATGGAAAGTTTAATTATAATGAAACATTTACTTGTGATTATTTGATGCTTTGGGCATAGAAAATGTTTTAGAAGATATTGATGTAATTGTTTTTAAATTGTCACTCACTACGCTTCCAACTCACTTTTTTCTATGCTTTCTTTTCCACCCAGGTAGCAGAAGAGTTCCTGGTGTTTAGCCTAGCCGAGTCTTGTCTACTCTAGTTTTAGGATATCAGCATACTCATTCCTCCCCAGACTTATATGTGTAGATGGTTTGGTCCAATGTGGCTTGTAGATATTCTTAGTTGGATCTGATGTCTAGATGTGAGAATATACATATTGTACGTTTTGTGAGTTGTGTAACAAATGGTTCTGATAGTACACCAGCTGTAGATATCTAAAGTTGTTTGATCTTTATTTAAAGTGAATGTTGATCTTGTATGCCAAGTACTTTTAGGAAAAGGTAGTGTAGGCAACTATGCATTGATATTGTTTTTAACATGCTAAATAGGTACAGGTGGACAGTGAACCTCACAAGAGGGATGATGTTTGTTGTCTTCACACCTCTTTCCAAGTTAAAAACGTAAACTGTGAGGGAGTGTGACAGTGTAAATAAGGCATGTCAATTCATGCACTCTCCCACCATTTTACATTGGTAGCTTGTTAAACGTATTCAACGGTACTTGAAAGGAGCTTTATCTCATGTTTTATTACTTTAACCTTCTAGTATATTGAATTTTGTAAGGCTTTATTAATGCTGATTGGGCGTTTGATTTTGATGATAGAAAGTCAACATTTGGTTTCTGTATTTTCTAGTTTCTTGGGGTTCCAAGAGACAATCAATTATCTCAAGGTCAAGTACTGAAGCTCAATACCGGTGTCTCGCTCTTGTGGCAACTGAAATGGTATGGATTCGTTCCCTTATATTAGTCTGTCTCATCCTCCTGCCTCCTGTTTTATGGTATGACAATCTCAGTGTTATTCATTTAAGTGTTAACCCGATATTACATTCCAAGACAAAACGTGTTGAGCTAGATATATACTTTGTTTTGTGATCTGTCTTCAAGAAAAAGATTATTGTTCGCCATCTTCCAACCATTGAACAGATAGCTGATGTACTTACCAAACCGTTGTCAGCCACCAACTTTCAAAAACTCAAAAAGAAACTCACTGTTGTTGTTGCTACTAACATCGGTTTGCAGGTGGGTGTTAAGATAGCCCATTAGGCACCCTATTTATCTTTTTGTTATTTGCTGAAGCCATTGTATAAGGGCCTGATTCTCTGGCCTATTTTTCCTTTTTATCCTTTCTTTTAGAAGTTGTATGTTATATGAGTTATTATTTGGTGTGTGTTGAAGTCAAGAGTTTTTCCTCTCATGATTTTCTATATATTGATAGATTGTGATCATTCCAATATATAATAAAATCAAATTCCAATATATAATAAAATCAAAGGTTTTATCTTACATTTATCTTCCTTCATGGCTATCTTTAAATTTAAGTCACAATGAACAAAAGAAACTTAAACACGCCCTTACAAAATAAAAATTCATTTCATTAAGTGACCAAAATGTTGCAAGAACATATATAGGTAAAAGACAATATAGAGGTTCGTCAAGCCAAGTCTTGCCAAGAAAAATTAGCTCATGATGATGATAAAAACAAGCATTGCTTCATAAATACACAGTACAAGAAAAACTGGATATACAAAGAGAAACTCCCAAAAGAAAAGTTGGTACAGACTGCTTGAAGAAGAACTCTGTTGCAGAAAGCTATGCTACAGGTTGCTATTGGCAAGATGAGACTGAAACCATGCAATAATGATGTGCTCTGCCATAAAATTTCGACATGAAAAGAGAAAAGAAAACAAATAAACAAGAGAAGAGTGAGAGGAAAACGAAACTCCCACCAAGGAAACTTGTATAAATGTTACAGTTTTTGGGGTATGCAAGTGATGAGATCGTTTGCGGGTTGTGTCATGGGTTAATGTCAGCAGTTTGTCAATGGTTTTAGTTTAGAAATTATGTTATAAGATTGTTTGTTGAATATGAATTGGTTTATTTTATTTTATGTTATAAAATATGGGATTCAAATAAAGTTATTGATTATTTTACTAAAAAATATTCTTCTCTCCTATTTTTCTCAAGGATTGTATTAACATGCATGTAGTACGATAATCCGTAGTTTATTGTCAACAATTACCCTTAATTTTATGGCGCCACAATGCTCCCTAAAAGCTGGCTATCAAGGATATAGTCTAGAATGTATTTCTTTGGCCAGTCATCTCTAAAGGCAAAAGTGACATGTGATTATTTTATTTCAAAAATGAAATGATTCTTGCTTTGAAAGAAGAGTAATTTGGGAGTGCTTTGGGAAAATAGTTTCTACTTTTAGAATAAGATAAATCAGTAAAGAGACATTTGAATAACTATCCTTTTAAAGTTGGCATTTTTTTTCCATTTTTTTTACTACCACGTTTATGTTTTTGTCATATAGTTCAAAAGCCGAATAAATAATGATTAGAAAATAGTTCAAATATATATATCATAATTATCTCATAACTATGCTTATTTTCACAGTTAAAATATAATTATTTTAAGAGTTAACAAAACATAAAATATATTACCTTGATGTTCAATTTTTTTTATTATTTAACAAAATGTCCAAGTGGACTTCTTAATCACACAAATATTAGGACTCAATTACTTTTTTGTCCTCAACCTGCAGTTACACGTATGTCAAAAATGAAAAATCAAAGGTTTGTTGATTCACGCGTAATATTTAGTAAAAAATATCTTTTTTCAAATATTTCAATTAAACCAAAAATTAAATTCCACGATCTTCTCCATCTTTTTCCTCAGGTTTTCTCCATCTTCTTAAATCTTCTCCAAACGCACGATCTTCTCTATCTTTTTTTCTCAGATTCTCCAAATCCAAAATCTCCCTCTCTCACTCCTTTCATCGTTGTCATCTCTCAATCTCAGGCAACCTTCTCTATCTTTCTCCCTAAATCTCCAGCGAGCAATTATTATTCTCGTCCCCATGATCTTCTCCATCTTTCTTCTCAGAAGCGCATGAAAACGAAGAAAAATAAAGGCAATTCACTTTCTTTTCCAGTGGAACTTGTGATGTGTTTCTTATTTCCTTACTAAAATATCCATCCCAGAAAAACTTATTTGGTTTCTAAATGGGCTCAAGATTGAGAATGCCATAAGTGTAGGATGTGAGAGAAACGATGTATGATGTTTCCATTTTTCAGAGCTTTATAGGATTTTTAGATATATACTATGATATATGTATTTCTTCTTCCTCTTCAATGTTTTGAAGCTTTTGTAGGTTTTTTGATATATATTGTGATATATGTACTTCTTCTTTTTCGAATTTTCAAAACTTTTATAGGACTTTTGATATATGTATTCGTTTATTTGATATAAATGAGGTGTGAAAGACATTTTTTTATTTGAACTTTCTGTTTTATTATATATACGCTTATATATATATATATATGTTTTATGTTGAACACTTAGTCAATCTGTGATTTATAAACTGTGATATAATTAATAAAGAAATTTGTTAAACGATATATACTCTAAATTTATATACTTTATTGTCATATGAATACTGTTATATTAAAACTTTTGAATGATACAATCACCTACCTGAGTACATTTCAAAAAAACTTTTGAACGTAACTACTATAGTGCCAAAAAACATCTTAATACGATAGTTTACAATATATTTCATTATATAACAAATCTTATAATATTTCACATATTGGTTAGCATATTTTCAAACATCTAATACACTGATTTTATAGTATATTTAAAAATAATCCTGAAGATGAAATAGGTAATATTGAACCATGAAAATGGAAGAGAAAATATAGAGAAAAAATTTATCATAAATTGTCATATTGGCACGCTAACTAATTTAGAAATCTTCAAATATAATAACTCAAATTTAATATATTGTCAATAAAATCTCTCTCCAGCTTTAAATACCCTCTCGAAAATATGCAAAATCTATTTACAGCATTAGTTAATGTTCGAAAATATGGAAAAACAATTTATAAGAACTTATCATGAAGACATGTAACCAATTTAGAATTTTCAAATATAATAACTCTAATTTAATATATTGTTATTAAAAGTTATTTCCATCTCTTCCCATCTTTATACCCTTAAAAATATGAAAAAAAAAAAAAAAATCCTAATAAATGGCCAAAATGCACGGCCGGCTAACTTCTTGAGGGATATTTTGGCCCAAAATTTACATGTAAATTCAATATATGTAAATATTCCATATTTTAGACATTTATGAAAATAAGTTTTGTTGATAGTTTATATTACTAAATATTCCTTATTTTAATGTAAAAGAAGAGAAAAGAAGGCAAAATCTTTGTCAATCAAACTTTAATTTTAATATGTAACCTATGTTGCTTATAGCTAAAGGCAATACCTTAGTATATGATTTGTGGATTTCATATGTAATATTTAAGTTAAAATTGTCTCTCTCTTTCTCGTTACTTAACCTTTGCTCACAACATGAGAACTCAAAACAAAAAATAAATAGAAAATAAAAGTGACTTCCAACATATTTAGTTTTAAATGAATAAAGCAATCCAGACTTAAGTAAGATTGCTAATTATCAACTATAGTTAGGTAATATAAAGGTTGTCAACAACTTAATGTTATTTCCCATAATGTCAACGTCGATTTTTCCTCTTATTAAAATAATAATGATAAACATTTTTATTTGTTTTTCTTCATTTTTCTCTCTCTTTTTTTTTTACTTGAAGTTGAAATAATTTCAGCTTTGTTTGATATTATTTTTTAATTAAAAGAATTTTTCTTTTCTGTTTTTATGGTCTTTGACTATATATATATATATAGTTTTAAAAATGCTATTAAAAATTTTAAAATATTTAAGGTTGAACTACAAGTTTAGTCATTTGAATTTGTGATTATTTGATTCCCGAACTTCCTAAGTTACTTACCTTTTGATGTTGTATTTAATATGTCCTAATTTTTAAAACTATATAATGGGTCTTTCTACTTTTAATTTTACATATGGTAGGCTTCTTAATTAAACATTTATTATTTTTAAGTTCATTGACTATTAGATATAACTTTGAAATTTATATCTAATGAAATTTAAAATTTTCAATTTTATATTTAATAGATTGAGAGATTGAATAAGGGAAGGACCTATTAAACATTAATCATAACATCGAAGGTTTAGAATAAATCCTTTATAATCATAAAAATCGAAGGTTTCCATAATTCGTCTCTATGAATTAATTGGTTTCCAAATCATTTATATAACTATTATTTCTTTCTTTCTTTCTTTTTTCAACACTATGCAATTTTATATAATTATTGTTTTAGAGATGTGAACTCTCGAATGGAGAAAAGGTTAGGACCTATTTAATAGAGAATTCAGATTCTATTTTATGTTTTCAAATTCACTAAATTCAGCAAATATGTATTTGACAGACAACTCAAATTCTGTTTTTGAAAATTGTTTTCGGATTTAGTAATCCAAATAGTGCAAATTCTAAAGACAAGATTTTTATGTTTTTGTTGTATCCAAATTTTGAATTTTAAATTTTAAAATGCAAAATTATATTAAATAAAGATACAAACATTAGAAATATAATATGTCTTGTTATAAACTCAATTCATTTTTGTTTTAAAAAAATGTCATATGTATTATGCAATGTATTATAAATTAGATAATATTACAAAATAATAATTATATAATTTTTTAACATAAATCATATTCTTAAATAGACTTATAATAATTTATTGCCAACCAAATATTAGTGGATAACTACAATTAATTTTTTGATTTATAAATATATAATACTAAACACATTTTAAATAATGGTTTAAATTAGAATATAATTTTTAAATCTGCTACTAAACACATATTTGAAAACATGAAATATAACTCTTTTTTCATTGAATCCTTTATTTTCAAATTTTTGTTTTCAAATTCTCTACCAAACATACCCATAGAAGTTTAAGTCCCAAATGAAGTTCTCAAGTCTTAGATACCTCATATGGAGTTATAATAATATTTTTATAAGCAGAATAACCTAGAGTTTACCTTTTCCTTTAGGAGTAGGATGAGATGAATTTTTTCTTATCCTACACAAGTTATGATTATATCTTATTGGCTCAGCCTTGAGCTCATATACTTGTCATATTCAAATTCACCTATAATAGTTGCATCAATTAAGGTATAAACATTATAGACCGTATCAATTAAAACCTTAAACGAATAGTAGCGTCAATTTTAGCCCTAAATTAAGTCTTAAAAGCTAAAGCCATCATCATGGCCTCTCGAACCTAAGAGAGGTGCGGAATGATCAAAATCTCTTGTCGGTGGTTGAATCTAACTCATTAGAAGTTGCCAATCTTTTGAATAGATAGGACAATGATTTATCTAGGGTCAATTTTTGTGGAGGAGGCTCTTTCTTTAGCCAATTCTATTAATATTTTTCTTTCTTTGAAATCCCTTGAGAGGAGAACACAGTTGTCCATAATCTTGCAGCTTTGGCATCCTCTTGAGGGTTTTCTCGAACTTGGAAAGATGTCTTCCCTCCTGTTGTTGTTTCTCTCATTCTTGAGAGGAGTTAAGATTTGGGTTATTTTGGTCCTCTTGTTTCATATATCGTTGCTTAAAAAAAGAAAATTAGTCCTAAATTTTTGTAAGTGTATCAATTATACCTTCTATTAATTATGTTTGGATTAACCTCATGCGAGACTTATAATTTCATCAATTAAACTCTTAAACTTTCATAATTGTATCAATTTGAACCCTCTTTAGATTTTTTTTTTTATTTTTTATTATTGTCTATGCATCAATTTTAATCATTCATTTTGTTAATCCAACATTTCAAGCCTACACACATGTGCAAGAACTAACAATTGATGATTTCCAAAAGTAATCTTAATAAACAGTATAAATTGATTTCATTGTAATAATTTAGAGGTTTAATTGTACTAGTTATAAGTCTCACAAAACATTTTTCTAACGAAGTCCAAAGAATACTTACAAAAGTTCAAAGTTTAAAGTTATACAATTATTAGCTTATAATTCTAATGGATATACTTCCTTAGAAATATAAATTAATATTTTATCTTTTTCTTATTTTTGCCACATAATTGGTGAAAAAATTGAATTAAAAAAATAAAAACTTCCTATTTAATTTAACATTTAACGGAACCAGTGCATGTTGTTTATTCTATACATACCATATATGCTAATTTAGTTAAGAAGAATTAATTAAAATTCTCAAAAAAAAAATAATAATAATAATAATAATGAATGGTTACAATCATGATGAAAAATTTCCACCGAAATCTCAAAATGAACTCCAAATCTTGATTGAGAAAATTTTCCTTTTTCCCCTAAATTTAGATGAAATTTCAAGAAAATTTTGAGAAATTTCAACATTTTGAGAAAAAATCAATTTTTTGAATTAACTACATTAGCTCGGTTTAAGTTTTTCAATTTTATTGTTTTGATCACACACAACAATATCATTTTCGACAAAGGATTAAGCCCTTTTTATGTTCTACTTTTTCTAATTTTCAACTTATCTCAATTTTTAGCTTTATTTCGATTCAAAATTTTCATTTCTAAATAAATTGAATTTGAAAATCTACAAAAATAACCTTTATTTATTTTTATTTTCATTCAAACTTTTTTCATTAAATTTTCACACCATTTCACCTCAAAATTAAATTGATATGAGTTTTTTTCTGTAACCATTCAAAAATTTCATAATTTTCGTATCATTTCACCTCAAAATATTACTAAACTTTATATTATTTTGTAATTATTTTTTCATTTCTTTTAAAAATTTTTGTTTTCACATTAACATTCACACGGATATTTACAATACATATATAAATATTTTTTTATATAAATTATAATTAAAAATAGACAATTATAATCTAATTAATTTACATCAATTTTCACAATTTTTTCTCAAAATTTCCATAAAATCAAACCTTGATATTTCAAAGCTTTAGTTACAAGTTATAGTTTGCAGAAAATATATATATAAATATATGTGTGCGTGGGTGTAAGTCGTAGCTTAACTTGTCATTATCCTCGTGATGGAAGAAGGAAAACATTCGTTACGAAACAGAGCATTTATGGGACGGGAAGGGATATTACGGACTAAACCATCCCCGTTACTATTTGACTTTTCTTCTCCTAATAAGTAAACGCCGTTTGACATGGCTAGTGGGGCCCACCATACAGCTGGCGTACACTAAAACGCCTTTGTGAACACGTGGCAGGAAGATGTTGGGCGGGACATTGAGGGGTCGGTTTAGGCGGGAAAAATAGGCCTAGGGGGGCCCCACGTCGGCGTAACTGGCGGGAAAACGGAAGCAGATCCTCGTTGGCCCACTAATATCCATTCGTTTTGCGTAACGGATTTTGCCACCGCCATCTTTTGAAAGTCAACATTTATGCCATCTTTATGATGATGTGGATGTACATGCATCGCATGAGCATGACATGACATGGCATCATGATGTGCATAATCAGCATAACCCTAAAATAAACCAAAGATTCAACTCATAAATATTTAAATATATATTTTTATTTAAAATTATCTTAAATGGTAAAACTAGTGAAGATGTTTACAATTATCGGCAAATTACATTATCTATCTGCAATAGATCACGATAAATTGTGATAGATTATTATATGTGTCATCCTGACACACGTTTTAAAATTTAAGGATTAAAGAAAAAGCAAACTTGAAAAATCATAATCAAGTAAGTTTTTAGTTTCATCTTTTTCCTTTTATTTATTTTTGGAATGTGTTCCCTTCCAAGTCTTCATGTTTATTTAAAACTGAAAAAGAAAAGAAAAGTATTCATGTTTATTCTATATTCCCACCTTTGAAAGTTAACGTTCTTGAAAGAAATTAGATTAATTTTATGCTTGATTTAAAGAATAAGGATCTATTATATTGGGGTATTTTTAGAAAAAATCTAGGTAAAAAGGATACTTAAAAAAAAATTAGGAATATGATACTTTTTTTGTCTTTATTAGAATGTATCTCTTCAAGAGATGTACTCTGTTTATCTTTTAACAACTTCAATTTTATTTTTTTCGTAAAATTTTGATTATTTTTTTTTAATTGGTGATTCTCATATCCTTATTCTCTTTCACTCCTTTTCCCGTAAAGTTCTTCAGAAAAAAGACAAAGAGCTTTCTTCTTGGTTAGTTTCAACTTATTAAGAAGGAATTGAGCTCTCTGTCACTTTTCTCATAAAGTTCTGGTGAAGAACTTTACGGGAAAGAAAACAGATAGCTTGCTTCCTGGAAAGTTTCAACTTATTGGGAAGGAATTAGTTCTGTGACTTTTCCCGTAAAGGAAGAAGAGGAGAACTTACTAGGAAGGAAAAGTCACAAGAGGAAAGGAATGAAAGTTCTCGGTCATTTTTCCTGTAAAGTTCTTGGGGAAAAAGATAGAGAGCTTCCTTCTTGGTAAATTTCAACTTATCTGGAAGAAATTAAGTTCTCTGTCACTTTTCTCGTAAAGTGGTGATCAGAACTTTACGAGAAAAGTCGCAGAGAGTTCCATTCCTGATAAGTTTGAACTTACTAAGAAGGAATTAGCTCTCTGTTTTTTTACTTGTAAAGTTATTCACTAGAATTTGATGGAAAAAGTGACAAAGAACTCAATTATTTCATGATAAGTTGAAACTTACAAAAAATGATGCATTTTGTCTCTTTTCCCGTAAAGTTCTGGTGAAGAACTTTACAGGAAAAGTGACAGAGAGCTTCCATTCATTTTCTTCCTGGTAAGTTCTCCTCTTTGGTCCTTTCTTTCTTACTACCTTCCTATTTTTTCGAAAAATTATTTTTATTTTTTCTTAACTTTGTAATTTGTGTAATAATTTTTTCTTAACTTTGTGATTTGGTTGAAATTAATTCTTAATTATTATAAAAATCTAAAACTAAATTAAAATATAAAATAAAAAAAAAAGTTTATTCGATCCATTTTCCTGGTAAACTACATTTATCCTAAACTTACCAAGAAAATAGACAGAATAAAGTATTTTTTTTATTATTTATTATTTTTTCATTATATATTTTAATTTTAATTTTAATTTTCATAATAATTAATAATTAATTTTAATTTTAATAATTGAAATAATCTTTTTTAAATAAAATTTTCGTACCGGGAAAATGGTACAAGGAAAATGGACATAATACTTTTTCTTTAATTAATAATTTAAATTGACATTAAAAAAATATATATTTTAAAAAAGCAACATTTTGTCCATCAAAACCAAATGTCAATGTTAAAATGCGTCAAAATAAAAAATAACTTTTTATTTTGTTCGGTTTGATCATGTTTCACCGTGCTTTTCCATTTGACCGAGTCTAAATTCAAATACAGACAAAAAAACTACCATCTTTTCCTAATTTTTTTTCCAAACTATCCCTTTTACCTTTTTTTTTAATAAAAAAAGTACACTTTTTTTCTAATTAACCCAAAAAATAATAATAATTTTGTGCTTTTACCATCAAAAGAAAGTCTAAATTTAAACATGTATTGCATTATTTCAAATTTGAAGAGCTAGAATACACAATACCCATCGATATAAAAGAGAATCTATTTATATTTTATTAATTAACAGCCCATTTGGATTAACTTGAGAAAAAGAGTGTTTTTAAAAAAAACTAATTTTTATTTAAACTCTTTTGATTAAAATTGTTTAAAATACACTCCAAAATCCATTTTTAGTGGTTGCCACACACTCTAATTTTTTCCAAAATTACTTATTTTTTAAATTAAACACTTTGAAAATGTATTCCAAACACACCTTAAGTTATACACAATACTTTATACTTTGTTTAAAAAATATACTTAATTCTTTACTCATTTTAATAGTACCTAATTATTTAAATGACAAAACTGTTGAAAATATTTACAAATAATAACAAAATATCACATTTTACCTACAATAAACTGCGATAGATCGTGATAGATTATGATAGACACAGATAGTAGTCACGATAGACAATAGAATTTTGCTATATTTGTACATTTTTTGGTTCATTTTCCTATACCCTTAAATTTTTGAAAAGAAAGTATTACAAAAAATATCTTTACCATTTCTATATGAACAAAAACTACTAGTACCTCATTTAAAAAACCACTTTTGAACTCTCAAAAGTTGCATTAATACCCTTGAGGGTAAATTGCAAATTTATTCCGAGAAAATAATAATTTAGGCTTTGTTTGGTAACCATTTAATTTTTTATTTTTAGTTTTTGAAAATTAAGTTTATAAACAACCCTTACACATCTAAATTTTTTGCTTTGATATTTACTTTTTATTAATGTTTTTAAGAACCAAGCAAAATTTTGAGAACTAAAAAAAATAGTTTTTAAAAACTTGTTTCTATAAATTTGGCTAAAAATTCAACTCTTGTACTTAAAAAAGATGCAAATCATTATTAAAAAAAATAATAAAAAAATAGACTTAATTTTCAAAAACAAAAAATAAAACATCAAATGATTACCAAACAGGGCCTGAGTATTTATGGTTTATAACTAAAATTTAGTACATGTGGTCTTATAAAAATCCTCCTAAATAGTCCCAAGGAGGATTTTATCAAACCATAGGTGTTGATGTCAAAATCTGGATAGGGAAGAAGCAACTGACCTTTGTTAGGACATAATAAAATCTGTTGTTACTATTAACTATTATTCCACTTACTGTTGTTCATATTTATTTCTTGCAAGTTTCCACTTCATTTATTGTGTATTAGGTCTTGTTGTTGGATTTCTATTTTCGATTTGATTTGAGTTTAATTGTTTGTTGCACAAAAATAGATATTATAATTTCCGTACAAAGATGCGCCGAGAATTACTCAAGTATGATCATGAATAAACAAGTTTTCCTATAAAAGCCCAAGTATAAGCTTTTATAGGTTTCCTGGTGAGTCCAGGGTCGAACGCAGGGATTTGTAATAACTAGGTATTGAGAATAGATGCATGACTATGCGGTGAACTATACATGTAATATGTGCATGAGTTGAATGTACCTAAAACTATACGTAAAGAATGAATAAAATTTCCTACAACTAATAATGAGGTGGACGCGGCGAGGGTTAGTCAAATGTCATTTAGTGTCAGATAGCATGCATTGAGATTGACGGTGGAACCATGCGATAAAAGTAGAGTTAACGTAGGAGCTAGTTGTTACTTAAACATATCTAAGTATAATTACATATCTACAAACTTTGAGTTTGTGAATCCATCTCTCGATGTTTTGATGGCACACTAATCTTATCTCTAAGACGCATGGTAAGTTTGTGTTGGCAAAAGATGAACTACATCTCTGCACCTCATCTAGTCCTAATAAATACTAAAGATTAACCATCTATTCTCTCAAGCTAGACAGTCGTGCTTACTACATTTGTTTGTCAGACAAAGCTATGCAAGCTAATGTTATGCATTAATCAAGATGTAACATACTTAATATTGCTTAAGAAAAACTAACTTCAAACATCTAACTCATTTAGCATTCAAACAACATGGTGTAACGTATTTAATATGAAAATAAATAGAAGATAATCGTCAATCAAACTTATATTAAGAAATAAACCATTCTCTCGAATGTCATTTATAAAACATAAGTAAGAAGGAGGGAAATGGGGATAAAACATAAATGGAAGACGTCAAGCCGCCACTGGCAACGTCTTGCTTCATGGAGGCTTGAGATGGTTGCTATCTGATATATAAATTTCATAGGGTGAAGGTTCTCACTCACTAAGAGACAATTCTAAAAATTCTCGGAATTCTTTTCTCAAAAGAGCTGGAAATGGAGGCTAGTTATAGTGAGGGAGAATTGGTGCAGAGCTTTCGCCTCTTAAACTCGTTTTTCTCTCTCTTTCTGAATGGAGAAGTTTTGGGCTATTTATAGGCATTGAAAAGTTGAACTTATGATGACTTGACACCTTTATATTAAATTCCATGCCTTGCTGCACAAACTTTTCACATCGTCGGCTCATTTGTTCTGCCATGATCTGATAACGTGTTATCATTTTGCATATTGACATGACAGCTTTTGCCCAGGCGTCTGTATCTACTTTTTGCATGGTCTCAACACATGGTCTCGACGCATGGGTTTCCACTTGTTCTCACAGCAACTTCGTCTCTAGTACTTGGGTTATTTGTGCTTCTTTTCTTCTTAATTCTGCGTGAAGAACAGAAAAGCTCATAATTTTTCAAATATTTTCTTTTGTAAATAGTGTCAACGCATGGTAATACATTTTACATAATTCAACTACCAAAATCATGTGTTTAGCTCTAAAGTTACTCTAATTAATTCAAATAGTGACTATAATAACTTGTATTTCTACAAGTTATCAGGTAGCAATATCTAAAGATACCTAATCCAAATTCCACCACTATTATTGCTGGTAATGGAACTAAAGTTCCCATTGTTGCTTATAGAAATGCTAAATTATTTTGCACAACACTACCCATAAACTTGAAAGATGTTCTCTGTATTCCTCGCATGAAAAAAAAACCTCATTAGCATTTCAAAGTGTTGGCTTTTTGGCCCTTAATCTCAAATTAATTAATTTTAATTTATTAATTAATTAGTGTTTTGATGATAACTAACCTGATTTTATTTATTAATCATTTGAGTGTTTTGAAGTGTCTATTGTGTGGAGTTTGGAACAACGGTTCCAATGCAATTTGAATCACTCAAATCGGAGGTCAAACGAAGAAGATATGGCCAAAACAAGCTTAATGGAAAAATCCCGAACTAATGACGTGACTGATTTTTTTAATCAAAGTGGACTAATTTAAAGATGCCACTTGGAACAATGGAGAAGTTACAATTGGTGGGTTTTTTATTTTTGGATTGACGTCAAAAAGAAAATGATTTTAAAAAGAAAATGAATTTAAAAAAAAAAAAAGATGAATTTAATATTATTATATATGTTTGTGTCTAACGGCTAGTTGCTTTTTAAAAAGATTAATTTAATATTATTATATGTTTGTGTCTAACGGCTAGTTGAGTTTAAATCTTCACCATTCAATTTTATTTTAGAAAAATCTAATGGTCCAAATTAATTTGATTTTCACCCACTTTCCTTTCTTTTTAAACACTTCATCTTCTCCAAAATTCTATAACAACTCTTATTATTTTCAATCCTCCATAATTCACCAAGCCACCATTGTTGCTCTCTCTCCAAGCTTCAATTTTCTTCTTTTCATCTTATTCTTGAGAGAGATATATTGTATTGTGAGGATTTATTTGTGAAGTGCTTAAACTTGTAAATCCACTATATTTAGAGAGTTTGTCAAGTGTGCTCCTTGTTTTTCCAAATTTTTGTTGGGTTGGCTCTTGATCTCAAGAAAACGAGTTGTTGTAACGGTTTGATCCTTACCCGTTGAAAGGATCGGGTTTGTTCTTGCGCTCGAAAAAAGAACGTTGTAGCGGTTCGACTCTAAGTCGTGGAAAGAGTCAAAGACTTCTTAGTGAAGTACACAAGAGGAGCTTGGGAAGTGGACATAGGCCGGTTTTGCCGAACCACTATAAAATTCATGGTGTCATTTTCTTTATCCCTCTTCTAATTTATTTTTGCAATTAATTTTTGTTACTATATTTTATTGCATGAAATTAATTGCAATTTTTAATTCTTGAAATTAATTGCTCATATTGGTTGTTCTTAAATTTCTATATTCATTACCAATCTTTTTTTATTAGAATTAAACAAGGTGCTTTAAAGTATGATTGTTAATTTCTTGTTTAATTCAAAGTGAATTTGTTTGCATAAAAAAATATTGTTTAAACTATTTATTTGCAAAGAGTTTATTAATTCGCTTAATTAGGTCTACATTAGTCAAAAGTTTAAATTAATTTTAATAAACCCTATTCATCCCCCTCTCCCCCCCCCCTCCCCCTTTTAGTTGCCATACCGATCTTACACAAAGCTCACTCAAGATAGTGAAGTAACTGTGGAATTTGATAATAACTTCTGTTTCATAAAGACAAAGAAGTCTAAGGAAACGTGCCTGATCAGGAAGCTTGAATGTGTACTTTATCGTTTGGAAGCAGCTCCAAACAAAGCCTCTTTTAGTGAAGACAATAAGAATGCTGCTTGGGTAGTCTTTCTTGGAGAAGCTACCAACACTCGTCCTCAAACTTTTGAAGACTTGGCTACTAAAAAATCCTCTAATTTTTGTACTAAGGATCTGTGGCACCAGAGATTGGGTCACCCTTATACACCAAGTCTTACAATCTTATAATATCCCTATTAACAACAATAAAAAGGATAGTTTTTGTGAGGCTTGTAAATTTGGAAAGGTGCGACGACAATCTCACTTCAAACATCTCACTCCCGAGCCAACAAAAAACTTGATCTTATACACAATGATTTGTGGGGACGAGCCCCTATTCTATCTACCAGTGGGTATCAGTACTATGTAGCGTTTGTGGATGATTACAGTCGATTTATTTAGATTTATCCACTTCGAACTAAAGGAGATACGGCCACTGTGTTTAAACAATTTAAAAGCCTTGTCGAGAACTTATATTCATCAAAAATTAAAACTCTAAAGTGTGATGGAGGTGGAGAATTTAAACCAATCATTGAATTTGCACACCAACAGGGAATTGAAGTTCAAATAACATGCCCTAATACTTCTCCTTAAAATGGTCGAGTGGAACATAAACATCGTCACATTGTTGAAACTAGCCTCACACTTCTTGCTCAAGCAAAAATGCCATTAAATCTTTGGTGGGAGGCCTTTCATACAACTACATATCTTATAAACAGAATGCCCTCGAGTGTCATCAACAATGAATGTCCATTTACTCTTCTTAAGGGACATTCCCCTGACTATACATGGCTTAGAACCTTTGGGTCTGCTTGTTTTCCCTATCAACGATCGTACCAACAACACAAATTTGACTTTCATACCATAAAATGTGTGTTCATTGGGTATAGTGACTGTCACAAGGGATACCGGTGCCTATCTCCAACAGGAAAGTATTCACTTCACGGCATGTCTATTTTAATGAAAAAGAATTTCCATACTCATCCATCTTCAGTAAATCAGAAAATATCACAAACTCTAGCTCAGTCATTTCTTGGATACCAATTCCAAACATAACAACACCGTTCCATCATCCTTGCAATCCACCAGTTAATATAAACGACTCTTGTGATCAATCCAAACCATCAATCGAATCACCTACAACCCAACCTAACTCTCTGAGTTCCCCCACCTCTCCCAATACATCTACTTCAACATCCCCTGATCCACCATCCTCCACACTTCCCACCACCATTTCAACAACTATCAATACCCATCCCATGACCACTCTGGCTAAGGCAAGAATTTTCAAACCAAAACAGCCGTATGGCTACCTGGCACAACTACAAACACAGCAAGACTGGTCCCAATTAGAACCAACTCTTTTTAAGGAAGCCGTTTCTTTTAAACATCGGAGACAAGCCATGGATCAAGAATTTCATGCTCTCGCAATAAACCATACATGGGATTTGGTCCCTTCTAACCCCATCAACACATTGTTCCTACTAAATAAGTGTACAAGATCAAGAGAGACTCTGCTAGTCACATTCAATGGTATAAAACACGACTAGTAGCCAAAGTTTACCTTCAAACTCTCAGTATTGACTATGGAGAGACTTACATCCAGTCATTAAACCTACCTCTATTCAGGTTATTCTTACCCTTGCACTCACACATCGTTGGTCCATTCGACAACTTGATGTAAGCAACACTTTTCTTCATGGAACACTCAAGGAAGAAGTCTACATCTCACAACCCCAAGGCTATGTTCATCCCAAGGTCCCTCATCATGTATGTCGACTTCATAAGGCCCTCTATGGTCTTAAGCAAGCACCCCGAGTATGGTATGAAGAACTTTGCACTTTCCTTTTGCGTTGTAACTTCACTCAGTCCAAGGTTGATTTGTCTCTATTTATCTTCAAATCTCCAAAGTGCACCATTTTACTACTTGTTTATGTGGATGATATTATCCTCACCGGTTCTTCCACATCTCTACTCAACTCCTTAGTTTCCAAACTCCAAGCCACCTTTGCTATCAAAGATCTTGGTCTACTCCACTATTTTCTTGGCATTCAAGCCACTTTCATCGACCATGGTCTTCTTCTTTCCCAAACCAAATACATACAAGATCTGCTCCTTCGACTCAATCTACAACACATCAAACCAGAACCAACCTCGATGATCACTGGCAAACTACTGTCTCAATTTGATGGTGATCCCATGCCTGATCCTCAAATCTATCGCAGCACCATCGGTTCTTTTCAATACCTTCAACACACTCGACCAAACATTGCATTCGCTGTTAATAAACTCAGTCAATTCAATCAACAACCAACTTTTCTTCATTGGCATGCTCTCAAACGACTTCTACGCTATCTCTAGGGAACAAGTAATCTTTGTTTGTTTTTATCTCCTGCACAGACATTCTCCCTCACTGGATATTTTGATGCCGATTGGGCGTCATCTCTTGATGACCAAAAATCTGTCAGTGGTTATTGTATCTTTCTTGGTAACTCTCTTATCTCATGGAGCTCCAAGAAACAACAAGTGGTGGCTCGATCCAGTACAGAATCGGAATATCGTGCTCTATCTCTTATGGCTTGCGAAATGCTATGGCTTCGACAGTTACTTCAAGACATTGGCGTTCCCATCACCTTCGTTCCTCTCCTTTGGTATGACAACCTCTCCACAGCCGCTCTAGCACACAATCCTGTTTTTCATGCTCGAACTAAACACATTGAAATTGATGCTCATTTCATTTGTGATCAAGTTATTTCTAAGCAGCTTGAAATTCGCCACATTCGCTCTCAAGATCAGCTAGTTGACACTCTAACCAAACTGTTATCCTCGCAGATGTTCCAGACTCTAAGAAACAAACTCGGACTCTAGTGTCACCCTACCGTCTCGTTTGCAAGGGGATGTTATGATATAATAAAATCTGCTGTTACTTTTAACTGTTATTTCACTTACTATTGTTCATATTTATTTCTTGCAAGTTTCCACTTCATTTATTGTGTATTAGGTAGTAATATCTAAAGATACCTAATTTCATCATTAGCCTAGATTTATCTCATTCAGTGTGTATTTATAAGAAGGCTCTTGGGTATTGTAATTGGTAAGTAAGAAATTAATTCAGTAGTTCATTTACTGCATTAAGCCTCTCCAATCCCCTTCCTCTCGGTTCTCTTCATCAGCTGTCTCTATCAAAATTCTAACTACCTTCACAGTGACACTAGTAGTGAATTTGTTTGAAGGGCAGAAAAACGTGGTCTATGAAAGAGAAAATTTGCACATCGGTTTGATGATTGCTACACACACTCTGATGCTTAACCTAGAGAGTGAAAGAGTCTGGAACCTAAGAAGTTTGAAAGTAGGATTCAAGATACCTCATATAGAGCTACAATGATGTATTTATAGAGAAAGTTAACCTAGGTCTTCTCTTGTCCCTTTCGAATTCCAATTATCTGATAACCTAGTTGAATCCTATTGGGATTCTTGGGCTCGGGGCATACCTATGCAAAAGTTGGGCTCCTCAGCCTTAGAGGTAGGGCTCGACCTCAGCTTGGAGGTCAAGGGAAGGTTGGTCGAGGGCCCAACTCAAGCCCTATAGCCAAGTTGGCTTCTTTGCCACTAAGGTTGAGAAGTGGGGTCGACCTCGACCTCCAAGGGCGAGGCCAATGAGAAATTGGGCCCAAAAGGTTCAACTCCATTTCCTTGGTCTTTCATGACCCTGTCTTGGTCTTGATTTAGTTTTCTTTTGCCCTTATTAATTGGGATTTATACTTTTGGTCCGAAATCACACATAACATTAGCCTCCACTCCCATGGGGTCTTGAGGTTTGGCTAGTCACAGTTATGAGCTAATCATTCCAGACTCAATTTAGGAGTGTATATACTTATTCAAACTTGTGTTGCTTCAATGACCTTATCGATTGATTTTCATCAAGGTTAAGCTTCTCACTAGTGTCTATGTGAGGTGCTCACAGATTGACCCATCAAACCTATAAGGTTGATGTTGGGTACTTCTTTTGATGATGCTCTAGGCCCTAAAGTTACCTTGGTGGCGTTTCAAGGTGGTTCCTAGATTATCTTGGAGATGACTCATGACATCCTATTTATAGGATCAAATTTTGAGGTTCCTCCATATTCAATTATTTTGAAACCAATCCCCTTTTATGGGACTAACCCTGTACTAAATTTGTCAAAAAGATGAAAATTGATTTCTTTAAGATTGTAAGCATCATTTCGAGAAAGATGAATATCGATTTCTGAGAAGTGGTGTGACCACCAAATGGTATTATCTGAAATTTGTTTTAGGAAGATGTAAATCAATTTCTTAGAGATTATGTGCACCTTCTTAAGAAAGATAAATATCAATTTCTGAGAGGTATGTGATTAGTAGATGACCTTCTTTGAAGTTTAGGATTTTCTCTAGAAAGATGATAATCAATTTCTAAGAGAATAAGTGAATTTTATGTAGCTTTTCTTGATACCTTTGAACATCTATGACTGGTGGAAGCATATTTAGGAAAATTGAAAACATGGTGGTATTTGCTTGGGTATAAATTCCAAATAATTTGTAAAAAAACGTGATATTCATTAAACTAAATAAAGAAAAGTGAATTCATGTCTTGAAAACCTAGAGGTGGAGGCCAAGGGAAGGTTGGGCAAGGGCCCAACTCAAGCCCTATAGCCAAGTTCGCTCCTTGGCTGGCCACCAAGGCTAAGGCCAACGAGAAGTTGGGCCCAAATGTTCAACTCCCTTCCCTTGGCCCATTATGGCTCTTTCTTGGTCCTGATTTAGTTTTCTTTTGCCCTTATTAATTGGATTTATCCTTTTGATCCAAAATCACCTATAACCATAGAAACCATTTATGAATTACGAGACACTTTCCCATTTTTTAAATTTGAATGTTGGATTAGACATGAAAGATTCTTAATTAACTTTGGGATTAAGTAGGCCTTCAACTCGTTCGACATTTTTTAAAACTCAGAGTTTACATTTTATGACCACATATTTAGAAGGAAAATTATTGTAAATAGAAAAAATATCAAACTATTTACAAATATAGAAAAATTTTACTTTCTATCTAGGATAAACTGCAATAGACCCAGATAGACATATATTCGTATCTATCTGATAAAGTATTAGATGTCTATCTAGGTCTATCACAAATAGAAAGTAAAATTTTGTTATATTTGTAATTGTTTTCAACCATTCTTCTATTTTTGAAAACGTCCCTATTTAGAATAGTTCATTTTTTGCACATTTTGAATACGTTTGAAATCTATTGGATACAAAATCAAAAAGTTATACATCTATTAGATATTTTTAGAGTTCAATGACTTATTAAACACAACAAATAAAATTCAATGACATTTTACACATTTAGAAAAGAAAAAAAAGATTATATTCTAAATAGGAAAATTATTTAAAATAACAAAACTATTGAAAATATTTATAAATAATAACAAAATATCATAATTATCTATGATAGACTGCGATAGATCGTGATAGACTACTATCTGAGTCTATCATGGCACAAATAAACATAGATAGTAGTATAAACAATAAAAATTTTGCTATATTTATAAATATTTTGGTTCGTTTTCATATATTTTAAAACAACTCTTATAAATATAATTTCATGGTTTTATTAAAAGAATTTATTATAGTTTAAATTATTTATCTCAACAGCGTTATGATCATCAATTACATTGTTAGTTAATCAAATAATTTCTAACTAAAATCTACAGAGTATAATGAAGGTCATTGGTTGCGATATCTTTACTTATTCTAAGAGTTTATAAGTAAAGTTTGACTACTTGTTTTTCATATTTGTGATGCATTATTTTTTTTTTTTTTAATTTGTTTAAAGAACTCACTCTAATTGATTAAAGTAAGAGATAGAAATGGTCATCCATACATGTTACACATTATATGGTCCCTTTAATAACAACACTACACTATTCTTTTATCACTTTTACTAAAGACTAAAAAAAAAAAAAAAAAAAAATTAAGCTCTTTAAAAAAAAATTGTTCCAAATCATATTCCATTCTTTGTATACTCTCACTTTTATGTTTTTACTTTTTATTTTTATTTTTATTATTATTATTCTTTTTCTAAATATGCTATTTTTATTTTGTAGTCTCTTCCATAATTTTAATAGGATAAAAAATAATAGATAAACTATTGTTAGCTGATTTTTTTAGAAACGTATTTAAATAGATCCTAACTTTTTATTACCATTCGACTACGTTTATTGGAAAATAAATTTTTCAATAAACATGGCCTAAATTATGATTGGTTTAAATTAGTTGTATAAATGTGTATTTGAGTATACTTGAAATTTTAACACTTTTTTTCGTATTTTAAACAATGCGCTTTTGAGATTAACTTCTTAAAAAATCTCATATCTCTTTTGACTAACTATTAAAAATTCTATTTTGTTTCTTTTTTATAATACTTTTCATGTTTCAATTTGAAATTATCAAACAACTATTTACTTTATTTTTTAACCGTTTTTTTAAAAGCATAATTACTACTAGTTATTTTAAAAACCACAAAATTCGAAAACTCAACCTAGTAAGAAAATAATTTATAGAAAAATATGGGTTAAAATGTGATTTTGATCTTGTTGATTCAATTTTAGCTCATATACTTACAAATGTCCAACTTTAGCCTTTATAATTTAAAAAAAAAATCCTAAATTTAGCCTTTACTACTTCATCTATAATTTTTTTCAATTTGTTTTGGTTATTCATTAATATTTTTTCCATACATTTTGAAAATATATTCATATACTATATTTTCTACTTAAAAATTATTATTATTAATTAGCCAATTTCAATAAGCGCAATAATTTTGAGAGGCTAAATTTTAAAATAAATTAAAAATATAAAAACTAAAATTAAAAAAACGAAATAAAAATGGTATTTTAACTAAAAATATATTATAAAAAAATAGAAAAAGAAAAAAAGGGGCAGTAAAATGAAAAATGAAAAATCACGTGATGGGGGGGGAGGGGGGCCGTTGTGTTTGTTTGATTGTACCAATTTGCGGTTTGGGTTTGATTATAAAAAGGGTTGATTGTGTACGGTGTTGTTGGGATACGGAACACACGCATTCAATTCTTATCTTCCCCTAAACTCATCTCCACCGTTGGATTTACCATTTTGCTCTGATCGAGGCCAACATCCTCACGTGCACACCGTGCTCCCCTTTCTCTATTTCCCACTCTGTTTTTAATTTACATTCTGACATCCACCTTATTAAATTTCAAACTTTTTTCCATCTTGTTTTAATTTCTAAAGTTCTTAAAGTTGGTTGTAAAGAGTCCCTGTCACTACTTAATTTACCCTAAAATAATGCTGACAATTATGACCCAATTCACCTCTCCATTCTTTAAAGTTAAAGAGAGTTAGTTTAATCCCAACTTAAGGAAACTTTCATAAATGTGTAAATTTTAATAGTGAATACTATATTATTAAAGTCTAATTATTTAACATCGACTTCTGAAGTAGGTGGGCCAAACTCTCCCGTAATAATAAATTACCTAGTCATTTGTCAAAATATACTAATAAAAAAATGTATTTTTCGTCCCTAAATTTTTTATTTTGTTTTTCATTTGGTTCATAGATTTTAAAATGTTATACATTTTACTTAAGTTTTGAATTTTGTTTCAATTTTGCTTCAAAGTTTCAAAATGTTACATTTTTACTTTTGAAATTTGAGTTTGTTTCAATTTGTTCTCTAAGTTTCATGACTTACACTTTTGAACTCGAATTTTTCATTAAATACTTGATTTCAACCGTTATCGTTAATGTCTATTAATTAATTAAAAATAATTATAAGTACAAAATTATTTTTTTATAGAGATTTATGAAATTATTAAGTAAAAATAACAAACAAATCATCTCATTTTTAGTCAAATTCACAGTCTAAGAAGCTCATCAACTCTTTAAAACCATTCCTCAAACCTTAAAAGCTAAATTAATATTCATTTGGAAACTTTAAGACCAAAATCTAGATAACCAAAGGCAATTTTTTGCCCTAATTTCTTTCAACATTCCTTTACACACTACACTAATTTTTTTTTTCTTACTTTCTAATTTGATATTGAATGTTATCTTGCCGAACATATAACTCATGCAAGTGAATTTATTGACCACAAGATCTATGGTTTGATTCCCCTATCTCAATTGTACTAAAAAATATTAAATATATTTTCAATGTATATATTTATGCTCTATTATATAAAAAAGCCATTTTTGTCTCCATCACTTTTGTAGATTCCTTACTACTTTAGTCTATGTTCATGTATTTTATTTTGGTTCCAATTTTATATACGCACTTATTTTAATCTCATTGTTTTTAATTAAAATTTAAATATGTTTTCAAATTTAACACATGACCATGTTGTCTAGACTATTTGTCTACATCTACTCGGTAGGTTGACAAATAAAATATATACTGAACCTTGTTAGATTTTACTTAATGATCCATTAAAAAATTTATAGAAAATAGTGTTTTCTAAAGATAGCATTCAATGACTACTACAAAATGCTTTAAAATATAGGACTAAGATTCAGGTGTGATATAAATCTATTTTATATGGTTGGTCTTAGTTCGCTTGAATGCCTTTTGTTGTTTGAATAGTAGGAACCATTCAAATTAATATATTATAGAGTATTATTTTAGGTTAAAAATTATTTTGGTCCTAGTAACTTTAAATGTCTAATTTTAGTCTTAATTTGTTGGAGTGAAATTTAGTTTGTTCAGTGCAACAAATGAAAAGGGGTAATAAAAATTAGAACTTTTAATGTCAAGAATAACACTACGATGTTGAGATATGCTTATTTTCGCAAATAAAATTTAATTCAACAAATATAAATGTTAATTTAAGTAAAAAAAGATATGTAACTCAAAGGAAAAAATAATTTTAGGTGAATGATGCACTTAATTTGCCTTTTTTTTTTTTTTTTAATTTGCATTTAATTAGTTTTGAACATGAATGGATGGGAGCTTGGGTAGTGACTTAAAATGTGAGTTTGACTCCCTAAATCTCAAATTCACATTTTGGTGGAAAAGTTAGGACTAGTTTAATAATTATTTGGTTTTTGAAAATTTAAATTTATAATATTATTATTATCTATAATTTATTGTTGTGTTAGAAGTGTTCTAAAACTCGTTTAATAATTATGTGGTTTTTGAAAATTTAAGCTTATAACTATTACTATTATCTATAATTTAGAAGTGTTCTA